>OX381709.1:16696980-17366980 GCA_947462335.1 Harmothoe impar
CCTTAAAGGGTTAAAGTTTCCCCTTTTTGGCAGTAGTATCTATGGGTACTATGGTACATGTACTTGGTAAGTCGGGGTGATAGCGTGATGCTATAAACTTGCGTTCATTTATGATAGATCTCTCAACATTCCTCAGTACGTATCCTAGATACATCTAAGGCCACTCAAAGAAATGAAATGGTTTCACATCACCGCACAGATCATAAAAATGAGGATTTGAGGAAATTTATCTTTTGCAAATTTTTGATGAAAAACATGAAAAAAATTAACAAATATTGGCATATAAACATTTGGTATCAAATTGAAGCCAATACCACAAGTAATGCTCCCCACTTTTAAAGACTACTAAAATGTAAATTTTGGTCATGAGAAACATGTAATATCCTAAACATCTTAGCCTGTGAATGAAAAATGGAAGAAAAAATGCCATTTTTTATGGTTCTTATATCACCACATGAAAAATACAGTATGCAATGAACATGATGATAACATATTGCAATGTGGCATACTATCCATCTCCGCTGACGGCTTTGCATTACACAAAGTGCCTCTGATAATATATCTATATTACAAGGATATATAAATGGTGGTAATCATAATTATACAAGTACCGTTGCCGTGGAGTGGTTCATCAGTGAAAGTAGTTGATAGAATCATAGATAGATTTATATTCACGACAGAGCGAGAGGGTGTGCGTGTGTGTGTTAGTGTGTCGGGGGGGGGGGGGGGGGTGAATACGACTTGCGCCCACGATATAAAAAAAAAATAGAAAAGAAATCAAATTCTCCTGAGGTAGCTCCTATGCCTTTAGTTCACAGAAGGCTACTCATGGTAAATCACTTTGCACTATTTACATATCAAACCCCAGATCGTCTGAAGGTGCCATTTGATGTGTTTGCGGTCTATGAGTCATTGCATGCACAGAAGCCCAGTATAAATAGTATAATTCAGGTTTACATATTTTGGGTCTGTGTGAATCCTCCTGGGCCTTGGGGAGTAGGTGGTAAAGGGATGAGGGTGGAGGGGGCTTGGTTCTCCAGGGGAGCGTCCTCCATTCAATGACCTTTGGCTGAAGCTGGTATTAGTGGGTGAGGGCATTAATGGGATAGACGCTGGTGTCTTATTGAGACAATTCTAAGAATATCCCAAGAAGAAATGCTTCAAATTGTCATTTGTATTTTTAGCCATTTATTTTGAACTTTTCCTTACTTTTGGTATAGACCGCAGGTCACTTATATTTTATTGTTGGTACCGTATATCAATAGACCTGTGTCCATTGATGGGCCCGAATTGAATTAGCTCTTTTAACGCTGAATTAAGCGTGGGGCCAATTATTACCTAGTTAGGTTCATTAACAGTAGTGATCGGCGAGTCCTCAAGTGGTCATAGTGTCAACAAGCCGAAATATTTATCACCTTTTTTGCAGATGTTGGGTCTTTTCTTTGCCATATCTCCACCCGGGCATCTCCAGTGATAGGCTCTATTAGAATAATTGCTTATGCGGGTGGAGTTGACTTCATCTTAAATTAAGGCCCCACAATATTCATCAAGCTCATCCTCCTCTCCAGTTGGCAATAAATAAGTCAGCCCCGGCTCATATTCTCGCTAAATTTCAGTTTCCAGTCAGGAGATAGCGATCACGAGCTAGTGGGGTATCCCCCAGGGGTGTCCTTGTCTAGCTGTTACGGAGACAGATTTGATGACCACCCTCCGCAGGGAATCCCCGTAAATTAGTGTCAGATGCGCCAAGATTCACCAAGATGCGTCTCCCCAATCAGATCGTTACCTAGAATTATCGGCCATATAGATCTTAATGATCTACTGAGACCCCGCCATACGGCGCTTCTCCTCCTTAACCATTTAAGGGCGGCATGTTGTCATTAAGAGGCATTTGTCGTCATGATGAACTCTCTGGCTCTGCATTGGCGCATCATGCCGACCCTCAACCACATTTACAGGCATGAATGCAGCCCTGTTGAGTAGCTCACCAGTGCTGCATTGATGCATCATGATGACATCGGCTTTTTGTAAAGCATTATGCCGGTTTGAAAGGGCTAACCGGATAAGTACGGCATAGAGTAACTCAAGATGTCAACTTTTCAATCTTGAAACAATCTGGGAATTAGAACCTGGTATTTCAAATTGACCAATGGGAGAGCAGGGTTTGCGGGTGTCTATATGCCGTAGACCCCATGGTCATTTAGGGTAATCAAAAGGTAATAAAATGGTCATTAAATACCAGGTTCTAAGTCGGATAGATCCCATTAACTCGGGGACTATGTCATTTAGACAGCCTCCCTACGGTCGGTGTCTAAATGCCATAGACCCCTCGTACAGGGATCTATCCTTAACGTTGACGGTATTAGTGCTGCTCATATTACTCTTAATTGAGACACTGACATCGCGATTTCATGAATTCATATTGCATAATTATACCCGATCAACGTTTTATGACATCAATCATACAACATAAGCCCAGGAGATATGAGCCAAGTAGCAAGCTATACTGGAGTAGCTTGAAGTTACAGCTCGAATGAATATCACAACGAAGATCTGATTTGTGTTAAATAAAAACAAATTTGAAAAATCGATCATCACACACTCCTTCATACCAAATAACCCGCCCAACCCACCACTAGTGATAACTTGTTCAACTCAACGCCTCCAACGAGAACCTCCTCCTCAGTCTTTGACGCTACCACGAGTTGCTAGGCAACAGTGTGTTTCCCATATAGGATGCTCACTCCGGTGTACTCAGGGTAGGGCGGATTTCACAATGAGTGGCTCAGAATCGATGCATTTAACTATTTAAACATTGCGTAGTGGTTTAATGCATTAATATATGCCCTTTGTCGGCATAATGCATGAATGCAGCCCTGGCGAGTAACTCGTCAGGGCTGCATTCAAGTATCATGCTGAGCTCACGAGGTTGATACATTACAGAAGTGTCGGCATGATGTATGAATGCAGCTCTGGTGAGTTACTTGTAAGGAATGCATGCATCATGCCGACAAAGGGCATAGCACATTAAAGCACTGTGCTGCCCTTAAAGGGTTAAGGAGGTAATATAAAATCGATGGTTGGTGCCATAAGTAGGAATTGATATGGGATAACAGTAATCCGGGATGGAATACTATTATAAACTGCTGTACAGGTTCAATTTATTTTGAACACTGCATAAATAACAGGATGGATTTAAATTACATCGCCAAATAATTGAATAATTACATCGCTAAATAATTGGTTATTAAGAAAGCAGCAGCAAAGCCTTTTAGATCTTTCTCCTGTCGAAAATAATACCCAATGTTTTGAATATAAATTTTGATTTGAAAAGAAGTTTGAAAAAGTATACTTTGTTGTGTTAGTTCCTGTACGTCCTAATTAATAAGTGTGGTTTTATCAAGGACGACCAAATACGGTGGAAGCTCCCCCCATGTTTACCAGGACAAGGGGTATTTTACTTCCAACATATCTTTACAATGGCAGGAGATGAGAGTACCGGTAAGTCTACACCGCTGGGGAAGAAATATACAGTGCAGACTTTTTCGCTAAAAAGAGGTGAAATACCCCCCCCCCCCCTCAAGAGAGAGTCCAAATAAGTTTGCTTCCCTAATATCAAGGGGTATAATTTTTTTGCCCCCACCCTGCTGAATCCACCAGCCCCCCTGGTGTTAAAATATGACCACTCCCTAAGTCCACACCCCTGGGGAAGAAGAGTACACTGGTTGCCTGCAGGTACGGGAGCCGCAACACACGACCTTACACTTTGGATTTAAATATCAGAGTTGTTGATGGCAATCTCATCTCTCATCAGCATCCGCTGAAAATAAGTACATGTACCTGTATTACCCGTTACTGTACACGACTGCCAAGTATCACGAATCGTTTTCTGTCATATTAAGTATGAATTGCCTGACTAGAATTACATTATTTTCTATTTATCACCAATAGAAATTATATTAAATTTTATTTCGAATTCATAAGGGATTGGCCATTCTTTAACAACAAGGGGTGCATTTTTGCGTAAGCAGGTCAAAATTGTTTTGGTTCCCGCCCCCCCCCCCCCCTTGGCAGGTTGAAATTGAGCGCGGCCGGCCCATTTGACCTATAGAAACCTGCAAGCTTTTTTGCTATAAAAAGGGTGCAGTTTTTTTGCCCCCCCCCCCCCTGAAGAAGGATCCAAATGTTTTTGGTCCCCCCCACTTCAAGGGGTTCTCATTTTTCTGACCCCCCCCCCCCCCCCCCCCCCATCCACCAACAACAAAGGCATTAGTGCACTATACAGTGTAGGGCTGTAGACTCATACCCAGTAGGTCCGCCATTTAACATTTTGGTGGGTGCGCTTATCATCACTGATAAGACACACACTGATTGGTATCTTGTCCCTAGGTAACAACCACTTCCAGGGACAAGCTTGTACCCAGCCTATCAGCTCTTATCAGTGCTGGCCGCCACAGGGTTAGAGATACTGATTAGCGGCAATGACAGCGTCCTTGATAATCCCGGAGACCTTATAGGAGATTAATAGATGATATAACAGGGTCCCATGATTGGTTCTAGCGCCTTACAGAAACCAGAGATGTTATATTATAAGATCTCTGTAGAAACCTAACGTGTAGGTGTGTAGAGTAATCAGGACATGGCCTTTAGTGGGACATTCGCGTTATATATACGAGCTGTAGCAGATATTATGATAGTCTGGTCACCAATAAGTAGGATAGGAGACCTTGGATAATGAAGTTCAAATTTGTGGTACATGTAATTTAAAGCATAGAGATACACACCCTGGCGGAATACATTTTTGATCAATAGAATAATGCACTCAGTGCACTGCTTAATTCTAAGGGTGCAACTGGTACCCATGTGACAGCTGTTATCAGATCAAGCAATGGCAGCACCCACTAGACAATATGCTTGACCCCAGGATCCACGTGGAATAATAGATATGTGTCGGGTGTAATGTTTGTGGAAAAGTGCTCATGTTAACCCTTTAACAACGGATGTCACTAAACAATGACATTTGTCGTCATGATGCACCAATGCAGCCCTGCTGGGTAACTCGTCCGTGCTGCATTGGTGCATCATGCCGACCCTTCAAGAATGTCTCAACCGTGTAAGACTGGCATGATGTACTGGCAAGCTACTCACCAGGGCTGCATTCATGCATCAGGATGACAAGGAGTAGGATGCATTAAAGTACTATGCTGTCCTTAAAGGGTTAATCTGTCTTCTAGACTTGCTAGACAAAAGCCCACAACATCCTACCCGTGATGAATAAGTAAAATGAATCAGTTATAGACAGTTCCAGGGATGCCAAGTGTTACGATTTTTTCGTAATTTTACGATTTTTAGGCCCTATTACGACCATTACGATTTTCTCGAGCGAATTACGATTTTTAGTAATTTCAGAAGTTTAAATAAATTATATAATTGTGACTAATACAGGTAGTGACATTTGAATTTGCAATATCAGCTATATATCTAAAAGGCTATACTAAATTGATGTTGATTATTGACCTGCTGGCGAAGCCATCCAGGTCATACAATGGGACACGGAGTGGCCGTAAGCTTAAAGAGGGAACGAGCGCGTCCTATCCTTCAGCACTGATTCTGCGAACATTAGGCTAGTATGGAGGGGCAGTGGACTATGACCTAGCTGCAGTGTGGCTGTATTCGGAAATTCTAGCTTATTAGACGGTGGTTTCATACAAGGGCCTGCTGCCGGCTACAAGGGCCTACATGTGCCCACCAAAGCATCTAACACCTAATGCAAACAATGGTCCGCTGTCCGTCAAGGCATCTGACACCTAATGCGCACATAGGGATTAAGAAGGTGCAACCTCTGAACGAGGTGCCCACTCCACAAGGCACTCATAATTAGTAGAAAGTCGTCTGCTATTTCCTACACACCTCTCTGCGTCAAGTTTCAGCTCCGTAGGGCCATTATTTACTGAGTTAAAGAAAAAAAGACATTTTTTGGTATAATTTCTTTGAGACTCGATTTTTTTTTTTTTTTAATCTTTTATCATAAAGGTAGAAGTTGGACTTAACTTATCTATTTGTTAAAATAATTCTAGGGCCATTTTTTTTACATGTGACTCTAAGGTCATGTGACCTTGCCTATCTTAATGCAGTGGACTTGTTCCTAGTTGGCAGGAGGGATGGCACATTCGTAAACTCATTCATGCATCATACATTCTGTACACAAACCCTCTAAGGACAGCACACTGCTTCAACTAAACAGCATTTCATTTATGCATCATGACTGTATTGCAACCCTTTAAGTACAGGACACTGCTTCGACTACACAGTGATACGCTCCTGCATCATGAATCATGTTTATTAACCCTTTAAGTACAGCACACTGCTTCACCTTCACAGTAATAGGCGTCTAGCTGGATGCATTATCAACCAATGAGATAATTCCCTGGCCTTCACTGCGGAATTTTTAGGGTGCATTATGTAACAGCCTGTACCCATTGTGATTGCTGTATCAGTGCTTATCTCGCCGGTTACCAGATCAAGCAATGGATGCGCCCACAGGGCGACCAGACTGACCCCTATACACTTCTGCGTCATGACTCCTGTACATTAACCGTTTAAGAATAGCACACTGCCTCAACTACACAGCAATTTATTTATGCATCATGACTTCTGTATGCTAATTCTTTTAGAAAAGGACACTGCTTCAACTAAACAGCAATACATTTATGCATAATGCCTTCTGTACACTAACTGCTTGAACTGATCTGCACTTCACTTATGCATGCCGACTTCTGTATATTAACCCTTTATAGACAGCAAACTGATTCAGCTGAACAGCACTTCATTGATGCATCATGACTTCTGTACGCTAACCCTTTGAGGACAGCACACTGCTTCAATAGAAGAGCACTTCACTAATGCATCATGACTTCTGCATGATAACCCTTTGAGGAGGGCACACTATTTCCACTAAACTTTATTATCGCCCCTCAACCTTAGAATAAAGCAGGTCACCACAGCTATGCTGTGCAATTCCTTAACAATTGCATCCTCGTTACGATTTTTATTACGATTTCAAGCAGAAATTGTTACGATTTTTGGACCCTAAAATCGTAAAAAATACAATTTTGGGCTGGGGTAACTTGGCATCCCTGTAAATTAGATTACATGTAGAACCCTGTACACAGGTAGAACTGTTATGGTGCGGTTTTCAGCCTCTGTGATGTGAGACTGCGTGTACCTGTTAACATGCACTAGACGTCATCAGGTTTCACTATTTAACATCAAAGTTTCACCAGTATGTAGGTCTATACCTGTTAACCCTTTAAGGGCCGCATAGTACATTAATGCATCATGCCTTTGGTCGTCATGATGCATGAATGCAGCCCTGGCAAGTAACTCGCCAGTGCTGTATTTAAGGATCATGCCTGCTATGCTTGTTGTTGTCGTTATGATACAGGGAAATGGAAAACGATTTCAGTCTGCAACAAACGCTACCGCTGTTTTGACCTGTTGCAAGGCTGTTGTCGTCATGATGCATGAATGCAGCCATGGCAAGTAACTGAACAGAACTGCATTCGAGCATCATGCCGACCCTATGTGAGGTCGATAGATTCCCAAAGGGTTACTATGATGTACAACTGCAGCCCTTGCTAGTAATACTTGCAGTGTAACGTTGTTTCTGCATACAGAATGATATGCAACTCCCTCTGAGTCTGATCCGGCCCTTGGGACCTTCCAAAATATATAAG
This sequence comes from Harmothoe impar, assembly GCA_947462335.1. Taxonomy (NCBI): domain Eukaryota; kingdom Metazoa; phylum Annelida; class Polychaeta; order Phyllodocida; family Polynoidae; genus Harmothoe; species Harmothoe impar. The sequence continues at coordinate 16,704,717 of OX381709.1, forward strand.
GAGAGTGGCTGCGATAGGGGGAGTCAATGCTGAACCTATATGGCTCTATAAAGGACTCCATGAATTTGGATGATAACTGATTTTGAAGTAGTAACGGGGGTAAACGTTTATATATGTTGGTAAATGGTCCTTTAGGAGAGTTTAAAATTACCATAAAGGTATAGTTTACTACACGCTGTATACATGGTTCATGTTCTACTGTATGAGTTCTTAACATTACTGCCATTATTGAGAACAATCCTCCACTGTCCCCATAGAGAGTGTCCATTGTCTGTGTAGTATTACAACCCTTACACACAGGAAAACGACATAAAAAAACGATATCCTGGTTCACATTATAGCCAAACACGTTCATTCTTATTACTGGGTAACAATTGAAATACTGTAATACATGTAGTGTGACCCCTATCCTTCTCATTTAACGCGTTAATGACGGCATGATACCTTAATGCATCATGCCCTTGGTCGTCATGATGCATGGCGAGTAACTTGCCAGCGCTGCATTCAAGCATCATGCTGACCATATGGGGTTCAGACACCCCCGAAGGGTCGGCATGCACCAATGCAACACTGGCGAGTTACTCGCCGGGGCTGCATTGGTGCATTGGCTCTTTTAGCGACATCCATCCTTAAATGGCTAATCAGATACACAGGCGAACCACAATCTTTCATACAAAAAGCCCAAACTCATGACCAATAATAGGCTTTGCAAGCTTGTATATATATGACTCTCAATTCGATGTCTGTTTAATTCGACCTACCGTAAAACCTCGCGTATTCAGAGGTGGAACGAGTTGAAGCCAGAATATACGGAAATTGAAGGCCTTAACAAATTTAAAATTGCTATTAAGAAGAATTACCCTACATGTTTTATGAATGTAAATTAACTTCATCTTATGTTCTCGTCATTTATTACTACATCTCATCTCATCTCATCGTTCTAATCATGGACATCGAGGAGGGGACTGGCATCACGCACTGTGAAGGCTGTGTGCGCTGTGTATCATTGACTCGCCTGTTGGAGGGAGGGGGGGTGGGGGGGGGGGGGTGCAGTGGGGCGTGACTAGTGCGCCCACAGGTAAAAGAGAGGGGGCATACCCGTTGCAACAGGCTGCCCATGAGGGGAGGGGGGGTATAGGATTGAAAAGCCCTGGCTTAGTTGCATATGAATAAATCGAGTTTTGATCAAGTTTCTAAGGGAGAGGCGGCCCTAAGATATATTATCAGTATCCCATCTCCAGATTCTTATCCAAGTGGAAACTTGAACAAAACTCGATTTATTCATAGGCCTATACAACTAGGCTAGGGCTTTCTAATACTATACTGCATAAGTATGTAAGATAGATAGTTTTCTCAAAATTAATTGTCAAAGATGGATCCGTTTTCATATCTGCGGAATCAACCCGATCGGTCGGTCCTAAGATATGTTATCAGTATCCCATCTCCAGATATTTATCCGAGTGGAAACTTTAACAAAACTCGATTTATTCATATACAACTAGGCTAGGGCATTCTAATCCTATACTGCATTAGTATGTAAGATAGATAGTTTTCTCAAAATTAATTGTCAAAGATGGATCCGTTTTCATATCTGCGGAATCACCCCGACCGGTCGGTCCTAAGATATATTGTCAGTATCCCATCTGCAGATTTTTATCCAAGTGGAAACTTGAACAAAACTCAATTTATTAATATACAACTAGGCCAGGGCTTTCTAATCCTATACTGCATTAGTATGTAGGATAGATAGTTTTCTCAAAATTAATTGTCAAAGATGGATTCGTTTTCATATCTGCGGAATCACCCCGACCGGTCGGTCCTAAGATATGTTATCAGTATCCCATCTCCAGATTTTTATCCAAGTGGAAACTTGAACAAAACTCGATTTATTCATATACAACTAGGCTAGGGCTTTCTAATCATATACTGCATTAGTATGTAGGATAGATAGTTTTCTCAAAATTAATTGTCAAAGATGGATTCGTTTTCATATCTGCGGAATCACCCCGACCGGTCGGTCCTAAGATATGTTATCAGTATCCCATCTCCAGATTTTTATCCAAGTGGAAACTTGAACAAAACTCGATTTATTCATATACAACTAGGCTAGGGCTTTCTAATCCTATACTGCATAAGTATGTGGGATAGATAGTTTTCTCAAAATTGATTGTCAAAGATGGATCCGTTTTCATATCTGCGGAATCACCCCGACCGGTCGGTCCTAAGATATGTTATCAGTATCCCATCTCCAGATTTTTATCCAAGTGGAAACTTGAACAAAACTCGATTTATTCATATACAACTAGGCTAGGGCTTTCTAATCATATACTGCATTAGTATGTAGGATAGATAGTTTTCTCAAAATTAATTGTCAAAGATGGATCCGTTTTCATATCTGCGGAATCACCCCGACCGGTCGGCCAAAAGATATATTATCAGTATCCCATCTGCAGATTTTTATCCAAGTGGAAACTTGAGCAAAACTCAATTTATTCATATACAACTAGTCTAGGGCTTTCTAATCGGATACTGCATAAGTATGTAGGATAGATACTTTCCTCAAAATTAATTGTCAAAGATGGATTCGTTTTCATATCTGCGGAATCACCCCGACCGGTTGGCCCAAAGATATATTATCAGTATCCCATCTGCAGATTTTTATCCAAGTGGAAACTTGAGCAAAACTCAATTTATTCATATACTACTAGTCTAGGGCTTTCCAATCCTATACTGCATAAGTATGTAGGATAGATACTTTTCTCAAAATTAATTGTCAAAGATGGATCCGTTTTCTAATCTACAAAATCACCCCGACCGGTCGGCCCTAAGATATGTTATCAGTATCCCATCTCCAGATTTTTATCCAAGTGGAAACTTGAACAAAACTCAATTTTTTCATATTCAACTAGTCTAGGGCTTTCTAATCATATACTGCATTAGTATGTAGGATAGATAGTTTTCTCAAAATTAATTGTCAAAGATGGATCCGTTTTCATATCTGCGGAATCACCCCGACCAGTCGGCCCTAAGATAAGCTATCAGTATCCGATTCCAAGTTTTTCATCCAAGTGGAAACTTGAACAAAACTCGATTTATTCATATACAACTAGGCTAGGGCTTTCTAATCCTATACTGCATTAGTATGTAGGATAGATAGTTTTCTCAAAATTAATTGTCAAAGATGGATCCGTTTTTATATCTGCGGAGTCACCCTGCCCAGTCGGCCCTAAGATAAGCTATCAGTATCCCATCCCAAGTCTTTCACCCAATTGGAAACTTGAACAAAACTCAATTTTTTCATATACAACTAGTCTAGGGCTTTCTAATCATATACTGAATTAGTATGTGGGATAGGTAGTTTTCTCAGAATTAATTGTCAAAGATGGATCCGTTTTCATATCTGCGGAATCACCCCGACCGGTCGGTCCTAAGATCTGTTATCAGTATCCCATCTCCAGATTTTTATCCGAGAGGAAACTTGAGCAAAACTCGATTTATTCATATACAACTAGGCTAGGGCTTTCTAATCGTATACTGCATAAGTATGTAGGATAGATAGTTTTCTCAAAATTAATTGTCAAAGATGGATTCGTTTTCATATCTGCGGAATCACCCCGACCGGTCGGCCCAAAGATATATTATCAGTATCCCATCTCCAGATTTTTATCCAAGTGGAAACTTGAACAAAACTCGATTTATTCATATACAACTAGGCTAGGGCTTTCTAATCATATACTGCATTAGTATGTAGGATAGAAAGTTTTCTCAAAATTAATTGTCAAAGATGGATCCGTTTTCATATCTGCGGAATCACCCCGACCGGTCGGCCCAAAGATGTATTATCAGTATCCCATCTGCAGATTTTTATCCAAGTGGAAACTTGAGCAAAACTCAATTTATTCATATACAACTAGTCTAGGGCTTTCTAATCGGATACTGCATAAGTATGTAGGATAGATACTTTTCTCAAAATTAATTGTCAAAGATGGATTCGTTTTCATATCTGCGGAATCACCCCGACCGGTCGGCCCAAAGATATATTATCAGTATCCCATCTGCAGATATTTATCCAAGTGGAAACTTGAGCAAAACTCAATTTATTCATATACTACTAGTCTAGGGCTTTCCAATCCTAAACTGCATAAGTATGTAGGATAGATACTTTTCTCAAAATTAATTGTCAAAGATGGATCCGTTTTCTAATCTACAAAATCACCCCGACCAGTCGGCCCTAAGATATGTTATCAGTATCCCATCTCCAGATTTTTATCCAAGTGGAAACTTGAACAAAACTCAATTTTTTCATATACAACTAGTCTAGGGCTTTCTAATCATATACTGCATTAGTATGTAGGATAGATAGTTTTCTCAAAATTAATTGTCAAAGATGGATCCGTTTTCATATCTGCGGAATCACCCCGACCAGTCGGCCCTAAGATAAGCTATCAGTATCCGATTCCAAGTTTTTCATCCAAGTGGAAACTTGAACAAAACTCGATTTATTCATATACAACTAGGCTAGGGCTTTCTAATCCTATACTGCATTAGTATGTAGGATAGATAGTTTTCTCAAAATTAATTGTCAAAGATGGATCCGTTTTTATATCTGCGGAGTCACCCTGCCCAGTCGGCCCTAAGATAAGCTATCAGTATCCCATCCCAAGTCTTTCACCCAATTGGAAACTTGAACAAAACTCAATTTTTTTCATATACAACTAGTCTAGGGCTTTCTAATCATATACTGAATTAGTATGTGGGATAGGTAGTTTTCTCAGAATTAATTGTCAAAGATGGATCCGTTTTCATATCTGCGGAATCACCCCGACCGGTCGGTCCTAAGATCTGTTATCAGTATCCCATCTCCAGATTTTTATCCGAGAGGAAACTTGAGCAAAACTCGATTTATTCATATACAACTAGGCTAGGGCTTTCTAATCATATGCTGCATTAGTATGTGGGATAGGTAGTTTTCTCAGAATTAATTGTCAAAGGAGGGTGTAAAGGAAGAGCATTCTGTGGTACTTAGTGGTGTGTGCAGCCAACCATGACCCCAACCATGCAGGCAGCCATGACACCTAATTTGCATAACACCCGCGGCAGGCATCCTGGGCCTTCTCTCTTGTGTCCCATCTCCCCATCCATGTCTCTGTTCTAATTATGTATTAGTGGTTGTAATACAAAGTTAATCATACGGTATATATGATAAGACATTATGATGTTAGTCATATCCAACTATACATGTACGATTGATAATGGAAGGAATATGAGAGGTCCTAGCGGGAGTAGGGCAATGCGCCCGTGCTGGGTTTAGATACATTTGCATTTATTTATTTCGATGTATCTGTATTTATTCAACCTAATAAAACATTTAAAAAAAAAGCGTAACTCCCGTATTAGCTGCACCCCCAACCTTCAGATATCCTATAAGCCTAACAGGGGGTCTGAAAATTGGTAATATAATAATGTAGTATACATATATAAAAACTCCCATATAAGCCGCAGCCCCACTTGGGGCCGATCCTATAAGCCGCACTTTCGGTCTGACTCGCATACTAGCCGCGGCTTCTACGAGGTTTTACAGTATGCGGTTATGTAATAGAATTAAATTTCACTAATACTAAGGTTACCGTCACATTTTCCACATTGATTTCATTTCAAAAACCGACATGGTCCCCAAAAGACTATTTAGCTCAGGAGTTGCATAATGCAGCTTGTGATTAATTGACTGATTGATAAAAACACACATGGTCGCCGCCAATTATGCAAATTGCTCATTATGACCTAAAATGTAGTGCCCATGGGTGTGACTTTGACATCAAAGCAGTACAGAAAAGCCTGCAATGATTGAGATTTATTCGTTTTGTGTACGTCAAATCTCCATTTACCTTTCTTATCAGTGGTGGCAACACAAGCTTTAAACCTTTAAGGGTTGCATAGTGCATTGAGGCATCATGCTCCTTATAGGCATGGTGCGTGAATGTATGTAATGCGAGTAACTCGCCAGGGCTACATTCATGCATCATGCCGCCCATCCGCGGTTAATACACAAATGATCGGCATGATGCATACATGGCAACATTCAAACATTATGACGACCACAGATATTAAAGCAGTATGCGGCCCTTAAATGTTTAACTTGGCAGCATTCAGACTGGTTGGTGTTGTTGAAAATCCCCTAATATTTTCCAGTCCCATATGTTTGGCTATAGATAGGTGGCACTTACGTTGAAAGATGATGGGGGATTGGGGGAAAGGTTTATATCTTCCAAACAAACGGCGCTACTATTTCCAAACACATGGGCGAGTAGGGCCATATCATATCGAAAGATGGTGATAATCTTCCAATGTGTCATACCTATTATGGTATATATATTAATATCCATATAACGTTGGCATGTTGCTAGACGGTGACATTTGTCGTCACAATGCACCAATGCAGCCCTGGCGAGTAATGCAGGTACTGCATTGGTGCATCATGCAGACACTTCAGGAGTGTATCAACCTCTAAGCATCGGCATTATGCTTGAATACAGCACTGGCAAGTTATTCACCATGGCTGCATTCATGCATCAGATGACCATAATGCATTATGTCATACTTACAGGGCTGTCGACAATCAGTGCTTCTGGTACACTGTAAAAATGTTCCGTTGAATATACAGAGTATCGATGTAAAATCTTACAGTACATCATCGTAAATATGACAACGGTGAGGCAGTGTAAAGTCAACCAATTTTACTTTGACTATCTGTAATCCAGTACGGTGATACACGGTTTATTCATGTACGGTGAAGGTGGACTTTCACCATTATAATTACGGAGAATTTGAAACAACGGTGACCGTTATTTTTACAGTGAAAGTCCAGCACACAGTGGTGCCAGTGAATCTATTTATTTTAAGGGAAATCTTTTTACAGTGTACATACACCACATGCACGCCAATCTGCATGCCTCTCAGTTAAAGCCTGTGGATGAATCTGTAGTACAAATGTAGTATTGTCAGGACGGGTCCCTCCAGGGTAGAAACGTGAGGCAGGTGGTAGTGTTTTGGGTGGGCCGGCTCCTCATGTGTAGTACAGTGTGTGGGCAGTGGTGGTGGGGGAGGCAGCTGTTATACATGTCTATACTTATACAAATATAGTACAAAGGAGGCAGTAGTAGCCCATTTAGGGAGTTCTTTTTAACAACAGGTTGGTGATTGTGGATTGGTGGGGGAGGGGGGGGAGGTACACAATTTCTATCCATGTTTGGGGGAAGGAGAAAAACGAATGTCACCTGTTTTCAGCGACAAAGCCGGCACATTACTATACATTTTCGAACCGTTGAAGGGGGCGGGGGGGGGGGGGGGTAGAACATTTTGACCCCTCATTGGTGCACACAGAAAACAAGTAGAATCACTGACTTCCGACTTGATCACTGAGGTAACTCTCTCCAGGACTCTAAAGTGACACCCTAACATTAGCAGGACTCTATAATCACTCTATAATGACTCCTATTCTAAGACTCCCTAATGATGGAGAGTCACTTGGGGTTAGGTAAAAAATGATTACATCTTTAATGATTGTGTAATACATGTATAGGGGAATTAATCAGCTTCCACCCTCCGCCATCTCCGAACACAGAGAAAAGGGTGAGCATCAGGCTGACGCTGGGAATGTCCCTAAAACACCGCTTGGCAAGCTTGATACAATAAAACAAGGAGCAGCCAGTGCACTGTGGTGATAAAGTTAAATGTATCCACCCTATCCACTGTCCCACCACAAGAGATCAAATTGGAGCCAAACCATGATAAACCGACTACCATACCCAAATACAACTATTTTTAATCACTCATTTATGAATGGTGGTTTATGTATTATCAGCTTCGCCCTGTGGACTCTGCTGATAATTAATACACCATTCATAAACTCGTCTGATGATAAAAGTTGTATTTGGGACTCGATTTGTACTGTGTACATATATGCCAGTATTCCCAAATAGTTTTAATCTTGCAATTGCTTTCATATCATATCAATTGTCACCCAGAGCAATTTGCACCCACATATGAAGAGAAACAGATAAATCCATAAAAGTCTCCGGGAAGCTATGCATAATATCGATATAATGTCTGTCAGCCTGTACTCCAAGGCAGATGTGCGGCATAAAATGCTCATTCATTCAGCAGACCTATTGCGGTGAATTATTGCAGTGATTTAAAATTAAGCTATTGGGAGCAGTTTCCTCAGTCCTCAGACATGTGCCTTTGCCCTTTGCTTTCATGATGCATGGGCGCATCACTGGCGAGTAACTCATATATCATGCCGACCCTATCACAGTGTCTAGACATATTACCTTAATTTGAATTACGGTAATAGCTAGGTAGCCACTTAGGATATTGACAACAAATAGAAGGGAGTTGATTTAGCCTACTTAGAAGCAACTATATGAGCTGTTATTGCACAAATGTACTCATAGGAGATTTACATTGCCATAGGTATGATATTTTAGAGGCCAAATGGCATGGTTTGTGTGTGACAGGGTTGAGAATTTTTTTACATGTATTACCATAATTCAGTTTGCAATTAACATAGGGTATCACTGTAATTCATTGGTAAGTATTACCATAATTCTGGGATAAGTGTTATTTCTTCTTGGTTTCCTGCCTTTAAAATGCCATTTTCACTTTAACAGAGCTTGTGTCCATGATTAATATCATGTCTTCTCCACCTCTTAGTATGAAGCATTCACTATCAGGGGACAAAACACCAATCACTTGGTCATGTATCACTGTAATTCTGTCCCTCACTAAAGTATCACTGTAATTCTAGCCCTCACTAAAGTAGCACTGTATGAATATCTCAAGAGCAGGGTCAAAATTCATTTGCCCCCCCCCCGTTGTTATAAGATGATCAAGGTCAAAATATCCAACCAAATTTCACAGATTTTCCGGGAGAATACTCTCATATTCTGAACAGCAAGGGTTCTGAAATTCTAAAATGAAGAGCCAACTGTTATTGACATAAGTGACCTCATGAAAAGTAAGCTGTTTTAGTTTGAAAGCGTGCTGAAGATGATGAGTCACACTGTGCTTCACGATGACTGATGATTATCACTGCTCATCTCACAGTAATAGCATAGAAACTTTGGCAAATCTGAATGTAAATAAATAAGGCAAAATGTAAGTAATTTTAAAGGTTTACTAGTCACAATAATTGTTGTCCATGCCCCTCACACTGAGTCCAATATAACTGTCAATCAGGGGCGGATCCTGGAATTTTTGAAAGAGGGGGGATGAAATAGGCAATGTACTGGGGGTATTGAAAAATGTTACATTAAAATATACAGGAAAATAGGGGGCGTACGTCGCGTCCGCCTTCCTCTAAATCCGCGCCTGGTCAATGATGCTGTTTATGTGAGAGTAGTGAAAGTGTCAAGCCTAAAGTGACATACATATTTTATGAATGTGTGTCAATTTTTAACTCTATAAGCACCTATTACAGATTAGATAAATGGCACAACACATAATGCTATACATCTTCAGAATTACAGTAATACAATGGAGTGAATAACAGTAATACACTGTCAACTGAATTACGGTGATACCTACCAAAACACAACAACAGAATTGTAGTAATACCCTTGAGTGAATTACAGTGATACCCTTGATATATTGGAATAGGCATTATGCAAAAACTAGGACATGTACACCAAATCCATGCATAGGTATATTACCTCTGCTACTTATAGAACATATTGTCCAAAGAACAGTGTTCAGATACCTCTGCATTCACTGCAATGCAATGAAATAGAAATGGACTGACCTCACCTTCGGCCATTATTCGAATTAAGGTAATAGGTCTAGACACTGTACCTATGGGGCTGATACACTCCCGAAGGATCGGCATGATACAAAAAAGGGGTGCCTCTACATGGGTAAAAATCGACATTGGAGACACCGCCCTTTTAGGCCCTTTTAGAAATTGACGGACACAGGAAAATTAAGGATAAAAATCGACCCACAGGGATTTTTCTCTAAGTTCTTATATACCCGTAAAACCTCGCGTATAAGCCGCGGCTAGTACGCGAGTCAGATCGCTGGTGCGGCTTATAGGATCGGCCCAGAGTCTGGGTGCGGCTTATACGAGAGTTTTTGCTACTATGGTACAGTACTAAAGTCGCCATATTCACACCCCTTGTGCGGCTTATAGGATTGCCCCAAACTCAGGGTGCGGCTTATACGCGAGTTAGGCTTATACGAGAGGTTTTACGGTACCTAGAAATCGACACAGCGACATGGTATAAAGTGTGGGTACCCATGTAGAGGCACAAAAAAAGGTTCAGTGCAATGCCAACGACTTTCTCGCTAGCACCGCGTTGGTGCATCATTATGACAAATTTCATGTTACTTTCATGCAATATGCCGCCATAACCCTTACAGGACGCATGTCGCTAAAACTAGTAAAAGATACCATTTTTCCTCATCATGCCCCAATGCAGCCCCGGCAATGCTCTATTTGTGCATCATGCCGACCCTTCAGGAGTGTCTCAACCCTGTAGGGTTCACATGATGCTTGAATGCACCACTAGCAAGTTACTTGCCAGGGCTGCATCCATGCATTAATGGATTATGTCTTCCCTAAAAGAGTTTATAAAAAGTTTTGAAGATACACAGGGTTGATTTACCTGTGCACTATGCCTTTTACAGACTCCAGGTAAGCGGCGCACATACCTGTCTGACACAGGTACTACCTTAATGAGAGACACCAGTCCTGTAAATGATGGTCGTTTTTTAGAATCAAAACTCCTGCCCTTACTTAACCCCAGCCTCGATGCCTGCGCATACCTGAGCCTGCATAACTAATCAATATGTACAGCTTTAACACTTTAAAGGCTGAACTATGTATGCTTTAAAGAGCTATAACCATGTTTGCCACAATACGTGAATGCAGCCTTTGTGATTTATGACCAGGCCTGTATCCATGCATCATGCTGACACCACATGGTTGATACACTCCTCAGGAATCTTGATGATGCTTGAATGCAGCACCGGGGAGTAACTCGCCTGGGCTGCATTCATGCATCATGACACCGTGATCATGATGACAAAGGGTGTATCACTTTAAGCATTATGCAGCCCTTAAAGGTTTGATATGACAGGTGTTATGGGGTTTGTAGGAAAGTTATCCCCAATGATTAACCGACAATCAATAATTAATCAGATGCCTTTGGTGTTGCTGCACGTCATAATATTGATTGTTCAACATTTTGTTGAATAGGCCTACATGTGTACGGTAATTAATCATATGGATTACGGTGATATATTCACCCACACTTCAATATTGGAATGTAATTTTGGTATGAAGCCCAGTGCCCGCTGGAAACCCTGTACCCTGCACTCTCCGACAAAGTGACAGCATGCAATGCATGTCTCAAACATCGAATGTCCTTTTCCTCCCACTGACCCTGGAATCAAGGAACAAGAGGGCTTTTTCTCACTGCTTTTACAGTCCTTGAAATTTGACAAAAGGATGTTTTGTATAGCGTATAAATGGTGTTTGAATGTGACACACCATTTTTATCTCTGATCATTTTGATCATAATGGGGTGTAATTTCACCTTGAACAACGTAAAAAGGAGACATGTTGTGACCTCTGTGCAGGGTGCTGGGACGAGAGGCGAATTTCTCCCAACACTACACAGCACCCACTCTCCATATCTGACAGAACAGTTAAGGCCCTGATACACTGGTTGCATTAACTACGCGGTATATTTCACAGCAACTTGCCACAGGAAAGCTAACACGGTCAGCTTTTGCATCTGACACACAGAACTTTCTGCCGCAGATGCCATGTTGCAACTGCTTCTATAGTGTAACAGGCCCTTTACCATGACTCCTGTCCACAGACAGGAAAACCACCACTTGTATATAGCAAGGGTACCTTGTTTACCTGCTGTATCTAGGTGGACACTCAGACATGAGAGGAGTCTCGGGGCTGGCTACATGAAGGGGGACCTAATCACAGGAGGCTGCCCTTCCGACCCTTCTGCACCCTTCCTGTCCGCTTACTCCATGGTCTCATGTCAAGCTCAGGTATAAGCCTGTGAGGACCGCCTAGTGCATTGATGTACTAGGTCCATTGTTGTTATGATTTATTAACGCAGCCATAGTTAGCAACTTGCCAGTCCTACATTCATGCATCATGCCAACTCTTTGAAAGTGTATGGACCCCATATGGTCTGCGTGCAGTTAAGAATCAAGGACTAGCAAGTCATTTGCCAGGGCTATAATTGTTGTGGCGATAAATGGCATGTGGCCCTTAAAGGGTTAAAGAGTAGTGGGCACATGCTGTGACTGAAGGGACATGCCTTTCTCACTTGGACCAGTGTGGCCGTGTTTATAATGATAGGAGTTGCTGTTGGCCATAACCTTAGTACATTGTATTTACATGATAAATCATGTAGGCCTAGATGTAGACATACTATACATTATACCTGGGGACACCCATGAAATTGTACAGCTGATATTGAGCAATTGACTTTAGCCTGGAGGTATAAGCTAGGTATTCGGGTACATGTAACATCCCGGAAATAGCAATACTTTGCAGTAAACTAGGGCCAAGTGGGCTAGTTACTATTGTGTGCTTTTGTGTGCAATAGTATATCCGGAGAATGTTATAATAGGGATAGGGGCACTTAGTTATCCACAATGGCTCATGCAATTGTAAATAGTTGTTGGATTAATAGGCATGTCATGAAGGCAGACAGGTCTATCTGTTAACAGTATGTTAATAAGGAGATGAATATAAAAAGGGGAAACATGAAGTGATAATTTAACGTTCTTTTTAATCAAAGCAGAAGAGGCTTTGTTATATAATGATATAAAATGCTGCTCGGTCTTCCTATTTTATGAATGTCATGAAAAAAACTTGTCTCTTTCATCTCAGCCATCACTGATTATCCGCAGCACAGCTTATGCCATCAAAGCATTGCTGCAATTGTATGACTATAATGAATATGACACAGACTAGACCTATATTAAGAAGAAGGCCATGACATTGTGTAGGAGCTGCATGAGCAGTGGGAAGGAAACCAGCTTGACTAAGATGGTGATATTGACAACAATAGAGTTGGCCTTCTGGGGACATAGCCCTGTCAGTGCCAGCCGCCAGCTCACCCAGCACACATTTTTATCCCACCTCAACCCTCTCAGGAAGGCAACATTTGTCAATATGATGCTATTAACTTGGTGGTATTGTACTGGTACATTATGCCGACCCCCGGGAGTGCATCAGCCCCATCACGTTCCTCTAAGTGCATGATGCATGAATGTAGCAGTGGCATTCATGCATCATGAAGATAAAGGGCACAGCACATTAAAACGCTCTCTCGTCCTTAAAGGATTGATACCACTAGAGGGGCACTGTCAGGAACATTATTGAGTAGCAGGCCTGGGAGAGATTTATTATTATGGAATAGACTTGCCACGCTTTTTTCATACCCATGTCTGAATTAATCAAATTGATGCCATTACACTAGTCCAGACTGTATTCATATAAGTAGATAGTATAATATAAAGGTCATGGTAAACTGGGGAGAAAAACTATTTGGGACATGATCTCAAAATAATCTCAAACTGACACTTGTCACACAGTTTAATAAAGAACTTTGGTGAATCCTCATCATGCTACCAACGTCCAATGCTTGATGAGTTAATAATCCTCCTAAAAAACCTAAGCTATTTAGCTTAACTTGGTTTAGATGATTTTATTTTTGACAAGACAGTATGCCAGCTATTCTTACAACCAATTAAGGTAATAACCCCACACCTAATAAGTAATACATGGAATATAATATGCTCCAACTAATGCTGTCAAGCTCCTACATATATTCCTAAATACTATCACTACTTACCATATAATTGAGCCTAACCAGACTCATAAGTACAATGCCTGACATTCATGGCAAGTACTAGTTTCATGATCTTTTAAAAGAATAGCATTGGAGAGGAAACCCACTTCCACTCACATCCTCAGCCGGATGCTGACGCTATACCTTATGTCTTACTTCAAGACCTCCAGTAGCCCCAGGCACCTCCCACACTGCCTGAGTGGCTCATAACCACCCTTTAAAGGGAGGGGCCACCACTGTACCCTGATTTTCTCGAGCGGTCACCAGTATTGATATGATATAGTGCTTTAGGGTAGTTATGAGGTCGGTGGTATGAGGAGTGGCGGCTGGTCTGAAGGGAGGGTTATTTGAAGTGTCTCTGTGTTAGTGAGGAAGGACAGCCCCAGGAGGAGCACATAGACACCCTGATTCTGAAGTTCTGAGACAAAAAAGGATGGCACCCCTGTGGCTGTTGTTTTACACTTTTATTGACAACTGGCACTTAAGCCTTTGATGTATAGGTACTATATATATATATATATATATATATATATATATATATATATATATATATATATATATATATATATATGTATATATATATATATATATATATATATATATATATATATATATGGGAGTTAGTGTTGTAACAAGCTGTCCAATAGTTTGAAGGTCTTCATGACATTTGCCTGTATACATGTTCTAATGTATGGAGTATTCTAGTTGACCCAGGGAACCCTGGGTCTCTGTGAGACGGTTTTCCTACAAAAAACGTAGATTGGTCAGCTGACTTTGAAAATTCACCCTGCTTTTATTTTTTGGCATTTCTCTCCCAAAAAAAGCTCATACAATTCTCGGGAACTATCTTTCTCTTCTTGTTTTTCCCAAAATTTCAGAACAATTTTTTTTCCTAGTGAAAAAAGACAAATAAAAAATGTCAGAAACAACCCCAAAGACATGTCTCTGTGAACTAATGCTGAAGATAGGCCAGTGACCTTGAATCCTGACTTTAAAAGATCCACGTTCACACAGACTTCCTATACCTGCAATGCTATAGCAGGGGTGAGACGAAAAAGTGAGACGCTTTGTGGTAGAACAGATCGTCTTCCATTGGTGCCCACAGACATTTAAAGGCCTCACCATTGCAGGGTTGGGTGTTGGTCGTCGGTCATCGGTGGTAGGGGGTTGGGATTGTTGGGACATGAGTGTTGGGACATGAGTGTTGGGACCTGAGGGTTGGGACCTGAGTGCTGGGACCTGAGTGTTGGGACATGAGTGTTGGGACATGAGTGTTGGGACATGAGTGTTGGGACCTGAGTGTTGGGACCTGAGTTGGGACTTCGGACACTGCCAATCTCGGAAAAGCCCTGGGTCACTTGTGATGTATATCACACAATCCATCTTTTTACAGTTTATGAGGAAGCATTTTGATTTGTTCATAATGCACAAATGATTTTCATTTCCATTAGTTCATACAGCTAGGGGACTGTATCTTCCTACTTGGACAGTGCTGGGGGAGTGATTTCCTGCCAACTTTACAGAATAAGTGCCCGCTGTAGCAGTGTTGCCAAAATAACGCGGGCACGCCGGCTTTTGCCGGCGTAGAATCTTAATGGCCGGCGTAGGGCCTTAGGACGCAGGCCACAATGACCTGCCATGATCTCAGCTTTCTAATGGTGAAAGAATTTTTCAAATCGCTCAATTTGAAGCGAAGATAGAGCCAAATTTGTAGAACTGAATTTTTTTTCAATTTCCTTTAAGTTTTTGCAGTAGTTATAAGTTATAATGAAGTTTATGAAAGTACCTTGATAAATCAAAATTTATATGGCCTGCGTGAGAAGGAAATGGCCTGCGTAAGATGCCAAGACGCAGGCCACCCTGGCCTGCGTTCAGAAAAAGTTTTCGGCAACACTGCTGTAGAGAGTTGATAGTGCTGATATATACTGCTGATTGTGGGCAGACAGTTGTCAGAGTCCAGGTTCATGAGGTGCATGTATAAGTTTGGTGTTCTCTAGTTGCAGCATTCTGTACTGAGAGATGGCACCAACCTTTGAAGTAAATTACCTCTCTGCTAGGATACGGCTATCTCTATCCACTGGTGGATATTAAATGTATGTTAATTTATGAAGTTGCAGTCTAGACCAAGGCTTTTGACGCAGAATGTAAGTGCATCTGATGGTGGGTAGGATGTTCTTTAATTACAACACACATCAGACAGTCCTTAAGTGGGTCATGTTCAGTGATCAAGATATTTTGTCGCAATGTTTCAGGCCTTTTCACTAACCCTTCAAGGGCTGCTTAGTGTGTTGATTGCAAGGCCATTTGTTATCAAGACGCATGAATGGAGTTGTGGTACGTCTTTTAACCAGGGCTGTATTCAAGCATCATGTTGACTCTACACTCAGTTATAACCACCACGGCTGCATTGGTGCATCATAACGACAAATAAATATAAACCTTCAGACAACACCCTGCTCATAAAAAGTTCAACATGCTCTCCAGTGCAGCTTCTATAATTGAATCAGGCAGTCATGGGGTCAGCTTACTTAAAGGCGTGCAATTATGATGAATTTGGTTAAACTGTTTATTCAATCACCATAATCAATGCTTAGTCATGGAGCTCTCATAACATGGTGTGATATTTATGCTAATCCTGTGTCAGATTCCCCTAAAAGAACTCGCTAGCCAATCTATTTTCTCTGTGCGATAATACTCCTTAATCATCAAGCCATGTGACCTGTTCAGGTAAGCAGTGCACATCCCTCTCTATCTGTACTAAAGACAATCTCATGAGAGACACTAGTCCTAGTAGATGAAAGCAGTGTTGCCGAAAACTTTTTCTCAACACAGGCCACGCAAACCATTTCCTTCTTACGCAGGCCATATCAATTTTGATATTTCAAGGTACCTTCATAAACTTCATTATAGCTTGTTTTATACTACAAAAACTTAAAAGAAATTGAAAAAATATTCAATTTTACAAATATGGCCCTGTCTTCACTTCTAACTGGCTGATTTGAAAAATTCTTTCATTATTACAGGCATGGGATTCTTCCGGATTTATCCGGATTTCCGGATTTTTTAAGGCCAAAAGGTCACCTCTGTGATTTGTGCAGATCCAATGTAAAAATATTTTAACATTAATAGGGAGGGGGGGGGGTCTCAGTCTCTAGAGGCCTTCATGACATGCAATGTATACAAAATGACCCCTAGATAACGTCTTTTGGCTGCTTTTTGGATTTTTCTTCAAAACCAAATCCCATGCCTGTTATTAGGAAGCTGAGATCATGGCAGGCCATCATGGCCTGCGTCCTAAGGCCCTACGCCAGCCATAAAGATTCTACGCCGGCAAAAGCCGGCGTGCCGGCGTTATTTCGGCAACACTGTGAAAGTCCTGATTTAAGAAGAATCAAAACTCTTGCCTGAGGCCGACAAACTAACCAATGTGTACCACTTAATATGACAGCTGATGTGGGGCTTATAGGAAAGTGATCTTCCAATCATTAACTGCTAATCAATAATTAATTAAATGCCTTTGGTATCACTACACTCCATAACATTGATTATTCAATAGTTTGTTGAATACATTGTAATGTAATTGTGACATAAAGCCCCATGCCAGATCCCGAATGAAGGGAACCCCGCACCCTTCACTCTCTGACAAAAGTGACACTCCTACTTTTATAGTCCTTGAAATTTGATTTAAAAAAAGCTGTTTTGTATAGCTTATAGTGGGACACATGATTCTATCGCTGTTTGTTTTATCATAATGGCTAGTAATTTTACCCTGAACAAGGTAAAAAGAGGTTTTTTTCACAAAGGTTTTGTGACTTCTGTGCAGAGAGAGTGCTGGCACTGGGGGGTAAATCCCACCTGAACCTACACACATACCACCTTCCATGTACGACAGAACAGTGAGCACTGCCCCTGTCCACATACAGGAGAGCTACCACTTATAGCAAAGGGTCCCTTATTTACCTGCTTGTATCTAGGTGGACACTCAGACATAGGAGGGGTCTCGGGGCTGGTTACATGAAGGGATGGACCTAATCAAAGGAGGCTGCCCTTTCGACCCTTCTCCACCCTTCCTGCCGGCTTACTCCATGGTCTCATGTCAAGCTCAGGTATAACCCTGTGAGGGCCGCCAAGTGCATTGATGTATTAGACCCATCGTTGTTATGATTTATTAAAGCAGCCATGGTTAGCAACTCACCAGTGCAACATTCATGCATAATGCCAACTCTTCGAAAGTATATTGACCCCATAGGGTCTGCATGAGCTTAGAATCGAGCACTAGTGAGTTACTTGCAAGGGCTATATTTGTCATGATGATAAATGGCATGTGGCCCTTAAAGGGTTAAAGAGTAGTAGGCACATGCTGTGACTGAAGGGACATGCCTTCCTGACTTGGACCAGTGTGGCCGTGTATATAATTCTAGGGGTTCCTGTTGGCCATAACCTTAGTACATTGTATTTACATGATAGATCATGTAGGCCTAAATGTAGACATACTATACATTATGCCTGGGGACACCCATGAAATTGTACAGCTGATATTGAGCAATGGACTTTAGCCTGGTGGTATTCGGGTACGTGTAACTTTGCAATAAACTTGGGCCAAGTGGGCTAGTAATTATTTTGTGCTTTTGTGTGCAATAGTATATCCGGAGAATGTTATAATAGGGATAGGGGCACTTAGTTATCCACAATGGCTCATGCAGTTGTAAATAGTTGTTGGATTAATAGGCATGTCATGAAGGCAGACAGGTCTATCTGTTAACAGTATGTTAATAAGGAGATGAATATAAAAAGGGGAAACAAGAAGTGATAATTTACCGTTCTTTTTAATCAAAGCAGAAAAGGCTTTGTTGTATAATGATATAAAATGTGGCTCTGTCTTCCTATTTAATGGACGTCATAAAAAACCTGCTATAGTCTCTTTCATCTCAGCCATCACTGATTATCCACTGCACGGTTTATGCCGTTAGTGCATTGCCTCCATTGTATGACTATAATGAATATGTCACAGACTAGACCTATATTGAGAAGAAGGCCATAACATTGTGCAGGAGCTGCATTGATAAAGGATTAGCGGTGAGAAGGAAGACACCTTGACTGAGATGGTGATATTGACAACAATAGAGTTGGCCTGCTGGGGACATAGCCCTGTCAGTGCCAGCCGCCAGCTCACCCAGCACACATTTCTATCCCGCCTCAACCCTCTCAGGAAGGCAATATTTGTCGATATGATGCTATTAACTTGGTGGTATGGTACTAGTACATTATGCTGACCCCTCAGAGTGCATCAGCCCCATCACGTTCCTCTTAGTGCATAATGCATGATGCATGAATGTAGCAGTGGCATTCATGCATCATGAAGATAAAGGGCACAGCACATTAAAGAGCTCTCTCATCCTTAAAGGATTAATACCTCTAGAGGGGGCACTGTGAGGAACATTATTGAGTACCAGGCCTGTGAGAGATTTATTGTTATGGAGTGGACTTGCTACGCTTTTTTCATACCCATGTCTGAATTAATCAAATTCATTACACTTGCCATTACACTAGTCCAGACTGTTTTCATATAAGTAGATAGTATAATATAAAAGGCATGGGAAACTGAGAAAAACTATAAATCTGGGACATGATCTCAAATCATATCAAACTAACGCAGTTTAACAAAGATGTGACACCTGATCATGCTACCCAAGTCCAATGCTTGATAAGTTAATATTTCTCCAAAAACACTAAGCTATGTGTAGGTTAACTTGGTTTAGATTATTTTATTTGTTAAATGTCTTTTGGACAAGATGCTCTGCCAGCTATGTTTACAGCCAATTAAGGTAATAACCTCACACCTGTGAAGCAATACTACAGCATGGAATAGAATATGTTTCTTTCCTTGTAACTCCCAACTAATGCTGTCAAGCTCTTACATATTCCTGAATATTATCCTTACATGTTCCTAAATATTATCACCACTTACCACCACGGATTTAGCCGAATCAGACTCTAAGTACAATAGATACTATTGATGACAAGTAATAGTTTTATGATCTTTAACAGAATATTCTGATAGCCTGGGAGACTGAACCCACTTCCACCCACATCCTCAGCCGGATGCTCTAGGTGATGCTGACGCTACACCATATGTTTTACTTCAAGACCTCTAATAGCCCCAGGCACCTCCCACACTGCCAGAGTGGCTCATAACCACCCTATATAGGGAGGGGCCACCCCTGTACCCAGGTCTGCTCCAGTGGCCACCTGTATTGATATGATATAGTGCTGTAAGGTAGGAGGTGGGTATGGGGTTGGCGGTATGAGGAGTGGCGGGTGGTCTGAAGGGTTATTTGAAGTGTCTCTCTGTTAGTGAGGAAGCACAGCCCCAGGCGGACACACCCACACCCTGATTCTGAAGTTCTGAGACGAAGAAGGATGGCACCCCTGTGGCTGTTGTTTTACACTTGTATTGACAACTGTCACTTAAGCTTTTGATGTATAGGTACTATATATATATGGGAGTGTAGTAACAAGCTGTCTGGAAGTTTGAAGGATGTCATGATGTCTGCTTGTATGTAGGTTTTAATATACCAGCTGACATAGTTTTCCAGTTAATGAAATGAAATTGTTCTCAAAAGAAAATCCTATTAAGACTTTGCTTGGGGAGTGTTTCATGTGACTAAAACTGCTTGGGAAGTGCATGGTTACATCATATCACCTGCCCAATATGACACAACTATGTGAAGCAGTGATATTGTTGACCAACAGTTCTAAGGTGGTTGTTGGTATACATTTGTGAGAGGTCATAGGGTGTATGTAAAAGATGCCTGTTTACGCCACTAGAGATGTTTTCAATCATTCTGCCAAATAATCAGTCAGCTGTCAGTGTCTTATAGAACATAGCCACATCTGATATGGCTGCTGCCATGGAAGCACGCAACCAGGACGGCTGTGTATTGAGATAAGGGTAAACAGAATACATCTGACATTAGAGTGTGTGCACAGAGAGAAAAATGAGTTCCAGTGTTGCCAAAACTATTATCACCCCGCCCATAAAGCATTCAACACACCCTCAAGTGCAGCTTCTCTAAACAAATCAGGCAGTCATGGGGTGAACTTACTTCCAGGCGTGCAATCATGATGAATTGGTAAAAGGGTTTATTTAATCACCATAATCAATGCTGTGTCATGGAGCTCTCATAACATGGTGAGATATTTATGCTAATCCTGTGTTAGATTCTGCTAAGAGAACTCACTATCCAATCTATTTTCTCTGGGCAATAAATCCTCCTCAATCATCAAGCCACAACACTTTAAGGGCAGTGTTATGCTTTAATGTGATATGCCCTTTATTGTGCATTAAGACAGAGAGACCCTTCTGCATGGTAGTCAGGGTTGATCATACCTGTTCACTTTGCTGTTAACTATGTTCAGGTAAACAGCCCGCATCCCTGTGTACCTGTATCATCAGCACTCTCATGAGAGTCCTGTAGATGAAGGTTCTAATCAAAACTCTTGCTTTAACTTAACCCTATATATCATCTATGCATCAGCATACCTGAGTCTGGCAATAAATATGTACCACTAGCTTTAATATGACAAGTGCTATAGGACTGATAGGAAAGTTATTTCTCATAATAAACTGGCCATGAATAAACAATGAATTGCCTTTGATATTGCTGCGTTTTATGATATTGATTGTTTAATATTTTGAATGGGCCTACATTGGAATGAAGCCTAGTGCCAGGCCATGCATGCAAGGCCCTGTATCACGATAAACGGGTGTTTTGTATAGCTTATCGGGTTTGATAGGACACACTCATTTTTGATTGTTCCTTTCAAGTTAAATTATTCATAATGGGGTTTTGTTTTTACTTTGAAAAGAGTTAAAAATTAGTTTGTTTCCACAAAAAAAAGTACTTCATTTGTCTTGAAATTGTAGAAAAGGTGTAGTTTTTTTAATGACCTTGAGCAGAGAGGGTGCTGGGACTGGGAGGTTATTCCAGCTCAACCCTACCTAAGTTATAGTACATACCTTCCATGTACGACAGAACAGTGTCGCCCTGTCCACAGACAGAAGACCCACCACTCATAGCAAAGGGTGCCTTATTTACCTGCTGTATCTAGGTGGATACTCAGGCACTGGAGGAGGCTGGGGGTTGGCTGCATGGAGGGGGACCTAATCACAGGAGGCTGCCCTTCTGACCGGTTGCCTGCCCACTCCATGCTCTCATGTCCAGCTCAAGGAAAGAGCTGTCGGCACATCCTGTGACCAAAGGAGGAGGAGTACAGTAGGAGGCAGATACATGGAAGGAGAAAAAATGCCCCTCCCCACACTGTGAAGAGGGGCCTCTTTTCTAGAGATTTCTTTGGTCAATAGTGCTGAAAAAGAATTGCCTGCCCCCTCTTCAAACACTTTTTTTATGCTCCCTGCCCTCGCCAAGAGGTTGTTGATAAATTACAACTTCATACTGAGCACGCCTTTCTAGTTTGGATCAGTGTTGAGGTGTATGATTGGATAGATGTGGGCCCTATCCAGTTGTACTATTATATATAGTTTCATATACATGTACATGTATGTAGATGTTTTATGTCTAAATGTAGGCATACTATATATTGTGGCAGGCTTGCGGCAACCATGAAATTACCTAGCTGATAGCCTGTTACATGTTAGCATGTTGCCAAGTATATACATGTAGTAGGTATTTGATACATGTAACATCCCGGAAACGAAACCATATTTCTCATAAACTGGAGCCAATCGGACAAGTAATTGTAAATTCATGGCGCAAAAGTATATTCGTATAGCGCTTTTTGATGGGGATAGGGGCAGGTTAATATCCACTGTTGCCCTTTTTATTGCATACAATTGTTCGATTAATAATCATCATGTGGGTTAACTAGTACATATATCCGTGACGGTATGATAATTCTGAAATGAGGTGAATATATAAGAAGGGTAAAGAAACGAACAGGAAGAATCATTTACAGTTCTTATTATCAATTGAGAAAAAGTCTTTGGTGTATAATGACATTAAATGTGACTACCTACACCTTCCTATTTCATGGACACATCATAAAAACCTGCTACAGTTTCTTACATCTCAGCCATCACTTATCATCCACAGCTATTTATAGTTATAATTATGCCATTAGTGCATTGCTTCCATTGCATGACTTTATCCATTTTTGATTATAACACGGGCGAGACCTATATATCAACCAGAAAACCATAGAATCGCACGGGAGCTGCATTGATAAAGCATTAGCGGTGGGAAGGAAACCAACATGACTGATTAGATAATGATATCAATAACAATAGAACTGGCCTGGTGGGAACATAGACCTGTCAGCCCCTGCCTCCAGTCTCCCTAGCACACATCCTTAACCCATGTTAACCCTTCATGAAGGCAATATTGGTCTTCATGAGGCACCAATGCTTTGCCTGCCAGTCATTTGGAGACCCCCAGAATAGGGTCGGCATGATGCATGAAGCCAGCGGTGGTATTCATAACTAGAAATGGCAGAGCACATTAGATTGGCATGCCCTCCTTTAATGGTTCATACCCGTGTGGGGACAATGTGAGAGACAATATTGAGCTGCAGGCCCGTAAGAAATTTATTGTTACGGAATAGACTTGCTGTGCTTTTTTCATACACTTGGCTGCATTATTCATATTGATTCCATTGCACTAGTCTAGACAGTATTGATAGATAGGGCATGGGGCACTGAAGAGAAAGCCTAGTTGGCAAATGATGTCAAAGCTTTCAGTTTTACGACTAAACACTATGCCAGGCAGAGTCATGATAGCCAAATCCTCTTGCCTGAGAGGCAATGCCGCACATAGAAATAGAAGATGCCCAAGGATAGGTGAATCATACGAGTGTGCTAAAAAGTAATGATAAAAACTCGTGCCACTATGCTTTCCTTTCCTCATGATTTTAACTAATGCTATCAAGTTCTCTTTTCCCAATGTTTCCCAAATGATTGCCACACCACTTTTATGGCTTGATTGGGCTCCAAGTACAACTCATGACATTCGTGACAGTTTTTGATCTTTTATGAGAATACCCAGATAGTCCAAGGGGGAAGGAACCCAGGTCCGCCCACATCTTCACCACACTGCTTTGGGTGATGCTCACACCCTATGCCAGATGAGGTGGCTAGGCCAATAAAGGGGATTCCTTAAAGATAACATGGCAGGGTTTACAAGAGCGTCTGACACAGCTGCATGCTGCCACTGTTAATTATAGAATAACCACTGAAGGTTAGGTGGTATTAATGTGCAACTTGCTAGATTGCAAGGACTAATGTAGATGTTTTAATTGATACCTATAACAAGGTGGTGATAGTGACTTCACAGTCCGGAATTTGCCAACTAGTTTGATGTAAAGTATACTTTCTAGACCCTCCAGACCCCTGGGCACATCCCGCCCTGCTTTCAAGAGTCACTCATAACCACCCCTTATAGGGAGGGGCCACCCCTCTACCCAGGCCAACAGTATTGATATGATATAGTGCTTTAGGGTAGGGGGTAGGTATGAGGTTGGCAGTATGTGTAGTAGCGGCTGGTCTGAAATGAGAGTTATTTGAAGTGTCTTTCTGTTAGTGAGGACGGACAGCCTCAGGCAGATCATACCCACACCCTGATTATGAAGTTGTAAGACGATGAAGGATGGCACCCCTGCGGCTGTTGTTTTACACTTGTATTGACAACTGTCACTTAAGACTTTGATGTATAGGCTGTGTATATATGGGAGTAGGATGGTATCAAGTGGTCCGGAAGTTTGAAGATGTCATGATGAAGTTTGAAGGATGTAATGACGTCTGCTTGTATAGCTTTTAATATAAGAGCCAACATAGTTTTCCAGTTATGAGAGAGGGGCTGGATTTGTTCCCAAAACAAAATTTGCATTAGTTTCCATTGGCATATATGCTGCTTGGGGAGTATCTAACTAAGACTATGCTTGGGGAGTGTTTTATCTCAATAAAACTGCTTGGGAAGTGCATAGTTCCATCACGTGACCTGCCCAATACGAAACAACCATGTGACCACTGTAGATAAGCAGTGTTACTGTGGTCCAAGAGAAGGTGGTTGTTGGTGGACATTCGTGAGAGTTGGAGGTCATAGGGTGCATGTATAAGATGCCTGTTTATGCCACAAGAGACATGTCCTTTAACGCTGCCAAATAACCATTGAAGTGTCACTATCATATAAAACGTAGCCACACTTGACACTCCTCCTGCCGTGTCAGCACGCCACAACAACAGCCGTACAGGAAGATCTGGGTAAACAGAATGCATGTGACATTATTGTGTATACCTAGATCAAAATGTGAGTGCCAGTTTTGCTAGAGCTACTGAGTACTACTTTTTGAGCGCTGGGTATTTGGTGTTGCCAAAACTACTTGCTTTTGTGTGTCTGCCCAATGCTCAAAATTGTGGTGTTTTGGCAAGCCTGGCTCTCACATCTTCTTCCGTATAAGACCGGAATTATATATCACAAGCAGAGCATCAAGGTGTCAATTTGGATGTGTCCCTGATGTGATGCGCGGGACTGTTTGCTCATAATCAAGGAGCAAGAAGATCAAAGCCGGGCTAAAGATGTCATCTGAGATGAAGTAATTGGGAAAAGTATAATATGATATGATGAGGAAGATGACATGAAAATGGTATGAGTGGATCATTGACTCAGGGAGCTAATGCTCCCAGAGTCTTATGCGACGGCTCTGTGAGACACTTTTGATCAAAAAAAAAAAAAAATTGTTTAATTTTTTTGGGGGTAGAAATATTAGGCCTATCCAAAAATATTTCTCATTGGCACAAAGTTCAAGTGTTTTCTGTCCCTATGACGTAAATATCATCCATTGCCATCTACTGCCTCCCCCCTAAAATAATAGGCAAAGTATACCTTCCCAAAAAAGCTCTCATTTTCCAATCTGTAGACAAACATGAACAGTACTAGTGTCAATTTTTTGTCAATTTCGGCATTTAGTGTTAAACCTATGGGAAAATCAGAATTCTGGTGGGTGAGACGCTTTTTGTCAGACCAGTTTGCCATCTGTGGACATAATGCTTTGGTACCACTCAGCTGAAAAAGTCACATTGTTACCCTACATTAATATCATGATGTAACTAGACCAAGTAGCTTTAAGTCGACATTGTAAGCCATTGCCTAGATAGGATATCAGGGATGAGAACACATGTATATCAGCTGTATATTGCTCGGATCAATCCTTCCTTCCACATAACTATCTGTTCTGTACTGTCCTGTACTTTAATCTTTATTTTTTGAAGGAGGCAATTTAAATATGCAAAGCTTAGAATAGTGGGTTGGAGGTTTGGTGCAAATTTTTTAATGTTAATGACTGAACTATAGTAGTTGGGATGCACCTCCATCACCTCCCATCCTGGAGACTAACGGCAGACTGGAGAATAACCGAGGATATGTCAAACCAGGTTAAAATAAAACCGTTTCAAAAAAATAAATTGACACAGGTAGCTTTGCAGTGGGATGGGGCGTTCACATGTCCGCACAAAAAAAAAAAAATTCCCCTCCCCCCTCAAAAGTATGGGGTTTGGATCCACTATCCCCAACAAACAAAGAGTGGCGCCACTGGTACTTCTCGTACTGCGCGAGATCTCAACGTGTGCAGACAAAATTGTACCATCCATATCTTCGCTGTTTATCGTCCGATCGACTCGCTTTTTGATAGCGACAGAAGGCGGTACATGCCCACAGCCTGCAACTGTCGCCCACACCCACCTGTACACCCACACCCACCTGCTCTCCCACACCCACCTGCTCACCCACACCCACCTGCTCACCCACACCCACCTGCTGGCCTGAAATGGAATAACATACATGTATGACACATGACTTGAGGGTACTTTTTAACAAGGAATTCATTTCTGATGCCAGAATTGACCAAATAATGATTATTAGGGAGTACTCTATCTAAGTACTTGATAAGCACTTGCCAGTAGGTCCCAGATTCGGGATAGGGTTGCATTGCACTCACACATATTACACTCACATATATTACACTCACATATTACACTCACACATATTACACTACACACATATTACACTACACACATATTACATCACACACTTTACACACATTATATACAATTTATTCGAAGGAAAAACAAATCCCTGAGTCTTTTGTGATTAGGATCACACGCTAGATTTTTCTGTAGCAAGAGGTGGTGCCATCCTTCAAGGTAAATTACCTCTCTGTATGTGTACAGCCATCTTTATCACTGGTGGATAATGTATGTTATTCAATGCAGTTGGATTTGAGTCTAGACCTAGAATCTGCTTGGAGAGTGACACCTCAGTTTTTCAGATTTGAACCCTGCAGAGAGACCTTCTGACCACTCCTATGCTGCAGAATGTCAGTGCAGCTGAGGGTGTTTGGGCTGTTCATTAATTACAACACATCATGTATTTAGTAGGACGTGTTCAGTGATCGAGATATTCTGTTGCATTATTTCAGGCCATTTCCTTAACCTTTTAAGGGCCACCAAGTGCTTTAAAGTTTGATGCATTATGGCACTTATATCCATGATGCAGCCCTAGCTCATGCACACTCCAGGGCTGATTTCACGCATAATGCAGACTCTGTAGTGCTGATAAACTTGAAGCTGATACACTCCCCAAGGTTGATGCAACATCACAGTGCCTGCTACTCCCTGGTGTATCATGACGATAAGATAATCAACATGAACCTCCAGGTATCATGTGTTCATTAAAGCATTAATCAAACCCCTCCGGTGCAGATTCTATAATTGAATCAGGCAGTCATTTGGTGAACCTACTCCCTTGGCATCGTAACGTGAAGAGCACTGCTTGGAGGAGGTGGAATTATGATGAATTTGGCAACAGTTAAA
Organism: Harmothoe impar; assembly: GCA_947462335.1. NCBI lineage: Eukaryota > Metazoa > Annelida > Polychaeta > Phyllodocida > Polynoidae > Harmothoe > Harmothoe impar. Next base: position 16,732,485 of record OX381709.1, read on the forward strand.
AGGGCTCATTCAATCACCATAATCAATGATGTACCGGGGAGCTCTCTTACCATGGAAGGATATTTATACTAATCCTGTGTTAGATTCCGCTTAATAACTCACTGTCCAATCTATTTTCAGACTCATAATACTCCCTTCTATGATCATGCCATAACCCTTGAAAGTCAGCATAGCATTTGAAGAGGTTTTCGTGAATTACAGTGATGCATGAATGCAGCTCTGGCGGGAAAAGTGCCAGTGCTGCATCCATGCAGCATGCCGATTACCACTGCTTTAAGACAACATGTCATCCTCAAATAGTTCCTATCCAGGCATCTGCTCAGTTCCTTCTCTACTTGCACTCAATCTCTCAAAGCCCTGCCATTTTCCTCTAACCCATTCGTCACCCTCACCTTCCAAAAGTAATAAAACGCCCTGGAACCCTCCCCTTTCTTTATGCCTGACTTGCTTTATGATTGAATACCCTCTCTCCTTCACCCCACCTGTCCCTCCACCCCCCCCCCCCTACACTCAAAAAATAAACTTGTCTCCAGACTCTTCAAAGTGACAGTCATAAAATAAACGAGTCAAAAACCTGTCTAAGTGACAAGGAAGCGGGTCTTCTAGCTGGAGATAAAAGACCAACTTGGCATGTGCCAGCCCAAAACCCGACATTTGTCAGCTCCAGATTCTATTTGTGGGATGATAGCCTGATAGGTTAGACAACCTTTGGCTCGTTTATTTTATGACCGTCACTTCGATGAGTCTGGAGACAAGTTTACTTTTTCAGTGTATCCTTGCACCTGGTGGTTGCCCCACCCCTGTACAGCGTGGATTGAGGCAGTGCCAGGTAAGGTAATGTGGAGGTGTCGTGATATCAGCATGTAGCCCTCCTCTCCACTCCTTCACAGTTAACCCTTTAAGGGCCGCATAGTGCTTTAATGTGGTATACTCTTTGTCATCATGGTGCATGAATGCAGCCCTGGGGAGCAACTCACCACACTCAAGAACACACTGGTGCTGCATTCAAGCATCATGCCGACCATGCGGGATTGATACACTCCTGAGAAGTCGGGATGATGCATGAATGCAACACAGAGTTACTCGAGTATCATGACGACCAAGGGCATAACACATTGCAGCACTATGCTGCCCTTAAAGGGCTAGCCCCGACCTGAGCTCCTCCCCTGCTAAATGATGCATTATATTTCCCTATACTGATCGACTCCTGCCCGTCAAAGTGACCTCTGCAGATAAACTTCTGACATCAATCGATATAAAGTTTTCTTTGGCTCCAGGGATTGTCCGTCAAAGTGATAGCTGAAGACTTCATGAGATATATCTATATAAAAGTTTTCATTTCCGGCGACTTACGTCAGAGGGGGGGGGGGTTATTACCCCCCCCCCCTCCCCCTATTTCTAACATAAATTCTCCATAGCACTCTCGATAAGAAATATGAAATAACTCTCTAGCAACATGAGAATACCACCCATTTGATTGATCGCTATAAAAGTTTTCTCTGACTGCCTACTGAGTAGCCCCCACCCTCCTCCCACGCCGAGAACGCTATATGGAATGAATGATGAAAGTAGCTTAATGAATAGTGATATTAGAATTATAAACATCTGTGACATAAATCAATAATATTGGATTTATACAGAACAATGACATATTCAGGACCCTTATGTCGGTCAATTCACATGAGATCGTATATGTTTTTATCGAGTTTCATTTTTACCCTTCATTGGCTGCTTATACAGAACAATGACATATTCAGGACCCTTATGTCGGTCAATTCACATGAGATCGTATATGTTTTTATCGAGTTTCATTTTTACCCTTCAATGGCTGCACAGTGCTATTTCAGTCGTTTTGTTTAGTGCCAGCGAGTTACTTATCCCTGTGTTGGTTTTCTCGCAATGCATTATTGAGCAATTTATGCATGCCTACCTAATGGGAATGTATCGATTCCATAGAGTTGGCATGGTGCGTGAATGGAGCACTGGTGATTTACTCAGTCATACTCCATGAAAACAAACCTAAATTGCATTAAAGCACCATGCCTGCCTTACAGGGTTAACCAAGTGTATAGATATACTGATGAATAGTAAATAAGGCCTACACAATGTATGAGTGGTGCAGGTAGGCAGGCCATATACCAATGTATCGACGTCCATGTATTTATGGCATCAATTCCCCAGAGGGTCGTCAATAAGACGTCACTATAGCATCAATGGAGAATTTCCTGTGCATAGTACATATACAGCCATTGTATTAAGGGAACGTTCACAATTGATGTCACGCAATATGGGTAGAGCCTACTTTTTTCACGACCCACAATCTCCCTTTCACCTTTTTAGGATATTTCCCAATATACTTCTATACTAGTAGATGTATAGCCATCCGCCTGAATCATATCTATTACAGTCAAAACTGGTTATAAGGAGGGCCGATATGAGGTACTTCCTGTACTAAGGAGTATGTGTCCATGGCCCCAATTGTCTATGCATTTTGAATATAATTATTGGGTTGCTTCTGACAAAGCAAATTTGTCCCACTTCAAAGCACTCCTTAAAACCAGATCTCACTGCAACATTGCCAAACTATATGACTATACTTCTCACTTTCCAATGTCCCACTTGTCACCAATACAATACATTAACATCATGTACTTCTTGTACTTCTAATCCATAGCCCGGCTAATGCTTGGTTCATCAGTAAAAACAAAGACCTTTGCCTCCATCCCACAACTGGTGACGTAATCTGTAAGGTTCCCCAACACTCTTCTGATATTCAGCTAGGCATACTGTTCTACGTAGATGAGATGATAGCATACTGGTAACTGTCCGAAACTGTGCTGTCTTCACTCTGGGAATTCACTCAGTACCTTCTGGGTTATGGGGTGCCGTTGGTTCTTAAAATCCAGAATTAGACTTAAGTCTAATCAATTAGACATGTCTAATTAATTAGGCTTAAGTTATGCATAATTCGAATTAAATATATGTTTAATTCAATTAGACATATATGTCTAATTAATTAGGCTTAAATAAAATTAATTTTACTTAAGTACAATTCAATTAGTAATATGTCTTTTGCATTCTGGGTAGCTTACTGTTCACCACACTACATGCTAATACTTTGTCATACATTGCCTGCTGTCACATAGGCCTGCTCCCACTCTCATCTCTTGACCAAAGCCAAGGTACTACATGTACTTGCAGGATCATACCTATGATGTAATGACAGAACTGTCTACGATACCAACCCACCATTTTGATCACATAGCAGTGTGAGGTGATAATATTGGTACAGGTAGTTGTATCACTATGTATGAAAGACCGATACCAGCTCTAAGGCTTCCCTTTGTGTATACTGCGGTTACTTTGTTACAGACTTTTCGCTATGGCTTCGCTCGATAGCAAATAAACCTGGTGTTAACCTTTTGTCACGCGGTAGGGAATGCTGACATCTACAGAAGCTAACTATATACCGTAAAATCTTGTGTATGAGATGAACTCGTGTATAAGCCGCATCTAAACTATAGTTACTTTACTGAGCATGATATGGCACTGACACTAATTAACACAGACAACTACGGAAGCCGACAAGTGTCACCCCAAAAAAGAAACTTAAAAAAAAAATCTTGTTATATCTTTTTTTTTTTTTACATTTCTGCATCGTTAATGCAATTTCTCAAAAACACTTTCTTTTGCTGTCAACATCGGCAATTGGTACTGTCAACTGTCAACTTTATCTAAAAACAGCAACATTTGACACCGGCAGCAGTGATTTTCGATGTGGACGGGAATAATAAAATCCTTTGAGAAATTTGATTTAAAAAACAAATTCAAAAAAGATTCTTGAAGTGTTTTTATTTTGGGGTGACCCTTGTCAGCTTCCGTAGACAACAGATATTAAACTATTAACTTTGGTTGGAGTTTGAGAGGTTCTCTTCACTGGTTCCGCTTTAAAGCTGGGTTTGATTCGCAAATATATATATATAATCCAGGAGGGTTTTACAATACATCTGTTTCAGCTGACGAAGCAGAATATATAGAATCAATTATGATGTTCTGTCTATATATACGGCTCAGTAAAAGCTGTAAGACGTAGGTCCCTGTCAGGTTTGTGCAAACATCGCTAACTCTTTGAGGACGGCATGCCGCTAAACGATAACATTTGTCGGCATGATGCACCAATGCAGCCCCACCGAGTAACTCGCCGGTGCTGCATTTGTGTATCATGCCGACCCTTCCGGTGTGTATCAACTCTGTACGGTCGATATGATGCTTGAATGCAGACCTGTCGAGTAACTAGCTAGGACTGCATTCATGCCTCATGACAACCGAGAATACGACGCATTAATGCATCATGCCACCCTTAAAGGGCTAGTACCAGCGGAAATACAGGTACAGAAAACACGGTTAAAAAGTGACTAGTACTCGGGTATTCTGAAGGTGCTCTCTCAGCACCGCCTAGAGGGGTGTACCAGGGTTGTGAAAGCTCAGATTTAAATCTGAATTCAGATCTTTATGTCTTCAAATTGGTCATTCTAGTGATTTGTCCAGAGCCAATGAGAAATCTGTGTTACTTTATGTAGGGGAGGGGGGAGGGACTTGGAAATCTCAACAGACTGGAACACTAAAAATACTTCAAATTACACCAATTGCCTGCTTGATTTTCAAAATCTCTTTGGGGACATGCCCCCAAACTCCATACAGATTAATACTGTGGTGACATGTAATTTGCAGCTTATTTTGTCACGCAACCTCTCTTCCACACAAACCCTTGTTTTTTTTGCCTTTTCCCAGTTCCATAAATGTAATCTGTGTATGAGGGTTTCTAACCTCTTCTTTATGATATAACAACCTTATGGTTCTATACTACAAAATAATAAAAGTGACCTGTTGGTACATGATGACAATTCCCTTTTAAATTGAAAACACCCAAGTGAAACACTCAATATCAAGCCCTAGTCCCCCCCGGTAGTCCCCGTAGACACACACCTCCACCCCCCGCCGTGCTAAGACATCGATCCGCTCTCCACTCATTCACCCCAGTGTTAGGGGAGGGAAGCACGAGTAGTATATTGACATGACACTTTGGCTATGGCACCCCTTCATTCAGTTCTTTAAGGAGCGCATATTGCTTTAATGTATCATGCCCTTGGTCGTCATGATTAATGAATGCAGCCATGGGGAGTAAATCATGCTGACGCTACAGGATTGATTGACTCCCAAATTAAAGGGTCGGCATGATGCATGAATCCAGTCCTGGCGAGTTACTCGCCAGAGTAACTCGCCAGGGCTGCATAACTCGCCAGGGCTGCATCCCTGCATACATCATGACAGCCTAGCCTTGAAGCAATACCAGGGGCGGCGAAAGGTGGATAACGTTGAGGGGAGGAGGGGGGGGGGGGCTCCCAAAGTCTGATGGGTGTTGGTTGAAGGGAGGTTCATATGGAGATAACATTAAGGAATTTTAGACTTTGGAATGGGTGTATTCATAGTAGTTCTTAATTATTGTATATGATACATGGAAAACTTTGGAATTTTACATTGAAATTGATGTGTTTTGAGGGAGTTTGAGCTTGTCATTTAAGAAACTTTTAGGAATTCTACCTAGTCTAGAATCTTCATGTTTTCAGAGATGTAAATACTCATGTGAAAATAGCAATTTTTTCAGGGATTTTCTCCATACTCAACTTACACCTCTGTGTTTTCCGCCGCCACTGAGTATGCGGCCCTTACAGGGTTGTTAGCCCCCACCTGGGACTGGACAGTGCGGACCAGCCCGGCTTCATACCCGGTCGGTGCGTGCAGAGACTGGGGAGATTACTCTGGTCCGGTGGTCGAGTGGCCGGGGAAATTACTTTGGCGGGAGATGAGTGGTACGAGGAGGAAGATGACACCTGTGTGCTGCCCCGAGTTGCTTCCGAGTTGCTCCCGAGTTGCTCCCTATAGATCCATGCAGCTAGAACGGGAGACTTTTTCCTAATATAGGTGTGTCGTGTCCAAGGAGTTGAGTTTACGTTGGTTTTAACAGAACCCTCGTAGCTTTGTCTGGAATGGCTATGTTTGCAGACATTTCACAATAGGAGATTCACAGGACAATCATCTCTCAAATAGTATAAGTTAGAATGCAAGACTTTGAAGTAATATTCATGTTTTTGTCAGTCATGCTTCAGAAACCTTATAAACAGTCACCCTTTCTTGCTGCATTGGTCTGTAGTTGCTCCCGGGTTGCAAGTACCGAGCGGCCCCGGTCTCTGCACTCAGTATCAAGGGAACATCACCTGCGTTCTCAGTCTACAATTATACTAGTACCCCTTATATCCAAAGGACTGAGAAAAATAACAATTTCCCAGGAAAACAGAATTCTAGAGGCCTAATAACACCCTTTATTTTATAGAAAATGGGGATTTATTTTAGGCTACGCGTCTCTCGAGGGAAGAGACCTCTCCTTTAAATTTACATGCCCAAGAGCCTATAATCCCTGGAAAAGGGGTGCTTCTGAGAAGCATACAGATGAATGATGCCCCATTAGTAGCTGAAGTGCGAGGGCTAGGTATATGGGGCATAAAGATGATGGAGGTGGGGAGGGTGTAAATTGTGGCGGCAGTTAGCTGGAGACAGTTAGGGATGGGTTGAAGTCTGGTGAAGGAGGAGGAGGATAGGCATCACTGTAAATAGTAATTGTAGGTACACAGTATTATCTACTGTAGTATTAGAATCTACTGTAAATCTACAGTAGATTCTACCGTAAGTTCATTCTACAGTAGATTCTACTGTAGATCTACAGTAGATTCTACTGTGTACCTTCTCTTACTATTTACTTGCTGTTCACCCTCAATAATATGTATAGCTACAGTAGATTCTACTGTATACCTACACAAAAATACACCCTTCATGGTCTGCATGTTGCTTTATTGTTGCTATGTTCGTTCTTGTCATGATGCATGGTACTAGTCTACTTGGCAGGGTTGCATTTATTCATCATGCCAACCTTTTTGGAATGTATCAACCCTATGGTCGGGATGCTACTTGACTACAGAATTAGCGAGTTGAAGACAAATGGCTGAGCACATTAAAACACAAGGCCGTCCTTAAGGATACTGTGTACCCTCCTCTTTTCAGACAAAAATCAGACATTTAATCAACTATAATTTGATGATTTCTTTACACAGCATTGCATATCATACATCATTATGACCGTATGTTATGCCTCATTCCAATTTATGGGGTTTGAAGGCTGGTTGCTAGGGATAGAACGTGAATGGAACAAAAACGTTCTTTTTTAGGTTATTTTTCTTTAAACGGCCCTAAAGAATGGAATTTTTTCATAATTACCATATCTGATGGATTTAATGTGCTCTAGACATAATTTACTAGGGAACCGTTTACTAGGGTCTCATTTTATGGATATTCCTCTTATTAAGGTCTACACAGCTGCTCAAAGGTAAAAAAGTGGTAATTTTTCAATATTCTGGATTTTTTCCCAATTTTCTTACTTTGAACAGCTCTGTAGGCCTTAATAATTGGAATGACATGGACTAATCAATTAGTACAACTATTAATCGACAGGGGGTGTTACCAGCTCTCCCGCCAGTGACGCCGTGACGTCACTGCCGGCCTGCTACACCTTCATCATGGACACTTAGAAATTTTCTTTTCTTTTCTACTTTTTTCAATAATCATGTTACTATGTTAATAAATAGGCCGTCTATCCAGCGGCGCGGATCCCAAACAGTTCCTGTGTCGCCTCACTTCCCTTGGATAGATTAATATCCATAAAATGAGACAAGGTTCCCTAGTAAATCATATTTAGATTATATTCAGATCTTTAAAATTAAATATTCTATGGATATTCCATCCATTAGAGCTGTTCAAGGAAAAATGACCAAAAAAAGAATGTTTTTGTTCCATTCACATTCCAACCCTAGCAACGGTCATTCTAGTTCAAAAAATTTGAAAGAGGTATATTATACGATCATTTTGGTGTATTATAGAGAAATTTCTGAAGTTCAGTTATCAAATTATAGATGATCTAATTTCAGAATTTTGCCTAAGAAGGGGAGGGTACACAGTGTCCTTAAAGGTTTAAAATGGATGGGGGCTTTCACGACAACAGTAGTTATGCGTACCCCCCAAAGAAAATACTGAAAACAAATCAACAGCAAAATAAAGGGGAAAAAACAGGGAAACCAGCTTCAGCATAGCTGTGTCCTGATTGGGCCTCAGGGGAGTGGTCACGTGACAAGGCTGGAGAGGCTTAGCCCAGCTAGTGCCCCTTTAAGGGCAGCATAATGCCACAAGGTTTGCTGTTTTCAATGAATCAATTTTACTTAGGTCTCTCAAACAAAAGTGGTTTCTCATCACCAAAGACTGAAAAATATGACGAGGGAGGTCTTGTTTCTTTTTTTCTCTTTCTTTTTATACTCACAGACTATAATGTATAGGATAATCTAAGTTTTCATGACCGAAATTCACATTTAAGTAGTTAAAGAATGTTATTGATCTTTAAAAGTGGATAACCTGTAATTTATTTCTATCCTACTGCATCACTGGCAATCTGATACCAAATATGCCAACATTTGTCCAGTTCTTGTTTTGTTTTTTTTCATAAAAAAATTAACAAAACAAAACCTGATTTCTACAGTGCGCACGGTGATGAGAAACTTTTTTTTTTGAATGGCTTTAATTAAGACATCTTGCTGCTGTTAACAAACAGGGCGGTGGTACCATCTCTTCAGATTTCCTTCCATAAGAGCCCACACTTCTCCACTGCATCTTATTCAATATCAGTGACTATATTCGCCTGAGATTGGGACAGATGTTACCATGGCTGGTCTACCAAATAATTATATCTGTTGTGCACCAGATAGATCCACTTAGTACTGTCTAGGGAAAGGCAAGGCAGTGATAAATATATATTAACAAGTCAGCATTATGGAGAGCTTCAAGGCAGACCAAAACTTAACTATATTGTAGATGTCCTCCAAACATTGTCTTTAGGAAGTGGTCGTCATTTATCCACACTTTTGGCGAAAATGTCAGCATATAACTATAATCCTGTGTGAAAATCCACCAACCCCCCCTCCCAGTTTTTAAATTATGACCACTCCCTTATGTCCATGAAAAGGATACTACCAATATTTGAAAGAGACCGATCAAAACCAAACAGCATGTATATAGCTAGTATTGCATGGTGGGGTCACGTATGGGGCGTACCAGCCGGAGGTGCTGGTGCACCTCATGCGTGACCCTATCATGTAATACAAGCTTTATTACAATACAAGCTTTATTACACGACCAGAAGACAATTTTTTACCCCCGTACCATATTTCCTTTTTAAATCGGCGAGTTTATATCTTAAATTGGCGAGTTTTCTTCTTAAATTGTCGAGTTTTCTTCTTAAATCGGCGAGAGGTTTGTTTACATTGCCGCCATTGATCTATGATCACGTGACCACTGTGCTGGCTTCTGATTGGTCTAGAGCAGAAAAAAGCGTACCACACGGCCGGGTGGTACGCAGTAACATACCACACCCCCGGGTGGTACGTTTTTCCTTCTCTATTCTTACATAGGATCGTACCAATAACGCTAGGTCGTGTAATAAATATCTGTATACCCTTTGTCCCCGTCAGTCAGTCTCCATTCAATCAACTACAGAAAGTAATGATACCTCTAGCTTTACAATCTTGGGTCCTTTATCATCGGTATTTTGTCAATCAATATCCTGTCCATTGCTTACTTTTTGTTTTTGTGAGTATAACACTTTTTAACAGTACCTTTGATTTTCCTGTCATCACTATGACTCATCACAAATAGAAATGCCTGCTGTATTATACTTCCTGGCAACGAAAATACAACTCATCAAGTGCATATGAATACAAGAACACACAGTATTGATTCATCGATCTCACAAAGCGACATAAGAAACTGCCTTGGTGGCAGAATTCCTGCCATCTACTCCGCCCATTTACCTCCCACGCTCGTTACCTGCCTCCCATTCCCACTATACTAAGTTGTGCAGATATACCCACAATCGATGTGTGGCTTTCATCAAGACAAAAGTTTATACAATTGGCACTGGATCTGTTTTCTAGTAATCTTGAGCATCCTGTGATAATACTGACTTATAGATATAACATGCCCCATTTTAGTGTACAAACAGTGGTGGTATTCTATTGAGCCGATTTTACCATAGTCCTGTTTCTAATAATGACTTGCACAGAGGACCAAAATAAAAATATCAGATATGATTTATCTACTCCGTAGATAATTTGTAGCGAATGTTGTTCTCACAAAGCAGTTGATGCAGATATCTTATGCCTCATACGGTATGTTCTGCTCAGCCCAAAAAGTGATAGAAAGAGACATTAGATCAAGAATCATCCTGAGTAAATAGATGAAGCACCATGAAGCCTTGATGTATCCAATGTGAGAAATTGTAAATTAGATCAAACTACAGACATGTATGCAACAATACAAACCATTAACTAAGATATAAACTGAGAAGGGAGAGTAATGTTGGTCATTCCTGTACATCACAGTCTCATCTAATCATAAAACAGATATAGTGGCGTTTCTCTGGTGATGAACTTGTATTCATAAATATAAATGTCTCTCTAAATTGCCTGCCTGTGTACCATAATACTCAAGGTATCTTCAATACATTTTAGCATTCATCAAAATATAAATCTGCCAATGAGAGGGACCCTCAGGCACGCATTAGTAGAACCCCCTCTCATGAATCATTCAAATGCCTTAAAGCCCCACCATGAGGGATTTGTCATGGGTGGCAATATAGGTCTGGAGCTATCAGAAAAGTCAGCCATTTAAAACTCACGACCCCCAGAGCAATAAGCATAAAACCAGGCACATTCAGACTTTCACTTCTTTTTACAGGCAGGAAAATCAGGGAGACGGCTTGGTAAATACCCTTAATCCTCCCAGGTTGCCTACTGGGTAAAACGGAAATGCCCTGCCCTCGTCACATCCCCTCTGATGCCTTTTAGAGTCATGAGGGGGATGCAGTGTTAGTTTGAAGGCTTTATGTATATGGGGCTGAACTAAGAGGGACACAATGTGAGAACACAAGGGACAGGAAAAGGCTAACACAACAGACTCTGACCTATGAATAAAGGCTTTTCTGCACATACAGGTTTTTTAAAAAGGGAAGCCGTTTTGTATTAGGACAATGTGACACTAGAAAAATGGTGGCAATTGTTTGCTTAGTTTTAACTGACATAAATCTCATTTTAATTAGCCAGTTGAAATATGAGAATCCTTTTTATTTCTTTTTTTTCCACAGGGCTGCAATCTCATGTTTTAGGGACAAAAGCCCTTTCAAATTCACCAGATCCTCCAGGAAATCACACAGGAATTAAACTGAAGGAAACTGGAGGAAACCAAAGGCATTTGTTCCAATCTTCTTAGTAGCAATTCTTTCTGCAGCAAAGGTAAAGTGAAACCCTCTGCAGACTCCTGTCTGCTTCAGATAGACTATGGCAAAGCTGCTGGTGGTCACCCCCCTTTGTATAGCCTCCAGTCTGTAGGGAGTATTAAACGGTTCAGTATAGGGTCAGCAGACAAGCGGGTACAGAGTCCTTCCTCCACGGTGATTCCTCAAGGGTAGAGGCAGTGGCTGTAATGGTCAGTGGTGTTGGTAACTGCCACAGTAACACCATGAGGGCTGTGGTATTAGACCTTGGGGTGAGGTCTGGGAGATGCTGATGTGAGGTTGAAGAGGGTATGTGTGTATGTGTGTGTTGGGCGGGGGAGTAGTAGACGCTACAGCCTGCCTGATGGCCTGATCTTGAGTTCAGGTACCGAGGCTGAGTAATACCTGTCTGATCGAGGTGTGGGGATGTAAACATCGGGCTCCCCATCAAGTAATGGTGATTAAGGAACTGACAGACACATTTATATGCATCAGTAGATACATATATCTCAGAACGCTAGTATAGTATACAACTGTACCGAGATTATGTAAACCTTGTTTACATCTAACACTGTTTACCTTTGGGAGGCCATAACATGTGATGAAATTAAGCCTTTGTGGCCAATATAATTTCAAATGTTTAAAAAAGAGATATATTATACTGATTGCAAGTATAACAGGCTATGTTAAGTGGGGAAAATTGCAGGAGGTATTTTTCTGATTACCCAACATAATCTTGGACGTATTAGATTTCACCTCTGACTGAAGCTACTTCATTCTACATTTGACATGAAACCATGCCTTTCTACATTGTAACAAGCATTATTGTATATTCTCTTGTATAACCTGCGGATAAAAAGCAAACCTACAGTGGTTACCCAATACTCTCACCCAGTGTATCTAGGGACCTGTAAGACAAGGGTTTTCAGAAGTAAAGTACCGTTAAAAAAAGAAACAATTTCTGACCCCAGGGGCAGATTGTAGGCAAGATATGGGCTATATATGGGAATTGACAGTATGTACTTCATTCCACATGTATTGAACCAAATGTATTGCGGTTGATTGATGAAGTGGTGTGATGGAGTGACTGGCTCAGTGTTCTACATATAATAAAGTGTTGAGGTGCATTCAAGTCCTGTATTGAGTGTAATTCAACAATATTGTAATGCAATGCCTCAGTGGAGCTGCTATAGTTTGCTTTATTCAAACAGACAGGCATGGTCAGACAACAAGAGCCCCTGTGTAGTGGCTCAATACCTCATAGTGACACAGAGTGATGGCATTCATCTCTCAGTGAGCGTCCAATAGCCTCACCTGGGCTTCACACAGGAGCTGCAGCCTCCTCCATCAAACCCTCATGCACACTGCCTCCTGGTGTTTGAACAATTAATGGGTGATAACAGGCGTTGTTCCCAGGTATCACAGGGAGCTGAATGGATGAGGGTGGGACAAGTCAACACGTGGGTAAGAGCTTAAACATGACATTGTTTCATCATCCCCCTGTGTTAGTGGGGACCTTCATGATGGGGGCATGAAGGAGTAGAATAACTGCATCGGGAGCCTTCCATAATACCAATGGGCATACCGGATTCGTAAAAGGCGACAAAACTTGTGGGGTCTCGTGCCTTACTGCTATGATCAGTCACGTAAGCTGTTTGGTAACTGCTGCCCATATGCACGGGCCCAGGCCTTCTTGCTGGTGGTCTGGCATGGGATTCCTCCTCAGTGAACGACGTCTGAGATATCAAAGGCCGTGGTTTGTCTGGCCCTGCCTACTTTGGTACTAGCCCAGGTGGGTAGGACCAGGCAAATAAAAGAACACTTGCTATCCTTCGAAAAGAGTAGGGGACGTGCCCCGGTAGCGGTTTTCTCCCTCACCTCATAGATGCGGTCATTCATTTCATCGATTCGATCATCCATAGATGCGGTCACTGCTGTATTGGGCAAGCAGCATATAAATACCTGTCCTACTACTGCAAGGCAGACTACCACTATTTGTGGATGACTCCTTGCCAACTTGAGATGTCCCGTGAGGTACTTGATGTATGTCTGGACGTTAAACAAATCAATCAATCAATCAATCAATCAATTGTTTCATCATTGATGTCCATTGGCATTCTGCAGTAGAGTGAAGGGTCTCTGCTGGGATAAATTCTCTAGCATAGGTGTTACTCTCCTAGTAGATTCTTGGTCATGACTCAAACCCATTTTCAGAAGTGAATATATGTTATTGACTCAGGGTCTGCCCTGAGTCTAGTGAGACGATTCTGGACACCTCTTTTCCTTGAAAAATGAAATTGCTCCCATTTGGTCAATATTTCACTCTTTGCATCTTGCATGGTGTCATTAGATCACTTTCCACAATATCTATCTAATGGTGTATTTGTTTTTTACAAATTCCAACTGTAACCCCCTAAAAAACGAAAAATAATATTAGGCAGTAATTGCTGGTAATTTGCTTCAGCATAGAGCTCTATGGGAGCGTGTAGATAATCGATAACCCCAAATTTGGATAGTTCGTGACAACCAATGCTATCTCTATGGGAGGGGTAGGTGAGACGCTTTTTTTCAGACATCTATCAAACACTTAAGTACTAGAGGTAATTTACTGGGGAGGTTACTTGATATTATTTGTGTAACAGATCAGTGTTGTGATAACCCTGATTCACTTTGCACTGACAATGCATGTATCGTTACAAAGACTATATGGAAATGTGAGTACCCCCCCCCCCCCCCCCCCCCCCTCTGCTAGATATGTCGGCAGTGGTAATTGACTGGGGGGAGTTAATCATCTGTTACACACGCCGCCCTGCGGCCGGCCGACACGGCGAAACAGAACCGAAGATGGTGTCCCTGCTGACGCTCCGATCGACTCGCTTTTCGGCCGAGACGTAAAACGGCGGTTACACGCCACCAGGCGCTGATACTGACAGCCACCTGCTTGCCCAGACGCACTTGCTCGCCCGCACACACCGGCTCGCCCACACCCACCGTCTCACCCACACCCACCAGCTCGCCCACACACACCTGCTCAGCTGAAATATGATCACATACTAGTGTGACACATGATTTGAGGGTAGTTTTGACCCAGGAATACATTCCTGCTCTCAGAATTGACAAATAATTCATTGTTCCTGAAATAATATTTACAGATTCAGTTGTTTAGTCCATCATTTCAATCACTTTATCACCCTGACCCTGAGTCATCTGTGATGTTAATCACACGTTCAATCTTCCACATGTGGATTAAGAAAGCAGTTTCTATACTGAGATAATTAACTCTGACAGATTTCTCACATTTCTCACTACAAATTGGTTTATGGGGCTACCATTATTCATTTCAAGATTCAAACATAATGCCATGAATTTATGTGTAGAAGCCGAGGATTGAACCCTTGTCAGACTGCCAGAGTTAACCAAGTAAATCTGTGACTAATACAATTGTATTTAATAAGTATACTATAGTAAATTAAGATCTTTGAGACTCCCTGTGCTGCTTGTAGGATATGTCAAAGTTAGAGGTGTGGCTTATACAAGAATTATGTTTCTAGGTGAGGGTTTGTGCTGGATGTAGTACGCAGTAATAAGATGTTCTTTATGATGACAATCACTGCCTCAGACATCCACATTATTTACTGTGTGGTCCTGAACATTCATTACTCTTTAGATGAAATGTGATCTTGCAATATATTTCAAACTTAATTACCGTAAAACGCGTACAAGCCGCGGCTAGTACGTGAATCAGATCGGCAGTGCGGCTTATAGGATCGGCCCTGGGTCGGGGTGCGGCTTATACGCGTTTTTGCCACTATGATACAGTGCTAAAATCGGCACATTCAGATTGGCTGCGCCGTAGCTCGGGGTGCGGCTTATACGCGAGTTAGGCTTATACACGAGGTTTTACGGTAACAGGAAAAACACCAAAGAAAACAGATGTGGGCCCAAACGCATTATACTTCTGAATACAGGAATCTGTTAACACAAAGACTTTACAATGGGAATCAATGCAGGGGGAAATCTTAAGATGGAGAGTGAGTGTCAATCAATGAGTGAGTTACAAGGGGGCTGAAAGACGCTCTCATGAGTAGTATGGGAGGGGGCAGACAGGAGGTTTCATCACTACATCTCACACAATGTACATTAAAAACCACTTCTTTGTCCTTGTCCATCCCAATCTTTATCATCGACTCTCCTTTCTCCCATCTCAGCTGGCCCCATGATTGACAGCCACAATGAAGTTACAATGTGTTCCAGCCTCAGAAATATTTGGAGGCAGCTCCCTTTGTTAGTGACTTTCTCTTATCTTATCAGTGGTATATTTATTAATTCTTGACGTCATTGATCAAGTTGTCAACAAGGTGAATGGATCCTTTAGATCTCTCAGATGGGATATAGTTTGTGTAGGAGTACTAAAATAATTATGCTCTAGATGTATGCAATGCTCTTGGATACTTAAATTATCCCAGCAATTCACTTGCATTATAGCTTTACCTATTACCTGTAGTAGAGTAAAATTCAGGATCCACAGTCTCCGGTAGACCGTGTAAACAATAGATCCCTTACAAAATTGAATTTTTCGGACGTCATATCGACACATCTGTGTCATTACAGCATCATTAGTACTGGGGCAAAGTGAAAATCCTCTTATACTCAACAGTATACCTGTTTAACCAAGCCAATTTAACCCCAGTTATTATTATCTCACTGCTGTGCATAGAAGGAGGTAGATTTGGGGAAGATGCCAACAACCGAGGTCCATAGAAATAGGTTGGTAGCCTTCAAAGTCACGAGCAGATTAATATGATATCTAAATCTCTGTGAACGTGTGATTAAATATTCATCTAACGCATTGCCACAGCAACTCTTTTTATGAATAGTATAAGCTGTCCCTTTGATCTAGTTTCAGTTCCACAGCAGGCATTACTGCATCCATATATATCAATCTCTTCCTTTTTTCTAAACACAATATTTAATGCATCTATGCCTCTAATGAGGTATAGAAAAAACATGCATATTCACAACTTGGGTAGATCCTTTTTCTCTTAATTCCTTAAACATGAATTTAATTCACCGAGAGCCTAGATCACCCTACCCTTTTAACCCTTAGCAAAAAAAAAAGAAAAGAAAGCGTCCTCGTCATATTTTTATAGCTTGTGATGAGAAACAAGTTTATTTCATGGTGAATACGGCACTCCCATTGACTTAACCAAGGAAGGCCTGATTCAACACCCCCCCTGTGAAATAACCCTCGGCCATATTTCATGGCCTGTCAAATCATCAAAACTGTCGATTAAACCACTATAAATAAGCTTTTCAAGGCAATTAAGTGGAATTTTGACACATTTTTAATAATGACATGAAATAAACACAACGGAGCACTCATAGAGTTCCACACTGAGGGTTATTTAAATCGGCTTCGCCTCGTGAAATAACCCTCAGTGAGGAACTCTACTCATGCACCTTTGTCTATTTATGTTTTGGAGTGGTCTATGCTCATTCTGAGTCCTCCTTTCATCACGACATACCTGTCATAGACTTGTTTCTAGGAAGAGCCTGGCACTGATGAAAGTCTAGAGTAAGGCACACACTAATATTAGTCTCTTTGGACATCTGATTATATATTCTTTAAAAGCATTAATCATGTCAGATCTCTATATATAGTATAATCCTCATAGTGTGATCCCTTTGATCGGGCGCCAGTGCTAGTGCAAAATGTTACTCAATCCATGAATTTGTCAAATCTCCCAGCTCCAGTGGAGTATGGCAGCAAGGAGGGCCATGCTACTTTTAGAGCGCCCTCCTCCCCTCAAATCCTCTCCAAATCCTTTCTTAACCTTTTAAGCACCGTATAGTACTTTGATGTGCTATTCGCTTTGTCGCCATGATGCATGAATGCAGCCCTGGCGACTCTACTTGCCATGGCTGCATTTATGCGTAATGCTGACCCTAGGCCAAAAAAGAAAAAAGAAGGTTTGTTTCAGGTAATCCGACCGACCCTATCAAAACAGGGCCGACCCTACGTTTTTTTATGCAATTTTGAAGAAATTTTTGTATTTTTACTCTTTTTTGGTAAATTTCTGGGTTTTCAGAAAGGCCGGTTAGTACTTTCATGTTACAAAAAAAAAAGTTTAAAAAAAATAAATCCGACCTACCGACCCTACATTTTCTTGCCATGTTACCTGAAACAAACCTTTTTTTTTTGGCCCTATGAGGTTGATACACTCCTGAAGGCTCGGCATGATGGAGCAATGCAGTGTTACTCGCTGGCACTTTATTGGTATATCGCGATGACAAAGTAGCCTTAGGACAACATGCAATCATTAAAGGGTTAACACAGGACGTGTCAGTAGCACCTAGCCCTGCATCACAACTCTTTTATGCCATATGTCAGAACCATGAGGCTCGAGAGGTGAGGGTATAAGGGCCTAGCATTTCCTGGCAGTCGGGGGCTACACCTCTAGAGAGTCAGAGTGACTGCAATCAAGGCATTGTCTCCTTGTCAAGCCGATCCCCTGCTCTCACACCTGGAACAAAAGGAAGGTACTTAGGGTGGTTATAATAGTATAGCTTATCAGTCTTATCAGTGGCCATTGAACAGGGGTGCTGATAAGGAATTCCACCATTATGCACTACTCTGGAGTTGGAGGCCTAGCCACAATGCATTGCTCTGAGATGTCAAGATGGCGGCCTCCATACCCTAATGTGATGGTCCCATTAACCCTTTAAAGATGGATGTTGCTAAAAGATGACATTTGTTGTCATGATGCACCGATGCAGCACCAGCGTGTTACTCCCTGGTGCTGGATCGATGCATCATGCCGACCCTGTGGGAGTAGTGTAGTAAGGTCGGCATGATTCTTGAATGCAGCCCTGGCAAGTTTCTCACCAGGGCTGCATTCATGCATCATGACGACCAAGGCTATGATGCATTAAGGCATTATGCCGTCCTTAAGGGGTTATACAGGGGTCAGGGTATCAGACGGGGTAGGGGTGCTGCTGGCAGGTGGAGGATTAACCCCATTCTGACTGTCAGGAGGCAGTCCATGATGTCAAGCAGACCTCTGTCAGAACCAGAACTGATAGGGTCAATGGTGGTGTCAGAATTCTGAAAGAGGAACTTAATATAAAAGAGGCCAAGTATATTATAAGTCTATAACATTCAGAAAGTAGCACCTCTTCGCACATGACTTGGTCATACCAAATCGATCCAAGTTGAAAGTCTATGACCGGGTGTAGTTTATGACCAGGTGCAATCTATGGCCGGCATGAAAGAAAACTACTCATTTAGAGCAGATGTACACAGAAATGGCTGGAAAAGTTAATGGAGGATTTACTGTGAAAGTAGTTTATTTCGCTGGGTATATATTTTCGCGATTTTCGTGAAAATGAAAAATCCGTGAAATTTTTATATTTTTAAGTATGGAATAAATACTCGCAAAATTGCCAATTTTCACTCTTCCGCGAAAATTGACACCAGTGAAAATTAGTAATTTCACAGTTACACTTTATACTATGAATAGTTTAAGCAACCAGTGTTTCCAGGGAAACTTGGGGTTGCTCATTACAACTGCAATAGCTGCTTCTCTGGATAATAAGGTGTTTGGTTGAAACCTGCAAAGATATCTGCCATTGTTATGCAACAGCACATACTCGCTGTAGCAATTGAATGCTTGTTTGGGGGGAGGTGGATGATATCTGGAAGGGAATTCGATTTAGCTTGACTAGGTGAGTTTGAAACCGCTACTAGTACATGGGCAATTTATTTTTGCACTAAATGACTGCTGTGACCATGACATTGAGTCAACCAAAGATATTTGGAAAGGCTCCAATCCTAATATTTGGGTTGAGGAGAGGGCTTGAATTTGCAAACCGTCTTGGCAATTCCACTATGCTTGATGCAAGCAATTTGACTGATTGGTCTGCCAAACGGGTTTGCATCACAGTAGAGCCTAATTCCAAAGAGCGTTCAAAGGCTTTCATTTTCTGTTGAAATGTAAAGCACCTCACCCATACCTTCCCCACCACACCCATGGATGCATGCATGCACTCTCATACTTTTCTATTCTGAGCACTAGGATCTCAATATCTCTACACGTGCAGGTAACTAACGTAAAACCTATTTGATAAGGCCAAAAAAAAGGTTTGTTTCAGATAACATGGCAAGAAAATTTAGGGTCTGTAGGTCGGATTCTTTTTCTTTTTTTTCACTATTTTTTTTTAATCATAGAAGTACTAGCCCGCCTCTCCGAAGACCCTAAAATTGACCAAAAATGGGTAAAAATACAAAAGTTTCTTCAAAATTGCAAAAAAATCACTGTAGGGTTGGCCATGTTTTCATAGGGTCGCTCGGGTGACCTGAAACAAACCTTCTTCTTTTTGGCCTAAGTCGACCTCTTTTTGGGATTTTAGGCCTGATTTGGCTTATAAGTTATAGCCTGTTTGAATAAATTTAAATGGGCCAGAATTCGGTACATATTGCATCGCTGTGGCTTCTAGATATGTGATATCACTCATTTCTGTATTAAATCTTGTTATATAATTATCTGCTTATATAATTTGGTAACATATTAAGATGTTCCTACTGGCATCTCTGAATAACACACCGATGGTATTGTTAATGCCATGGGAGCCAAGACAATACAACTGGAAGGTGAAAACTTTGACCAACCTTTAAACAATTTCCCAAACATTTTCAATCAAAAACCTGAAAAGTGTCCCATTTTACAAGCCACATAAACGTGCTAAAATCTCTGACCCAAAGTTCATCTATTCCCAGCTCGCTAGCTTGTGGCTAATGTTTTACTCGCTCTATACACATTCCTCCCTGTCTGACCTTTTGAAAGGTTTTGAACGGGAAAGGTGGTTGGCTTATAATCGTGTTTGGTTTCAATCTTGCGTAACATTTTTAATGTTAATGATGTGAACAGAAGTATTTTATGTTATTGTGACATGAGATGACATATTAAGGGCTAATTCAGCCTCTGGGAGAGGTACACTGTAAAAAGTTGGTTGCCAATTTTGTAGGTGTACAGTAAATTCTACAGTAGGTGTACAGTTGCTTGTAGGTAAACAGTAGAATCTACTGTAAATCTACACTAGATTCTACCGTATATCCATTTTACAGTAGATTCTACTGTAAACCTAAGATAGATTCTACTGTGTACCGACAGTTACTATTTACAGTGTAGGAAGCATATTCTTCTTCTGAATCTATGGAGCACTGTAAAACCTCACGTATAAGCCTAATATGCTTATTAGGTACCGCTAAACTTTGGGAATATTCTATAAACCTCACAAAGAGTGATTATGCGGCTTTAGTACTTTAGTATACATCTAAAAACTCGTCTATAAGCCGCACCCTGACTTTGTGCTGATCCTATAAGCCGCACTGACGATCTGACTTGTGTACTAGCTGCGGCCTAGAAACGAGGTTTTATGGTAGTATAATTCCGGGAAGTGCTGACTCTCGTTACTATTGATGTCCTGGTTAGCGGACAAGACATTTATATTACCGCCACACCCATATCTTTAATGACGGCATGTTGCTTTAAATCAACATTTGTCATCATTATGCACCAACACATGGTGCATTAATGCATCATGCCTACCCTTGAGGAATACATCAACCCTTAAGGTCGACATGGTGTTTAAATGCAGTACTGGCGAGTTACTCACCAGGACTGCATTCAATGTCATGCATCATGCTAATAATGGGCATAGTGAATTAAAGCATTACGCTGTCGTTGTAGGGTTAAATTGGATAATACACAAAATATGGGTTTAAGCACTGGCATTGAGTGAGTACTACCCTGTCTGGAGCCAACCCAATAATCCCAATACTAATCCATCAGGAGGCCAAATACCCCGCCACTCAGCATCAAAAGGGGGTGTAACCTGCGTTCTAAAAGAACCGCAAAATATGGGTAATTTTTTCATAGATAGGGCCTAACCACTGTTAGTGTGTTCTAGAATAAGTTTATTTTTTAAATCAAATATAGTTAGTGGATTTTAGAATAAGTGGTCAGTTTTTTTTGTGAAACTCTGGGTATTAAAATAAGGGATGGCTCCTGTAATTAGGAATACTAAATGTATAAGGTATGTGAGACCAAAATGTATCTCAGTATTTGCTTAAATATTATAAAGGGCTTTTTTGAGGCTCCAAATATTCTTAATTTTGTCGAATAAGGGGTCTTTTATTACCCCCAAAATCCTTAGATAAGGGGGCACTTTTGCAAACTGAGAACGCACGTAACATTCTATTTTGATGCTGAGTGCCAGAACCGGGCCAAATAATTCTTCCATCCTCCTGCTGAATAGCCGGGGCGGGATCAATTCTCCATAGTAGCAGCCAGCGTGAGTTGTGACCTGCCAGTTACTAGGTGCCTGAGCGTCACGACACTGATAGTTAGTCAGGCCTTTTTAACCCTTTAAGGCCTGCAGAGTGCTTTATTGTATTACGCCCAGAAAGGTAGTTATCTTTCTGTTATGCCCTTCACCCTCAGAAAAGTGAGAGTCATTGTCGCTAAAACTACTGACTCTCAGGTGAGGGTAGTTTTAGCGACAATGACTCTCACTTTTCTGTGTGTGTTGGTTGAAATGATGAATGCGGCCTTTATATGTCTATTCGCCAGTGCTGCATGCATTCAAGCAGCATGCAGATCCTGCAGGGTTGATACACTCCTGAAGGGTCGGCATGATGCACCATTGCAACACCGGCGAGTTACTCGCCACAGCTGCTTTCACCATGACGACAAATGTTGCATTTAGGCAACATGCCCTCCTTAAAGGGTTACTAGGTTGTGTGATGCAATGCTGCCGCCTGCACAGCCTCAGTCACTGAAACTAATTGGACGATTGTCTTCCCAGGATTTTAGGTTTAAAATAGCAGTGACTGGAAAGCACTGGAGATCTTTTAGATTCAGAACAGGAATGAGCCTCCTTACAAAACAACTTGTTTGTTCACACTAATAACAGCTGATGTGTGAACCCATGATGTGTCAGAACTTCACAACCTCGCAGCCCTGCATTCAAGCATTATGCCTACCATACAGGGTTGAGACACTCTCAAAGGTCCGTCATGATGCACCAATGCAACGGTGGCGAGTTACTCGCTGGGGCTGCCATGGGGATGTTTTGCCCGGTCAAAAAATGCCGTCATTTAAGGGTTAAGCCCACATAGATTTACTTTCTGCCGTGCAGGATTGACTATTCATTGCTATCGCTGCTCAACAAATCATGAAATATCGATAACGTCTTGCATCATTTATTCACCGCCCTCCCTTCTCCTGCACCCTAAGCAGCTGGCTGGCCCTCCTCCAGGGTGGCATTTTAACCCTTTAAGGGCCGCATAGTGCTTTAATGCATCACACCTTGGTTGTCATGATGCATTCATGCAGCCCTGGTGAGTCTATTCATCGGGGGGTAATCAATGCATCATGCCGACCCTTCGGGAATGTATAGACCCTGCGCGTAGGGTAGCCATGATGCTTGAATGCAGCCCTGCCGAGTAACTGGCATATTCTATAAGCTGTCCATATTTTATGTCGAATCCACTTTCATCAACATGTAACTGCAGATGTAGTACTAATACAATCTTACCTTGTTTTTCAGGTGAGTCGATGAGTTCCCTGCTTATCTGTAATGTGTAAGTAAGTATATGGGTTATTTCATAGTCACCAGAGCTGCATTCATGCATCGTGATGAGGAAATGCATTAAAGTAGTATGCAGCCCTTAGAGATGGGTTTGGAGCTAATTTGGGGTCGATTTTAATCTTTCAGTTTTTCAAGGTATTTTTGTTCATAATGTCTGTATAAACAAGTTTGTAGCTTTTTAAAGCATTCTGATACTTGTAAATGTATAAAATATAGAGAATAACAGGTCATGGGACCCCTTTCTGTAATAGAGGCGGGTCCCCTGGCCTATTCTGACCATGATTTTCTCTACTTTTTATGGATTTATATGTATCAGAATGATTTAAAAAGCTACACCCATATTTACATGGACATTATGAACACAAATACGTTGAAAAACTGAAAAACTAAAATTAACCCCGAATTAGCTCCTAACCCATCTTTAACCCGGATGGGAGGGTAGACAGGCTACCCGAGGGCTGCATGGTGTGACAAATCATTCTATAACAACGTGAGGGGGTTGGATCTTTTCCTTTAAGGTTAAAATTTCACCCGACCAGCCCCTAATATATGTAGTGACATGCTGGCATTTTGCCTCAAAATAGGGGTGACATTCAATGGTGCCGAGGGGTCTCAACATATATTTGGTCTACCCTTTAACAGTGTTTAAGGGTTTTAGATATTTTTGACCCCCACCCCCTCTCCACACACAGCTATCAGCAACCCTCAGCACCCCTGCTAGTTGACTCAGGGTCCATACCCTGAGGCATATACGACGCCTAGCTTTTTCTGTAAGACGTTTTTTTAGCAATTTTAGAATGCTTATAACTCAGTTTCTATTTTATTCAGAAACAATACAATTAAGAAAAAAAGGATGGGCAACATCGGGGGACAAATATTTCCTTCAAAAAGTAAATCAATATCTCTTTCGGTCTGGTCACAAATCAACTGCGATCTTTGCGTATTCTTTCTCTCTTTTCTATAAACACTTAAGTATTATTAAATGACTACCCTCTAAATGAACTCTGCCAGGGTTCAAGGTTAAAAAAAAAGATTGGAGCTGATAGAAATGCTCATCTGAACAGACAGGTATCCTATTTCTATCTTTCTGACATAGATCTACCATCTCACATATTAAAATGCCATTCAACCAAGCTAAACTGCCCTCCATATTATTTAAATTACTTAAATGAAGTTCTTACAATACCCTAAACATACCAAGAACAAGGATTTGTTTTAGTTCTCATACCACCCCCTCACGTACATGATGGCACCACAAGCATTTCTCCTAGTCCGGAAGGCCTCAAGGAGACAGCACGAGGGTCCCACAGCGGCAGCATAAAAGGAGTGCAAAGCAAAACTGTACCACCCATATCTTCGCCGTTTATCGTCCGATCGACGCGCTTTTTGATAGGGACAGAGGGCGGTACATGCCCGCAGCCGGCAACTGTCGCCCACACCCACCTGCACACCCACACTAGACCCACACCAACCTGCTCTCCCACACCCACCTGCTCACCCACACCCACCTCCTGGCCTAAAATGGAATAACATACATGTATGACACATGATTTGAGGGTACTTTTTAACAAGGAATTCATTTCTAATGCCAGAATGGACCAATGAATGATTATAAGGGAATGTTAAATCTAAGTACAGGATAAGCTACAGATTCAGCTTACCCTGAGTCATCTGTGAGGCCACTCACACACTCAATCTTTAAGATATGACCACCCCGTTGCGTGACTCAGGTGGGGGTAACCTTCACCCCACCCCTGTGGTCAGAGCCCCTTGAGCATGTTTTACAAGCTGCTATATTTACTGCTGGCCAATATCCAACATGGCAGCTCTGAGTAGGGCTGATTTATAAGGAAGCATCCTCTCCTTTCTTATAGTTCACAAATGTACAGGTCTCGATTCCTGGCAATGGTACCACACCTGCATAATTATCTTCACAAGATAGACGAATAAGCTTACTCTTGAAAACATTTCTATTAGTTAGGAATTTGATTGGGCTCTGGAATTAAGATGTATTGTAGATGTATTGGGTTATGTGTAGTCTGGAAGTGGGTCCCAAAAAAGATGTGCGCTCATTAGGGGATGTGTGCATTTTATTTATGAGTCTCATACAATGATGTGAATAGCTTTCCTCTTACCATACACTGGTGTCAAGATTCTAGACCAGGTATTATTCAGAGTGGATCTTTATTTTTTCAAAATACAAGATTACTATGCTTAACCATAGGAAGGGCTTTATTCAATGCCCCACATTGAATACAATGTGGCCATATTCAATGGGTTAAGAAAAAGCAGGATTTTCTCAGTTGCAAAAAATGATCATACATTAGTCCTATTTACAAAAACTGCATGTTTCGGGAATCATGGGAAAGTATACTATAGTATAGTATAGGTAGAGTACGTCGGATTTTACAAATAAAGGCAGAATATATCTATTTAGAAATTCTTTTGATGCGATATGATAAATTTAGCGATACAAATGCTGTGTATCAAATCAAGAAAAAAGTGAAACAATCTTCAGTGAAATCTATAAATTTTGTCAAAAAATAAGCATATTCTTAAGGGAGTGATAATTTTTTAACAACAGGGGGTATATATTTTTTTTACCCCCCCCCCCTTGGGGTTGAAAATCGGCTCACGCGCAGGCCCTTTGAAGCATAGTTACGCGCAGGCTTTTTGGCCCAAAACTGGTTAAATTTTTTGAAAAAAAAGGTTAAAAAGTTTTTGTGCCCCCCCCTGGTCAGGGGTCCAAATAGGTAGTAACAGGAAATACACCTCAATTCGGTAGGACTTAGCTTCCAGGGCCTAAAGATGGCCGTATCCGTACAGAGAGGCAATCGGCCCACATGGTGCCATCGTTCATTACAGAATACAGAGGGTCCCTTATCCGCCGGCGGACAGGCTTAACACCCTGGTAGGTCCATCCTGTGGCCAGATGCTGAAGCTTCTTATACTGAGCTGCTCGTTTGGACATTCTGACATGGTGCCTGGACAAAACATATCCTAACCGATCTTACACAAGCTACTCCCGGGAAGCATATAATGTAATCTTAGACTTGCTGCTTTAGACTAGCTATTGTAGTGTTTTGATAACTCATATCCCATGCAATCTTAGCACAATACCCCCCCCCCCCCCCACTCAAAAAAAATAAAAAAGATATTTTTTTTTTTAAATCCTAAATTTGTTTGGCACAATCAATATGTGTTTTGCAGGAACCAGGTATTTAGAATTACATACCCTACTTTCTTGTGTATATAGACAAATGCCAAGGCCCATTGATACCGTCTCTGTTGTATTTCATGAGTGGGGGCTGGGGCAGTATCCCATGAAGCGGCAGGCTGAGTGGGATGCGCCCCAGCCCTCGCAAGTGAAATATGTCAGAGCGGTATCAATGTAGTTGGCATTTGTGTTTATTGACCCAGGGGACCCTGGGTCTCTGTGAGACGGTTTTCCCCCAGAAATTGTTGTTTGGTCAGCTGACTTTGCACATTCCCCCTACTTCTATTTTTGATTGTTTCTTCACAAAAGAAAGCTGATGTGATTCTTTGGAACAATGTCTGTCTTCCTGTTTTGGTCAAAGTGTCCAGAAAAAAAAAATTCCCCATGAAAAAGTATTTTTTTAAATAGTCAAAAAGAAGCTGAAAAACAGGTCTGTGTGAACTAATGCTGAAGATAGGCCAGTGACCTTGAATCCTGACTTTAAAAGATGCACGTTCACTCAGACACCCATAGAGCTCAATGCTAAATAGGAGGTGAGACGTTTTTATGAGACCATTTTGGTATCATTTCAACCCTAAAGAAAGGTCAGTGGGGACCAGGTGATCTGTAAAGGCCAAATTAGCTGTATAGACATGCATTGCTTAGAACAACTAAAGTGTGTGATGGAGGTCCATGATGGAGGTCTGTGATGGAGGTCCATGATGGAGGTCCATGATGGACAAAAACGTCATTCAAAGTGGTTGCATCATGCAGGAAAGACCCCCCACCCCTAGCTCTGTCAAAAAATTGTACACACGGAATTATTAAGGACCTTTCATTTGATGTGTAATACATGTATGAGGGGCTCACCTCACCTTGGAGGAGGAGTGTGCACAATGGCAAACTCCCATGTAGGGAGAGGGGGGAATCCCCCCCCCCCCCCCACCACCACGGTACATGTAAAGGATACTTAGGCCAAAAAAAAAAGAAGTTTGTTTCCGGTAACACGACCCCAAAAGAAATTGAAAAAAGGGGGCCATGTTACCTGAAACAAAATCCCTCCACTTTTTTCTTTGGCCTAAGTCCAGAAATATAGCACTATGGTCCACCCTGTTTCTCCCCCCTGAAGAATGACCAGACCTAGAATACTCTTAGCCAGGGTCTTAGCACCTGGGGCCATGGTCCATTCTTCAGGGTGGGGAGTAGTGGTGTTTTTACCTATGTGGACATTCTTTTCTTTTTGATCCTCTTTCCACATCTCCACCAAGCCCTGGGTCATTTGTGATGTATATCACACAATCCATCTTTCTTTTATTTGAAGCCATATAATGAAGGAAAAACAAGTTTTTCTTATCCCATTGAATACGGCCACATTGTATTCAATGGGGGCATTGAATACGGCCTTCCAGTGCTTAAGCATAGGAGATCTTGTATTTCCAAAAAATAAAAGCCTTACCCTGGTATGAGCTGCACAACTTTGAGGCAATCCTATAAGCTGCATCTGGGGTCTGATTATGGCTCCCTAAGAACTGTTCTATATTAGCAAAACCCATACTATAAGCCGCATGAAGTAATCCTATAAGCCGCACTGGCGTTACAAGCCACGGCTTTATAAAGCTTACTAGTGAGATGCTATTGTCTAGGCACCGTGTGAGAAGTTGCGCTCTTCTCAGTGAGGGAGCAGTTCGTGCTGCGTCTAACCCCCAGACCCACAGGCCGTCTAGACACACTGACCTCTTCATTCTCAGAAGATTAAACGTTACTGAGCGTGCTAAGCCGCCTGTCGACCCGTGGAGTCAAGGATATTGTAAGGCGGTTTGTCTGCTTTGACCATGGACTGAAGCCTGTAGCAGTTGTCACGTAAATGTATTTAGCTATCACACCTTTAACGACGGCATCTATAAGCTGTTTGATGCACAAATGCATGGCTGGCCAGTTACTCGCCATCCCTGCATTCAAGTATCATGTGGACAAAGGGTATAGCACATTATCGGAGCACCATACCATAATTATATCATATTTTAGCCGATTTCAGAAAAAGCTATTTCTGTTGTCTTGTTATATTGTTTTAGCCGGAAGTGGTAACAGACAAGTATGTTGAACAACAGGCACTTCCGCCTCACTATTGTTAATTTTCCTATTCATGATTTCTAAGAAGTAATTAGCCTCGCAGGAACCATAAATAAACAATCAATTCCAAACCATTTGCTGTTCATTATGTTCAGTCAATTGGAAACCAAAGCCAGGTATATAAATTATATACGACTTAATCGTAAAACGTATATTGAGCTGGATAGTAAAGTGTCCAAGCAAATAATTTTGTGCTTGGGGCGTATCAGCCAAGTGACATGCTCCACTTCCTGAATGCTAACTATAGCAGGAGGCGTTTGACTTTTGAGTTGAGTATTTAAACATTCCATGTAATCATTGACTAACTCAAAATTATACTTTACTAGTGAGACTTTCATGAATTGACAAAGGTTCACAAGAATTGCTCACCACATAGGGTTATCTCACAAAGGGGAAGCAGTAGTGAACTATTCAAGTGTTCCTCTGTGTCTATGCAACTCCTATTCGAGGCTGGCATGATACCCTAAGGTTCCATGTAAATGTTTTGTCATGATGCTCAAATGCAACTCTTGCAAGTTATTGACTATAGCAGTAAGAATCCCACTTCCCAATTTGGCTTCAGCGACCTAACGAGTGAGAATTGCTGAAGTCTAGCTAATGTCATATAGACAATCGATGTGTATCAATCTACATATATCTGAAGCCTAACAGCTCATCAAAGCTTTTCTACAACTCCAGTAACTAAATCTGCACTTGCATGAACAGAGGTAAGCCGCAGAGCTATTTTTACCCAGAGGTGGAGCCTCAATACTAGGGCTAAGTGAGATAAGGGTTATTCAGGGGACGGTGTTCTCAAGGATCACTTCTGAGAAGTGGTGTAAGTGTCAAGGATCAGCAGTGATACAGTGCCTTTGATTTACACGACCCTCCTCAACAGCTAGGATGATCCAGCTAGAGTGACGTCTTCAGGGTGGTCATGATTACACACTGTTACCATGGCAACCCGATGTACAGATTGTATGTGATGGATTGACGTAATGCAAGGAGTCGGTGAGGCAGAATGACATAATGCAGTGGTGACAATTTGCCGACCTGTGTCTCCTCATTATATAGAACCTTGCCTCTATAGGGCTACTCAATGCATATAAAATAGATAAAAGTAGAGAGATTGACTCTGACTCTTGTGGCCTCATGTTCAGAGTTTTATCACTGTAAACCCTGATTTATTCACTTCCATGGAACTAAACTAAAGAAGAAACGTCAATCTAACCAATACAGGGTCAACTCTGTTTTTCTAAGGAGGGTTAGGTTAGAGTAAGACTCTACATTAAGCTAGTTTGGGTATCATTTGTTGGACATAGTCTCAGTGTGATAATATGATATGTCAATATCGTAATACCTCAATGGATTTAAATGGACTTGTAAGCTGGATCTGCAGTAACATGAGCAACATGTCCTGAAGGGGAGCTCACACCATCTACCTCTCTACATCTCCATCAGATGTGTATGAACCTACTACATATATCTTTAGCCCTTCAAAGTATTTCTACAACTCCAGCAATTGAATCCTCACTGGCATGAATATTGTGATACTGCAGAACTATTTTAACCCAGAGATGGAACCTCCATACTATGGCTAAGTGAAATACGGGTGATTCAGGGGAAAGTGTTCTCAAGGATCATCCTGAGAAGTGGTGTAAGTAACAAGGATCAGCAGTGATACAGTGCCTTTGATTTACACAAGCCCCCTCAACAGTGCTGGAACCAGCTAGGATGATCCAGCTAGAGTGACGCCTTCAGGGTTGTCATGTTTACACAATGTTACCATGGCAACATGAAGTACACATTCATGTGATGCATTGAGGTAGAGCAAAGGAGCTGGTGAGGGGGAATGACCCGACTTAGGGGTGACGCTAGTGCCGACTTGTATCTCTTCATTATACCGAACCTTTCTCTAGACTCTAGACTAAGAAATAAAGCTGGTAGAAGTAGAATGATGGACTCTGATGATAATGTTCTTTGTGTGGTGGGGGCCAATCTAATTTTCCTGGTCAGAAATTGAAATGTTAACACTGATTTCTTTACCATTTAAGTGTGACATGAATCAGTGCAGCCATTGAAGTAGTTTATTCTTTTCAAAGTAGTTCTAAAAGACTGTGTAGTACAACTTCTGAATGCTATTTGTCTGTCATCAAATGTTGGGAAACTTGGGAGTAAAAGAATAATCTTTTAAAAGAATAATCTTTTAAGATTGATAACATATTTCCATCTGCTTCAATTAAAATGCTTTGCCATTAATTTTTCAATCTTCATGAAGACCTAAAGGTACTAAAGGGGCCTTTCTTATTTGGAGACATCCGTCGCAACTCGGTAATGAATCCAGGATGTGGCAACACCCGGGACATTGTGCCTGTCAATCACGGGGCGGGCTGAGATGGGACAAGGGAGAGTCAATGATAAAGATTGAGATGGACAAGGAAGAGGAAAACCTTTTTAATGCACATTGTCTGGGATGTGTTGGTGAGAACCTCTGTCTGCCCCCACCCATCTCAGTCATTGATTGACACACACTTTGCCTCACCGGGGGAGGTGGGTGGGCGGGGGAGGGGGGGGGGTAGTGACTCTTTGATGGTAGGTACCAACTGCAAAAATACAGCCTCCGTTCTATTTGGTCATTTGACAGCTCCTTGAAAACAAGTATTATTTTTACATCCCCCTACTTGCTAAGAAGTTAGATGGCAGCCCACGGTTAAGAGGCCTCTTCCATTTAACATGATGTTATTTTTGGAATTATATTGATTACTCAAGTTATGTATGAAATGTAAGGGTTCATTATTCTATATCAATTGTGACAGCCCCTGATTTAGTACTTTCCAGTTAGTAATTTCTTCCTTTATTTTGAAACCTTTTTTCTTGCTTCGGTGCAAATACAGTGACAGCTCTTCGGGTCATTACCACAGTTGGTACCCATTCCTATACTGAGTACCCCCCCTCCCCGGGATCCTCCCCTTGATTCTCCTTGTAAAGCCCCATGTGTAAAGAGAGAGTCCTGTATTCAGAGGTGCAATGTGTTTGGGTACACGTCTGTTTGCTTGATATTCTTCTTGTTAATTCAGCTTGAAATAATTTGCAAGATTACACTTCATTTAAAGACTAATTCATCTCCGGGCACCGCACAGTAAATACAGGATCTGCAACTCAGTCATTTCCTTCATAAAAGACATCAACTGCGGTGAAAGCTGCTTACAACCAAAAACTTGAACTCAAGATAATACCATCAAGTTCTGCTTAGATGAATCATGAATATTTGTAAGGCCATGAGATGCCAGAAACCTCTCTGTATTGATACTACCATTGGATTTGAATAGATTCAACTGTAGACCATAGTTTGGTCCCTCTGCCAGTTAGTTAGTGTGGTGCAAGGGACCATTACAGCCTGGGGAAAATTCACAGTCTTAGCCTAGCAACAATGCACCATCCACCATATGTTACTTATATGACGTCATAATAGTGCCATAATATAGCGCCAATTAGCGGCCATCCTGATGTTACTCTAATTATCCCTGGCTCCAGCCAAAATATCAAGAGGGACCGCTTACATGGTCTCGATGCGACTGGATCTGAGTTATGGCAAAGAATCTGCTGAGTCACTCATCTGTTATAGACTCGAACCCGACAGAGAGGTCTTTTGATTAAGGCTTCGGCTACAGAAGTCCCTTCGACATGAATGCTGGAACAGTGTCATGTTTAAGCTCTCACCCACCTGTTGACTCGTCCCACCCTCATCCATTCAGCTCCCTGTGATACCTGGGAACAATGCCTGTTATCATCCATTAATTGTTCAAACATCAGGAGGCAGTGTGCATGAGTGTTTGATGGAGGAGGCTGCAGCTCCTGTGTGAAGCCCAGGTGAGGCTATTGGACGCTCACAGAGAGACTGTGAATGCCATCACTCTGTGCCACTATGAGGTATTGAGCCACTACACAAGGGCTCTTGTTGTCTGACCATGTCTGGATGTTTATGTAAAGCACACTGTAGCAGCTACACTGAGGCATTGCATTACACTATTGTTGAAACACACTGCATGCAGGACTTGAATGCATGTGGCCTCAAGTACATACATGTACATCAAATCTGCAAGAAACCTTTTTAAATATATAATTGATTTAACAGAAAAGGCTCTAATCAAAGTTGAAATCTATGAACATCTAAAAAGCTAAATAGTGCTTCAATGCCTTATGCCCTTTATCTTCATAAAGCACTGTATGACCCTTGCACGGTCAAGATACATTTAATCACCAAGGTCAGAACAATCTGTGTTCAATTGTCATGAGGTAGAGAGAATATTCATGAAGTAGAGAGGAGATTTTTATTCGCTTTCCTTTTACCCTTTGATATATTTAAAGTACACCAATTTATTCAGATAAAGTAAACAATAAAGGCTTTAACATGACCACCATGTCCTGATGAGTAGCACATCTGAATTTCTCCTTCCCCACATCCCAATCACATTGGTTATACTCCACCTTGGTACCTGCCCCTAACACCAGGTCAGACCACCAGGCTGTTTCGTCTAGCACTCCCCCACCCAACACACACATACCCTCTTCAACCTCCTATCACCATGGCACAGACCTCACCCGAAGGTCTAATACCCAAGTTACTGTGGCAGTAACCAGCACCCCAGACCATTACAGTCACTGCCGCTACCCTTGAGGAATCACCATGGAGGAATGATTCTCTACCTCCTTGTCTGCTGACCGCACTGAACTGTTTGATACTCCCTACAGACCTGAGGCTATACAAAGGGGGGTGACCAACAGCAGCTTTGCCATAGTCTATCTGAAGCAGACAGGAGTCTGCAGGGAGCTTCATGAGCTTTTCCACACAGGTGAAAAATGCCATTAGCTTTCCTTTGTCTTTCTCTAGTTAATTCATGTGTGACTTCCTGGAGGATCTGATGAAATGAAAATGGCTTTTGTCGCTAAAACATGACATTGTGGACTTGTGTAAAAGTAAGATCCTCATATTTCAACTGGCTAGTGATGCTGAGATAGATCTTCATGTCAGTTAAGCCTAAGGAAAGTGTCACAGCTTTCCTAGTCTGCCCATGTCTCAATTTTCAAGTAACATCTTTATGCGAACGACAAATATTTCACAAACCCATCTCTCAATATGAAACAATTTCTCCTTAACAAACATGTTTTTGCAGTAAATACAGTATTTATGGGCAGAGCCACAAATATAAAGTTAAAGCCTTCACACTGACACTATATCCCTCTTGTGGCACCGACCAACATCAGATGGGAAGTGACGAGTGCAGGAAATTTACGTTTCAGCCAGACTGGAATGATTATAGGTATTTACAGAGCCATCCCCCTGATTTCCTGCCTGCAAAAAGAAGTGAAAGTGGCAGGTTTTATGCTTATTGCTCTGGGGGTCGTGAGTTTTAAATGGCTGACTTTTCTGATAGCTCCAGACCTATATTGCCACCCATGACAAATCCCTCATGGTGGGGCTTTAAGGCATTTGAATGATTCATGAGAGGGGGTTCTACTAATGCATGCCTGAGGGTCCCTCTCATTGGCAGATTTATATTTTGATGAATGCTAAAATGGACTGAAATAACCTTAGTGTTATGGTACACAGGCAGGCAAAATAGAGATATGGTATAAGCATTAGTACAATTTTATTTCCAGAGGTAAGCCAGTTTATCCTGTTTGCACCTTAGATATAATTCTACAGTGTACAGGAATCAGTCATTGTCTTGCTCCATCCTGTGATGATGACTGAATCAATTATCTCTTGTAAATCATTTCCTTGGCCTAGCAACATAAATGGTATTATGAAGCATAATATTTCTGCTTCAGCTGTGAGGTTAGAAACTCTATAGGGGTTTGCCACACCTTGGTCCTACTTAGTCATTATTAGAAACGAAATGGTAAAAGTACCTCAATAGAATACCACCAGTCTTTGTAGGAACAAAGAATGCATATTATAACTGTAAGTCAGTATAACATTATCAGCGGATACTAAACAGAAAAGCAGGGCCAGTACTAGAGCACCATAGTCCTGATCAAAGCTGCACATTGATCTTGGGTATGTGGGCACACCTTAGTAACATAGGGGTAGAAGGTAGTTGCAGGGAGTAGGAATTTTGCTACCACAGCAGTTTCTTATGCTGCTTTGTAAGATCAATGAATTAATACAGGTACTGTGTGTCTTCCTTTATACATATGCAATTTAAGACATGCCTGCTGTGCAAGAACGTATGATACAACAAGCTTTTCTATCGATGATGAAATAGCAATAACGGGGACATTTCTTGAATAAGTTACGATCACAAAAAAGACAACACATCGATTGGATGCAGTGGTTGAGAAAATATACATGATAGAAAATGAAGAATGTAAAGCTAGAGGCATGCTAACTCTGTATTTGATGCAATAAAATTTTATTAGCGACGTGAGGTAGGGTTTTATATAATGCCCTGATTGGTCCCTCTCCAATGTCAGCCAGATCCTTTCCACAGATATTAATATCAGAAATATGATAACAGCTACAGTGTGGTTTTAAAAGGTTGCTTTAATAGCTCTCGATGATGCTGACTTGTGAAAATATTCTCATTACGGCCATACTGTAGTAGTGAAGCACATACAGACTACTCTAAGCAAAATTAATTCCCTATTAGAGCTTCAGAGCGACCTAAGGAACAGAATAGCTGAGATAATTAAGGTACA
Organism: Harmothoe impar; assembly: GCA_947462335.1. NCBI lineage: Eukaryota > Metazoa > Annelida > Polychaeta > Phyllodocida > Polynoidae > Harmothoe > Harmothoe impar. Next base: position 16,767,569 of record OX381709.1, read on the forward strand.
GTCGGCCCTCATTTCCTTGAATGCGGAAAATGCATGGGAAATTTCTGAGGAAACAAATTATACAAGGAATTAAGTCTAATATAATGTAATGTATAAGGCAGTTGGCACGCAACTGTCTGAGAAAGCAAGGGGTCCAAAGTAGTAAATGTTTGAGAAAATGTGAGTTGACTGTATCCAATGGCATTATATATAGCTCTTTGATGTCTGTAGTTGGCATGTATCAACCTACATATCTTGAGCCTTAGATCTCATCAAAGCTTTTCTTCAACTAAAGATTTGTAAATTTTACCTATAATGACTAGAGGACTCTCACCATTCATATGCTCAATATATAATAACTTGATACTTAGGTCTCTTGTGATTAGACTGACCTGTCAGTCTCACTATACTAACAGTAGTTGTGGTTCAGTTGACCCCTCAGTCTCACACTCAGTATAACATCTGGCATGTCTGTCTGCATGTCGACACCCACAGTAGGTTATGCAATCAGAGACACCAAGACAATATAAGAGAATATATCTAACTAGGCCTAAGTGAAATAAGGGCTGAAGGAGAAGGTATTGTCAGGGATCATCTGTGAGAAATGGTGTAAGGGGCATTGATAAGGTGCCTCTGATTTACACGAGCCGCCTCAACACTGCAGGGATTATCTGGGATGATCCAGTCTGACTAGCATCTTCAGCGTCGTCATGGTTACACAGTGTTACCATGGCAACCTCATGTACAGATTGTATGTGATGGATTGACGTAATGCAAGGAGGTGGTGAGGGGGAATGACATAATGCGGAGGTGACAATTTGCCGACCCGTGTCTCCTCATTATATAGATCCTTGACTCTATAGGGCTACTCAATATATATAAAATAGATAGAAGTAGAGATATTGACTCTGACAAAGCTCTTGTGGCCTCATAGTCCGAGCTTCATCACTGTAATCCGTGATTTCTTTACTTTTCAAGTGTAAAAATCACTGCACCCAAGTTAGTTACATCCAGATGTTTAGGAGAAATACATACTATACCTGGCCTCCAAGTTTCCTTCAATAACCATGGAACTCAGTGAAAGGAGGATTTATCCAGTACTTGGGAGGGTTAGGTTAGAGTAAGATTTCACATTAACCTAGTTTGGGTATCATTACCTGGACATAGTCTCGGTGTTGTAATATAATATCTCAGTATCATAATACATGAAAGTGTCTCCACACATTTAAATGGACTTGTAAGCTGGATCTGCAGTAACATGAGCACTATGTCCTGATAGGTACACCCACAGATGTTCCTGAGGCCTCCATCAGACGCGTATTACACCACCTTAGTGTCAGGGATACCTGCCGTTATCCTTTAAGGATGGATGTCGCTAAAAGATGCACCAATGCAGCCCAGGGGAGTGGCTTACCAGTGCTGCATTGGTCCATCATGCCGACCCTTCTGGAGTGTCTCAACCCTGTAAGGTCGGCATGATGCTTGAATGCAGCCCTGGCAAGTTACTTGCCAGGGCTGCATTCATGCACCATGACGACCAAGGTATGATGTATTAATACACTATGCTGTCCTTAAAAGATTAACTCAAAGCCAGGCCACAAGGCTGCAACATCCAGTATTTGCCTACCTGACATACATATGATAGATTCACCATCATTAGGTTACATACCTAGAGTCGGATACTATAATTTGTAGTTATTCATGCACGGTAAAACATCTTTTGTTTCTTTTTTTTAAGCATGCTGAAATAAACAGCAATTCCAGTTTCTAGTTCAAGATGTGTGTCCAACTCATGGTGAATCTACCCTTAAAAACAATCTCCAATCACCCAAACAAAGGTATAATACTACAGCCCATTATATGGTGCCACTGTGGTGCATAGCATCAATTCCTACCATCACTGACCACTGGCCACAGCCTCTGCTCTCCTGCTGGGGATCCACCATGGAGGAATGACCCTACCCGCTTGTCTCCAGACACTACTGGGTGGTGTGATAGTCCCTACGCACCAGAGGCTATAGAGTTACTGGTCAGCACCAGTAAACTGAACACAGTCTCTGAACTAGACAGAATTCAGGGTTGCTATGGTAACATTTGTAGTTATGGGGAACCTGAAGATGTCGCTCTGGCTCACATTGTGCAGTATAACTCAGTTTAGACCCATCTATGACACTTATGCCCTCTGGTGGCGGGAACAGATGTCAGAAGGCGAGTCATCAGGGCAGGACATTTCCTTTTTATGTAGGACGAAGTTGGGAAGGGTTATGGGTATTTACAGAGTCATTGCTCTGATTTCTCTTCCTACAAAAAGATATGAGAGTCTGAATTTGCTCCATTTTATGCTTGCCCAGGTAGTACTGAGTTTTGATATAGATAGCTTTTCTGATTTTGCCAATGATGAAAACGTTACCTAGAGTGTTGAGGCAAACATACCTATAACGGGTGGGGGGGGGCGCTTATTATTAGGGTGACCACTAGTTCAGTTGAATTCAGTATAAAGGATGAATATATCACATTAAATATTGCATTTTATAGCTCTGAAAGGCTAAATTCTCCTGGGCTGGTTGCTAGAAATATTCCGACCTGCAGATAGGACATATCTTCTAGGCTATTTGCCTGTTAACCTCACGCCATTCACACAGCAATCTTGTCAGGCCGACCAGACCAACAACCAAGCCCCAATAATTCTAGCACCAGCTACCAAATATAGATACCAAACACCCTCCATAGAGACTCTTGTCAACACATATGTTTTTAGGACTGTCTCCTTCCCCCTCACTCTATATTGGTTCTCTTTGTGACATCTCCGCTGCTTTGGCTACATGTGCAGCACAATAGGAAAGTCTTATCAATAATTTGCTATAGTATATATAAAGTATCTGTATATATATGCCCTACTATAGGCCACTCAAAATAATAAACTTGTTTCTCATCACTAAGCCATAAGAAATATGACGAGGGTGCTTAAATATGCCCATATGTGTCTATTATCATTAAATTCTCCCTTAAAATTTGCAAAAAAAAAAAGAAAAATCCAAAACACGATTTTGATGACGTGCGTGGTGATGAGAAAAAAGGATATTATTTGAAGTGGCCATATATATGTACCTTTTTGCCTGTAGTGTTTTCAACACTTTCTGCGCTTCCTACTGAGGAGTGTGGGGTATGCACCCTTTTTGAGCTCATCTTTAGATATACTGTCATGCTTTGAAATACTGATAAGAGAATGAGGCAGTTGGGGGGAGTGTGGAATATATATAAAGGCGTGGGAGGCACGCAGAGGGAGTGGCTTTAACAAGTGCAATACGATCAACACACCACTTCCAAGTTACCTGTACTTAAATATACACTATACATTAGCAACATGCCTAAAGGGAGTATTCATAGATCAATACTCTGTGTCTTCATTTCCAGATATACGATTGGCTTCCTTCTTTTTGACAGGGAGTATAATGCAATCTGCTTTTCTATAGTTAATGAGGCATAGGAAGAAAGGAAAAATCAATAGGTTCCCTTTCATAAAGGTACTACTTACACAAAAGCTTTAAAAAACTGAACAAACGTGATTAAGAAACATTGGAAATGATGATATGAGAGGATACAAGGCTGTAAAGCTAGAGGCATCATCGTTGTCAAATAAATCGAAAGGTCCACAGTATCATATGACTTGAGTATTCTTTGAACTCACTTCCCAGATGGTGCTGATGTGGATATATATATATTGATAATCACAGACCTAACTTTTTCATGGATGACAATAGGCTTATTCAGCACAAATTACAGATATTTAGCAGACTACCAATTGCAAATCCATATGGCAAGAAAGAGTGACTTGGAGAAAAGTTATGAATATGTCCTCAAAATCCTGTATTCTATTAATACACTATTTGAAAGATGAATGTTTTTTTTAAATCTCCTGACATAAGATGTTTGCAAACATAAACATTACAGACAATTCAAGCAAATTACCAGTACAAACACTTGGAAATGAAATTATCAAGAGTGGAGACAATATGTTAGGGAAAGACCACATATAAACTAATGGCACAGATGAATTAGGAGCAGTGAGGCATCTTCCTAACATTGCCCTCTTCACCCCAGGTCATCACCTCTATCCCTCCAGATGACCGTTTTTTTTGTGACAATGCCGCTTCTCTGGATGCCATGTAATAGGACAGATTCAATGCTATTCTATCGTTAATAAGGGAGCGGTCAGTTCTCAGCAACATGAGGGGGTTAGTGGGTTTGCTAATGATTTGGCTAATACCGTAAATTCTGCCGTATAAGCCTAACTCACGTACAATCCGCAAAAACTTGCCTATAAGCCGCTCCCCGACTCTGAACTGATCCTATAAGCCACACTGGCAATCTGACTCAGGTACTAGCTGTGACTTCTAGGCGAAAATTAACCGTGGTGACAGAGATCCAAATTCTTGTGCATTGCCCAGAGGGGACAATATTTCAGTCCCCAAAGTCAGAGACAAAGGTTCACGAGTTTTAGTCTGTTGTAGGGTTATTTCACGAGTTGAAGGGGGGCTGTATTTCACGAGGCCGTAGGCCGAGTGAAATGCGGCCCCCTCTTCAACAAGTGAAATAACCCTACAACAGACTAAAACGAGTGTGCCTTTGTGTTTATTTTTTTATCTTTTTTTATTCAAAATACCAAAATTATGGTAGGGGGGAGCCTAAAAAGGTTAAATTGGCTTCTTTCTACGCCATTCAAATGTAAACAAAGCGCCGTTTTGATGACGTCACAGGGCCGTGAAATACGGCCATGGGTTATTTCACGGGGGTGTGCAATACGGCATTCTTTGGTTAAATCAATTGGACTGCTGTATTTCATAAAAAATAAAGGGTGATAATAATCTTTTTTGTTGTCGCACCACAAATACACAAACCACCCCAGCCCATACTGTTATGAAGTGACCATTCCCTAGGCTCTATAATTGTCCATATGCGGTGCCCTAGTACATCCTTCCTAGCTGTTGTGTATTGTCACTATTATGCACTATACGGCCTGTCTGTCAATGTGTCGGGGGAGTTGGCAGGTTTACAGCGACAATTTCCTCCTGGTGATATGGGGGAGGAGTAGCTCATCAGCTGCAGCACTGTGGGGGATGTACTGAACGTGGTAATGATGTATGTCATACCTGCCAATTTGCTCAGTTTAAGGTCCGCAAAGTGCTTTAATGTGCTACCTGCCATACCCTTTATGTGATCTCCAGGGCTCATTTCATGCATCATGTCAACCCTACAGCAGTGAATCAAGAACATACACTGCATTAAAATTCCTATTAGTACCAAAATATCCGGGAAATGTCCTGGAAAGGTAGCCAGGGCTATATTCACGCATTATTTCAACCAAGGGCATATAACATTAAAGTACTATGTTGCCCTTAAAGGGTTAGATGTGGTTGAGACTTTTACAACATAATGGGATATGTACATTACAGAGCAACATTTGCAACAAAGTCATCATTTCCAACAGTTACATTGTTACAATACACTTCAATGCATCATATCATGGTTTAGATGTAGAGGCCAGAAGCTGAATGTATTAGAGTAATTAGACTATCCCTCTCCCATGGTGCTATAGAGATAATCAAGAAATTAATATAACTTTCTGATGATTCAAACCTACCGTGTATTGTGTTCACTCAGTGAACACTCAAGATCCAATACTTCAGTCACAGTCCTGGCATCTGCTTGCCGATTAAAACCGGAAGCATTAGCTCCTATAGGGTGGCTTTCCCTGTTTTAGGGTGTATTGATTCAATGATTTTAAATCCAAAGGATATTGAATCTCCATCTGACGTTCATGTTGCTAACCAACATATTCTGCCAGATACTGACTAAACTTGCTATTACCACTTTGTGTGTGGTTCGATAAGGTACGGCTAACATGTCTCATATGATGTGTCCACTATAACCACTAAATAGGCAGGCCATCATTTCTAAATTATTGTAGTAATATTACTCAAATTCTGCGTGACCAGATGTACGTCTATCGACAGTCCGAGTGGATATAGTCAGTGTCATTGTAAACTCATAGAAAATTTGGAAAATTTAAAAGTTGGTGTCCGAAATACAGAATGGGCTTCTATCCTGTTTCTGAAGCAGAATTTGAGTTTAAATGGAAATGCATACCTCGTCTGAGTATTATTTCCCGGACATAATCTTGGTGTTGCAACATAATATATGAATATTGTAATACATGGAAGTACCTCCATGAATTTATGTAGACAGACATTGTCGGTAACATGAACACCATGTCTTGATGAAGAGTGCACTCAGATGTCTACCTGCCTACACTGAAAATCCATAGGTTGAAAGGGTTAATCAGTACAGACTATGTTCATCATATGTGTGTTAGTCACAATGGCAAAGTTATATTCAAAAATGACTGAGAGGTCAGTCAGTAGTGGCTAACTTAGGTTTATCATTGGTGTGTTGTGTTTGTATACCACTAGTTGGTGCCACCTGTAAAATACTATGATGACCACTCAGTGACTACCTCTGAAAATTAAAAGACTAAGGTGGGTTGGTCAGTACTGACCAACCTGACAATAATAACTTACCTAGGTTGGTCGTATAGGGAGCCAAAATATGACTAACTAGGTTAGGTACTAGTGACTGAGAGATTGGTCGTACAGGGAGCTTAGGAATATCAGTGTACATCTCCATCAGGTGGGTATTACTCCTCCTTAGTGTCATTCTACAGCAGGTAAAGGGTGTGATCAGATGGCCTTTCTATGGGGCTCATATCTCAATCTGAGGTGGCACTGTCCTAATACAGTGTTGGTTTAGACTCAAAACCAGTTACATGAAATTAGCATTCATATCCACAAGGAGATAAAGATTGCCTTATCCATCCAGAGAGGTAATTGGTCTTCTGTGCCATTGGTTATAGATAAATGCCAGGGATAGAATGGTTTTGAAATTAATGAATGCATTGTAAATAAAGGCTGTTCTAAGCACTGGTTTTGTACACGTGCCGAAATACAGACCAGTTGAAATTAATAAGTGTCCAGATACTTATATACGCCCCGCATACTCTCCCAACCCTTCCATCAGGATCTCACAGATATCACCCCAAGGTCTAATACCACACCCCTTGTGACACCCACTGTGGTGCTTAGCATTACTTCTTACCATCTAGTCACAGCCTCCGCCCTCCTGGGGAATCACCATGGAGGAATGACCCTGCACCTTACCGCTTGACTCCTGACACTACTGGGTGGAATGATAGTCCCTACACACTAGAGGTTATACAGTCTGTGGTCAACATCAGTAGTTTGGGTATCTGCAATAGACAGAATTCAGGGTTGCCATGGTAACTTTGTGTACCTGCAGACATCACTCTGGCTCACATTGAGAGGACGTAGTGTAACTCAGTTTAGGCCCACCCATGCTGCCCTCTAGTGACACCAACAGACATCAGAAGGTGAGTCATCAGGGCAGGACATTTCCGTTTTACACTGGAGGCAGCCAGGAAGGATTAAGGGTACTTACAGAGTCATCTATTTGATTTCCCAGCCTATGAAAAAAGGATAAAATGTTCTCAATTTTATGCTTGCCCAGGTACCCAGTAAACACAACGACGTTGGTCAGACGTAAATCTACGTTGAATTTTGGTCTGAACTACGTAATTTTAGTAAGTTTATCAACGTCAAAACATTAAGGTTTATTTACCAATCTCAAACCTGCAGGTCTGATTTACGTAGCTCCTGAAGACGTAAATCTATGTTTAACACATCACATATAATTCTACATAGTGGGACTCAGACAAAGACTTGTAATATATTGCAGACAAATTTACATTTACAAACAATATTCTTACAAAGTAACTACTTTAATTTTCAATCTCATCTCATTCTACATAGTATATTCTTGTAGTTCAATTGAACAGCCTGACAGTATAGATCTGTTGAATAGTTTTGGCTGCAGAGAGGCTTTGTATTTCCCCCATTACCGCCAATGTGGTGTCCTCACAGTAAAGTGCCTCAAAGCACCTATTCATGCACAATACTTTGATCACCTGTCCTTTATATATAAATGTACTATTGAATACAGTTTATTTGCATGATATTGAATTCATAATTAATGAGAATTTACTGCTTGAATGTGGTAGATTTGTTAAAGAGCTGTAATATTCTCTCCATAATTGATAGTGCTGCCACCTAGTGTGACACGGAAAAGTCATCTACCCAAGTGAAGTTGAAAAGTTACATCTTTTAACGTAGATCTACGCAGAATTTTTACGTCTGAATGAGGTAGATCAACGTAAATCAGACGTCTACATCTGTTGAACGTAAATAAACCTTGACGTTTTGACGTCTACAAACCTTCCAAAATTACCAATCTCAAACCTTTTGGTTGGACATCTACCTAGAGAAACCACTGAGCTACGTTGGAACTACGTAGGGTGTTTACTGGGTAGTCCTGAGTTTTAAAATAGTAAGCTTTTCTGATAGTTCGTGAGTTATGTTTCTACCCATGCCGATGTAACTAAGACTGTTATAGTAATCATACCAACAAAAGAATACAGCTTCATCACTAGATGTGCATTGGTATAATGACAATTGGTAGTTGCACACATCTCTACAGTTGGATATCTCTAACGTTTTAGTAGATATGTATCTATTTAAATGAAATAATGATAGAAATGCAAGTTGTAATCTGAACTACTGGTGGTCTGCAATAGAAATGTCCCAAATGGGGAATATCAGATGATAATGGTATTATGATGTTAGGGCACGTATGCTCAGCAGTACAGCTTATTGAATGGGTGTGTCCTACAGCAGAAATACTGAGTATCAGATCATACAATCAATCAGGATATTGAGTGATGCATGTGGGGAAGGTAGGCTTGATGTGCAGGCTCTAGTAGTAGAATGAACTCTAGAGCTATCATAAGATCACTAATCCACATAATATGACATAGTGGGCACAGTTATTCTAGTCCTTGCATGCTTACCTATGCATGTATATATTGCGATCAATGTAATAAGTGCCTAGGCTGCTTAAAAAACATTTTAAACTCATTTTAGTGGTTTAGACCTTAATTAGACTCACAATTGGGGAAAGATTGATCCTTTCTAGTGTAGAAGATTCCTTTGAAAGGGGGGGGACTTATTACATAAAATATGGTATATGTCATGAATATTATAGCATTTTAGATAAGGCCATGAGAACTGACATTTGAGTTTACCGTCCACCGCCCGCATGCCTCTGAAGGGGCCGCATGAAAAGTTCATTATTAATATAAAATTTCATTATTGTCAAAATCTGACAGAAAATGAAATTGTAGAGTGAAGAATTGCCCTTCAAACCCCCTAAAATAACCCGTTTTGGAAAGTTTTATAATAATGAAAAATGAATAATGAAAAAAGGCCGCATCAATTCTCAAAATACCTCGGACGGTAAACTCATTTGTGACTTCCCATGGCCTAACATTGTACAGCCCTGGAAGGCTAATTTCCCCTGATATGGTTGGTAGAAATATTCCAAACTGCAGATAGGACGTATCTTAGGGGCCTTTTGGCTGTTAACCCTCACACCATTCACACAGCAATCTTGTCAGGCAATCCAGACCAACAACTAAGCCACAATAATTCTAGCACCAGCTACCAAATATAGATTCTGAATACCAAACATACGGACCCTTGTCAACACATATCTTTTTAGGACTGTCCCTTTCTCTCCAGCTCTTTATGGAAAGGGAAATTGGTTTTCCGTTGTGACAACTCTGCTGCTTTGGCTGCAGCATTATAGGAAGGCCTCGTCAATAATTTGTTGTGATATATACATAGTATCGGCAATTTCGAAAATAACAATCCTTTTTACTTGTTGTATTTTCTGTACTTTCTGCACTTTCTTGCTTTTCTAGGAGGTACACAGTAGATCTAAGTACTGTAGTTTTACACTAGATTCTGCTTATAAACCTACACTAGACCTAAATAGTTTACCCTGGGGAGTATAAACCGATCATGCGCAAATATTTAAAGTAATATAGATTTAATTTTTTTTGCATTGGTAATACAATTGGAGAAGGAAGCTGGTAAAGGGATTGTTGTGGAAGGGGGGATAGAGGAAGTAGTTTTAACATGTGCAATCTGATCAACACACCACTTTTAAGTCACCTGTAAGTAGACTTTTTAGATAATCAATATAACATAACATGTAGAAAAGGCCTCAAGAGATTCTTAATGCTTTCTCCTTCATTGCATACCTTGTACTAATAATCAGTGTTTTCTTTCGTATACAGGAATCAGCCTACTTTCTTTTCTTTTGTCAGGGAGTATAATGGGACCTGTTTACTCTCTTGGTAATGAGGCATAGCAAGAAAAGAAAAATCAATAGGTTCCCATTTGATAAAGGTACAACTACCACAAAAGCTTTAGAAAACTCAACAAAAGTGAGTGTGACACATTAGAAATAAGGATAAAAGAAGATCCGAGATTGTAAAGCCAGAGTCATCATTGTAGTAATGAATGAGCACAACATTATATGACTTTTGTGTACTTTGAACTCACTTTCTAGATGCTGCTGCTGAGTATGTGAATATACTGTAATCACAGACTTCTCTTTTCTACTGATAATGTGTTAATTCAGCAAATAATAGTGATATTTGGCAGACAGTCAATCTTAAACTAGACCCTTGCAGAAAGAAAGGGTGAAATGCAGAGTTGTGAATATTGCTTCAAAGACCTGCATTCTAATATATGTATAGCCTATTTGAGAGATAATTGTATTCTGATCTCCTGATAAAACATGTTTGCAAATATAGACATTACAGAGAATGGTACGAGTATTGTGGTAAAACCAATGTGAACAAGAATTCATTATGAAAAGTGATTCTCTGTCTGGATGGGTCAATAACAGACACCAAATTGAAAGCAGGGCCTGCGCATGGGGATGTGTTAGATTAAAGCTAGCTCATAATCATTAGATGGTACCAACTGTATAGACCTTTGTTACAAGCTGTGTTTCTTACATTCTTCCCTTCACCTCCATCTCTCCAGATGACAAAGGAATTGGTTTTCTTTGTGACTACTCCCCTGCAATAGATGCAGTGTAATAGGAAAGTGTCATCAATAATGTTCTGTTGCTTACAAGGGAGCAGTCATTTTTGAACAGGCAAATGGTGAGTGCAATAAAGTATTCCTGCAAGAGGGGTTTGGACTATTCCATCCCTTCATTACAATTGTTGGGCCTGGCTACTAATAAGTATTTTATCACACTACCCTCCTCAAGAAGTGCCCCTCTCTCCCTCCCGCCTGCCTCCAGCCTCCTTGAGGGGTGCAATTATTCAGGGTTCCCACGTGTCATGGAATGTCATGGAATTTGAAAGTTGTCTGGAAAGTCATGGAATGTCATGGAATTTTGTAAAAAAATGGCCATGTGTCATGGAATGTCATGGAATATGAAAAAAATGGAATGAATATTACAAAATCTCTTAGAATGAACCATTTTCTTTCTAGATTTTCGAAAATTTTCTCGTGGCCAAGCCGCGCGACCTCCACGATAATGTCATGGAAAATTGAGAATTTTGTCATCAAATGTCATGGAAATGTCATGGAATTCAATCTGAATTTTTTTGTGGGAACCCTGATTATTTTGCCCGCCACCCCAAATCTACCAACCACCGCACCACATATTGTCATAAAGTAACCATTCCCTAAGCCTTAATTATGTCTATGTGGCAGCCTAGTACATCCTTCCTGTCATTCATGTATTGTGCAGCATATGGCCTGTCTGTCAATGTGTCGGGGGAGTTGGCAGGTTTACAGACAATTTCCTCCTGGTGATATGGGGGAGGAGTAGCTCATCAGCTGCAGCACTGTGGGGGATGTACTGACTGTGGTAATGATGTATGTCATACCTGCCAATTTGCTCAGTTAGGTCTAAAACATGACCTTAAATAAGTGCCGGTCTTGTATAAGCACTGCGGTTAGGAGGAACACTACCCGCTTTATCGTGACGGTACATTTGGTTGAGTTATTCTGAGGAACACTACACAAACTGTTTCCTTGTACTAAAACAATGTCCTTAAAATGATAATTGTTTATTAAGGTCAGGCCATAATGGTTGCTTTGGTTAAATGATAGGGCTCAGATAAATGTTAAAACATCCTTTGAACAGAAGAAAAAAAACTTCACTTGAAATGCAGCACCTTAATGCCTCAAATAGGCGTAAGGCATTAAAGTACTATGCGGGCCATAAACAAAGCTTCTGGAAAGTAAATAATATTTGCCGCACACTTATGTGTTTGATGTATAGGCCTGGACAACAGTAAAGGATTCCTTACTCATGGGAAATCTATCTGCTTATGAAGTACTATTTGCACTGTCATTGTATAGTGCTAAAGTAAATTCAGCTTTAATGCACTATGCCCTTTATTGACTGGCCCGAGCTGCATTCATGCATAAATGAGACTACCTTCACTTGGTTAATATCAACGTATCAGCTATCTATTGATCTTTCAAATGTGTTAGCTTCTAAAGGGTAGCATTCCCTGTTTTAGGGCTTATTGATTTACTGAGTTCAAAATCCAAAGGATACAAAATCTCCATATGACGTTCATATTGGTACTCAACCTTAAACGTGTATTCAACTGACCTGAATTGACTGTGATTACGTCAGAGGTCGAGATTCATCCATAGGTAGGGACCCAGGAATCCGCTAGGTGCACCTCTGTGCACAGTGCACACAGCAGGTTGGTGTTTTGGTGCAGCTATCTATATAAGAAATAGGTGAAACCCTATGAAGTTGTGACTGCTACCGGTTGCTACTTGGTATGTGAAATTGTCCAATATGTTGTTATATGGTGATAAAGAATGGAAGAAAACAGAGGAAGCTCTCACCTGTTCCTAGGCCAAAACATTAAAATGATTATGATTGGGTCATTAAGACAATTTGTCTACTCTATACTTACACCCACTGAGGTGCCTTGCAGTGCATTGGGTGATCATGTTAAGGGGGTCTGTCAAAAATGGCCCAGCCTGGCCAGTACTCCAGATGCCCTCCAAACCCCTTACATAACTACTTCCCACTCACCAGTCTGACACAAATAGGCAACACTACCTTTCAGATTGACTCCAAATCTAGATAGCAATTATATAAAAGATATAATGGGGGAACTTGGTAGGTTTGTTGACACAAATCTGATGATTGCCTGGGTTCTATGATGGATAGAAAGAAAAATCCAAAAGATTTGCATTATATTTCTTATGTTCTACATAATAGAATAAAAATATATTGACTTTTTAATAATTCTCAATTTATTCTGGAGTCCCTACCATAGGTTTTTTACATTGTGAACTCTCATCCGATGACAGAATCTCGACTGATTCACTTTGGTGCGATACATCCTTAAAAGAGCGTACCTGATATTTCTATATGCACCATTTGAAATTGAAGCTTGATATCGGAAATTACATAGTAGGCGTATGTCCTACTTATGAGCGAAAATTTCAAATTTAAACGAACTGACAAGGTTTTTAGTCGTATTACGTCTAACCGGATATTGAGGACGAAATGTCCCCTGGTGGGCGTAGCAGGAAGTAACAGAACCTTCCCAGGAGCCCTCCCTAATGGCGACCCTATGGCACCGGAAGTCCCATCATCTACTACTACAGGCACTTCCGGTGTATGTAGACTAGTGTGTTGCAGCAAGATGGGGGCCTCTTAGAGTAGGCTAAGGCCTAGACAAAAGTGTTGTTCAGGTGATAGGGCCAGAAATGTATACAGTCAATTTTTTCGCCCAAATTTCTTAGATGGTCATGAGGTCTGTTTCCTCACTCATTACAGTGGAAAAATTGTAGTAGAAATGAAAAATGTCTTAAAGAAAAAAAGGAAGAAAAATTAGGTTAGGGCTATGAGAAAATGCTAGGAACACAATAAAAAACATTTTGGCCTAATGCTGCTGATTCTTCTACGGTTCCATAAGAGACGGATTTTTATCAATGATATATTATCAGCAGTGTCAAAGGGCAGAGCAGACCGTTTACCATAAATGGGTCTGATGACAAAAATGCATTTGGGCGTAAGATAGTGGATTCATCATGGGGTTGGCTGTAATTTAGGGTTATATATCATATATCATGGATTAGAGGGTGGATATGGTGAGTACAAATGCAACTTTTACCACAGTGAACTGCTTTCTCTATGTGTAATGCAGCCAAGACATATAATAAGACATGAATAGTTCTGTGACACCAAAACTCTATACTGTGTTTCATTCCTCATCCTTTCCTAGACATGAAATAAACGATATGCAACGGTCAACATTTTATAGAAGTTCAGTTATAGCAATCCATATGCAAGCTGTACATATGTTTGAATACACACGGATGATAATTTGACACCATATTACAACAGTATCATCATTATAGGCCAGTCCATATCACATGAGCTTGGCTACCACACTGGTAATACGGCCATCTATTCTCTGACCGGACCAGCTCCTGAGCCCACAATTTGCACAGTATAGCTCACAACTGATAGAGGGAACACATTTGTGGAAATTGCATCATTTAGATCCAGGGCGGGGCCTAGCGGCAGCCATTACCCCCACTTCCAGAGGCATTTAACAAGTTTATGTTAGAGTATAGGGTTCTCTGAAAAAAAAGAGTTAACTTAGTTTTATTCAACATTAAGATCCGGTGTCTGGGAGAAGTAAGGGAGACTACTATTCCAAAGTAGAAGAGTCAGGAATATCCTGAATCCCTAAACTACTCATAAAACAATCCACAGCTATAAAGCACTGAGTTTATTGAAATTAAGTCAAGCAGTAGCATCTGGCAAGGCCGATAGAACCGAACGGATATGATCGGATCATTTTAGATATCTGTAAGGGGTAAAACGTCACCTGACCGGCAGCGGTCGCCATTTTGATGTGTATCTGACGTACCATGTTGCCATGGCAGAGAGACATCTCAAGTCAAGTTTCTATGTTGGGTTGACATTAATCAGTGATCTCGCTCCGCTTACAGATGATATCTAATCCAAGTTTTGGCCCACTCGGTCAGATTAGGTGTTAGGTTTCAGAAGAATCGAAATGAAACCAGCTGTCACTAAAAACCCTTTTAGGGCGGTATAATACATTCATGCATCCTGCCTTGGTCGACATGATACATGATTGCAGCCCTGGCAAGTAGCTTGCCAGTGCTGCATTCAACCATCATGCTGACCCTATGGGGTTGAGACACTCCCGAACAGTCGGCATAATACGCAGCACCGGTGAGTTACTTGCCAGGGCTGCATTAGTGCATCATGACTACAAATGTCATCTTTTAGCGACATCTCTCCTTAATGGGATAACAGAAACTATTGACACACTCCCCCATTTTTTGGCCCAGATTCGAAGCTCCATAGAGCCTAGAAGCTGTCAGTGTTGAGGGATAGCCGTCCCACGGTTCCCCAATCATCGCCCACTCGGTGCTGTGAATGCCGCAGCCGACCCACAGGGCACAATTAGTGTGTTGGCAATTACCACAAGAATCCACCTGAGTTGGCCTTTTCAGCGAGTTTAAACCTTCAAGGGCTGCATAATAATTACATTGATTTAATACGCTGTATCATTCAGGGATGAACGTTTTCAAGTTTTCCCCTGTTTTAATTTTTTTAAATGATGTGAACACCTGTATTTCAGTATAGAACACCTTTATTCAGGGGCCTCAAGTTGAACATTGCAAGTCTTCTTTTTTTAGATGGATCACTTTCATCTCTGATAATTTGTCGTCATGATGCATGAACTGATAAATGCAGCCCTGGGGAGTAGCTTCCTTACACAAAAGTTGGTATGATACATGAATGCAGTCCTGGCGAGCTACTCACCAGGGCTGCATTCATGCATCATGATGGCTAAGGACAGAATAGTTAATTAACACCCTCTGCTGTCCTTATAGGGTTAACAAAGCTGGCTACCTTGTAATAGACATCCCTGGTAATAGCACAGCTCACTGCCGCCGTGTCATGGGTATCAGACACGGCTTTCAATTAACAAAAGTGAAATATCAAAGATTCCTCAGTGATTACTACTCATTAATCCATCATTCAACAGGCCTGTAGCTGTTGCTAACAGAGTTGCAGTGCTCCAAATAATGGATTATCTTCACGTAGTTAGCCATCTAAGGGCGGCTGCATTGTACTTTGGTTGATATGGGGTTATAAAGATTGCTTTCAATTAGGATAAGGAAATATCAAGACATTTGCAAATGCGATACGACACACCAGACACTAGAATCATGGTCTCTTCATGGAAATTTACGCCCAGAAAATGAATGATGAATCGTTGGCCTTGCCCTGCTGACTCTCCTGCCTCTGCTGATAATACAGCATTCATAAATAGCAGTATGTATACATTGCTGACCAACCTTGACTTGTTGGTTGGCAGGTACACCCTTGTCTAGGAGTCGCCAGCCTTGACACTGGGCGCCACCCCAGAGGCAGGTATAGACTCTTCAGTGAGCAAAGGAAGCTGCATCCAATACCTTCATGGAAGTTGCACCATGTAGCCTCAAAGGGAGTGGCCGTTATAACAACATGGGGGCGGGGGGCTGTTGGGATTGAGGGCAGCCTCGATATTTGAGACCTCTCGAGAGGAGGGGGGGGAGCAAAATATCACCCCTTTGTAACAGAAAAAGCCACACATTACTGTAGTTCAAAGATGAAACTCTCCAGCCCCGGTGAGGAAAAATTGTGCGAGCTCTAGCATTAAAATGCCCCAATCCCCCAACCCTGGTTAAATAATGACCACTTCCTGAGGTATGCCGGGCCACAGAGTAGGGCAAGGCATCTGCTGTTCTGGAGACACCCTCACCTTGACCAGGGGTTCAAGGCCGAAAGTCTTTGTCTTTATCACCTCAAAGCAGCTGACCATCTATATTATAGTACATCCATCCACTACATTCTTTAGAAGTGCATCAGATGTATTAGACTAAAGAGCACAGTTGGCATGGATACTGCTCTAGGCACAGTTCCAGCATTTCTGCTAGCTGTGAAATGCTGGCTGCCATGTTAGTTTAGGTCGTGCAGCATTTATGAACTCATATCTTATCTTACAATATGCCAGTTACCATTAAACTATAGTCTCCTCGGTCCTTGGTTACACATGCACATATAGTAGTTAATCCATCATGTAAAGAGATCATTCATTTCTGCAAGATGACGAGTATTAGTGCAATGATGCATATAGTGTAACTGTTTAGATGTAATAAAGAATATTTGAAACCTGAAGCTAAAATCTTAGTAGTAGACTATGGCAGATGCCAGTGCACTCTTGCCGAACCTGGTAGTACCATCTGATATATGGAGGCAGTACTTCATGCTGTCAGTGTCTGAAGGTGTGGTGTGAGTCCACCTGCTGGCCACACCAGTGCACCTCATATATAGACCAAGGAACTGCTGACAAAGAACAGTCACCCCTTTCTTGTTCTTGGTTAGGCCAAAAAATGTGTGTTATAAGTAACGTCACGGAAAAAGCTAGGTGGGTAGGGTCCGATTCTTTTCAAATTTTGTAATTCCATTTTTTTGCTGGGATCCAGTTGCAGTCTTTTTGTAGGGTCTAACTTTCGCATAATATGCAAAAGTTATAAATTTGGTAGTTATTTCTATGTCACTACATTGCTGTCAGTATAATGTTTGATTTGATACCTAAAATTAGGGTTGGCCGTGTTTAGATAGGTAGGGTTGGATGACACACCTTTATTTTAGCCTTACCTAGGCATTTATACATTGAATACCGAGCTGGGGAATACAGAGCTTTGTATTTGCTAGGATATGCCTAAATCTGTGCACATAGGCTGTGTGTGATTCTAAATATAACACAGGTGTGCAACGTGAGTAGAGAAACCCGAAGAATATGTCAGAATATCAGGTGTCTTAACAACGCCCTTTTTTATTCATTTATATGCAGCATAGGGACTAGAACAGTGCCTTTGCACTATGGATAGTATCTATCTCTATACTATATGTTTAAGGGATTTGTAACGTAGGGACTGATATGCACATTATTAGATACATTTCAAGCAATTTATGAAGTCAATATATAATGGAAATAAGTATATTAATCAGGGCAATAGATAGAAAAGCCATAGGGGCATACTGCTTGGTCCATTGCAAAAATCGCCTACTTGTTTCAAAGTGACGCGACCTATTGTCGATTTAAATTGGTATAACAATTGTTACAAGAAATCTGCTCTGTAATGCAAGGTGTAAACCGACAACTCATATTACAGTACATTATTAACAAAAAAGATAAGGAATAACTGGATCGGTAAAAAGATTTGTGTCTGGATCGCCGTACGGACCGCTGTACAGTCATTGGTCCAGGAAGCATTTTGAATCTCTGAACATCCCATTTCCCACTTGGAATCTCCATCTGCTAGATAATGGATATTAATGTCCCAACA
This sequence comes from Harmothoe impar, assembly GCA_947462335.1. Taxonomy (NCBI): domain Eukaryota; kingdom Metazoa; phylum Annelida; class Polychaeta; order Phyllodocida; family Polynoidae; genus Harmothoe; species Harmothoe impar. The sequence continues at coordinate 16,785,964 of OX381709.1, forward strand.
TCTTATAAGAAAGAGAAAACCGTGGCTTAATGCCATTACTGTTGGTTAAGGAAGCTTATTTAGTTTGAATGAAATGATGCTGTGTGTCTAAGGAGCATGCCTGAAGAGGATCTGCTGTGATTCTAGTCTACGCATCCCTCAGGCACTGTTATTTAGGGATTGCCTCGTGCCACTCTCCCAGTACAGTCTCAATTATAACTCTGCCATAACGTACAGACTCTAGGAACTCTTCTGTGGAAGAAAGGATGAAAATAGCACTACCTTTCTGCTCTCCTGTGGCCATTACACACTGCAGTCTCCATACACCAAAAAGTAGTTCCAAAGAATATGTTCAATTTCGACCATAGAAATATGATCAACACTTATGTAACTATTAGTAGTTCTTGATCAGTTTCATGAATATGATTATGAAGGTCATTGGTTCAAGTCCAACTTTCTCCAGATGATTTTTTCGCATCATTTACAATTGTATAAATGTTCAGGTTTAAAGCATAGGCAAGTTCTCAGGGTGATCTGCTGTATTTTGGCAGAGAGCTGGGAAGTATTGCCGATAGAAACGGATGAGAGAATCTGCCAGGAGATTGGTCTCGTGCTTGCAGCCACTCACGACCTCTCCAGAAGGTCTTTGATTACTGCCCACAAGCATCACAGGTCTACCCTTCAGATATGCACTCAGCGTGAGATTTACCTTGAGGCCCAAGTCATTAGCCAGCCTTAGGAAGAATATTTTCCACTTTTCTGATCTAAATAAGTCAAATATCATGAATGAAATTTTTGTTAGATAGTAATGCCTATACTGCAGGCCAGTGGCTAATGGGGTCTATCCGACTTTGAAAATGATATCTTTTTTGCGTGTCTAAGGGATGTAGACTCCACAAATCTAGCCCTCCAATTGGTTGATTTAAAATATCAGCTTCTAAGGGTTGCCTCCACAGATTACCCTGCCATTGTGGGTAATAATATGATTGCATTTGACTTGTTCCCTTGTCAGCAAGGCAAAAATAAAAGTGTTTCTGGAAACTGGACCCTAAGTAGGTACAAATAACATTTTTAAGAGTTAAACTATTTTTTTTGCAATCCATGAGTCATGATCACCAGTGTGATCTTGGGGTCAAAAGTGTGACCGGTGTGTTAATATTGTACCCTTTAACTCATAGCTTCTTTCTGTGCTGAAATTAAAATGGAGGCAAGTCCTACCTACCTTCCTAAAACACCTCTTTTTCCTTATCCCTATTAGACAGTGCTGTTAGCAAGGACACATAGGGAGGAGTAGGTTACCAATCCTAGACATCTTCAATTACAGAATAACAAAACTATTACTTAACTTAAATAAGTCCTCGGGTCGCGTACGTGGTGGCAAACAATTACTGGAGATAAAAGGGTAGATGATTAGTAGTCTAAAATGGACCCATGTCAACGTCCGGTAAGTTGATAGGTAATTTCAACCGTAGTTAGCTTTTTTGCAGCCAACTGACATTGACACACAAACTGGGATCTCAATCACCCTGCCAGCTTCCCTTTACTGTATTTTATGGTCACTGAAAAATAAACGGCAAAGGCAAAAAAGGGCCAGCAATATAGAAAAATGAGCTTTTGTATCTCAAATGGAAAAGGATTCAGTGACAGCAAATAGACTAAAAGCACTGTTTTTACATCTTGAACTGTTCATAGAAAACACACATGATGTAGACATAATGGTGAAAACATGGCGAATGTTACATGATTTGATTAGTGCTACACATTGCTGACAGGCAGTGTCACAGAGTGTGGTAGAGCTGACAGCTTTTGTGAATGATTGGATGTTGTTCAGTGATGGATTACTCTTTACTTGTCTTTGAAACAACCTCCTTCCCAAGACCGATAGGGTATTGTCATGGTTTACAAAGCTACTCATCCTGCTTATTACAGAGATATTGATTATGGACATTTCTTGTGGCTATGCTAATGGTTAGACATTGTATTAGATATAGAACATGAACAGTCGCTAAACCTGGTTCATATTACTTTATTGAAAATTACTTTCATGAATTCTGTCTTTGAGGAAATTCCCACAATATTCCTCATCTAACACATGGGATTCTCCAGGATTTTCCGGAATCTTTTAAGGCTAAAATGAACATTTCTGTGATTTGTAATCTTTTGAGAACATACTTTTACATTGATGGGGGTCATAGTGAAGTGGACCCATTCCAAGCATATTTCGCAGAATATTCCGTGGGGAAGGGGATCTGACAGCATCTTCAAAACCCAGTCCCAAGCCTGATTTATATTCACAGGCTCAGCCTATGCGACCAAGACCATTTCTCAATTAGGCCAAAAAAAAGAAGATTTGTTTCAGGTCACCCGACCTACCCTAGCAAAAAAGGGCCGACCCTACTTTTTTTATGCAATTTTGAAGAAATTCTCATGTTTTTACGGTTTTTGGGTCAAAGTTGGGTAGTACATTCATGTTTAAAAAAAAATTCAAAAAAAGAAAAATCAGACCTACCGACCCTACATTTTCCTCCCATATTACCTGAAACAAACCTCTTTTTTTTTGGCCTTAACAACAAACTGACATACATGCTGCAATATGTTGTTGTGTAGCTTGTGGTAATGAGATAGTGTTGTGGACTCGTTATATGTCTGCACCAATCACTGACAGTGCTGACTGTATACTCATCAAACCTTTAAAGGCTGCATAGGGCACTCATGCTATATATACTCTTTATTGTCATGATGCCTGAATGCATCCCTGGTAGGTAACTCACCAGATCTGGACTCATACATAATCAGGACCCTTTGGGAGTGTATCAACCCTGTATGGGCATCATCATGCACTAAGCTGCTTTTATATGGTACAGGCTTTGTTTCCTGTACGGAGAGTAGCAGGCACATTGGCAGCTCTTATGGCTCATAATAACTGGTGCGCTTTCTAGCTATCAATTCCCTCCTACCTGTGAGCTCCTGTGCAAGAATAATCATATTCAGTATGATATGTATATCTTAGAACCAGCTATTGCAGATTTGTTGAGCTAGAGGGTGTGGCTCTTCCCAGTGGAAACAGATACCAGGATACTTTTACCATTCACTGCAACCATCTTGACCTAGATGATCTAAAATGGCAAGTTGTATGTTCTTTTATTTGCTGCCCCTCTAGTAACATTTGGAACTGAGCAAGGCTGGCACTCTGGGCCTTTATAGAGGAGGTGGAATTTAATGCTACCATAAACTAGGAGAGATACATAGGTTTCCAATCCTGGACCTAATCACATACTTGACTTTAATCAGTCCTTGGGTCATGTACACAGTTACAGGCAATAGCTGGCCATGGAGATTAAAGGGTGATGATTCACAGTCTAAAATGGATCCATGTCCATGTGGAGTTTATCTACAGTTAATTTGAACCGTAGTAAGTATTTTTACAGCAGTGGCACACAAAGTGGTATCTCAATCACCTTGCAAACCTCCTTTTACATTATATTAATGACACAGAAAAAAAAAGCGGGGAAAGATTTCTTTTTTTTAAGATGAGAAGCAATGAAAAAAAAAAGTTTGTAATTGGAATGAAAAAGGATTCAGTGACAGTAAATAGACTAAAAGCTAAATGTTTTTAAATCTTGAACTGTTCATATAAAACACTTCATGTAAACACCCCAAAAACATAATGATTATTACCTGACTTGATCAGTGCTACAAAGTGCTGACAGGCAGTGGGGTAGGCCTGACAGCTCTTGTGAATGATTGGATGTTGTTCGGTGATGGATTACTCTTTACTTGTCTCTGAAACAACCTCCTTCCAAAGACCGATAGGGTATTGTCATGGTTGCTAAAGCTACTAATCATGCTCATTTCTGATTACTTTTGGTGATGGATATGTCTACTAGCTATGCTAAAGGATCAGACTTTGTATTGTAGAACATGAACCTAAATATAGGCCTATATTTGATTCAATTCTCTGATCAAACTCAAGTGACAACTTATTTGGAGGTCTAAATGCATGAATTCAATCTTTTCCCCCCCAATATTGGGGTTCCTCAGGATTTCCTGGGATTTTCTAATGCTAAAGGATCAGACTTTATATTGTAGAACATGAACGTAAATATAGTATTTTTACATTAATTTGGGGGGGGGGGGGATTCTTTAGAATATCCCCCAAAGAAGAGCTTTGACTACATCTTGGATCTTTCCTCAAAACCCAGGCTAATGTCTGATATATACTGTATGTACAGACATAATTCCCCAAGAGCGTTTCTTAATCAAACACAAACTAGGAAACCAGCTGCAATATGTCATTATGTAGCTTGCAGTAATTACCGAGATACTCTCATGGACTCATCATATATATGTCTGCGCCAATTGCTGAGAGCGCCGACTATATACTCATTAACCCTTTAAGGACCACATAGGGCGTTAATGCTATATATACCCTTTAGCGTAATGATGCATGAATGCAGCCCTGACCAGCAACTCCTCAGTGTTGTATTTATACATACTCAGAATCCTTTGGGAGTCTTATCAACGCTGTACGTTCATCATGATGCATGAATGTAGAAAGTTCCTTTCAAGAGCTGCAGTCATGAATAATGGCGAGAAAGGCCCAGTGTATGCATTAAAGCACTAAGTGGCCCCTATATGGTTACAGGCCATACCTACTCTTCAGCGACTAACAGGCACTTTGGCAGTTCTTATAGCTCATAATACCGTACCGTCGCGTTTAAGCGCCGGGTATTGAATACGCGCCGGTCTTGTAAAAGCGCCAGGGGTATGAGGGTCTTGAAAAAGCTCTTAAGCACTAAAACTGGATCTTGATTAAGCGCCTGTCTTGTATAAGCGCCGGGGGTAAACACCCCTCCAAAGTAATAAGCGTCGGGGCGCTTAAACACAACGGTATGGTAACTGGTGCGCATCCTACCTACTGATTACCTGTGAGCTGCTGTACAAGAATAATGATATTCAGTATGATGTAGGTTTTAGGATGTGTCATTGTTGACTTGTATGGCTAGAGGGTGTGGCTCACCACAGCAGATCTAGATACCAGGATACTTCCACCATTAACTGCAACCATCTTAACCTAGTTGCTCTAAAAATGGCAACTTGTGTGTTCATTTACTTGCTATACGTTACTGTTGTATACATCCTAATTTAGCCATTCTGAGGAGTTAAGAGGTTATTTGGCCTAGTCGGGACTGTAGTTGGTTGCGGCGGCCCATACTGATAACAGGTGAGAGGCTGGGTACAAGCGTGTCCCTGGAAGTGATTGTTACCCAGGGCCAAGGTACCTCCAAGGGTGTATGTTATCTGCTATAGTCACCACTCCCAGCGACATTTGAAATGGCGGACTCACTGGGTATGACAGGCCTGCAGGTGATAAGTGAGAAATGCCTGGTAAATATCTAAGAATTCTGACATGATCACTACTTCCCACCTCCAGCTGTGCACCAGAGTCCTCTGTGGAAGGAGGTTATTAATTGAAATAGTACTACATGGATCTGAAAGGTGTCTTTAGGAAACAAACTTCTTTGTCCTGTTGAGTGTAGGTAGATAACAGTAATATAGGGTTACCATTAACCAGCAAGGCCACATAGGAAGGAGTAGGTTACCAATCCTGGATGTCTTCAATTACAGGAAAACAAAACTATTACTTAACTTAAATAAGTCCTTGGGTCATGTAAACAGTGATTCCCGGTTGCAGACATTTACTTGGGATCAAAGGGTAGATGATTAGTAGTCCGAAATGGGTCCATGTCCATGTTTAGTTGGCCTACAGTTGAGCTGTAGTTAGTCTTTTTGCAGCCAGCAGAGTACACAATGTGACAGTGACACACAAATTGGAATCTCAATCACCCTGCCAACTTCCCTTTACACTGTATTAATGACACTGAACAAAAAAGGGGCAACGGTTTCGGGGGGAAAAACAGCACTGTAGATAAATGGACTTTTGTGTCTGGAATGAAAAAGGTTTTAGTGACAGTAAGTAGACTAAAAGCTCCCATGTTTTTAAATCTTGAACTGTTTAAATAAAACACACATAATGTTAATTTCCCCAAAAAGACATGGTTATTACATGACTTGATTAGTGCTACAAAGTACTGGCAGGCCATTGGGTAGGGCTGTCAGCTCTGGTAAATGATTGGACACTGTTCGTTGATGGATTACTCTTTACTTGTTTCTGAAACAACTTCCTTCCCATGACCGATAGGGTCTTGTCACGGTTTACAAAGCTACTTATCCTACTTATTTCTGGGCAGTTGGTGATTGTGCGGAACATTAAAAAAAAATTCCCTTTATCAAGCACGGGATTACTTGCAGTTTTCTGAGGTTTTCTTGGTCACCCCTGTTGGTCACCCCTGTTGAAAACAGTCAACAGATATATGTTTTGAGCTAGCAAAACTTTTTCTTTTTACATTAATTGAGGGAGGAGGGCTGGGGGTGGGGGTTCATAAACGCTTCAGGGAACCCTTCTCATACAAATCCTGTAGAATATCTCGCCCAAAGAAGGGCCCTTGACAGCATCTTATATTTGTCTTCAAAACCTAGACCAATGCCTGATATATGTTTACAGGCTCAGCATATGTCATCAAGACCATTTCTCAATTAAAAGCAACTAGAAAATCAGCTGCCATATGTCATTGTGTAGCCTGCAGTAATTACCAAGATACTCTTGTGGTCTCATCATTTGTCTGCGCCGATTGCTGCAGCGCCGACTATAATACTCATTAACTCTTTAAGGGCTGCATAGTGTCTTATGCTACCGGTATATATGCCCTTTATCATGATGATGTATGAATGCCGACCTGGCGAGTGACCCACCTGGGCTGCATTCATACAAGAGTATCATGCCCGATCCCTCGGGAGTGTATCAACCCAGTAGGGTTGCTTGATGCTTGAGTGCAGCACTGGCGAATTACTCGCCAGGATTACATTGATGAATCATGACAATAAAGGGCATAGTATATTAAAGCACTAAGCGTCCCTTAAAGATTACAGGCCTTACCTACTCAGCGATATAGTGACTAGCAGGCATTACGTCTCACAATAACTGGTGTGCTGATTAACTCCCACCTGCGAGCGGTCGTACAACAATGATTATATTCACTATGATATACACCTCAGACTTGTCATTGTAGACTTATGATGTGTTGTTCTCCACAGTGGAACTGGATTTGGTTTAACAGTGGCAGCTTGTATGCTCTTTAACCTTCTACGTCTTGAAGACAAACTGTATGTAAGGAGGTTCCTATTCTATAAGAATACAGATCACTACAACCTAATTGGTGAAGCCTAGTAGAGTCATTTATTTAGATATTAGCTGATTAGTAATAACATTACTAATACTTAGGGGGTGTAACCAGGGCACCAAGTAGCATGTGCCTGTCACTGCTGGTAGTTAAATAGTAGCCCCTTAACCCTTTAAGGGCTGCATAGTGTGTTCATGTACTATGTCCTTTGTCGTCATGGTGCATAAATGCAGTCCTGGTCAGTCTACTCGCTGAGGTTGCATTCATACAATAGGAGTGTATCAACCTTGAAGAGTCAGCATAATGCATTTATGCAGTGCTGGCGAATAGACTCACCAGGACTGCATTCATGCAAAATGACAACAAAGATCATAGCACATTATGGCACCGTGCTAGCCTTAAAGGGTTAAATCATAGCCCCTTAAGCTCCTGTAAATGAGATGTCACCAAAACAATGCGATAACAGAATGACATTAGCGAAGTGATTTAAATCTAACAACTTTGTCTCATTACCTAGGAGTGGGAGTAGCTAATACCATTAAGTCTGTCACTGAAGACCAGCAGTGCTTGGCGCCTTAGTTAACTGATTGGCTTCTCCCAGAGATAGAAATCAGTAACGTCCTTGAGATTGCTCACAGATTCTCTTGTCACTGTCCTTGAAAAAGAGAACTCCTGATAGAAGCAGCTAAAATGGAAGTCATTTGTCCCCAGAAAAATAACAATTTGAGGTGCCACTGCTCATGCTTTTGCAGGATTTTTAGTTTACTTTGCATAATATTAGAATTAATTTCCAACAGAAAGTTGTTAGGAGATATTATATGCAATTTCCTTATTTGTGCCGTCCAGAAGTGATATCTTTGCTATTCAAGGGCCCTTTTGTATAGAACGCATAGTGCCCTTTATTGTCATGGTGCAGAAATGCATCTCTGGTGAGTAACTCGCCGTTGGTGCATTCATGCATCATGGCAACTACTGGGTCGATGCCCTTTGTAGAACCAGAATGACGCATAAATGCAGCCTCACTAGTGCTGCATTAAAGCAGACGTACATCAAGTACCTCATGTGCTATGAGGTACTTGATGTACGTCTGGGCGTTAAACAAATCAATCAATCAATCAATCAATCAATCAATCACAGATGACAAAGGACATGGCATATTAAAGTTATTTTCATATTCCCATCATGTGATTCTCCCATTGACTCTGTTCTCCCTTGTTGCAGGACGGAGGGACGGACAGAATGTCGTCAGGGGCAGCTAGATGAGACGGTAAGTCCTCCTCTTAACCATTTAAGGACCGCACAGTGATTTGATGCATAAAAACACATCAGTGCTCCCCCTGTGTTAGTGGGGACCTTCATGATGGGGGCATGAAGGAATAGAATAACATCATCGGGAGCCTTCCATAATACCGATGGGCATACTGGAATTGTAAAATGTGACAAAACTTGAGGGGTTACTTGATAGACTACTGTGATTGTCACTAACCAAGCTGTATTGGCAGCCGTTGCCCATATGCCCGGGCCCGGGCCTTTATGTTGGTGGTCTACCTTGTTACCTCTCCTCAGTGAGCCACATCTGAGATATCAAAGGCCGCGGTTTGTCTGGCCCTGCCTACTATGGTACTAGTTCAGTTAGGTCAATCAATCAACACCAGTGCTGCATTCAAACATCATACTAATCATTCCGGGTTGAGACACCCCTGAAGGCTCGGCATGGTGCGTGAATGCAGCCCTAGTGAGTAGACTCACCAGGGCTGCATTCACGCACCATGATGACAAAGGGCGTATCACTTTAAGCCTGATAGGTTTAAAGTTTAACATTACAATCAACACACACACATAATCCACAAAATTTAAAAAAACAACACTAGAGGTGTTACACCTTTTACATGTATCCATGACGACCAGTGATACAGTACCATGTTAAAATGTCGTGCCGTTTTCAAAACTCTTGTGGTGTTCTCTTAGAATACTATAGTTTATTTTTTCATCCTGGATATAAAGAAAGATGAGTAGAGACTTTTTAGTTTCCTTGCCACTTGCAGTTAGAGCAATTACACTTTCCCTCATCGCATAAAATCACGGAGTTAAAAGCTGCCCAAATAATTAAGGAATGGGATTAGTTTGTTTATCAGGGTTGTTGGAGTGGCCGCCCTTTAAGGCCGGCATAGTGCTTGATCTTTGATCTATGATCTTTGTTATTATGATGCATAAATGCAGCCTTGGCGAGTAGTACTGCATTCTTGTATCATGCCGATCCAAACTGGGTTAAGACATTACCGGAAGGTCAACATGATGCACTGAAGCAATGCTGGCGAGTTTCTCGTCGGCATGTGTTGACGCATCGTAACGGCATTAATGCGACATGCTGTCCTTTGAGGGTTAATTTAATCGCTGTTAATTTTTGAGTATCAAACTGAAAGAAACACATAATATAACCTTCTATGGCTTTATCTATTGGCACCAAATTGATATGATTAGCATTGGAATAAATATTACAACTATTGCCAGCTGTGATTCATAGTGATTTGGTGATAATTGGCAGGGCTGATGTGTTGATGGTTCCCCGAACCAGGATGCAAGCTCTATCATTATCTAGGGCCGCCAGGATGTTTTTAACCCAATAAAAAAAGGCATTTGATTAGAAATTCAACACTTTAATGACTTTTTACGTTAGAAAGTTCCTAACAATGCAAATAACCGTAAAGTCTATGGCCTTAAAATAGAAAGCACCATTCCGAAACAAATTGCAATGGTGAGAAAAATGTAAAAGTCAAATGTTATTCCTCAATAAATGCCAATACTTGGTGACCCAATGACATTCCCTTCGTCATGAGGAAATTCAACCGATTTAACAAGGAAGAGGTGGAGCGCTGAACCAGAGAGGCTGATATGCCCATTGGCGATAACATAATTTGTAGACTTTATTGGAATGTTGGTAAATACTACTTACCATAACAGAGTTAGGGAAAACATGAAGTTGTCTGGGAAGAATGAATAAATACCTTACTCCTGACCAAGTCAATTTGTTTAGGAAAGATGTCTCAAGAACAAGATTGTGATCGTTTTTACATTGCATACAAGACCATGGTGGTCTTATCGTCTGACGAGATTCAAGTTTGATTAATTGCATTTGTTCAAAGATTAGAACTTATCGTAAACTTATAAAAGCTTGATGATGTCATAGGTCGGCTAGATGTAACTCCCAGCACTCCCAATAGATCTAGGATATTACACTCCTTACACTCCTACCGTCTTGATATATAGACCTACCGTCTTGATATATAGACCTGCAGTCTTGATATATAGACCTGCAGTCTTGATATATAGACCTACAGTCTTGATATGTAGACCTACAGTCTTGATATGTAGACCTACAGTCTTGATATATAGACCTAATAGGTAAGGAACCTTCAGGTGGAAAGGTGGAGTAAAAAGATTTCATGTAAGCCAAAATGTCCAAAAGCTTCAAAGAAAGTTAGTTCAGCATTGGCGGATCCAGGGGGGTGGCCCAACGGGCCTTGCCCCCCCCCCCCCCTCAAAAAAAGGAAAAAAAGAGGTGAAGAAGAGAGGAGAAAAGAGGGGGAAAAGAGAAAGGGTCAATACCATATAAAGACAAACCATCAGCATTTTCTTGGTGGGGGGGGGGGGGGGGGGGGGGAGGGCATGCCCCCAAACCTCCCTAGTATGGCTTCTGTGATTTACTTGCTTTGCGCTTCACTTGCACTGTGCGCGGGAACAAGCAGTCACTCCATGGTTGGCCAGGTTTGCCCCCCCCCGTCTGGAAAATCCTGGATCCGCCACTGAGTTCACAAAGACAGACATAGCAATGATAGAGTCACTACATTAAACACTGACTGGGGTACTCTTGTCAGCCCTCACATCCTCGAATTTGGAAAATGCAAGGGAAAATGTCTGAGGAATCAAATGCAACATATAAGGGCAACAGACTAGGCACCTGTCTGAGGAAATGATGTGTTTGAACACCCGAGGATCTTTATCCAGGTTATTAATAGCAATCTCATAGTGTGCACCTCCTGCCCTGCTGCTTGTACCCCCCTTCTCTGAGTAAACCTACACACCGCCAACAAATGTATTTTTTAGAAACCCCTTTTTTTGTGTGCCTTGATGGACACTGGGGACGGTAGTGATGTTTATAATAATAGTTAAGAGATCAAGATTGTTATCAAAGATATGGGGTCAGAAATTACTACCGTGGACAGTAACATACCCTTAGGCGCATGATGAGGGAAGAACGTGACTGTACTTGTGCCTAAGAGAAAATAAAACTTTACAAACTTGAAACTTGACTTGAGGTAGTAAATTCTCGAGGTAGTGAGGGTCGGCTGTACACAACACACTGCAGACCTCAGTTATACTCCACTACTTGGCCCCCTCCTGTTAGGTTCTCAGTATATCTAAAAGGTATGCAGTATATCTAAAGATATGTGCAAACCCCCAGCATCCTGCTATATACAGACGGCTCTGTGATTATCACAGAAGGGTATTCAAGTCAGAGGATTGTGTAAAGAGGTCAGCCTGACGTTGACAGGATCCACTGTTGATGCTGTAGGAACAGAATAACTGAATGCTAAAATGACCAAGCAATTGTTATATGGTTCTCGGCAAAAGACAGCCAGGAATGGGGCGGGGCAGGGTCGAGCCTCGAGCCCTCCAGGCCCATTACAGCCGTACGATCCTGGATCATTTCTTAATGAGATAGCTCAACTACTGATTGGTAAGCCATGGTCACATGATCATGAATGACATAGATGTGTTGTGTATGGCCTCATGGATTCGAATCCCACCTTCGGCAAAACATAGGATCGTTTTTTTACATTTTTTATTTGGCCTATTTAAAGCATAAATACCCCTATACTGGCATAGTAATATTACATATTACATATTTAGATAGGTACAATAGTGTAATAGAGGTGCATTATATAGATATCAAAAGTCCTACCAATTGTGCCAAGGTGGGACTCGAACCCATGATGTCCAGATTGCTGATATCCAGTACAAGTCAGTACATAAGGACTCTCCCAGACTGTATACATACAGTCGGGGCCCGAGACTGGGCAGGGTCTCCCTCTTTCCAACAAAAGAACATGGGCTTAGATGGAATTACTCTTAGACTTAGTCCAGGTGATAGAACTCTCAACTGACACAATAGTGTCAAAAATACCTTATTCCTACTGAATAGTGCATAAGCACCCACCCGTTGAGGTAAAAGTACAGCTTCATAGCCCTATGTGCCTTATTAAGAAAAGGTTATGACTTCATCTATATTGTGTGACATACTGTTTCGGATCATATATAATGCCAAAATGACTACCAAATACCAAACCTAAACTACTATGCAGAGAGTTACTAGGTAATTCATGGTATTGCTTTGATAGTAAGGTTTCCCCCCCCCCCCCCAAAAAAAAAATCTCGTGTCTATTCAAATCCTCATTCTCCAACCACGCCTTTACCCTTTTCACCATTCCTTCCCTGGCTACAATGAATCACAAGACGAGGCATTCCTGACATCTTCAGCTTTTTTCAAACAGTAGCCGAAGTCATTGAAGTTTCCCTCAATGTCCAATGTCCTTTTGGCAGGCTGTGAAGGCTGAAACAGCAATAAGATGCGTGCTTCTATGTAACCATGGTAACCAAGACGTCCCTTTGTAACTACTGCAAACGTATATATTTTCGCGCATGTATATTTTCGCAAATTGCCTGCAAAGTGCAATTTCACGTGTATTTAAATTTGCCAATTTTGGGGTGTGGTAGTAATATGACTACAGTGGATAAATATTCGCTCTGTACTCATTTTCGGGTATTTTAAAATCCCCGAAAATCACGAAAATAAATACAGCGCGAAATAAACTACGTTTACAGTAGTGTCAGGAAACACTAACGCCACTGACACCCCTAATAGCGCCTTAACCCTTTAAGGACGACATGTTGCCTTAAAGAAGCATTTGTTGTCATGATTCACGAATGCAGTGGCGGTGAGTAACTCGCCCACCCTGCATCATGCGGACCGTTCGGGAGTGTATCAACCCCGTTGAGCCGACATGATGCATTCATGCAGCATTGGCATGTAGACTCATCAAGGCATCAAACCGACAAAGGGTGTAGCACATGAAAGCACAATGTGGCCATTAAAGGGCTAATGTGTTACAGATCGTGGTGGGGGGGGGGGGTTGATGGGTAGCTTTCCAGAACACCTTCTTTGTGGTTTAGGAATTAGGGAAGCAGGGGGATGAACACTGCATGTTGAAAGCTCTCCTCTCCTACAGTTCCCCTTAGAAGTACCCTTAATGACATTGGCCCTTTAAGGGGAACAAAGTCTTTTAATGTGATTTTCTCCGATGCATTAAAGCATCATGCTGACCCTCTGGGAGTGTATCAGCCCCATAGGGCCGGCTTGATGCATGCTCACGGCTGCATCGATGCATCATAATGACCAAGCCATCATACATGTAGTTCATTAAAACACCATGTGATCCTTAAGCTTTAAAGGGTAACATGGTTGATGTGTCAAGTAGCTTTGCATTAGACATTGTCAAAGCAGGCCCCACCTAATGTCTGTAATTGTGATGGTGAGGAACTAACAGGCCAGGGTTGCCTCCCTTATAAGAGGGGAGGACCTACAACTCTAACCCAGACTTCGGGAACTCTAACCCTTTATGGACTTGTAATGTTTTAATGTTCTAAGGGAGTGCTAATTTTTTTACAACAGGGGGGGGGGTGGTGGATTTGGGGGGGGTAAAAAATTCGGACCCCTTGACCGGGGGGGGGGGTTTAAAAATTTAGACCCCTCTTGGGGGGGGGGTAAAAAAAAATTCAACCTGTTTTGAGGGAAAAAGCCCGCGCGTAACTATGCTACAAAGGGGCGCGAACGCGCGCGATTTTCGGCCTGCCGGGGGGGGGGGGGGGTTAAAAATTTCGACCCCTCTAGGGGGGCGGTGAGATTTCGCGGGGAGCGCGCAAAATTTTTTCACCCCCCCTGTTGTTAAAAAATTAGCACTCCCTAACACCGGTAAAACTTCTTATCTAGCCTTCAGAATATGGCACTCTAGTACATAATGCAGGTCAAATAATTAAGTGAAAAAATACATCCACAAATTTATAATTAACAAAGTAAGTACAATGGACCTAAAATTAACTCAAAGGGGTTGAACACCAAATTTGGAACTGAGAATCGCGGCAGTTTCATCTCGAAAAAATGATTGTCCATTGACTAATTTATGGACTTCACATGATAGATTCGCCCATGAACTCTGTGGACGTAACTGTTTACAACCACTATGATATATACAACTCTGACATTACCATACAATGTGAGTTTGTCGTCCACCAGGCCGCCCATGGCCTCTCCCCGTGAGACAGGCTTTCACGGTCCGCTGCCCCTGCCCATCAGGCGGCCCGCATGGGTGACGCGATAGGGAAACCAAAAGAAAAAAGGAAAGTGTTTCAGGCAAAATAGTTTGAAAATTAGGGGAGAGTGCTTGGATTCCCCCCCCCCCCCAAAAAAAAAAGCCGAAAATCTATTACAACTGGCAGATCATGATATTTGACTGGCGTATCTCAATGTTGACACATGGATGGCATGGTCGACTTACACAATTTCAAATTGACTAGGCCTATAGATAGGTAAAAATGATGATGAAAGTGATAATATCAAAAAAAGAAAATTGCCCAAATATTAAGGGGGAAAAACTGAGGTTGGCCCTATCTAATAGCCCTAACAATATGTCAAGCTTCTTCTTTTTTTAAAAATTAACAACAAATATAAAAATGTAAATGTAAAAATAACCTGAAAATGTAGGTAAAAATAACCTGAAAATGTAACCTTAATCTGATATAAAAATAATAAATTCCCCCTAAAGTGGGGAAAGGGATGCCTGAAGCACCTATTAATTGTTTTGGCTTCAGCGGCTTGGTGTGGGTGACGTGATAAGCGACATGAGACAGACCGTGCCCCTGACCCCGGGGCGGTATCCTGGCGGCCAGATACACAGAGACTGACTACCTCACTGCCCAACCTCTGCTCCCTGCCTGCCCCTGCCAGATCTGTCCTACCCCTGTCTGTGTTACAACCACTGGTGGTGCAGATATAGTATCACGGACAGCCGCTGGTCATGTTAGTGTAGAGGTAAACCTTTGCAGAGATGCCACCGGAATTTCCTGTCATTTGTTGCTTTAATTACCTACATAATCAGGGTACCCACAAACAGGGAAAGCATGGAAAAACAGGGAAAATGGAAAAAATGATTCCCTGTCAGGGAAAAACATGGAATTTGAAAAGGTTGCCAAAACACAGGGAAAACACATGGAATAAATCTTTAGGACACAGGGAAAAACATTTTGAAACCATGATGGTGGTGGTATGTATGATCCATTCTCAAAAAGCACGAGAATGCACAATTCTGCTTCTAGATTTTCAAGATTTGAGTATGAATATTAATAACCGTTCCAAAGCAAATAGCACAGGAAAGATCTGCTGTGGCCCAGGGAAAAAACAGGGAAAACACATGGAATTTGAAAATGCAATTTGTGTGGGTACCCTGTGTAACATAACATTGTCAAAAATCTAAAGATTTCCTACTTTTTGTCTACCAGTGAGTGGAATCTCTGCCTTTAAGGGTCGTGCAGTGCTTAACTCCATTAAGGACGGCATTTCACTAAAAGGTGGTATTTGTCGTCATGATGCACCAATGTAGCCCTGGTGAGTAACTCGCCAGGGCTGCATTGGTGCATTATGTCGACCCTTCGGGGGTGTCTGAACCCCATACAGTCGGTCCATACACCAGTAGATACACCATTCCTAGTCATGTCATTAGCAGATATGCCACTCCTCCTACTCTTGCAGGAAATCCTACTAGCAAGCTGAAATTTCTGTATTGAATTATGTTAATTTCCTACAGTAAGCTAGCCGAAATTGTAAGATTTTCTACTTTTCGACGAGGACTGAATCTCTGCATTAGGACAGAACTGTTATTTCATGGTGAATACGGCCTGTCAAGGTTAAAGCAATGGGAGGGCCGTTCCCCAGGGAAGCGTGAAATAACCCTAGGTCGTATTTCACGCTGTGGCCGTATTTCACGCTCCTAAGGGTCACGTGATGCTGGGTAGATTCAAAACAACAGTCCAGTGTCATTATCATTGTAAAACCTTGAAATAAGCATGAAAAACATGAAATAAATACAGAGCGGCACTTAAAAGTGCCCTCGTCAGTGCTTATTGGACTCGTGGTGCTTGGGCCGTAATGCACTAGGCCTACGGCTAGCGTGCATTACGGCCCAAGCACCACTTGTGAAATAACCACTAACTCAGTCACTTTAGCGTGCAGCTCGGTCTATATATTCACCGCAAAAGATTCACATTGTGTGAAAAGCTGTAGCTTAAGTATGCACAATCAAACACTTCCATATTTGGTTTAATCATTGAATATAGGTTGTAAATGACCTAAAAGAAGTCAGAATTACCTTGGGATAGGTACAATCAACCTTAATGCATAGAAAGCAGCTCTGGCCAGTCTGCATTGTACAAGACGACAAAGGGCATAGGACATAATTATTAAAGGTCTACACGCTTTAAGGGATATTTTTCTTCTGTTTCTCAGACAGTCATTTAAATCTCAAATTAAATCCTGGCCTTATAACAAGTCAGCCACATGATAATATCATGAATAGCAATAAGGCAGCGCCATTGCAATTAATTCCCAGCTAATTAAACATAATATAAATCACTGAGTCATTCATTTACATAGAACTGTACACTGTGCGGATTAGTACATTGTGTTCCGCCATTCCACCGAAAAAAATGATAACTCGTTTTTATCCACAGTCCATGCAAAGGCGTGGCAATCATTTCGTATGAAATACATAAACTAGGGGGTAGAAGGAATCAATATAGTCTATGTCAATATACTAATTATTTCCTCATTATCGAATTAGAGAAGAAGATTAACTGTGATCAGCAGAAAGACCTCCCAAATTAATCGTATTCAGGGAGGCGGAGTTGGATGTAAGTAGTATATGGGAATGGAAGTAGTTGTCGGGAGTCGTTGAGGTTTGGATGCAAGTAGTATATGGGAATGAATGTAAATCTCAGGAGGGTCTCACATGAATAACAAACGATAAAAAGTATTCGTTAATACATGAGAATAAACGCACACCTTGGGAGGTATTGGCGACTGGATGCAAATATTATAGATTATAAAATGTCGAAAGTCTATGCAACAATAATGTTATCAAGTTTAAGTGCAGACAGCTGTGCATCATATAAGTACTTTGAAGTTATAGCTGTTTATATAGAGTTTATAGACGTTGATATTCATACTGAATCTGTATATACAGTGATTATATACGGCACTAGTACATCCTGGTACTTCAGGTAGTCGGGGGCTAAACCCCATCTACTTATCAGGTTAATCCCCTCCTTTCACACTTAGAACAAAGGGACTAATAGGAAATTTACCCATAATGCACTGCTCTGGAGTCGGGGGCCAAACCAGAATGCATTGCTGTGTGTCAAGATGGCGGCCCCACAGTCTAATGCGCTAGTGCCGTATAGAGTTAGATCTGACCCCGAGCATGCAGGCCAGCCAGACCAGACCGAACAGTGAGACTCAGGCCCACAGTATAGAGGGATAAAAGCTAAGCACAGCCTGGCTGGGAATCGATCCCCTATAGGTGAGTGGGAGCCTCGGGCGTTGGCCTTTATAGATCTCTGCAGCAGAAAAGGCTGGCTTTTTTGGAAAGGTTATGTTTATACTTGATTCATTGGGCCAAATACTGAATCTGGGACCTGCTGGCGAGGCCCCCAACTGTGTAGTCATTATGGTCCACCTCAATAATATCAATTAAAATGTAAGCAACACCTAAACTAAGGGTCATTTACAGACACTATCAGTAAACTTTCAATCCTTCTGGTTGCCACATTTACCACTAGTTTTACAACACACAGTGGGATTCCTTGAAGATAGCACCAATCTCTCCCCACATTTTATTGCTCTGCTAATTTGTCTGAGACAATGGGTATCCAACCCAGCTGTGAGCTCATTAGAGAAGCCCTTTGTCGGCCTTGCCAGCAGGTCCCAGATTCAGTATACATGCACTATAGGAATCTAGATGCATACCCTGTGGGTCCGCCATTTTAAATTTCGCTGGTTGAGGTTAGCCCCACTGGTATGACATACCACTATGGGTACAAATAGGGGACAAACAGGGGACATGCTTGTGACTGTCTTATCAGCTCTTATCAAGGCTTGTCTCAGTAACCCTCCAGAGCCCTATAGCTTCACCTGCATGCATGCAATTGAGATATTCAATAATAATTGGTGTCAGACTTTTTTCAATTTGATTCATAGATATAATATTCCTACTATTGTAGCAATCCCTACCTTTTCCCAGACATTAATGAAACTGTTGATCTCTTATAGAATATTAAAAGAAATCTGAGAATTTATTACATTTTTGATGGCTAGAGAGTGGCACCTCTGCATACCCTTCTTAGTGTTATGCCTACCTAAAATATATCAGTCACCTGGTCAAATACCAAGCAGGATGGCCCTCCTGAGCCTGGTGAACATAAGTACCTCAGAAACCTATATTTTGTTTTTGATTAAATGTATCTTTATCAGCAATCAGAGTAAACTGTCCATAAACTGTCATAAACTTGTTTGTCATACATCACATTTGACGATAAGTACTCCGGGATAAATATTATTTCAAAACAGAGAAAATTGAGACATCTGTTGATCAACTTGCTTTAGAACTTACCCCATTTTGCCGCATGAGTCTATAGGGCCTAGGCAGCTCAATGAGTAGCTCAATGAGCAACTAGTCCTGCTCAGGAGAAACTCAACCCTCCTGGTTCTGGTTCTGTCTAAGGAGGCCAAGGTACCCGGGCAGCGGCGAGAGAGTTGCTGAGAAGTTTAACCCTGTCAGAACAGCATGTCGCTAAAACATGATATTTGTTGTCGCGCATTACTTGCCGGGGCTGCATTGGTGCATCATGCGGACCAGGGGCGTGGCAAGGGGGGGGGGACGGGGGCAACATGACCCCCCCCCCCCCCACTTTTGACCAACCCCTAAAAGGGTAAAACCAAAAAGGTTATGTAAAAAGGGGTCAAAAAGGGTCAAAATACCCCTCAGTCCCCCCTACTTTGAAAGTGCTTGCCACGCCACTGATAATGCCGACCCTTCAAGAGTGTCTGAACCCCATGTACAGTCGGCATGATGCTTGAATGCAGCACTGGGGAGTCATTCATGCTGCATCATGCCGTCTTTCAAGGGTTAATGGCCGCATAGTTCTTTAATGTACTATGCCCTTTTTGTGGACCTGATGCATGAATGAAGCCCTGGTGAGTAACTTTTCAGCATTACATTCATGCACCATGACAACCCTATGGGCCTGATACACCGCTGAAGGGTCGCCATGATACATGAATGCAACCCTGGCTAGTAGATCAGCTTCCACTCGCAAGGGCTGCATTCATGCATCATGATGACAAAGGCCGTAGCCGATTAAGCACTATGCAGCCCCGAAAGGGCCAATAGTGTAGCTGCTTAGGCAATCTCTCCTATGTAGCCCTCTCAAGTTCCTATAACTACCAATAGGCCGTCTCTCCTATACTGTAGTACTGTGAGTTGCTCATGTTGACTGCTACCCTCCAGGGTAGAAGCCAGGTTAGGTCTTTAAGGATGCATGTCCCCAAAGATGACATTTGTCGTCATGATGCACCAATTCAGTGTATCATGCCGACCCTTTGGGAGTGCCCCAACCCAGTAGGATTGGCATGACCCTTGAATGCAGCCGTGGCGAGTTACTCGAGTTACCTGCCAGGGCTGCGTTTATGTATCATGACGACCAATGGCATGATGTATTAAGGCATGATGTCATCCTTATGGGGTTAACTGGTTCTCGTCCTGTGGGTGCTGGATTATGGTTGCTATAATCAGGTGTATGGCATCACAAGTGATCTCAGCGAGCTGGGACTTCATGTCATCAGCCCGGAGAGCTGTAGCGAGTGATGGCGCTGTAACAGTCTGGGAAAACCCTAGTATACCAGAAGATGTCTGTGGGCCCCTCACACCACCTCTGGGACGATGTGACCCTAATTCAGTGTTTGGGGTCCTTATCAAACATGTGAGACTCTAATCCTTTGTACCCTCATCCAGCACATTGGTCCAATTATCCTCATAAGAGTATCCTGGAGATTAAAAATGAAAGTAAAGTAAAACCAAAAGAAATTTGTCAAAAAGAATTTGAATTATGTTACGCCTATATAGCTAAGAACAACATATATAAAGAGAGGGACATTTGCCAGGAGGAGCCTTTGAGACACGGGAGCCTTCTGAGCACTGCCTGTGCCACGAAATAGGTTGGAGTAGGTGGTGAACGTGGTGACTTTGAACACTATATTAGATTTTGGGCTGCCAGTTAAGGCTCTGGTCTGAAAGTTGGCATCACGGCTTGCGAGTTGATTCCTGACGTTCGAGGTCCCAGTGAAAGGGAAAGTTTCAAAAAGATCCACCAAAAAAATAGAATAATAGGTCACGGCTCGTACGCTAGTCAGATTACCAACGTCCGAGGAAACCTTAAATGATGTTTAGTAATATGTTCAGGGCTGTGAAAGCTCAGATTAAAATCTGATTTCAGATCTTTTGGTCTTTAAATTGGTCATTCTTGTGATTCGTCCAGATCCAATGAGAAATCTGTTTCGCTTTATGAGGGGGGGGGGAGGGACTTGGAAATTTCAATAGACCAGATCACCAAAATACATCAAATAGCCCCATTTGCTCTCTTGATTTTCAAAATTCTAATGGGGGCATATCCCCCAAACCCCCCTATAGAGTACTAGTACTGCTGTTATATGATGAAATTGCATAGTGTAGATTAATTAAGTTGTTTCGTCGCACAAATCCTCTTAAGCGCAAACCCTCAGATCGTTTGCTTTTTCCCAGTTCACACCCCTGATGTTGTAACGGCTACATACAAGCTTCATTTTGGGGTTAGTTTGAGTGTCAAAATTAAGCAATTATGGATTGCATTCCATTGTTATGTGTTAATGTTATGGGGGAGGGATGATAATTGAGACAGTAAACAGTCATGTTTGTTGCCATGGTATTCGTTTCCTATTGCAGTCTCCCATGTTATTTGTCTCCCGTCTCTCTTTGTCTCTCCCCCCTCCCCCGCCTCCATAACTCACCTGTGGTCATTACTTTTTTATAGCGATGAAACTGATATGGACTTGTTCCTGCAACCTCTGTGGGTACACTGGCACCGAAAGTCTCGTTGGATGTTGGGTCTGCTCTTGCACCTTAACTTATTCCTGGCAATCTATAGTATGTTGGTGTATGGTCACTGCCTAATTATCACGGGGAATTCCGAGAACAGAACTAACTATAACCGCGCATTTAAGGACCCACCATTTAGGGAAAATTCAAAGAATGTAGATCATACAGTATGTACTTTGTCGTGATGATACATACCCAGTGTCACATGCATGCATCTATGTATCATGCTGACTGTAGGGGACTGATGCCCTGCGGTTGATACACTCCCTAACACTCAGCTAAAGTTACCCTATCAGGCCCTTGGGTAACAAAAGAAATCAGAGGAAAAAGGAAAAAAATACATGGGAAACCCCCATTATGAAATATCTAATGGCTATATCACAGCAGTAAAAAAAAACAAGATTTAAATGCGGCCAGGTGGCCTTGGCAAAAAAAAGTCACCCGGCTGCTCCACCGGAAAGAGACTTTAAAAAAAAATAGTGTGGCCTTAATACAGTGCGGGAGGTAGCCTACCTAGCTAGATACAACCGGTTATACCAGACACACATAAAGTACAACCCACCTCCCGCCGCGTGTCACACAGCAGCCTCCACAGGCTTAAACTGATCAGCCTGATTATACTTGGCTTAGATAACTGTATATAGCACAAGGTATGACAGAGCTAGACGCCAATTATGTTAAGGCCAAAAAAAAAAGAGGGTTTGTTTCAGGTCACCCGACCGACCCTATCTAAACAGGGCCGACCCTACGTTTTTTTTTTATCCAATTTAGAAGATTTTTTAATATTTCTACACTTTTTTGGGGTCAATTTTAGTTTTACAAAAGTTTTGAAAAAATCTTCCCATTTTTACACTTTTTTGGGTAGATTTTAGGGTCTGTAAAAATTAAAAAAAAGTTAAAAAAAAAAAATCAAAAAAAATCCGACCTACCGACCCTAGAGTTTCTTTCCATGTTACCTGAAACAAACCTTTTTTTTAATTTGGCCTAAGACCCTAGATGGCCCTACTGTACCATGGGTTTGGACATAGACAGTAGCCACGTACAGCTATCTACTCCCAGTATAAGCAAACTGATCAGTTTAAGCCTGTGTCAGCCTCCATACCATCACACTCATGTCCAACCCAACACTGTCATCACTCACACCACGGCACGGGGAGGAGAGTGAACCACTACACCACGGCTTGGAGAGTGTAGTGCTAGTACACACGTGGGTGAAATGTGGAGTATCTGTCAGTGTGTGTATACACATCAATACGGGCTGTCGTCAACGTAATTCATTCTGGACGTACCGTCGTCAACGTAATACGTCCTGGACGTAGAAAACGTCACGTCACCTGGTCACAGGAGGAGGGTGGATATACTGAGGGTGCCCTGGAGGGGTGAGTAAACCTACCTACAGCATGACACTGGTCACAGGGTCTCTAGGGTCCCACCCCTACCCACCTCATCCAGTGCACAGGCAACCCTGGAGGCATGGGTGCCTACCCAGTCTCGGACACCCAACCCAAAGCTATACTATGGGCTTGGAGCAGACCTACTCTAAACTTTAGCGCCAGTTTGTTGGCGCAACAGTGTTTATTGGGGAATACATATCCAACTACAGACAGATTCGTATCTAGATCATAGGGATAATTAATTAAGCTGAGCTACTACACCTTTACTTGAAAGGGGTAACCATCATGTGTGTATTGGGTTATGATGGGAGCCTGCTCCCAGGCTATCCAAATAAGATAGTCGCTGACCGAGGCTGATGCCCACCTATACTAACACTACTACTATCCCACACGGAGTGTGAACAGACTAGGTCAGTGATGACTCCAGGCTCGGCCTGCTGGGTTAGCAGAGGTGGGAGCTGATGGTTAACCGTTTAAGGGCTGCGTAATGCTTAAATCAGGGATGACCATATTTTCCCCTGACCTTTGTTCAGGGGCCTTAATTTTAACATTTTGGATCTTTTCTTAGATTGCTCACTTTCATCCCTGCTTAGTGCACCAAGTCATTTGTAGGCACGATGCATGCATGCAGCAGTGGACAGTTCATATGGTCGGCATAACGCCTGAACAAAGCACTGGCGAGTTACTCACCAGGGCACCATTCAACCACAAAGCCGACAAAGAACATACCACATTAAAACACTATACAGCCCTTAAAGGGTTATTGGCCTGGTGTGGAGTGGGGGATCCATTACGTTTGAGGCGGCTAGAGTGGTCAAACAACCACCAACCCTGCACTGATAATCTAAATGCCCTCGGCCTTAGTCTGTAGTGGCTGTTCCTGGTTGGTCATAGGTACATTGGTCTTCAATAAGGACAGAGGCATAACAACACATGACTAATGCCTTACTCAAAAGGATGTAGCCTAAAACTCATTTACATGGAGAAAGTTCAGTACTGACCGACCTTACAATATTACCTAACCTAGGTTGGTCGTATAGGGAGCCAAAATATGACTAACTTGGTTAGGCTATAGTGGCTGAGAGATCCGTCGTATAGGGAGCTAAAGAATATCAGTGTAGAGTGGTCAAACAACCACCCACTCTGAGGGGCATGGATCTCCCCGCCACCACCGGCTGGCTAAACACTACACTCGTGTTCCCACGAGTTGCTCTTCAGCCCGAATTACGTCACATGAGAGCAGTTCGTTATGTTAACCCTTTAAGGACGGATGACGTTAAAAGATGACATTTGTCGTCATGATGCACCAATGCAGCCCCGGTGAGTAACTCACCGGTGCTGCATTGCTGCATCATGGCGATCCTTCGTGAGTGTCTCAACCCTGTAGGGTCGGCGTGATGCTTGAATGCAGCACTGGTAAGTTACTCGCCAGGACTGCATTCATGCATCATGATGACCAAGGGCATGATGCATTAAGGTGCCATGCTGTCCTTAAAGGGCAAACTGGCGGATAGTACCTCGTCTGTGTTATTGTGTTTCGCACATTCATAAACACAATGCTTTACTCGGCTGCTGTACACATATTTAAATGACCGATATTTTAATACTTCATAATATGGCCATAAGAAGAGAGAGGTGTGTTTCATTCAACCCGGCCCTGGCTACAAAATAGGGTAAAACCTAACAGTTTCATTCTGAAAATCTGGAGGAATTTAGGGACATTTTTGATAAAGGTATAGTCTTAACCTTATGTCGAACCATGCAACCTGCGATTCAAATCAGATCAAATGTGTGAGTAAGCAATGGTACCCAAAACCTGATACTTTCTAGGCCTAAGTTTGACATTTTACAATGCTAAATCCGACCTACCTACTCTAATTTTCAAACCATGTCACCTGAAACACATCTTTTGTGCCAAATGGCCTATATTGTCATACGTGATGATACGTTAGAGTGCAACAGGCTGAAGCACTGATTTGCATATAGATGCATTCACTGTTTAGATTACAATCCAGGCCCCCATGTATGCTTCACAACATGAATCACTTCCTATCTCTGATCTATAGATCCCCAGCATACATGGAGGGCCATTTTAGTCATGCTATGATGTAGAGATATATGCATGGAATATGCCCATTTGTTTAATTGTTAAAGAGATCTTACTGATGAATCTAGCGATTTAATTCATTTAGAGTTTAAACTAGATTTATGACGCTGGATGATATAGGAAGCCCACAGCAATTAAAAGAACTAGTTCGTTAATATTAGCCTTAACCTAGGCTGAATTATATAGCGGTACTATTGTCATGACAATGATAATATTCTATAGATATTCAATGGACTGTATGAATCTACTAAGGCCATTAAAACACGTCTGTTTCAGGTTAAATGGTCTTAGAATCTTAGGTATGGTATGGTCGGATTTTTAAAAATACAAATATTGAAATAGAAAGCCTCAAAATTATCCAAACATTGACTCTCGGTCCACTAGATTGACTCTAAATACTGTGCTAAATGGTATGAAATTATGATATATAGTGGGTAACCTGAAACACCTGATGACCTGTTACATTTTCTAAGGAGTCTTCCCTCATCATATGGACACTCCCAACATTACCTCATTGTTAGATGGACTTCTGACGGCGTCTCATCACACACAGAGCAGTGACAGGGCTAAACCCCTCAGGGAGTCTTCAGCTAATCAACCCTTCAACCCCTTTAAATCCTGACCCAAAATTACTTGGCTTGCCATGGGGACAACCTCTGAAACCCATTAGTTCCCAGGAGGACGGAGCTTATTTCAGTTCCTATAGGATTTTAATGTAAATGGTGTCGACTATAAATGACGCTAGGCCTGCCATGGCATCGACTATGGTCGACGCCAGGCCTGCCATGGTGTCGACTATAGTCGATGCTAGGCCTTAAAGGGTTAAGGACGGCATGTTGCATTTCATGTCATAATGCACCAGTGCTTCATTGGTGCATCATGCCGACCCCTCGGGAGTGTCTCGCCAGGACTGCATTCATGCATCATGGCGACCAAGGACATGATGCATTAAGGCATCATGCCATACTAAAAGGGTTAGGGCTCACAGACTGCTTTAATGCGCTATGACCTTTGTCGTCATGATGCAAAAAGGCAGCCTTTACAAGTAAATGGCCAGTCCTGCATTCAAGCATCGGTTTGATACACTCCAGAAGTGTCGGCATGATGCACAATGGGTTACTAACCAAGGATGCAGGATGCATCGTGACGACAAAGGACATAACGCATTAAAGCACTATGTGGCCCTTAAATTAGTAAAAAGAGGAAACCTATTACTTCTAAC
The DNA here is from genome assembly GCA_947462335.1 of Harmothoe impar. Lineage (NCBI taxonomy): Eukaryota > Metazoa > Annelida > Polychaeta > Phyllodocida > Polynoidae > Harmothoe > Harmothoe impar. The sequence continues at coordinate 16,812,204 of OX381709.1, forward strand.
AAGGGAATGACAATACTAGGGTTTCTGTTCCCTTTGTCATTGTACCCCATCATATTGAATCATATTACATGGCATATGGTGTGTACCTGTACCTGTCTGTGATGGTATTAGTAGCATTGGGGTAGGACTATGGGTTCAATAAGTGCAATGACTGTGGGCACTGGTAGATCAGAGCCTATTCCGCACTAGCTGGTTGTCCACTGGACAGCGCCATATTTGACTGGTCCCAGTGTGCACCCTCTCCTGTCTAGTCACTAGCTTCAGCAAATCATGTAGACCGAATCAGGGAGGTAAAACTCTGCTTGGAGAGTGGAACTACATTCCCTGCATGCTAGGACACCTGCAATCTCTTTATTACCTGTCCAGGATAGGGTTGTGGTTAGGACAATGGACTCATGATGGGCAGTACCTAAGTTCAAATCCCCTCCAGGCTATGTTTTATTACATTTATTACCTTAGATTCAAGCCTATTGGTTGCACCAAAACGTTTTTATAAACCATTTATGAATGCTTGGAAAAAGTCTTTTGGTAACCACTTTTGGTAACCATCAATGTTACACTAAAAGCCACACCAAGAACCGAACCCGGGACCCTTAGATTGGGAGTTCCAGGCTCTCCTGGTTGAGCTATCGAGGCTGACGGTAGATCCATGTATAATAGGTAAACTTTGTTATTGATTATAGCCTATTCATTAATGATCAATGCTAAATAATGGGATTCTGTAATAGGGACCTTGAACAACCAATGGGGTCGAACCCAAGGTAATAAATGTTCCAACTCAAAGGAATGTTCCCTGACAGATCGACCACAGGACCTAAATAAAAAGAGATTTACTTGTGCCTGCTATGGTCACCACAGTTAGCATGGAGGGGATTTGAACTTAGGTACTGCTGATCATGAGTCCATTGTCCTAACCACAACCCTATCCTGGACAGGTAATAAAAAGAGTGTCCAGGTACAAGCAATGCACAATACCCACATGTAGGGTAAACCGCCCATGAGATGACTGGGTGGTGTATTGGTACCATGAGCTGACCACAGATGCTGCCGTTTATCAGTGTGTTATAGGGTGTTCATAGATTTTAAATGATAAGGATATGTTACGATGGGTTATAATGTATCACACACAGTAGTCAGATCTTTAGAATATCATTTCTGCTATCTTATATCAGGGATCAAACTTGACCTATTCTATGTGCATTTGCTGCTCTTTATGTTGGAGGTTAAGAATAAATATACTTTTTACAACCCCTTAATCACATGTTTTTTAAACCAAATAATACGATCTGGTACCCTTTCATGACAAGTAGACTGTTCCACACATGATGTGATTCTCACTGTTATATATTTATTAAATCTAATGTCATATTTTACCAATTTATGGCGAACAGTATAGTGGTACCTTGAGAAAACCACCTACTGGACCATGAGGCAACTACTGAGACACATGCTGTCCATTATGGCTGTGAATACGCTCTGAATATGAAGATAACCATGATTTATCTCAGGTTATATTATTGATGAAAATGACGACATAGTTGATCATTTTTCAAATGGGAGGGGGGTTGAAGTTATTTCTATTCCTGTATGGTGTTTAAAAATGTTTTATGGAAAACGTAGCATCCAGCAGAACCAGGGTTCGTACCTGCAACACTATGGCCCTGAGGTGAACGACTAACTGCATGAGCTACACAGGCTGATGGTATCTAGGGCCTAAACTCTGAGAGTGGTTGGGTCATGGTACAGGGTAGTTAGGTCATGGTACAGGGTGGTTAGGTCATGGTACCAAATCGACCAGTACAGCTCTAAGATTTTAAACAAGAGCATTTAAAGAATAAATAGTCCATATGAATAAGGAAATGTAACTCATAATAATCTCACATATCCCCGGATTAAAATGAGCCTATGACAGTGAGAAAATAACATTTCTTTCTATAAAAGTTACCTCCTCAAAGTTTAGGTCGCAGAGAATGCAGGCTAAATTGGTCATCTCATGGTCGCTTTACCCTTGAGGCCTTGTGTAATCGTTGCTTCACTCTCCCCCCAGATGTTGGGCCCCCCCCTGAGACCAACACTGCTAGTTCTAAGTGCCCCCAATTGTGGCAGCACTGGTATCCCGCTAGTGAGGAATAGCACAGATAATCTTAATGCCCCGGCCCTAAGTCTACATACTTTCCTCGACCACATCAAGCTGCCCTTACAAGTAATTGGTATGTACTTGCTATCCTAGTTAGTCATATGGGCATTGATTTAACCAGTGCCCACCATCCTACTTTCGTTCCCAAACGAGAGTACTACCATCCAAGTGCAGTGCCTGGACTAGTGTGGCTACATCGATTAGGCATGACCAGGTGCTATTCAAGAATGACTGAGGCAAAACAACATATGACTAATGTCTCACTCAAAGGACTTAAGTAGCCCTTACACTGCCACCTAACGCTCCGACTGGGGCTCAGTGGGGGGTGCAGATGGGGCTGATCGGGGCTGAAATGGCCGTGTATACTCACTCCCGACTGAGTTGGGGAGAGTCGGGACAAGTACGGCCAATAAGGGAATACCTTATAGTCATGTGACCTACAAAATATGTGATTTACATATGCCCGACCGGCTCAGACTGTACCAAACTAGTGCTGTGTATGCTGGTCCACATGGGCCGACTGGAGCCATCCCGATTGGAAACAACTGGGTCAGTTGAGTTGAGATGGGGCGGTTCGAGACGTTAGGTGGCAGTGTAAGGCCTGCTTTAGAAGCCTAAGGTGAGTTGGTCAGTGCTGACCAACCTGAAAATATTAGCTCACCTGGGTTTGTCGTATAGGGAGCCAAAACTGACTAACTTGGTTAGGCATTATAGTGACTGAGAGAGCCAAAGAATGTCAGTGAAGGGCTTGAGAGAACGTGCCAATATGTTTGATTAGTCGATTACCACCGACATGAACTTTCAGGCCTTCCCTCAATCAGAAGCTCTGATTTTTTGTCTATCTAATATGGTCCCAGGTCGAGATGTTGTTAGATGTGTCAAGCTGTCTTTAACATAAAGGTACCACTTTAATACATTACATATATAATGCTGTAAATGGGCAAATAGATAAAAATGTAATGGTACTAGAAAGAAGAAATAACGGTATCTTGTCCAGATTTGGGAAGTAGCCTTTGTTATAAGGGGCTTCCTTGACTTAGGAGGTTTAGTCCTGCACTTGGCCCCAGACCATGTCACCACACACACATCACTACTGATTGTCTGCCTGGGTGCTATTAGCAGGGCCAACCTATTAACCCTTATCAATTCCAGGTTCTCTAGATTCTCAGGACTGCGATTTCTCCTATGCCTTTAGTATTTCCTATTGTATTATTACCAAATATTGGCTCTTTTGATCAAAGAATTCCCATATCTATTGAGAAATTAACATTTATTTTTTAGGGGGTTAATTGTGAATTTAGTTTTTCACAAAGGTCAAGAAATGCGAGGGTCATCTTACTTATAACAAAATGTTGTTTCCATGAATATATTAATTTAGGAAGATTATCCCGAATGTTTTACACATATGCAAACATCGGTTGCATCAACTTTTGATGTCAGCAGATTCACAGGGCTAGCATCTTATCCAATTTATTGACTCAGGGTCCCTCGCAACCCACAAGTCTTCTGTGCCTCCTCTGCAGGACGAACTGTCCAAAATGTACCATCACTCTTTGTCCGCATCACTAGGCCTACAACAAAATCAATTTCACTAAATATAATATATTTAGGCCCTAGACAAAAATGTTCATGTACATGCTGGTTCAAGAAAAAGAAAGATTGAAGGAATTTAAACATGAAAAATACCTAAAGTTAATGTCCCAAAAAATGCAGAATTCTTCAATTCAGTGGACAAACTACACAGTACTAGCATGGACGCTTCGTCTACTATGTATTTTAGTGCTAATCCAATGGGAAAAATTATAAAAAAAGTTGTGAGACACTTTTCGTAAGAGATCTGTAGACGCCCACACCGTGGACAAAGGCGGGAACGTAAAAGTAGCATCTGTACCACACGCCGGCCGCGGCCAACTGACAAAACAGTAACAGAAGCGGCGAAACAGAATCGGGGGTGGTGTCGCTGCTGACACTCCGATTGACTCGCTTTTCAGCCTAGACATAAAACAGCAGTTACGCATCGCCAGGCGCTGATGCCCACAGCCACTTGCTTGCGCAGACGCACTTGCTCGCCCACACTCACCAGCTCGCCCACACCCACTGGCTCTCCCACACCCTATATGATAACATACTAGTCTGACACATGATTTGAGGGTAGTTTTGACCCAGGAATACAGTCATGCTCTCAGAACTGACAAATAATTCATTGTTCCTGGAATGATATTAACAGATTCAGTCATTTAATTCATCAATTCAATCACTTTATCACCCTGACCCTGAGTTATTTATGATGTTTATCACACATTCAATCTTTGAATTGTTGTATGTTGATATCTCACTGTGCTTGTTATCCTCCCTAGACTGCATGCCCTAATTCCTGGCTTCCTGCTGAAGTTCTGACCTCCTAAATGTGTTAATGTAGCACAGCTTAATGTTAGCAGTAACCATGGTAACTAAGGGCCCGCATGGCACGTGTTAATGACGGCGTACCGGTATGGGTATGCACCTTATTCAATATACCACTTGTTTACACTCGGTTAAAATATTGAATGTACCATTTGTTCTTTTAAGATACAATTTCACACAATTTAACCATAGGAGTGATAAATGGGATGATTTTCAACTTTTTACCTTTACTTATTAGCCCTTTTAACTGAATGGGAGGAAAATTCACTAATTCGTGATGACATTATAGGCATGGTGCACTTTGTCCCTGAGTATAAGAGCCATTCTAACAAGGCCAAAAAGAAAAAAGGTGTGTTTCAGGCAACCCGACCCTAGATTAAAAAAAGGGCCGACCCTAGCATTTTTTCCCCAATTTTGGAGATTTAAATTTAATTAATTTTTTATTTTTCTCAATTTTTACAAATTCTTTCAAGAAAAACAAGCTCCCAGTGACCTCAGAGGCCTGAATAATTGATTAACTTCAGAAAATGGCTTTTTAAGAGGAATGTGCAATAACTTCTTGATGTTCCTAGTCAATAGAGGAATTATTGAATCATTCTGGTGAGTCCCGAGTCGATTTGTCGATTCGCGACTGATTCCTGGTTCTCTCTATGTTCTAAAAAAAAAAAAATCCGACCTACCTACCCTAGAAATTCTGACCATGTTGCCTGAAACACACCTTTTTTTTGGGTCTAAGGCCAAAAAACGGTGTGTTTCAGCTTACATGGCCTGAAAAACACCCAAAAATGGAATCGCAAGCTTCAGCGCTGACTCGCTGACAATGGCGTCGACTTGTGCACTATCAAATTGACTCTGAAATAACGCCGAAATTACCTAAACGGTAAATATCTTTTCAAAATTGGGTAAAACGTTTAGGTTCGGCCCTGTTTTGCTAGATAGGGTCGAGCAACCTGAAACGCACCTTTTTAAAATTTGGCTCATTCACTCTTTGCCCCACAGATCGCAGGCTCTTTGCATGCCTACAGCTGTATCGGAATGCAATATTCCCACCTGCCGTTCATGAATATGATATGCATGTATTATGACTAACCTTTCTCAAGGGCTATAGGAGTGGTCATTTTCCTTCCAACAGGGGTGCGGGTGGCATTCATTCATTAGTTTGGTGGGTGGAACAAAGAGAATCTGTACTACTGGAGAGGGGAGGGCGAGAGAGGAGGAACTGGACGTTTTAGCAACAACAAAAAGCCAGTTTATTACTCTAGCAAAGAGAGGGTGGCCGCGATAAATTTGAACCTTCCTCAGGGGTGGGGGGATATCTAAAATAAAACATATCGACCCCATATTGAAGACATATTGAAGAGCAAACAGAAAAGAGGAATCTTATCTCACTAGCGGGCTACATAAAGTCAAAAGGAAAGGAGGCAAAAATTGTTGGAAAACAAATCATGGTTGGAAACAAGAAGTACTCCTACAGTCAACTGGACAAACTACCAGAAGATATGAAAATGTCAAACATCAAAACTGTGAAGACCAAAGAAGGTACGCTATTCGATTCTGAATTTAGCTATCTATCTCCAGATTTTGCTTGTGTTATCAATCATGAAGACACTTCATACTACAGTGCAGCACACATGTACTTGAGTATTCAAGCATCAACATGCGGGGACGAACTTTCTGCCCAGGAAATAGTGCAAACAAAAAGCCTGTCACAAGCAAAGAAAATTGCGTCAAACGTGGAAAAAAACAAAAAATGGGACAATAAGAAGAAATTGGAGACTATGGTCTTTGTCAACCAGCTGAAATTCCAACAACACGATGAGCTTAAAGATCAGCTAAGCAAAATTAAGGGAAGCATAATTTCATGCAATTTTGACAAGTTCTGGAGTGCAGGACTAGTGCTTTCACAAAAAAACTATGTCAAGAAAGCGACGATTCCAGGGATGAATCATCTAGGGCAAATGTTGCAAGACATCAGAGATGGTGTAGAAGAGGATAACTGAAGCCTTTAATGACAAGAGAGGAGTAAATGTAGCGATTAAAGTCATAATTTAAATGTAAACAAGGATCCACGTGCTCAGGCGCATTCAAAACATTCTCATTGTTGTTGTTTACATATTGACTTGGTGACGTTGCTATGATACGTAAAGTTTCGTCCTAGGTTACGTCATGAAATTGCGCGCTCCGCGGTCTGCCCTCGTTTTGGGACAGGTCGCGACCTGCGTTGCCATAGAGACGTATCGCGTCAACGTAATTTATGACGTCACACTGTGTTTTGAAAGCGACGAAGTTTACTGTGAAGACGGAAAATACACATTTTTAAAGTATTACCTGCATTCCGGGCAGTTATAAAGGTGAAAACTATTACACCAACATGCATCTACGACGGTACAAAGTTATTACAGACTCAAGGATGGGTTTCAACGGGGAATTAACAAGTTTCTTGTACGGACTAAATGAAATTCCAAATGCGGAATTTGAAGTTTACAATGTCGCTCGAGCTGGGATAGAGGAATTGTGTTATCACGCAGATACTATTATTGAAGAAGACCCACAGGCAGTCTACTATCTGAGTGGAGGAATCTATGATATTGTTAAGTATAACACACACGGGCACACATATTTTGACTTTATAGACGAAGAGGACTTATTTGAAGAGCTAAAAGAGAAGTTTAGCAGCAGCATAGACTACCTGAGGTATCGTCACAACAATACTCGTATTCATCTCACAACTATGACTGGAGCAGATCTGTCAAAATGCTGTGCTAGTATCCCTGGACTGGAGTCTCAATACATCCTGAATGCAGGAGTCAACTCGTTCAATGGTTTTATAAGACAAATGAACAATGACTACCAAGTGTGTACGCCAGATTTGGCTAGTTTAATACATGTCCATCAAGACCTAGGAGGCTACAAATATCATTATGACAAGTTGATTAGTGGAATCACGGCCACTACTATGACAATCAAATTATGGTCCCAAATCATCTACAATCACATCAAAGTCAACTTCTGAAGGTATGACAAACCCATAATCATTCAGGAATCTATAGTAATCATTGAGTCTTTAACACCACCTTTAATAGTTTCAAATTAAAAATGTCAATTGCTGGATTTATTTGTAATTAGTTACCCCTAACTGTAAGGCGTCTCAAGATCACAATAACCTTGGCTTCAAAATAATGCTAGATGCTAACCGGCGATTAAGAGGCTGCATTCTGTAAATTCAGAAATGGATAATACGGTGATTACTCTTACTATTTATGGACTACTTCATATTTATACAGCTAACAAGCACATCAAGAACTCGTTGACAATGTGACTGACACGCAAATGGCAGCTCCAGTAATCTACCGGTAAATGGGACTCATCGTCAAGTGAACTATTCTAAACGTTTATGCAGATACGTCCAAGTCCTTCTGATGGCTGGCAAGACGAGGAAAATGGTACAAGCGCCTTGACTCCACACCAGCAGTCCAAGCATTGTAAAAAACTGTTTACATAATAATATTTAAAAAAAAATTTTAAATTATAGATTTTGAACAAATATTGTAAATAATGAATCATATTAAAACATAAAATAATCCACACGCCTGTATATATGTTAGTTAGGAAATATATGATCAAAGATGTATATACAAATGGTTTAATTATATTCTAAAATTGTACATAAAATTATTTATTAAATATTTATAGCCGAAAAGCAAATCTTCATTCGAATACTAGACATGCTTGTTATGCGATTGCTGATTATCAGCATGTCTTTTCTATGTGTTAAATGTTTAAATATTAAGAATTTGTTTTATGTGTCGAGAAAGGTTGATATAGGTCTATTGGTGTACTGTGTAATTAACTTATTGTTGCAAAATGGCGGTCTGTTCACTTCTTGGATTTATACTATTGTTAAACACAACCTTTCACTTAATAATGGATAAATCAGAAATAACAGTCTCAAGCCTTAATGATAGGGCAGGTCAACATTTCATTAACCTGAATATAAGAAGTATAAGACCAAAAAAAACTGAAGACGAGTTTAAATTGCGTTTCACTAATACTAATTTTAACTATATTTCTTTAACGGAAACCTGGTTGACTAATAAGGATTGTACATCAACCTATGATTTACCAGGCTATACAATGTATCGTAATGATAGGAAATGGATGAAAAATGTTGGTGATGAATTTCCAAAAGTAGGTGGTGGACTCTGTATTTATGTCAATGATAGGTTTACATGCTCAACAGAGGATTTTAAAATGTTTAACTACTCATGTAGTCACATAGAAGCGCAAACTGTAGTGATTCAAGATAGTAATGAAATTAAAAGTATAGTGTGTACAGTATACAGGCCACCTCATGGAAATATTGAATTGTTTTTTGAAAATTTGGAATTAATGGTCAATAAGTTGTCAAAGAAGAATAATAAGAGGTTGTATGTGTTGGGTGATTTTAACATTGATATTCTTGATCCAAAACTCAAAGACCTAAGCACTAGATTATTAAATATGTTCATGCAGCATGGATTGCTAAATTGGATAAAAGAACCAACAAGAGTGGCGGATAAGGAATCATGTTTGGATTTACTTTTCACAAACAACTACTTATTAGATGATGCCAATGTTATTCCTTTTGATCTTAGTGATCATAATATTATAAGTGGTTCAATTGATAATGAAATTATAAAAGATGATACCAAAGTTAAGTTTACAGGTAGATCAATGAAAAATTTTGATCCAGATGAGCTAACTAATGCCTTTGGAGACCTTGACTGGACCAGATTTTACAAACAAGAAGACCCCAATTATTTGTGGGACTTCTATCTGGATAATTTGAGAGTTTTGTTGGACTCCATGTGTCCTTTTAAAGAGTTTAATATAAAAAAGCCAAAGCAAGAGTGGATGTCGCAGGCCTTATTAGAGGAAATAGCAGAAAAAGACCGTTTACTGTCACGTTCATACAAAACAAAAAATCCTATAGATAAACAAATAGCTGTTGATGCTAGAAAAGTTCTAAGTGTTAATGTACATACCACTCGAGAGGAACACATTAATAAAATTACAGAAGATAATAAAAATAATCCTTCAGAATTCTGGAATGAAATTTCGAAACTTTTACCATCAAAGAAATCGAAGAAAAATAACTTTCAATTAATTGATAATAATCAGGAAATTATAGATAATGCAGAAACCGCTGATTTTATTAATAACTACTTCACAACAATTGGTGTTAATTTAGCAAAAAATTTGACAAATGAATGGAAATATGATGGGTTAACTAATGTTAATTCTTCAATAACTGATATAGAAGTGCACCATGATAAAGTTGTGGAGTTTATTGATAACATTGTTACATCTAAATCTTCAGCAGTAAATGGAGTAAACTCTAAAATGTTAAAAATAATTTTTCAAAATTCAATTCCCCAATTAATACACATATTTAAGAGTTCAATTAAAACTGGGATTGTTCCTCTTGAGTGGAAAGTTGCTACAGTAATACCGATACCGAAGGGTGGTGACAGTAGACAAGTGGAAAATTTGCGACCCATTTCCCTATTAGCTTTGCCTGGTAAAATCTTAGAAAAGATTGTACATGAAAATTTAATGGATTTTGTGGAGTCCAATAATTTACTCTCTGGGTTTCAGAATGGATACCGAAAAAATAGATCTACAATTACTTCAGTCAGTAACTTAACAGATAATATACTATTGGGCAGAAATTCAAATAAAAATACAATAGCAACATTTTTTGACCTTAAAAAAGCATTTGACACAGTTAATCACAAAATTTTACTTTCAAAATTGAATCATATGGGTATTAAAGGAGCTTTATTAAAATGGATAGAAAATTATTTAAAAGATAGAAAGCAACAAACAAAAGTGAATGGTGTAATGTCAAGTCAAACAGAAGTACAATGTGGAGTCCCCCAAGGATCCATTCTGGGACCATTATTATTCCTTATTTATATAAATGATGTTGAACATGTTTGCAAAAATGTACATATCAGTATCTTCGCAGATGACACAGTGATATATTGCTCTGATAATAATGAAAATGATGCTGTATCAAAAATGCAAATAGCTATTGATGATTTTGTTGAATGGTGTTCTAGAAACAAACTAACTGTAAATATTGATAAAACAAGATTTATGGGTTTTGGCCCTAAAAATTGTTTCAAAAATGTCAAGCTATCTATAAAAGGTATTAATATAAAAAGAGTGTCAACATATAAATACTTGGGAATTATTTTAGATTCCAATCTAAGTTACAATGTTTTTATTAAGAACCAAATGCGTACTGTAGCATACAGAACATATCAATTGAATAGAATCTCACGTTTTCTCAGCAGAGAAAGTTTAATTAGGATTTATAAAGTTTACATATTACCCATATTTGATTATGGCGATGTGTTATTTTTAAGGTCTGCAAATAATATGTTAGCTAAGCTACAAAGAGTACAAAACAGAGCTTTGAAAATTTGTTTAAAGGTTCAAAAAAGAACTGGTACTGAATTAGTGCATTATGATGCAAAAGTAAATTTCCTAAGAGACAGGAGAGAATCCCATGCCTTAGTTGAGGGGTACAAACGTTCCAGAAATGATAACTTCACCAGGAAAATTAAAGTAAATTTAAGGAGTGCAAAGGCTCCTTTATTAAAAAATAGTATACCTCGTAAAGAATTGTACAAAAAAAGTGTTGAATATTCAGTGTCAGTTCTTTGGAACAATCTGAGACCAGAAGTCAGAAATGTTCCAGATATTGGTTCTTTTAGAAATCTCATGAAGAGAAATCTAAAGGAATTGATACCAACAAAAACCGATATCACTTAATGTAAACTGGTTTCATCTTCATCTCATATTCGGGTGACATTTGTATCTTACAATTGTTTGTGATACAAGTTGTTCTATTAATATTTTATTAATTTACAATAATGTGATATTTGACCTTCATATTCTAGGTATTTGAGTCCAAAATAAGACCATACAAGGGTGAAAGTTATATAATAGTAATTATATTCAAATATAATCTACAATATTCTGTCTAAGGTTGTTGAACTAGAGAGTCAATTGCATAATGTTGGTTTTGTACAGAGCACTTATTCTACCAATTAATTCTTTCTCGAATGTGTAAAGTCCATGTAATGTCCTGTAAATTTCATAAAGGAGTAATCTAATTATAACATTATGATATTGTAACAACACAAGGTTTATTTTAACACAGTAAATCTAATTTATTAATTCATATAAGATATGTGATAATTATAGGAAATCCAGAAATAATATATAGAAACTTATGTATATATTTAAATTAACAAATAATTGAAAACTAGTATAATGTATAGTTTCTTAAGACTTAGTAAGGTGGCAGACGAGAACAGACTAATTCAGTCTAGATGCAGCCTATTCTTAATGAAGGTCAATAATATAAAATGGTATAGGATCAAATGAGAAGTAACATGATCCGATAATATGAAGCATGTAAACTTGGAGTTTTAATGCATACGAAAATAATGTAATTGTATGACTTCACGAGAATAAATTTATTTGAATCTTGAATCTTGAATCTTGAATCCTCTTATATTCTAAATTTTGCCCCCTCCCTTAGTGCTATAAGGGCATGCATTAATGTATGCCTATAAAGTAATGCCATCACCGGGGAGCTTCTCTCAGTCGAGTAGTATCAGTGTTAAAACTTTAAGGACGGCATGATACATTAATGCATCATGTCGTCATGATACATGAATGCAACCCTGGAGAAGAGCTCAACAATGCTGCATACAAGCATCATGCTGACCCAACATGGTTGAGACATTCCCGAAGGGTCGGCATGTGCACCATTGCTGCACTAGCGAGTTACTTACCTGGGCTGCAGTGGTGCAACGAAAAATATCATCTTTTAGGAACAAGCTGACCGTAAAGAGTTAAACGGCCCAGACTTAATACGTTATATGGGTGGAAAGCCCCATAAACTGGAACCTCACACAGAGCAGGTGGAGATTGGATTACACACAGTGCTTGAAGCATACTAGCACTACACGGGCTCCCTGCACTTAATGCCATTGATCTGGTCGGCACTTTATCGCCTAGTGCTTTAATGTGCCATGCTTTTTGTTTCGCATGATTCAAGAATGCAGTGCTGGCGAGTAACTCACCAGTACTGCATCTATGCATCGTACAGACGCGTTGGGAATGAATCATCTGGTATGATCAGCGTGATGCTAGAAAGTAGCCTTGGCAAGTTACTCACCAGGGCTGCATTCATGCATGCATCATACCACCAAAAATCTTTAAAACACTATAAGGCCCTTAAATGGTTAAAGTTTTCTCAATTACAAGTCTAACAAAGGGAGGCTGCAGGAGAGGCAGGGCTGTGATCATTATGCCCTATCTCACATGCCCAGAGGTGGCTGTACTGGGATGAGTTAGAACTATGTCCCTACTACCAGCCCCAGGCGAGGTACACTCTCAGAAGTTAGTGTAGCTGCACAGCAAGATTATACTGTACATTTACAGTAGAAAAGGATCTATGTTTGGTATATATGATCACATACTGTTCAGCTACACTCACCTGCTGTAAAACACACACACAGGATGTCGTGGGATCGAGTCTTTCCTTCATTGGCACAATATAAGAAATATGTTTTTCTTTCCTTATTCCATTAACTCATTTGACATGCATTTCTACCAATATTGACATAGAAATGTTAGCAAGTGATATTTTAATATGAGCTTTTGTATAATTTAGATGTTTTACGCACATTTCATTAGTACTACCTATTGTGCAAAGGTGGGACGCGAACCAATGATCTCCAGATTGTGGATTACAGTAGGTGAGTTTGTAGCTGAACAGTATGCAATACTGGAAACCAAGAATACTTCCTTTTACACTGTGTAGCTACACTACTTACTTCTAACAGTGTATGGCCTCACGCCTCCTGCCAAATTGTAGCACCTCCCTACCAGCGTGCATGTCTCTGCTGTGTGGGGTGTAGACCGATTACTGACTAGTGTAATGTGGAAACCCCCAATCAAGGACAGTGCTTGGGGATTCAGAGGGCGTTGAACCCTTTAAAGATCCCATTTCACCATAATTCTAACTTTTGATAAACCTAGCACATTATTCCTTTGCTGATTTTGTGTTGTTTGTTATAATCGTGTATGGTATGAAAATTAATTTACTCTTAATTTTAAGAAACCTAAGGCTGAACTAAATGCTCCCAATGGTATGTTACTTTGGTCATAATGCACCCCAAGCAGATAACTAACTTTCCAGCGATACTGGTTCATTTCACATAATAGAATTATCATAATTGCTTTAATATGTTAAATGGTAGCTTCCAAGCTTTCCATACCTAATTAGAGGTATCCATATGGACCATATAATCAAACACAAATTAGAAATTCGCCGAACATTTGCTGACATTCCATCTTTAAGGGTCTTTTTGGTATATAAATACGCTGCGCCAATGGTTTGCCAGAAGTATAAAAGTTCAGCTGCTTTGCAATATTACGTAGTTATGTGTCAAAACACTATATAGGCCTATCACTTAAACTTAGAACTGCAGAATGTCTCTGAAAATAGCTTGGGAAGTCCTAATTCTTAGCATCTCTAGAAAGTACAGGCAGTTGTGGTCTTAAATGGAAACCCCCTATTATCTACTTTTAGATAAAGGTATCAAGCCATCTTAATGGAAGAATGAAAAGATTAAAATCAAATGAAACTCGTTTTTTTTTGCATCAAAATTCAAAGCTATGTATACCTTGTGTATAGCTTCCTTCCCAATATCTACCCCCACAGAGACTCATAATATAGCATGTAATGATCTGCGGGCTGTCTAGACCCACAAATTATGACCCAGTCCCCGTTGGCCTAGCTGACAGCCGGGCATGGTTTACACCTTTAAGGTCCCACCAGAGACCTCTATTATCACCCACAGTGGGCCTCCTCCAGGGCTTACCAACATGGCAGGCTCCAAGGGCAGAAGGAATGGTCCTTAAATCCCCAATGCCCAGGTAACTTTACAAGATATAGTCCCACGGTAAGCCTAGGTCTTCAGGTGCCCTGCTCGTTGTTAGTGTTAATTAAAGTTTAAGCCTAGGTCTGCAGTTACATGTACTTTGCCCATTATTAGCGTTAATTAAAGTTTAAGGAGACACAGTCTCTTTCTGATTAGTTTCACTGCGGCTAGAGTGTAAATGATTTAACCTTTCCCTGTATCTTGGAGCTGCTTCCTGCAATGACAATCTAGGGAAGCATCTCTCAGCTCTGTCTTAAGTAAAATATAAGGCAAAAAAAGCAGATGGTGTGTTTCATGCAATATGGTCTGAAATTGTAGGGTGGGTAGGTTGAATTTTTTTCCTTTCTGTTTTTCTTTTTACATCTTGAGTCGAGAATTGCCATATTGATTCGCAACTCATTAGAATGACTCGCCAATTCCTTTAGGAACTAGGAATATCACAAATTTGTTGGCTATCCCTCTTAAAAAGCCATTCATGAAGTGAGACTATTCTATGCAGGCCATTGAGGTCAGTGGGAGCGTGTTATTCTTCAAATAATTGCTGGAAAAGATTAATGAAAATAAAAAAGAATAATGAGAATAAAAAATGGAAAAAAATCTCCAAAATTTCTGTATTTTATTAATATATATATATATCAGTGGTTTATTGGTCATTATATCCAATATCATTTATATTTCCCTCATTTTACAAATATCCACGGATATATATACACTATGCTGCGGCCAGCTAGATTTGATGACTCCAATGCTGTTCAAATGCTGGCTTAGTTTAGAATAAACTACCCATGTGCTACCCGACCTCAACCTCATTCCCGCCTGTCCTATACATACGCTAAGGTTACTAGCACACACATGCAATACTGGATGTGGGTGTTACTGCTTGATCAGGATCACGCCAATACTGAATCGAATTGATCAGTCTGCATTATTGCATCATGCCCACCCTATATATAGCTACATATTGAATGATACACGCCTGAATAGCTATATTGGGACCTCTACATCTGCCTAGCATGTATCTAGGCATATTGAAATCCCATCATGTTGAAACTATTGTCATCATTTGAACAGGGCAAAGTCATAAACCCAGATAGTATAGAGCATTGAAACAGCATTGGAAAATGGTTGCCAATGTTGTTTCAATGTTGATTCAACGTTGAACTGAATTTTGTGCCCACTGGGTACCTTCTCCCCTCTAATGCCTTTTGAAAATGGCAAGAGGGAACAGAGTGGGATCGTTGTGTTAGTAGTATATGAAAATCTGTGTTATATCCTGGCTACCTCGAAACTCTAGACAGCTCTAAACATTCATGCAGTATAGATTCTGTAAAACTAGATACCATTAACCGAGGTCCCTGTTCTGATTACATGTATCACCAATACAGAAGGGTTATACAACGACTGGCCACAACTTGTTGGGCCTCAATACACCACTTGCACGCAAGGGGGGCGCTGCGATCGTAATTTGTGTACCAGTAGTGAGACTAGAACAGACACGCCACTACGGGAACTAGCTGCAGCAGCTGACGCAACTTTTGCCACTTTGACCGCGTCCTCCCGAGGCTACTGCTGCGACCTTTGAATCGAGCATCACAATAAGTCACTGGATTGGCTATTTGCCATCCATAGCAGTAAGGATTACCTCGAATTTCTGAGTATATTAATTTCGGAGCCCAATAGCTTGTGTCAATCGGCAGAAAATGGCTAAAAAACACTGACAATCTCAAGAACTAACATGAATCTACCAGTCCATAGTCAAATTAGGGTCGGGGAGCCATAGGTCATTTGTTTAGGGTCCAGAAAGTTCGCTCCCAGTGCTAAACAATGGGCGTTTTCGTTTTCTAGAGCAGTAGCCTCGTTTTGATAATGTCTTCAAGTGGGAAAGGTGCGCGATGTACCTATTAAAAAAAACTAAATGGCGAGTTCGTGAAAGTAGTGTATAATACAGTCTGGTATTATACCACAGTTTGCTAGGGGAAAGTAAGCCTGTGTATAATCGCAAACAATCACTAGTGGAATAAGTGGGATAACCAGCAGTCATAAGCCATGTTTACATGCATTATATTGGTCTCAGGCACAGCTGAGTGAAGCCGATATAATATAAACAGAGCTAGGACTTTACCTATACCTACACCCTCAGAAAAGTGAGAGTCATTGTCGCTAAAACTACCCTCACCTGAGAGTCAACTGCCTGACCCTCAGGTGAGGGTAGTTTTAGCGACAATGACTCTCACTTTTCTGTGTCGCCGCCTGCATGTCAAAGCCCTAGGTTGCGCAGCCTCCATTACTGTACTAAAGGTACGAACTATTCATGAGGCACTGCAAGACATCTACCTAGGCCTAGCTGTGCATTCAGAACTAAAGCTTGCATGATGGCATGATAGATATTGCACTTTAAAAAGAAAGCTAGTCAGGTTGTCAGCTGAGAGGAGAGGCAGTGTTGAATTGCTATTTTCCAGCAGCGCATGGTCTGCAACGGTGAATCAGGTAAACAACAAGATAGGCTCCAAAGAAGTCATTGATCCAGGGGCACTACTGTGCCTCAGGGTCTTATAAGACGGTTCTGCACACAATTTAAGACATTTTCCCCATCACTTTTACGTCAAATAATTCCGCAACTAAAGCTTACTGCTAAACAAATGTCACTGTTTTATGATCTGCTGATAAATGCCCGTCTCCCCATCCAACTATTGCGAATGTGGGTTTCTTCAAACGCTCAAAAATGGCATTTTAAAAACTGTCACTTTTGGCTTTTTTGCACAAATTTCTTTAACATTGCTGGTATAGGGAAAACCTCCCTCCGACTGTCCTCCCCCATAGTGTCGAGCCCATAGAGTTTCATGCAAAAGCACCCAGGAACGCTTTGGGACGGTATATTCTTTTTTTTCCCATTTTTTTTCCAAATTCTTTCCTGTAAATCTTTTTTTTCAAATCTTTTTTTTTCCCCAAATCTTTTTTTTCCAAAACTTTTCCCCCCCAATCTTCCCCCCCCCTCCCTCCGTCCCCCTCCCCCATCCCCCCTCTCCCGTCCCCCCTCCCCTGTCCCCCCTCTCCCATCCCCCCTCCCCCGTCCCTCCTCCCTTCGTCCCCCTCCCTCCCTCCGTCCCCTATCCTCCACCCCTCCTTCCCCATCCCTCCGTCCCCCCTCCCCCGTCCCTCGACCCCCCTACTCCGGCCTCCCCCCTCCCCTCTCCCCTGGGTCACATGTGATGCCAATCGCCTAAACCATTCATTATCAAACTGAGTGTATCATTCAGACTTACGACAACAATCAAAAATGATTTCAGCTATTTGGGGACCTTTTTCGAGACACCGAAACCCCATCCCCGTGACATTTTCTTTTGAGAAAACAGAAATTATTAGAATTAGAGAATCATGACTGTATAAATCAAAAGCCAGGAAAGGTCAGGGAAATGAAAATAAGAAAACTAATAATATAATAACAAGATCCGTTGGTCTCAGATTGAATAGCACACAGTGCTTATAGAGTAAAGTACCCTAGTTCCGGACAGTTAGTGAACATCTTCAAATTTCTTATGTTCGGGAGCTATATGTTAATGCCAGAATAGGTGCATATGAAAGGCAAACATGTTGTTATGAAAATGGATTGGGTTACAGATAATTGCCTCCTCAGGAATATGGGTCAGGCCTGATTAGTTGAATGTGAATTTGGCACCTAATTCCGGACATAGGCACCTAATTCTTGACACCCTAAAATTCTATCAAAGAGAGAAAACATTTGAAAGCCACTGAACATCATGAAAGGTCTATGTTATATGTGTCCAGATCCTGTAGAGTTATGCATGTATCATATGTTTTGCACACAATGTAACCCGGTAAACTTTGTCCTTCTACTTTCCATCAATGCTAAGGAACATGGTGTGTAGACTTGGGCTGGCACATACCAAAAGTAAAATGGATTTTAATCACATTTTCCTATGTGCTACCATTGAGTTTCTTGGGTTGTGGTAAGGTAACATGAACGGCATTCAGCAGGTATGGTTACATAACCAATTATGTATGTACTTAGTGCCACAATCATCACATGATTGCAGGGTGTCCGGAATGAGGGTCTGTCCGCCTTTGGGTGCCTTTACTCTATCCCTTTGTACAGTCAATATGGTCGGGAAAGGATGTAGACTTAATGTTGGAACCCTGGCTAAGAAGACTACCTGAAATACCCCTCTCCACTGCACAGACCCCCTATGGTGGTGAAACACCATGACTCACGTCCTACGTTGCGGCTCCACTTTTGGTTTTTGTGAGATGATTAAAGCCGACCTCCACCCTACCCTGATTAAAGCTCTGGCCTGTGTTCTAGTTAATGGGGAGGTAATCCCACTCTCCCGAACCACTCCCACGTACATATATACCTTATGTCAGACTAGCTGGTGAGGGCAGAATCATCCTCGAGCATTATGGAGTGTTGCCGAAATGACGTCGGCACATGGGCTTTTGCCGATGTAGAATCGTAATGGCCGATGTAAGGCCATTAGACATAGGCCACAATAGCCGGCCATGATCTCAGCTTTCGGACCGATTTTTTATTTCAAATATTCCTATTAGAAGCAGAGTTAGGTACATCCAACTTATAAGCATATTTTTCAGTGAATTTAAGCATTTTCACATCAATTTCGTAGCTGTTATTAAAGCATTATTAAGATTTGTATTCATTTGTATGAAAAGGTGCCTATGTGGCCTGTGTAGAAGGTAAATGGCCTGTGTCACATCTCGCGACACAGGCCACATTGGCCTGTGTGCCAAAAAAGTTTTCGGCATCACTGATTATGGACGAATTCATATCTAAAGAAATGATCCAGAATCCTGGAGCATTTTTTGATGAGGATTGTGGGTTCGAATCCCACCATGGCACAATGGGCAGTGCGTTTTTTTTTCATTATTCATTTAAGCCATTTGAATCATAAATCCAGCTGTATTGTCATAGTCATATCACCTTTTAATTGTGTGAATAGGTACGGTAGTTCAGATTCAGGTGAATAATGCAGATATTAAAGTACGACTAATTGAGCCAAGTGGGATTCAAACCCACAATCCCCATTGTTGATATTAGTATACAGTATTGCAGGGTTTTAGTACAGTGTAGGTACATGAGTCAACTCTTAGACTGTAAACCTACAGTCGAGGCCAAAGAAAGGCCATGATATATTTGAGCATTTATAAGAGGTCATCCATATCGTTCTGCCTTAGAGATCAAAATAACCATTGAATATTGGGGTTAAAAGTTGCAACCAAAAGGGGTTAAATCTATTTATAGTTGGTGATAATTGGATAGCTTAGTCAGTTGTAGGAAACACATCTTCCTTGGGGGCCCGGGGAGTGGACCCTAACCAGCTTGAAGCATCGGCTGAATGGGGGGTCAGTCCTCTCTGCTCACATTTTTAATCATGGTTGAAATCTAGAGGTATGGTTTGAGAATCGTGTGAATCATATTATAGTATTGATAAGACGATTTGGGGGCCCAAACATATTTATCCTGCCCTCCTCTTTCCCTACATCACTGGTTAATCTGGATGATAGATGGTTATATCTTTAATTGTCAGGGAGATTGTCAGATTCTGACATACGGTATATCAGGTATTGTACTGTCGCCATAAAGCGCCCGGGCGCTGTTCAATTTGGCAGGTCTCTAGTACCCTCGGCGCTTATATAAGACAGTTGCTTATTCAAGGTTATGTTTTAGCGCTTAATACTTTAATACACATTTGGGTATACACCATAGACCGGCGCTCTATCAAAACCAGGCGCATTATCGCGACACAACGCCAACCCAATATTGCTCCTCCAGTGACTCTCTGTCTGGAGATGGACCTGAATGACCTGCCACATCTCCAGGAAATAGGCCAAAATAAAAAAAAAGGTTGGTTTCCGGTAACATGGTAGTACAAACCAGACCCGGCCGGCCGATTTTTATTTTTATTTTATTATTATTTTTTTTTGCATTTGCCCATTTTAGGGCTAGTTTTGGCGTTTTCTTCTAAAATCCATAAAAATTGTCCGATTTACAAACCGTAAGAACTGGCATGTAGCAAAAATAGAGAAAAATGGAAAAAAAAGAGGTTGACCCGGCACTGTTTTGCTAGACCCGGTCGGGTGACCGGAAACAAACCTTTTTTTTAAATTTGGCCTGACATGTGCTTCGTATGTTGGCATTCGTTTTCTTAATACATCTACATCAGCTAATCTACTTCATATAGGGTAGATTCACCATGTATCGGACACATACCCTGAGACGGAGACGATAAGATTTCTACTGGTTCTTTGTGGAAAAAAATGACACTTAGATACAGACTGAAATATTATCATTATTGACAAATAAAGAGATTAGAATAAACATTGATAAACATATATTCAAGTGTCTGTCACTAGGTATGTGTCCGACTTATGGTGAATTAATCTATCATATGCCTTAAAACAACCCACATCATTGCCTAATGCAGTATTGAACTTAACTAGAATAGCTGGAAAAAATCGACCACAACAATACAGTTAATTCACACAACAGAGCACTCAGTACTGCATGCCTCTATCTGTGTAACCATGGGGGTACAGCTATTTTATCATAGTATTGCTTCCTACTCAGCCATTTGTATGTTTGGAATCCCATTAAGCTTAAAATGTCAGTCATGCAGTGGGCTAGGAATAATTTGCCCAACTTTTGTTGATCAATGACTTCATAGCTGCTAAAATGTGAAATTCGTTCGCGAAAAGTATATATTTCCCCCCACATTTTGGGCCCTCGGTAAAAAAACCTTTCTCGTCATATTTCAAGTGCCTGGTGGGATACATCTTTTTTAGTGGCCTTACTGGCCTCAACTAGTGTATACCTATTTATGAATAATTAGGATTGATTGGTTAACTGTTAACACCTACATTCAGCAAGCACCTTTACATACGTGTACTGGTAACATTTTAGATATATAGGACAGGAGGGAGGGAGGTGGATTGGGGTAATCCCATGGGTAGCCTGATCCCGTACTGAGCTAGACCATGTTGACCTTTAATTCTTTATTATTGACTCAGGGTATCCACTGAGTCAAGTGAGACAATTTTGGACACCTCTTTACCCTGAAAAATGAATATTGCTCCCATTTGCTCAATGAATATTTCACTCTTTGCATCTTGCATGGTCACAATAAATCACTTTCCACAATATCTATGATAAATGATACATTTCCCTTCACACCTCTACCTGACCCTGAGTCTAGTGTGATCTCAATCACACGTTCAATCTTTACCTCTCTTTCCCATTGTTGGAAATAATCCAGGTCATGGAATCTAGCTGGCTGCAACACTTCTGTTCATAATATTATGTGTTTAAAAGTTAGGGAACGAAAGGATACTGCAGTATCAACAAACCACTGCAAGGTGTTAAGTAGAAATTAAGTTTAACCTTTTGAAGGTTGCTAAAAGGTGACATTTGTCCTCATGATGCACCAATGCAGCTCAGGTGAGTAACTTAACAGTGCTGGATCATGTCTCCACTTCGGGAGTGTCTCGATGCTGTAGTGTCGGCATGATGCTTGAATGCAGCACTGGCGAGTCACTCACCAGAGCTGCTTCCATGCACCATGACGACCAAGGACATGATGCATTAAGTCATGATGCTGTCCTTCAAGGGTTAATGCTAGTACACAATACTAACAACAGGTGTATGAGGCTCTAGTAAGTTGCCATGGGGAGCAGGTGTAAGACCCAGGGAGGCTAACCCTTTAAAGGTTGCATAATGCTTTAATAACTGCAGCCCTAGTGAGTAACTCGCTAGTGCTGCATTCATACATCGTGTTAACCCTTAAGGAGTGTTATCAATATGAATATAATGCAGAACTGACTGTCGAGCTTCTCACCCATGTGGCATTCATACATCATCATGATCAGATGATAGAGGGTATAATGCATAAAGCAATGCACGATGCGAAACCCTTTAAAGACAGTGTGTTAATAAAATATTGCATTTGCCGACATGATGCACCAATGCAACCCTGCGAGTAAATTGCTACTGCTGCATTTGTGCAGCATGTCGACCCTTCAGGAGTGTCTGAAGCCAGTAGGGTTTGCATGATGCTTGAATGCAGCATTGGCGATTTACTTGCAAGGACCACATGCAGCATGACGACCAAATTTAGATTTTTTATTTTGCTATAATAATTCACAATCGTGGGGCATTTCTCAATTAAGCCAAAACATATATACAATTAATAAGCAATTACACAGTGGTTATTGACAATGTCTGATTAATCTAATAAGTATCAGTGTCAATGTCCTGGGTATGGTAATGTTACCACATTAATTCTTAGCTATAGTAAAGCTAAGCTACTATTGGCTCTAGAGGCCTTAAATCATGTAGTGTCAGGCTGGAGAGAAACTGGGCTCGGGTTGGTTGATTCTGCTGTGTCGATTGTAGGCGATTCCATAGACGTTGACCAATGGTTCATTAAGGCATTATGTCATCCCTAAAGGGTTAAATTATCTACCTGTCTCTGGCGCCAGGTGCAATTTAACTCATTCCAGTGTGTCTCCTTCAGGTTTAATTAAACTCAAACAATGAGCAGGCCAATTAATTATCCGGACTTGGCCTACTGTCCGGATATATTATTTTGTGAAAGTGTCTGGGCATTAGTGATTTAACCCTAAAATATCAGGGAGTGATTTGATGCATTATGCCCGTCATCATCATACATGAATACAGCCCTGCACTGAAAATCAATAGGTTGAAAGGGTTAGTCAGTACAGACTATCCTAGGTTGGTCATAATGAGTGTTAGTCACAACGGCAAAGTTATATTCAAAAATGACCGAGGGGTCAGTCAGTAGTGGCTAACCTAGGTTCATCATTGGTGTGTTGTATTTGTATACCACTAGCTGGTGCCACCTGTGATGACCACTCAGTGGCTCCCCCTGGAAATTAAAAGACTAAGGTAGGTTGGTCACTACTGACCAACCTGACAAAAATGACTTACCTAGGTTGGTCGTATAGGGAGCCAAAAAATGACTGACTAGGTTAGGCACTAGTGACTGAGAGATTGGGCGTATAGGGAGCCTAGGAATATCAGTGTGGTAAGTTACCCTCCGTGCTGCAATCAAGCATCATGCAGATCCAGCAGGGATTACACACTCCTAAAGGGTAAGCATGATGCATGAATATAGCACCATGAAGTAGAATGCACTCATGCATCATGCTGACAAAGAGTATAATACATTAACGCCATATGACGTCCTTAAAGGGTTAAGGACCATTCCTCCTGCTCTGGAGCCTGCCATGTCTGTCAGCCCTGGAGGAGGCCCACTGTGGGCGATAATAGAGGTCTCTGGTGGGACCTTAAAGGTGTAAACCATGCCCGGCTGTCAGCCCAGTATGCGGGGTCATAATGTGTGGGTTTACCCAGCCAGCAGATCATTGCATGCTATTTTAAGACACTTTCTATGTATTTTTTGGGGAGGGGGATATGAAAAGGGAAGCTCCGTAAGGTAGCTCTTGATTTTGATGCAATAAAGACCAGGCAGAGCTTCATTTGGTAATTTGGTTTATAATGGGGAAATATATAGACAAAGGTTCACGAGTTTTAGTCTGTTGACAGGTTGAATGGTTATTTCACAAGTCGAAGGGGGGGGGGGTGTATTTTCCGTAGGCCGAATGAAATGTAGTCCCCCCCTTCAACAAGTGAAATAACCCTTCAACAGACTAAAACGAGTGTGTTTATTTTTTTAATCTTTTTCGATTTAAATTTTCAAAATTGAGATAGAGGGGAGCCTAACATAACATTTTCTATGTTGTTCAAATGTAAACAAACCGCCATTTTTTATGACGTCATAGGGTTGTGAAATAATAATTATGGCTGTGGGTCATTTCACGGGGTTGTGAACTACGGCGCTCTTTGGTTAAACCAATGAGACTTCCATGAAAAATAAAAAGCCATGTTACACACCTTTATAGTATGTATATAATGTGCAATAATGACCGGACAAAATATAGGTCATGAGAAAGATATCGTTTCCAGACAAAGCATGCTGGATGATTTCAACTTCATTGATGGGATATCTACCAGATGTTTCTACATATGTATATTGGCTTCTAAAAGTGAATGGTATTGAGTTACACGTTGACAATGAAAGAGCCACCAAGTCTCTCCATTACAATGGAATAACAAATAGGAAAATAGCAAATACTTAGTGAGGTAGTGGTCATTTTCCTTACAATAGAAGGGGTTAGGCAAAGAATTGTCGACCCTGTGGGGGGGGGGGGCAGGGGGAATTAAAGTCATCTAGTTTCAAGGAAATGCATGCGCATTACTATATGCAAAAGGGTTCTGATTTCCGACTATTCAAGGGGACAATAAATAAATTGTCCACACCAAATTCCACCACCATGCTGTTGTTTATGATTGACGGCTCCCTAAATATAAGCAATGAAAGTGATTTTCGATGTATTTTCACAGAAGCTAATGAATAATGTAACCGAATCATGTATTATTGTGTCTGCACCTGCCCCAGGAAACAGATGAGTCAGTCCACCCATTTATCCTTTAAGGGCCGTATAGTGTTTTAATGTAGTATGCCCTTGGTCGTCATGATACATCAATGCAGCTCTGGTGACTATACTTGCCGGCGCTGCATTCATATATCATGCCGACCCATTGGGAGTGTGCCTATTAAAACTATAGCGTAGGCATGAATGCAGCACTGGTAAGTGTCTATACTCTCCAGGGCTGCATTCATGCATCATTATGGTGTCACCACCCTAAAGCACTAGGCCGTGTTCGGAAATTTCAATATTGACCACCATCGACCTGCCATTTGAAACACTTAAAACTCTCACAGTGTTTAGCCACCTATACCATATTTTAGCTTATGACATGCAGAAAAATATATAACGGGTGTGACCCCAAAAAGTCAGGCTAGATTTTGGGTCAATCGCCATGGTAACCGGGTAGTGGTTTTGTACAGTGAGGCCTACGCAGCGTATAGATACACTATAGGGCCGTTTCACCCCCATAAACCTACACTGTTTATATGGAGTATATAAATCCTTCTTTTAGGACTATAAATAAACACTTTCTGATCACCCTAATAACAAATAACCATGTATTTAACCCTTATTTCCCTCCCCTATAGGCTAAATTCCGCAAAATAACAAAGTTCATAAGGGACTCTTTGGCCAGTAAACCCGGAAGTGACCCGATTTAGGGTGGTGACACCTTAAACGAAGACGGGTTGCCATGGTTACGAGTGAACATTTTTTTTAATGACATATTAGAGCGTCCTTAACAATAAAAAAACACTATATAAGGTCTAACTAACAGATTTTAGCTTTATTTTGGCAAAAAAAATATCCCCGGGGGTCCTGCAACTAGCCAAAATCGACAAAAATTGCAGCCGTTTAAGCGAGTCCTTTCTGGACGAACCTACCGAAAAATCTAGCCTGACTTAGTTTATACAAATACCACTCCAAATGAAGCTTAAGACATGAGGTTTCAGGAGGTATACCCCGCTAAGCCCTGTGAGAGTTACAGACATGGCTAGAGCGAGCCAGAGGGCAAGTATGTGGATGATTTTCATGTCAAAATCACCAGTTTTGGCCACAAATTAGGCCCCGGGAGCCTATTATTGTTGTTTATCTACCATAGCAACCCATAGCAACCAATGGAATGTGCAACCTAAGGCCATAATAAGCAAGCACAGTGAATACACTTCACTCCTACTGCATAATATTCCAAAAAAATAAAGAAAATCAATGAAAAAAAAGAGTCCCTGCCTACTATTTCCACCAATGCAAGGCCCTCCCTTTAAACGAAGACGGGTTGCCATGGTTACGAGTGAACATTTTTTTTAATGACATATTAGAGCGTCCTTAACAATAAAAAAACACTATATAAGGTCTAACTAACAGATTTTAGCTTTATTTTGGCAAAAAAAATATCCCCGGGGGTCCTGCAACTAGCCAAAATCGACAAAAATTGCAGCCGTTTAAGCGAGTCCTTTCTGGACGAACCTACCGAAAAATCTAGCCTGACTTAGTTTATACAAATACCACTCCAAATGAAGCTTAAGACATGAGGTTTCAGGAGGTATACCCCGCTAAGCCCTGTGAGAGTTACAGACATGGCTAGAGCGAGCCAGAGGGCAAGTATGTGGATGATTTTCATGTCAAAATCACCAGTTTTGGCCACAAATTAGGCCCCGGGAGCCTATTATTGTTGTTTATCTACCATAGCAACCCATAGCAACCAATGGAATGTGCAACCTAAGGCCATAATAAGCAAGCACAGTGAATACACTTCACTCCTACTGCATAATATTCCAAAAAAATAAAGAAAATCAATGAAAAAAAAGAGTCCCTGCCTACTATTTCCACCAATGCAAGGCCCTCCCTTTAAGGTGTCACCACCCTAAAGCACTAGGCCGTGTTCGGAAATTTCAATATTGACCACCATCGACCTGCCATTTGAAACACTTAAAACTCTCACAGTGTTTAGCCACCTATACCATATTTTAGCTTATGACATGCAGAAAAATATATAACGGGTGTGACCCCAAAAAGTCAGGCTAGATTTTGGGTCAATCGCCATGGTAACCGGGTAGTGGTTTTGTACAGTGAGGCCTACGCAGCGTATAGATACACTATAGGGCCGTTTCACCCCCATAAACCTACACTGTTTATATGGAGTATATAAATCCTTCTTTTAGGACTATAAATAAACACTTTCTGATCACCCTAATAACAAATAACCATGTATTTAACCCTTATTTCCCTCCCCTATAGGCTAAATTCCGCAAAATAACAAAGTTCATAAGGGACTCTTTGGCCAGTAAACCCGGAAGTGACCCGATTTAGGGTGGTGACACCTTATGACAAAGGACATAATGCATTTAAACGCTCTGCGCCCCTTAAAGGGTTAAATGCAAACAGGACACCTGACGATTACCGACAGGAAAAGAAGCAGTTAAAAAGTGAGAGACGGCTCCATTGTCAACTACTCTCAAGTTGGCAGAACTTTCACGAACTTGTCTGTGTAACCTACTCACACTATCAAGTCTTTACCAACCCCAATTAACCCTTCATGGGCGGCATAGTGCTTTAAGGTGCTGTGTCCTAGATCGCCTTGGATGCATGAACGCAGGCGTGGCATTGATGCGAAAGGCAAGAACTTCCACGAAAATGTCTGTATAAACTCCCCTACCATCCCTGTATGAAGGCTTGGGTACCTGTTCTGCCTCCACTACGATCAGGGTATGACATGGAGGCGGCTACCATGGCAACTCCTCTCGAGCTGGCTTTGGGGAAGGACTTTCGAAGATCTGCCTGTGTAAACTCCCCCAAACTACACAGAAATCTGAATGCCATAGCCTTTAGTCTGAAGTGACTATGCCAGGTTAGTCACATGGGCATCGGTCAGACATAACCAAGTGCTATTCAAAAATGATTGAGCCAAAACATCATATATGACTAATGCCTCAGTCAAAAGCCTAAAACTTATTGAACCAGGGCATCCCTGTGCCAGGTTCTTATACGACAGGTATTTTTGCGATTTTTGCCAAAAAAATCCCTTGCCTTTTCTGTCTTATTTTGCTGTGAAAAACCTGCAAATAAAATGTTTAAATGCTGCAGCATACACATGTTGATCAATGCCAATCCATGCCATCAAACATTGAAACAAAAAAAGCAATATTTCATACACAAAATTAATATTGAAAAAAGGTCACCTAAACAGCACAAAACCAAACTTTTCAGCTCAATGCTAAAGGATAGGGTTCCAAGTAAACTACAGACCTTCATAAAGTGTCACTTTGCATGAAATCCTCTTTGTTCTAATGAAAAAACGGGGTGAGACGCTCTTTGAGACGGTCTGAGGGCGAAATATTGCATCTACCTTCCATAACCTTCATGAAAATGAAGGTAAGGCAGTAAGTTACACAGAGAACAACGAAAAAGACAAAAAATCATTAGGGCGGCCTGTTGACAACAGCTGAAATTCTTTATTTCTGTAACATATGAAGAGAAGTATAGATACCCTGGTTCACATGTGATATCAATCACATATACCATTCATGCATGCAGGTGGGGGTGGAAGGGGAGGGGGTCAGGCTTGATCATCAGGCTTGATTTTCAGGCTTGATTATCAAGCTTGATTATCAGGCTTGATTTTCAGGCTTGATTTTCAAGCTTGATTTTCAGGCGTACTTTTCAGGCTCACTTTTTGCCTGAAATGTTATGACAGACTGGTGCGACACATGATTTCAGGGTAGTTTTGAACCAGGAATATGTTTCTGCTCTCACAGTTGCTGACAGGTGCTCTCCCGGCATACTGGAGAAAGTGACTGAGGTGTCGCCAGTATCAGCCTATTTCTGTCACTACAACATCACAATGTACAGAAAGGGACGTCACAATAGATGTTAATCCACAGAAGATGAAATGCCCTGGTTCACTTGTGATATCAATCACAAATACCATTCATTGAAATAGAGAGGCGGAAGGTGAGTTGGTGAGTACCACAGTCCTGCTGCCATTGTATTGTGTATGTATAGTATATGTAAAGGTCTGACACTCCTAGTCTCCGGTCATCTATCCACTTGAGGCGGCAGCACTGTACATGGGATTGTAGGTAGACAGTGGCACCATCTGAAGTACAGAGATTTGTAGTTCCTAGCTTTCTACAAGATGGTGCCACAGTCTACCTTCAATCCCATGTACAGTGCTGCCGCTTTGAGTGGATAGATGACCGGAGACTAGGAGTGTCAGACCTTTACATACACTATACATACACAATACAATGGCAGCAAGACTCAGTTACAGCCTGTGGTGAGTACTGACCAACCTGACAATATTAACTAACCTAGTTTGGTCGTATGGGGATCCTAAGAATATCAGTGTAGCAAGTCTCTAAAGCCCCACCTGCTCCATCCTAGGCCAGAGTGCCGGTCCTTGCCCGGCTTCGACTGTAACAGGACGGGTTGCAAGTGTTAGGCCTTTAACAAGAAGGGGCGTGTACTTGGTAAGGCTTTGTCCATATTACCCCCCACTATCTCTATTACTACACGACACCCGGCCCCCGGGGAGTTAAGGGACTCTCTCTACCCAGGGGCCTTTATGTGCATGAGAAGCCACCTGGTGGGTTCTACAAGAACTAGTCACTAGTGGTTCTGGGTGGCTTCCCAGCGGGTTACTTTAGAAGCCACTGAGGAAGCCACCTGAAATGTCAAAGGCACACAATGGGCTATCTAGGATGTTCATATAAGGCTGTGGAATTGTGAAATTATGTAGCCTTCAGGGTTTGCATAATATGTTTTAATGCGCTATGTGCTCATGATGGGTGGGTGTAACTCTGGCGAGTAACTCGCCTGAATGCTTGAATGCAGTACGGTTGTGTTACTTGTCAGGACTCCATTTCAGCATTATGGTGATAAAGGGTATATTACATAAAAAAAGCTATGGGTTATAGTAGTGGTGTATCTAGCTTGTCACATGTGGGTAGGAAAAGTCAGCAAATTTAGTGAACCATCTATGTTAGTAAACCCGTGATTTCTGTATTAAATTATATTAATATATAGAATTGACCAAAATCCTTCTCCGTTTTGTCTACCAGAGAGTGGCATCTCTGAATTCAGACAAAGAACCATCATGCTGTGGCTGGCTTAGGCCAAAAAAAGAGAAGGTGTGTTTCAGGTTACATGGTCTGAAAATCTAGGTAGGGTAGGTTGGATTTTTTTTTTTTTTTAATTTTTTTTTTTTACTTTGGCCTGAAAAGTACCCAAAGACTGACTCGCAAACTTCAGCGCTGACTCGTCGACAACGGCGTTGACTCATGGACTATCAAACTGACTCTGAAATAGCCCCAAAATTGTTTTATAAAGACAGATTGATCCCATGGCATGAAAAGTACCTAAGAATTGACTCGCAAACTTCAGTGCTGACTCGCCAACACTGGCGTCGACTCGTGGACCATCAAATTGACTCTGAAATAGCTTAAATTACTTAAAATATACATATATATATAAAAATGTCTAGGGTCGGCCCTGATTTGCTAGGTAGGGTCGGGTAACCTGAAACACACTTTTTTTTGGCCTTAGCTAAATAAAAAGGATGGGTAGAATATAGACCTAGATTGGCCATTATGTTATTGAATACATAGAGAAGCATACAGATATATGGCAGTACACATAATCAATTGGCGTATATGTGGTGTCATGGCTGACCTAAGCAACCATTGATTCCTCCATAACTACAGATCCACACTCCTACATGCAGAAGGCACCTAGCTCACGCAAGCGCATGGGCAAACTATGGCACAGTTCATGTGTAGTCTTGAATATGTCTTAAAATATCTGAAAAAGGTAGTTAACTAGGGTTCTGCCATTACTAAAGGAGGGGAAAAAGGAAAGAATAACAGGGGTTGGGGGGCAGAGCCCCCTATCTGTATTAAGACATTCCAGTTGTAAGACGTCAGTAAGATTGGGGTAAGACTCACTCAAAATGTGTGTCCGTGCACTTGCGTGAGCTAGGTCGTTCATGCCCTTCCACCTGTATTATTATGAACCTAGGTAGAGTATTGCCTTAGATAGTATGATGCTCTATACCCTTTGTCATTCATGGTGAGTAACCTGCCACTGCTGCATTCATGCATCATACCAGCCCTATATGGGGTATGATACGCTCCCAAGTGAGTAGGTATGCTGCACCAATACAGAATTACTGCGTTGGCGGGTGATGACGACAAATGCTGTTTTAATGCAACAGGGATGAAATAGCATATATACTATTTTTGCTTCGCCCTTTAGGACATCTGTTAGTTTCTATATTAAGGTAATAAATCTGATACAGGTTCCCATGTGCCACGCCTTGGAGTCAGATCCCCCCGTGTACCTGTGAACGTTACCTGAGTAGCCTCTCCCACCTGCCCTACACAGGTAATCTAAAGGCCCTGCTCTTAGTCAGTCTTTGCCAAAACGTGCCGGACAGTGGCAATATCCGGCTAAAATCCCTCTGGTCCAGCGAAATGGCTAGTACTGCTGAACCAGATGTCCTGCACATTCTGGGTTTTTCAAAACTGAAAGAAATTTTCAAATATCCTAACTAGAACTGAAGTTACAAGTCTTCGAATTCTAAAACTAAGGCCAAAAAAAAGAAGTTTGTTTTCAGGTCACCCGACCGACCCTATCGAAAGAGGGCCGACCCTACGTTTTTTTATGCAACTTTGAAGAAATCTCCTTATTTTTAGCCTTTTTGGGTCAATTTTCGGGTCTTCGGAGAGGCCGGGTAGTACTTTTATGTTAAAAAGAAAAAGTAAAAAAAAAAAATCCGACCTACTGACCCTACATTTTCATGCTACCTGTAACAAACCTTCTTTTTTTTTGGCCTAATTAAAGCTTTTTTCTTGTATTTTTTTCTGTTTAGAAATGTAATTCAGCCAAATTAAAATGCAAGATTAGATTTTGTTTCTCCTATCACTGTGGGAAACCTGTCCGGTCCTGCCGACCTATCTGGTCCTGCAAAATTTACAAGCAGCAGGAACGAATGTTCTGCATGGTGAAAAAGAATGCTTACTCTGCAGTGGCTATCCCAGGCATGACCAAGTGCTATTCAAGAATGACTGAGGCAAATCAACATATGACTAATGCCTTAATCAAAAGGACCTAGCCTTAAATGGAAAGACTAATGTGAGTTGGTCAGTACTGACCAACCTGACAATATTAACTTAACCTAGGTTTGTCATATAGATAGCCAAAAGATTACTAACTTGGTTAGGCACTATAGTGGTCTATAGGGAGCCAAATAATATCAGTGTAGTAACCTTCCCACACCATTACTCTATACTACAGGCACATAGACATCACAAAGGGGCTCTTTGTGATATTGGGAAAAGTGCAAATTATACAAAAAGTAGTCCTTCATGTTAACTCTACCCCTCAGTGATCAAAATTCCCAAAAGGCATGACTATATTACCTGGAGTGTTGCTCCAAAATTGATTATTTCTCAGCATTTGATACAGTTTAATTATTCGGAATGCTTATTGAGTGTTTTTTTCATGAGATTATTACATGTCCTGGGGCGGCACCCCATTGATGAACTATGTTTACACTGAAAACCCTATGTTAAAACACTAATGAGGACTTTTGGGTGATCATTTTGATTGGGGCGAGGGGGAGTACCCTGGTGATCTTTAAAGTGATCACAAGTGAGGACCCAGGTCATCAATATGATCACCCTTTTGACCCAATTGTAGAGCATGCTATGTTGTTAATGGGAAGACCCTGGGTACTCAATTTGATGACTGCCTTTAATTTTCAAATTTTTCTTGTAATAAAATATTATCTTCCAGTATTGTTATAATTAATCCCCTCCCGATCATCAACTTCAATCATCTGGCCATTTTTAAGAGTATGTTTCAGTCCTCATAAAAAGCCATGTAAAACAGATATGTATAACTGATGGCTATCAATCTTCACACTTCTAACTTTGGTTTCAGACACATAAATGGTATCTTTGTGTATAGATGTTTAGAAAGTGCTGACCTAATTTTCAATCAAATCACTTGATTTTAAACAGTGATAATTGTCTTCATATATCCTCCAATTTGTAAATATGTATGACCAATATTACCATAGGATTTAATCAATAGATCACATGGAGCAGGGGCTATATATTACATTGTTGTATAGTAGGTCCATCTAGTGGCAAAATTATGTCCTCTAAATGATCGCCTTTCCTTATCAATCTGATCACCTAAAGGCATGATCACTCTAAGTCCTCTGTAGTGAGTACCTTCATATGAGCCTGGGTTTTCAGTGTACAATCCAGAATTCCCTCCAAAGCCCGTTCAATTAACGACTCTAATCTCATTTGATTTTATCCAAATCTAAGCTGGATATGCAAAAATTGATTTAACTATATGCTTTATTTACTGGTTAAGAAGGCATATTCCAACGACTAGAATGCATATCAAATATCCGTAGATTTTGAGTGGGTCATGTGTTCTGTATTCTCCATCCACCAGTGGACCTTGTGGTCTTTATGGGGACAGCAAATTTCCCAATTCACCCTTATTATTTAGAAATTAGGCTTTCTCAAGCATTATTGGCGCCCATTTTGTTTTGGGGCTCGTTTCCATGGAAATCTTAATTTTTCAGCACTGCGAGTGGCAGATTCATGATCAGCACCCTTGATTTACCTAAGAAATAGCTGTCGCTAAATTTTAGAATGAAATGCCCCTTGGGCCATGATATTCTGAACATTAGTCCCTACTATTATAGTGTCTTTTGTTTATTGATATTGGATAAGACTGATAAGAAGAGCAGACTATGATACCGTAAATACTTTATATAATGTATTCAAAATGACCGACATTTATAAGTTGCTTGAGCAATTGTTCGTAGCTCAGGGAGGGGGGGCCGGGGATTCTTTTCCCACATGGAAAAGTGAAGGTTCGCTAAGTGATCCCTCTCATTTCCTTTAAATTGGCATCAGCCATATGTTGAAAAAAAAACCACCTCAGAACAGGTCGCACCGGGAATCCAGTCCTTAGAAATCCAAGGTATTTCGCTCCAAATAATTGGACATAAGTTGATATGTGATTAGATTGCAGGTTGCTCGGGGACATACACTCATCACAAGTGTACATGTACCCTAGGTTTAGATTAACAGGAAATTGTGTCCATCAGTGTCCCTCCTGCTGTTACTGCTACACTGATATTCCTAGGCTCCCTATACGCCCAACCTCTCAGTCACTAGTGCCTAACCTTTTTCGGTCATTTTTTGGCTCCCTATACGACCAACCTAGATTAGTTATTATTGTCAGGTTGGTCACTACTGACCAACCCACCTTAGCCTTTTTAGTTCCAGGGGGAGCCACTGAGTGGTCATCACAGGTGGCCCTAACTGGTGGTATACAAATACAACACACCAATGATGGACCTAGTTTAGCCACTACCGACTGACCCCTTGGTCATTTTTGAATATAACTTTGCCATTGTGACTAACACTCATATGACCAACCTAGGTTAGTCGGTACTGAATAACCCTTTCAACCTATGGATTTTCAGTGTACCTTGATGGAGTACTCCTAGAAGGCTACCACTTACCCCTTAGGGAGTGATCATTTTTCAACTGGGGGGGGGGGGTGGTAAATTTTTTTAGACCCCTTGACCGGGGGGGGGATAAAAGATTTCGACCCCTCTGAGCGGGGTTCAAATTTTTTTAAACCTGTTTTGAACCAAAAAGCCAGCGTGTTACTATGCTTCAAAGGGCCTGCGGGTGAAAAACCCCACCACCGCCCCCCCCTCCTCCCATTGTTCAAAAGTGATCACTCCCTTACTTAGGGTCTCTGGGGGCTCCTCATGTCACTATGGTACCAGCAGATTGACACCTACAGGTGTGTAGGGAGGGGGCTGGCCTATCTCCAGGTGTGTGGGTGTAGAGTGTAGAGGCATAGGAAGCAAATCTCCAACCAACGTGAAGTATCGGCTATCATCTATGAAGGCGCAAATACATGGTCGTATTGGAATTGCATCAAAAAGTAGTTTTGAGCTCCCTTTAAATAGTTCTGAACGGGGCCCAAAGTCCCTCTACCCCCTGGCTCCCTAAGTTTGGGAAATTGTGTGTATTGTATAATCGGGTCTTGGCAAATTTTGAAATAGGGGAGGGAGACATATTTCGCCCCCACCTCCTCTTGAATGGGGGGGGGGTAGGGGGTGGGTGTTGCTGAAATGCCAGAGGCTCTCAAAAAATCAAAATGACTCACCGTTTCTTTATGTCATATTTGCCACTGTAAAAAAACAAAACACGGTCAGTTTTGATATAGATTAGAGTGTATCTTTGTATTAATTATTGTTGAAAAAGGGGCGTGGCAAGCAGTTTCAAAGTAGTGGGGACTGAGGGGTATATTGACCCTTTTTTACCCCTTTTTAACTGACCTTTTGGGTTTAACCTTTTAGGGTGGGGGTGGGGGGGGGGACATGCCCCCTCCCCGTCCCTCCGGTTGCTACCTAGAAAAAGTTGTCAAGGGCTGTATTATGATACACAATTTCCAATCCTTACCTCTCCTGCATAGGGGAAAGTGGGGGCAGAGGGGCCTGTGCCCCCAATCAGAACTAAAGGGGGCTCAAATACCACTTTTCTATACAATCTAATATAACCAAGTATATGATATATCACACATAAAAGCTGATACTTGAAGTTGAATGCAGTGCCCCCCCGCCCTCCCCCGGGCCTCTCCGATGAAGATATGCTTCCTACGCCTTTGGGTGCAAGTGTAGGAGAAGCACGATTGGGGTTGGGGTGGCATGGTGAAGGATGGCGCAGTACTACACAGAGATATGAGAAGGAATGGGACCTGGACGGACAGTAGAACATGGACTAAGTAATGTAGGGTTATGTCCTGTGTGGCCCGCTGGGTTGTTTAAACGACCTGTTGGGTAGAAGTAATAACGTCCATTTGCCAAGGGCCCTGCCAATTGCCGGCTAGATTTTTAGTATTCTTGTATGCTTCTATATTTACACCATGACCACAATTATGCATCAGCATCAAGATTGGGTTTCATGGTTTTATTTTTAATTAATCGAGTGGAAATGATATTTGGCCGTGTCTCACCAAATCGATACAAGTTGAAAGTCTATAAATGTGTGTAAATATGATTGGGTGCAATCTATAACCGCCAAGCTTGAATTTGAAGAATTGTTATAAAAGAATTAAAACGAAATTAGTATCATAATGTCTTAAAACATTCATTAACCTTTTCCTTCCATTTCTATGAACACCTGCCTTAAATAAGATGTGTTCATTCATGCCGGTCATAGATTGCACCCGGCCATACATATGATGACAACGGCTGTACATGCATCCTGTGCATATCCGGGCGTGGGAGCTATTCCCATCGAGGATTAAACTATATTTGGGAAGCATATAATGTTGTGCCCAAAGGTCCTGCAACGTATATTGTGAGACGAGGTCATACCTGTCACTGTGCAGCTGAACTATGTTCTGATCTCCACACTTGTCAGGCCAAATTGTGTTCAGGTAACATGGCTAGGGATGTCATCGATACCCCCAGAATCGATACACCGACATTTCTTGAATTCCGATTATCGCAATGACAAAAGCATTATATCGATACAGTTTTTCTATCACAGTTTACCTCATAATTTACCTTTTCTAGAACTGTAAAAACTGTGTAAATATTCCATCTAGAACTTGCTTTATATTCCATCTGAAAATGCTAACCTATTTTTGCCTAAAATATTGAAGGCAAAGAACCTCGGATCGTGTTCAAATTGCTACCAAATGTTTGTCCCTATAGACTCAAGTATGAGGGAGGAAATAAAATGATGTAGATACCCCTTTTTCAAGCACATATTAAATGTTTTTGTAAAATCAAAATAAATCGATATATCCGAAAAATCGCGACCAAAATGGTGATAATCGAAATCGAAAAAAAGTGGAGGTCAATGACATCCCTAAACATGGCCCAAAGAATTACGGTAGGTAGGCCGATTTAGAAATAATATATACAGTTTCCACACTTTATTTTAGGATATCATCTGAATTTAGTATATCTTACAGATAATTGACAACAAAAAAGACTTTTCCTTTCCAAAATGGCAAAAAAACGGATATTCCTGGTTACTCAAACACAACTCTTTTTCTGGACTAAGAATCATGCCTCCTAACCAGCCCCAGGGGAATCTATTAGTGCACCTGATTGTGGGCCAAGGGATAAACCCTTTAAGGACGGCATAGTGCTTTTAATGCATTATACCCTTTGTCGACAGTATGCATTATGCCGACCATTTAGTGGTATATCAAGTCTGTAAGGTCGGCATGATGCTTGATTGCATTAATGGCGAGTTACTGGTGAGGGTTGGGACAAACATCATACTATGCTGAATAAATAAAGGCAAACCCTTTCAGGACGGCATGATACCTTAACCCCTTCACCACTGGATTTCCTGTAACTCAATGCAATTTTGTGCAATATATTGGCTTACCGCGTGGAAGGGGTTAATGCATCATACCCTTTTCGCCATGATTCATGAAGGCAGCCCCGGCAAGTAACTTGCCAGTGCTGCATTCAAGCATCATGCTGATTGAGATATTCCCTAAGGGTCGGCATTTTGCACTGATGCAGCCCTGGCGAGTTACTCGCCAGGGTTACATCAGTGCATAATGACGACAAATGTCATTTCTTAGCGACATCCATCCTCAAAGGGTTAGAGCCTATAGTATTTGAGTACTTGTATGTACAGCGGCCGATACCCACTCATATTGCACGTACTACATGTAGGTATAGATGCAAGTTCTGTCATCGACTAGATGCTTTTTACGGTGGAACACAAATAGCATACAAAATGTACTCGACACATGATTAATACTACTCATCTAACAGCATCAGGACATAGGAAAAAATCGCGCACCAACCCTAACATACGGGTCTCCTGCTGGGCAACTTCCCATTCACTCACAATTGAAACCGAATGAATTAGATCATATGAATGATCATATAACCCTCACAAAAAGAAGTTGTCAATAATTTATTTTGCATTACAATGTCACATTTCCATCTGATTCTCATTCAAATCATGTAACATATACCAATTGGTTAAATATAACAGTTCATTCCGTTCCAGACCATCATGGTAGGTGAATTAGATAGGGGTATTGGCGGCAGAAATTGCAACGCGCCTCAGCTAGGTCCTGGGTGAAAACTCAAGTTAGATCTAATAAATCACTTTTTAAAAGATCCAAAACGCCCTGTAAAGCAGCGGTCCTGGTCCTATCAATCTCTAACCTGCGTGTTGTGCCTTTTGGTGTTGGAAAACAACACAAAAACCATGTTATTGCCGGCCCCGCCGACCTCTACCCGGGGGCTACCCGGTCTGAGTGTGGGGGACAGGTGGGAAACTGGCCCCAACCTGCTCCAGCTGCCCCCGACCGGCGAGCTGCTCCGTGAGCTGCTCTCTGGGGCCGTTGTGAGCTGTTAGTACCGGACTAAACCACCAGGCGGCGGTTCAGAGGAGTGTCATTCTGAGGTAGAGATCGACGGAGGAATGTCCTCTCTGTGGGGTTTG
Source organism: Harmothoe impar (assembly GCA_947462335.1). Lineage (NCBI taxonomy): Eukaryota > Metazoa > Annelida > Polychaeta > Phyllodocida > Polynoidae > Harmothoe > Harmothoe impar. The sequence goes on from OX381709.1 coordinate 16,850,828, forward strand.
AATCTCAGGGATGAAATTCTTCAATATTTTCCCTGATTTCAAGCTTTTCTCGTAGCAGTATCATGGATACCTGTACTTAGTGATGGAGGACCATTATCTAGAGGCTCAATTTAAACATTTCAACTTCTATTTTTGATACTAGTCACTTTCATCCCTGGTATCTGGTAGTTGTTTCATCCTCCTTACACATTCTTAGACTCAAACCTAGTTGAGATAAGCTGTCATACAATACCCTCAACACACTCGCCACATTGTCGGGCTGGACTTCAAGTGTGTTGAAATGAATTATCATACATATGATTAGTCGATAATGGCTGAATATGTCTGTATACATATAGAGAGGGAGAGGAGATCCTCAGCTGGTGCCAACCCTCGGTGCAGAATGTAGTCATTGTTGTCTGGGCTGCTCTGGTAAGTTCTCGGTTACTCAGGTAGCCTTGCTGGTCCTAGCCTCGGCCAACCTCTATATCCTACCATTTGGATAGTCTGGGAGCAGGCTGCCATACAACCCAGTAAGTTCCTCTTTACAACATATCTCTCAAGTAAAGTTTGAATACACAGCAGCCTTAAGTATCCCCCTCCCCTTTAATCTAGATGAGAATGCGTTTGTAGTTGGCTGTGTATTCCCTATACATTCTGCGCCACCAAACTGGCACAAAAGGCATGCGAGGGTCTGCTCCCAGCCCATAGCAAAACCAAGATCTGGGAGTCCGAGACTGTGCCGCCGCCCCTGGAACTGTTTATAGACATGTATACACTGTACTTGTACTAAGTTCTAGACTCATCCCAAACATACAGTCAGCTGATAGCCCTGTTGTTGGGCATCGGCAGTGGGGCTGCATAGGATGCGCTGAGCTGTTGTTGTTTATTAGCAAGTTAGAGATCCTAGGACAACTGTGCTTCAAGTGACTTGGGCTTGTAATCACGTGCTGTTCAGGTACTGTATTTGTCTTCAACCCTCCCCCCACACTCACGCACCTTAATTTGCTGGTAGCAAACTGCAGTGCCCTGTACACTGATAAGGGCAGAACACACACAACTCGTAAAGGCTGGGATTTAGATATGGATATTATGGTTTGAAATTGTATCACCCTGAACTAGAGTCGGCAAGGTCACACAGCCAAATAATTATCTCATTTTAAGAAAATAAGTTAAATAAACTCGCCTGGCGGACAAATGGCTAGTTTTAAGAAAAATAAGATAATCATTTTTGGCTATGCATGAATGCAGCCCTGGCGAGTTACTCACTAGGGCTGCATTCAAGCATCGGCCTTCAAGCAAGAGTCTGTATGATGCATGGATTCAGTGAGTTATTCGCCAGGGCAGCGCTGCATTCATGCATCATGACGACCAAAGGCATAGTGCATCAAATCAGTATGTGGCCCTTTGAGAATGGATTTTGCTTAAGGATGACATTTGTCGTGATGATGCACCAATGCAACCTCGGCGAGTAACTTACCAGTGCAGCATCGGTACATCATGCCGACCCTTCAGAAGTGTCTGAACCCTGTAGAGTCGGCATGATACTTGAATGCAGCCCTGGCGAGTTACTCGCGAGGATGCATCATGACCAAGGGCGTGATGCATTAAGATATCATGCCATCCTTAAAGGGTCATGCATGCTATACACAGCACATAGCGTGGGTGGACGTGTGTATAAAGTGTCAGACTCATCCTTATGTGGGGACATGAAGAGATACTATGCACACTGTGTACATATACTAAGGCCCAAAAAAAAGAAGGTTTGTTTCAGGTCACCCGACCGACCCCATCTAAATAGGGCCGACCCTACGTTTTTTTATGCAATTTTGAAGAATTTTTTTTTTGCACTTTTTTGGGGTAAATTTTTGGTTTACAAATATTCTGAAAAAATCTTCCCATTTTTACTTTTTTTTGGGGTAAATTTTAGGGTATGTAAAAAAAATAAAAGTAAAAAAATAAATAAAAATCCGACCTACCGACCCTAGAGTTTCTCCCCATGTTACCTGAAACTAACTTTTTTTTAATTTCGCCTAACACAGTGTGAGTAAAGCCTACATTAATGGTATATCACAAGACACTGATAGTCTACTACATGCATTCTGGATAGATACTGAGAACTGAGATCATGTGGACAACTACTTGTCCCAAGTACCATAAAAGTCCACTTTTTAAAATTTCATAGATCGCTCATAAGAGTAACTCTTATGAGCGATCTATGAAAAACTAAATTTTTCAAAAGGGATATAGAAATGAAGAGGATAACTCCTGAGTTATCCTCTTTATTTATGTTACAAGTGAGTCGCTGTATATAAGTGTTATAAGCCAAGGACGGGGTGCCAGCCAATGATTATTACCACTGTCCAAGGCTTATAACACTTATGCAACTACCCACATGTATCCATATCTGACTTATAACCAGCGATTAATCTGTGATTGGGCAGTTTATTTTGTCCTCCCGACTAACTGTGGTATAATGTCAGTGATAAGAGCCCACTGCATTCCTCACGATTCGTATACAGTACACCTACACAGTGCCCCCTATGCACTGATAGCAGGTATCAGATTGAGGTTTAGATTCATCTCTCTGCATCTCATGTCCCCTATACATTAATCTGTACATCCATGGCGGGTGCTGCACATGAAACGAGCACCCATAGAAATGGCTATACCGAATTCGACGTAAAAAGCGCACATCCCCTAGTAAGCCGACATCCCACAATTTTGGGCCCATTTTAGACAATAAAACGGCCAAAATATGCCGAATTTTGAGCCAAAATAAACTACTAAAAATGTGTCAGGAATAATTTGTTAAACGCACTGTCTACTCATTACGTTGAATATGTTACTACAACATCAAAATAATTGGGAAAAATTAGGAAAGGGGTGTGCGCTTATTAGAATGAAAATTAATTTTTGTGTTTTTAGTTTAAGATAATTTCTTAAGCGCACTGTGCGCTTATTACGTCAAATACGGTATAGATACCGACTCATGTTAGGTTAGTCAGGTTATCTATATCATTACACTCGTTATGCACGAAGAGCTATCGATGCAAGAGCAGATACGGCTAGCAATCCTAATCAAAATATATTCAGTACAGGATTCATGAAGAACATCCCCTTGAAAGGCGATGAAATTTAATAAAAAAATAATAATAAAAAAAATACTACTGATGCGATGTATATAATGGGGAAAATACTCCACTTTTAAAGCTGACAAGAGGTACCCACAGTCACTTTACATAAGGACATCGAACGCAGTCGGACATAGAAGGTAGGTGATGCTAGGACAAGTGGTAGCGTTATGGGCGAAGTTGTTTCTTGCAGTTTCAACCCTATGGTAGTGTATCCACCCCGCAGTGTCGGCATGATGCTTGAATGAATCCCTGTGAGTAGACTCTCGAGGGCTGCATTCATGTACCATGACGACGAAGAGCAGATTTGCAATATTTAAGGCACTATGCGCCCCTTAACGGTTTAAGTCAATTTCCCCATAATTTCCGTTAATTCTGACGGTCTCCACCTCTTTGCTACTCCACCTACAGTACCAGACAGGGACGATTATAAATTTGATACATTTTATGTATTGATAATTTATAAGTATCGATAATCCTTCCAGTCTTCCACTTTTATCTTCCATGATATATAGGCTTGTGCATCCTTAGACCAAAAAAAAGAAGGTTTGTTTCAGGTCACCCGACCGACCCTACCGAAACAGGGCCGACCCTACATTTTTTTTATGCAATTTTGAAGGAATTTCCGTATTTTCACCCATATTAAGTCAATATTAAGGTCTTTGGAGAGGCTGGCTAGTACTTTCATGTTTTAAAGAAATCCGACCTACCGATCCTACATTTTCTGCCCATGTTACCTGAAACAAACCAATTTTTTGGCCTTAGTCAGATATATGGTTTCCTGGTTGTTATATGAGTTATTTAGTAATCCTGTATGTAGGGATGTCATTGGTATCCAATTTATTCCGATTTCGATTATCACTATTTAGGTCTAGAAATTCCGATTTTTTTCGATTTTTCGATACAGGTAAATAACAGATGAATAACACGAGAATAACATGTTTTCACCGGTTTTCCAGACCCGAATAGATTTCATAATGATGAAGGCTAAACCAAGCCGAAATGTTGTGATCATTATAATTTAACATGGAAAATAAAAGCCCATCCAATTAAAAGTTTCTGTCGTTCTAGTTGTGTCTATTATATGATTATAGATTTCATAATACCCAACATGACCATAGACAAGTTTTGAAGAGTGTCGAGTTGCATTAAATTACATAGCAGAACCATTTCCCCTGATGAAACCTCTAGGGCTCGAATCTCCTCATGCAAATAGACAGCCAAAATGCTTAAATCTGCCTTATTTTTACACTTTAGTAAAGCTTGTTTTTAGGGGTAAAGGTAAGTAAAAAAGTGTATCGATTTAGGGCTTTTGTCGATGCGATAATCAAAAATCCTAAAATACCGAAATTTCGATTTGGTAGGTATCGATGACATCCCTACCTGTATGGCTGCTGGTACTCACCAGGCCTAGGGCAGCAATGCACCTGTTGTCCCAGGCCATTCGTCTGTGAGTCTTAGTTGTCAAGTACACTGCAGTGACACTAGATGTCAGCTCTGCAATGTAGCGTTACTATGTGCTAAGCCACCTTAGGGAAATGTTACCCGGTCGTATGGGTATGATAAGAACCATCTTAAACCACAGCAGAGGGGTAAGACAAAGGAACTCGCACCTTGGATATTTCCACATAGACTGACATAACCTTACAGCCGTGGTTTAAAACAGATAGACAATGGTTATAAGAGAGTGAATATGGCTACTGTAGAGTGGCCCTATAAGGGTGCCAGCCAGTTTACAGTGGTTATTTCTAGTTACCCTCTCATAACCATAGTATATCTATTACGTAAATAGACATCGTTCACATAATGTGTCTTACCATTTAGAACTATGCAGTCCATACGGTTAGGTAATCCCATGAAAGGCATTCAAGCATCGTGGCTACCCTGCATGTTTGATCCACTCCCGAAACATTGTCATGATGCATGTCGAAAAGCAACTCTCAGAGCTGCATTCATGTATCATGCTGACCAGAGGCATACTGTAAACATTCTTCAGTTCGCACTGAACATATTATTGCAATTTTTGTGGAAATAAAAGTCCACAAAAATAGGTACAGCGTGAATATTAGTCCAGTATAGTTATATAACCGCCATATTCCAAAATCCGCATTATTAAATCCGTTGGAAATTGTATACATGTACTCAATTCACGAAAATATATATGCGCGAAAATATCTACATTTACAGTATCACATTAAAGCACTATGCAGTCTTTAGGGTAAAATGATTCCCCAAAAACTTGTTGTTGTGCCCCCAGCTGAGAGTGGTGTATGAAGATGCTGCTCGCCAGATGGAGTCTCAGACAGTAACACTAACATGGCTACAGCATCATTTGTTTACCTGAAGATGTAAGTTATCTTAGAGGTAACACATGAAGAGCATACTAATACTAACCCTTTAACCCTTTAAGGGTGGCATGATGCCTTAATGCATCATGCCCTTGGTCGTCATGATGCATGCAGCCCTGGCGAGTAACTCGCCAGTGCTGCATTCAAGCATCATGCCGACCTTATGAGGTTGAGACACTCCCGAAGGGTCGGCATGATACACCAATGCAGCATCGGTGAGTTACTCAATAGGACTGCGTTGGTGCATCATGATGACAAATGTCATATTTTAGGGACATGCTGTCTTTAAAGAGTCAAGGGCCGCATTGTGTGTTATTCCCATTAGTCTTCATGATGCATGAATGCAAGCTTGGGAAGTACTCGCTACTAGGAATGCATTCATGCATCATGACGACTTGATTTAATCTAGATATGGATTAAAGCATGATGCGACTGATTAAATAGAAATATACTATATACTATGTAGACATGTCCGTGAATGTGTTCCCAAAACAGCTGAAATACCACGTGTACTTAAACACTGAAGGCTAGGTGAGCCAGCCTGAAAGTAGGAACCTTCTTCTGCTGTGCAATTTGTTTTCCAATTATCGTCATTTCGTTAGGAAATCAGTGTTAAACAAATAAAGCAAGCCCAGAGGGTTTCTCAAATTGGATAACTGGGGGTTTATTCATTTGTAGCCTTAATCTCCCCAGAGCAGCTGGAACTCTCTTTCAACAAGGCAAATGGCATTGGTATATAGCACAGATATGACTTCTTTTTTTTTGGGGGGGGGGGGGGGAATTCATAGCTTTCGCCTCAGATTTCCCCATTACCTTAGACCAATCACACTAGTCTCAGCTTTCAAATTCTAGCTTGTAATTGTTTAATGAAAACAGGCCTAAATTTGAAAAAATATTTAAGAGTATATTGACTTCCCGGCATGAGGGATTCCAACATGTGGGATTCCTTATATAGGGGGATTCCGAGATTCTGATATATTCTGCTATAAATATAATTAACTTGAAATCTATTTTAAAAAAATCCAATTAGTTTTCAACTGATCAATCCAATCTTCTAACTTGCCCATATGGGTGAAATGTGATGGTCACCAATCTTTCAAGTTCCCACTGTTGAGGAATGATTGCCAGCCCCACTGATTAAATTCCCACACTCCTAATGTGGTTACTGAGGTGGTGGCAGCCGTTTGAAGAACAATTACACCATCCAGCGACTCGCGAAGCGGCCATGTTGGTTCATGGTTGGGAAAACATTTCAATTTCAGTGCGCAGATGTTTTATCCAATGATAAAAAGTGATGTTAAATATTTCCTCATTTGGTACACATTGAGATTAGTATTACATTTTCTAGAAATAAGATAAGTATATCATTCTCAGCAAATTTGAATGCTACCTTCATATTGAGTAAATAGCAACAGTGCAAACTAATTCATACACACTTATTTGCTAGTTTATTGAACATATTTATTATTGAATGCAGTCAAAGTAGGAATCTACGGGCCAATTTCGGGGTCTAAGTAAAAATAATGATTAAGGGGAAAAAATCGGATTTATCTTGCAGGGTAATCTCTGTGAGTATTACTAAATCATAGGTATACAAGCCAACTATTTGCACACTTCATATGCTATAGATATGCCTAGATTTTCTAACCATATATTATATGGTAACCTGAATGAAAAGTGGGAAGGCGGGGTGTTCATACAAATGGCTTTATCAGCTGGTACTGCCTACATAGTACACGATACTCGGTATTAGTACGCCCCTCATGTGCTTCCACTTAGGGGATTCACACCATTAGATTAGACAAACGATGCTACACCCATGTCAGTATTCCTGTCTGGTGTATTCCATCACTTACCGCCCATCTGTTATATCTAGCATCTTTATACCCCAGTCTCAGCTGGGGGCACAACAACAGCTATTTATGGAATCACTTAACCATATTGACTGCGTAGTGCTTTAATGTGATATTCCCTTTGTCGTCATGCTACATGAATGCAGCCCTGCATGAGTAGCAGGATTGCATTAATGCATCATGAGTGTATCATGCTTCAGGAGTGTATCAACCCTGCACGGTGGCCATGATGCTTGTCTGCAGACCTGGCCAAAGCTTCATTCATGTACTATGATGATGCGGAGTAAAATGCATCAAAGGACTATGCGGCCCTTAAAGGGTTCGTTCTAGCCATACAGACATTGTGATGATAGCTGTTAAAGGCCTCTTTAAGAAGGCATTTGTTCTGAAATAGAACCTGTTCTGTGGTGATAAAATATAACTGGGTAAGCTAAAATAGATGTATTGACATCTTTGTATTATGTGGAGCAGTAACACTGCATGAATGTTCGCATTTAAGTAAATGGATTTGCTTAAAGGAACACTTTAAGCATATTCAATTTGAGTAAATGCCATTTAAAGCCACATAAAGTGCCTAAAACGTCTTTAAATCAGCTCAAATTTGCTTGAATGCAAACATTCATGCAGTATAAGACATTACACTAAACTAACCACCAGAACAAGTGTGAAGTCCTATATTCCCAACTCAACTTTCTCTCTCTTTCTGGACGGACTAATTGACTCAGGGAGCCTTGCTCCCGAGTCTTATGCGACGCCTCTGTGAGACGTTTTTCAGGGGAATTTTAATATTTTTATTTTTCCAAATTTGTCATAGAAAAATTAGGCCCATCGATCAAAAGTACACATAATCGGATATTTGAAGTGTTTTCCTACACAGGGATGCAAAAATCATTCTTCTACCCCTACCGGAACCCCCTGAAAAAAATTGCTAAAGTAGACCTATCCAAAAAACATCATTTTTTCCTCACTGTAGACAAACATGAACAGTACTGCTGTAGACATTTTGTCGATTTCGGCATTTAGTGTTAACCCTATGGGGAATCTGAATTCTGGGTGGGTGAGACGCTTTTTGTCAGACCAGTTTGCCACCTGTGGACATAAAATCGATATGGGGTGGATAGGGTTGGCAGACTACACATGCATGCTGCACATGCACATGCACACTACACATGCACACTCCGCATGCACACTACACATGTACACTACACATGCACACTCTGCATGCACACTACACATGCACACTACACATGCACACTACACATGTACACTACACATGCACACTCCGCATGCACACTACACATTTACACTACACATGCACACTCCGCATGCACACTACACATGTACACTCCACATGCACACTCCGCATGCACACTACACATGTACACTACACATGTACACTATGCATGCACACTACACATGCACACTACACATGCACACTCCGCATGCACACTACACATGCACACTACACATGCACACTCCGCATGCACACTACACATGTACACTACACATGCACACTACACATGCACACTCCGCATGCACACTACACATGTACACTACACATGCACACTCCGCATGCACACTACACATGTACACTACACATGTACACTATGCATGTACACTACACATGTACACGATGCATGCACACTACACATGTACACTACACATGCACACTACACATGCACACTCCGCATGCACACTACACATGTACACTACACATGCACACTCCGCATGCACACTACACATGCACACTACACATGCACACTCCTCATGCACACTACACATGCACACTACACATGCACACTCCGCATGCACACTACACATGTACACTACACATGCACACTCCGCATGCACACTACACATGCACACTCTGCATGCACACTACACATGTACACTACACATGCACACTCCGCATGCACACTACACATGTACACTACACATGTACACTATGCATGCACACTACACATGCACACTACACATGCACACTCAGCATGCACACTACACATGTACACTACACATGCACCTTGCACATGCACAATACAGGCAGTCTCCCTGAGTCTTTTGTGATTAGGATCACACGCTAGATTTTTTGCTTGCTTGTTTACTTTCCTGCATGTGGCACAGGAGACTACAACTATAGTATTTACTGAAAGGCTCATGGCAGCGTTTTGTATTGCCAGCTGATGCCGTAGACGTGCACTAAGAACCAGGAGAGGTTATTCACCCCTGGTTGTATACTGCTAAGTGTTTGAAATAGTGCATTTTAAGCACTGAGGATTCACACAGAACATACTGACTATAGTCAAGAGCGGTGAATTTGGTGAAGTTGTATATTTAGGAATGACATCTCTCAGAGACGCGCTACCCTAAATGACCTGTGGTCGGATTTATCACTGTCCATAATAAATAAGCAGTGTGAACCTGCTCCTTAAATGAGACTTAAAACGTATTGTTTAGGCCACTCAAAAAAAAAAGTTTCTCATCACCCGGCAGTGAAACATATGACGAGGGCGTTTTTTTTTGTTTTGTTTTTTTGATTGAGGGCTAAAGTGTATAGGATAATTAAGACTTTTCGTGAATGATTTCAGTAGTTAAGACTTTAGTGCTCCACAAATGTGTTATATTGTATGTTATTTCCAGCTCATTGCATTACTGACAGTCTAAGCTGTAATTTGATACTTTTTCAATATATTTTTCAGTAAAATCTTTTAAAAGGAAAAGTTTTTCCCAAATCACGATTTTCATGATGTGCGCCGTGATGAGAAAACAGTTTATATTTTTGAGTGGCCTTAAATGGTGTGAGGTGATAGTATCTGACGGTAAGGGGATAACACCTGTAATTAAGGATTACGACTTCCAAGGGGAAGGTCTCGCCGAATTCTGACTATAGCTATAACCGCGAGGGATTAATGATCCAACACCAGACAGGTGTCCATATGTTGTAAATGGTCAATCTGCTCGATCTACTCAGACTGAAACTTAAGGCAGTTATTGGCAGTGTCTCATGAGATTGTAACAATTGAAACGTCTTTGACCAAGCGTAGTCTTTGACCAGCAAGTTTCAAAAGGGGTGAAATGGGAGCTATGTAGACAGCAATGGGTGAAAAGGTTAATGGATATCTCAGTCCCTTTTTAGCTTGCTGGTCAAAGACTACACCCGGTCAAAGACCTTTCAATTGTTACAATCTCATGAGACACAGCCTACTAATTATATAGCAGGTGTCAGTGCCTGATGTCCCACACTACCTCCCCCCCCCGCTCCCTCCCATTGACTAGTAAGGTCCAAGGCACTACCCACAGAAAAGAAGTAAAATCACTGTGACTCCCGACTTGATCACTGAGGTAACTCTCCCAATCATTAAGGAGTCTTAGAATAGGAATCATTATAGAATTATTATAGAGTCCTGGGGAGTCACTTTAGAGTTGTGGGGAGAGTTACCTCAGTGATCGGGGCTGGACTCCCATTTGAGAGTTGCAGTGATTCTACTTCTTCTCTTTGTGTACTTTTAGAATCCAACTCATGAGAGACAGTTAATTGTCAGTGATAACTAACCACCTTATTGATCAGGTGGCAGTGCGGCCTGGTAGTGCCTCAGCTGCATTATGGTGTCTACAGCTGGCAGAGACCACTATCACTGTAGGAACAGTACATGGTTAGCTGATCACCTATGGTGCGTGGGTGTGTTTGTAAGCAAAACTACAAGGGGTAATTTCACAATATTTATAGGGAGTTAAACATTGTAAAGTTATGTGTTGGTGGCTATGGACATGTATTATATAGTGCACTAATGGTTTTGGGGTATAGTGGTCTGTAAGAGTAAGAAATACTGATGTTATGATATGGATGACTAGGCTAATTATATTGGTTTACATAACAAGGACTAGGATAACTACAAATATACTTAGCCTAGTCTTCAATCTTTATTTCAGGTTTATTTCTCTATTATTGCAGTGACTTAATGAGGCTAGCAGTCACCTATATGACCACATATACTTATACTAAGATTCTACCAAGTATCATGTAAGAATATCAAGTATTTACACCACAAATAGACAGAATCTGTTGGCATTACCTACTCACCGTCAGCCATCATTGATCAGCTAACTATGCATTCCAGGCCCAGTGATCTTACAGCGACTATAGAGTGGGTGAATATCCTCTACAGTATAGTGCACTAGGTTACATACTAAGGGAGTTGTCATTATTTAACGAGAGAGAGAAGGCAGGGATGATTTTAGTGTCCTTAATCCTTTGAGGACTGCATGTCGCTAAAGGACGACATTTGTCGTCGCACCAATGCATTACTCGTCGGGGCTGCATTAGTACATCATGCTGACTTTTCAGAAGTGTATCAACCCCGTAGCATCTGCATGATCCCTAATGCGGCACTGGCGAGTTACTCGCCGGAGCTGCATTCATGCATCATGTTCCCTAAGGACATGATGCATTGATGCATTTTGCCATGCTTAAAGGGTATAAGGCGGCGAACCCCAATCCCTCTCAACTACAGTAATGCTCAGGATTTATAGCTGAAAAGCGCCACATTTTGGATTGTGAACTTTTTTATCCCCCCCCGCCATTTAGGAGGGATTGGAACTTGTTCCAAACCCAAACACACCACTGGTGATGTAAATGGTCACTCCCTATTTACATCTTAATTAAGCCTCTAATTAACTAGTAAAGAAGGAGTAATCAGTCTCCTGCTCCCCGGCTGCAGCAGAGACTGAGGGGGTGGTGGGAACCTGCACTGATAGTTGGACTGTACAAACTATTGAGATGAAGGGGCTCGTTGTATTTCGTTCGGTGTCTTAGCTGATAATGGTATCTAGCAAAGTGAAACACAAGAAGTGTTTTCTTTTTCACTTGTATGAGTCAAGAGGAATGTTCTAATTTTTGGTATCGCTATTCGTTTTCCTCTTTGATATATGACCTAATAAACGCCATGATATTACAGACTTTATTAAGCTTTCAAACAATGAAATTGTACAAGCATACTCATTTTTAAATACACATTTCTGCATTATTTCCTTATTTATAGTCGATTTAAATGTCTGTAAGTTGCCCTCCCCCCTCCATCTCGATTGACCCAAATTTCCAGGCCATGTTGCCAGAAACACACATTTTCACTGAAATTAAGCTATTTTGCCATGATTGCATTGAAGCATCATGACAACTCTGCAGAATTGATAAACTTTGGCAGGCATGAATCACCAATACGGTGCGACCATTGAGTTACTCACCCAAATATATCTTTAACAGCACAACACAATACACATACTGAAAATATTATCAATCTCCTATAAGAATAACTGTTGGGCGCTATTCATCAATTTGCGCAGAATGCCAATATTGACATTCTGCGCAACGCAATTTGTAAATAGTGCTACATCAGGGCTGCTCAGAATACAAATCTGTGCGGAATAGAAATATCAGTGTGGCTGCGAGCACCTGTTTACTTTGTAAGTTGTTGGGCCAATAGAACCCTAATTTGTTTAAATAAAAGAGGCAGGCCATAAATATTGATGGATTTTATACATTCATCCTGCGAAATCTGAAAAGCTATAGTAATCTTAATCTATTAAAATAACTTGATAAGAATCTGGCATATATTTGTATACCATGCACTGCGGATTGGCATTCTGGGCCGATTGACGAATAGCGCCCAACATAACCATATAATAATGTTCTCCGTTCTCTTTGACAGGGGGCGTGGTAGGCAGTGACATGTCGTCAGGCCTGACGGTGGACCGGCTGGACGGGCTGGACGGGTTGGACCGGCTGGACCGGCTCCCCCGTAACCGGCCGCCACTCCTCACCAGCTCCCACATCAGTCTGGTCAGCTCCAACAAAGCAGGGGTAAGTCAGCCATCTTTTTTTCTCAGGGATGCAAGTCGCCAAGTTTTTCCCTGGTTTCAGGTTTGTTTTTTTCATGTTGCGAAGACCTGTACTAAACTATAGATGACCCTTATTTAGGGGCCTCAATTTGAACATTTCAACCTCATTTTTCAGATTGGTCACTTTCAGCCCTATTTCTTTTACTCCCACTTCAGCGACACCAAAACCCAAGCTAAATTTGGGAGTTGATCTTCATTTTCAGAGAGAAGGGGCATATTCAAGCTACATCCCACGTTGCAGGTCACATGTACACTGTCGGTCGGTATCGTATTGTGCCAGCTGTGTACAACTTAGCTCAAACTCATAAAGAACGTTTCAAAACTGACCCTTTGGACAACTGATCCAATGGGCAATATTGGGCAGAGGATAACTGGTTTCTTTGAAGTGTCTTGATTTCAGCTTACAATATTGAATAAAACAGGTCATATTCTAATTCATCATTACAACTATATCATGAATAATGATTATGTGATATGTATTTCACCTTAGTATCAGCTTTCTGTAGGAGATATTCCACTATAAACCTATTGTGCATTAGCGGTTTTGTGAGAATAACCAATCTACTGAAGACTGTGCCCATTGACCATTTAATCAGGCTAATGGCATGGAGAAGTCAAACACTGTAAGGGGCTATTTTAGGGGAGGGGTCGGGTAATTTTTAACAACAGGGAGTGGTCAAATTCTAAACCATTTTGCAAGGGGGGAGTGACTGAGTGAGTGAGTAATGAGGGTTTAACGCCATTTTGACAGCTAGGGTCATATTCAATGCAAGACAATTACATTAAAGAACAATTTGTTCCAGGAACAAGTGTGGTTGTCAGTTCAATGAGGGTGACGTGATGGTGGAGGGCAAAATCATGCTAGATTAAATGGTGTCTTTTGTCTGTTTTGGTATAAACTATTAATGAATATAGAAGAGACCGTAAAGACTTTGAACCATCTCGTGGGGGGAGGGGGGGGGTTGATACTCCAGCACAAAATTCCACCTCCCCCTTGTTGTTAGAAATTAAAATGACCACTCCTTCAGCACTCATTTACAATAGTATAAGGTTCTTCTCGGGGTGTAGGCGTGACTTGTACTGCCACCAGAGACTAAACATTGTGTGCGCTCCCTCTTAATACTTCTTATGTAATAATCCATCCCCACTGATGTAGCTACCTCTTACCAGATATACACCTTACTGGTACAATTCCTATATAAACCCTCCTGCTTTCCTTCACTACAGCCTCCTCCTCCGCCTCCCACATACAGTCCCCTAAGCACACTGCCTTCCTTTTATTTAGGGAGCGGCCATTTTCTTACAATAGGTGTTGGGGGGAGGGGTTAAGGGTAGTGAAGAATATTTATCACCTCTGAATCGCGCCTGAAAGATCGGTTATCTCTCTCACCCATTGGTAAAACGTTGACTCTTTCACTGTGAACAGCCGCTATATTTTTGCTTGAGATGTCTACCCACTTCCCCCTCCCCCTCTCCCGCCCTCACCTTGCCGTTATAAAATGATGACTCCATTACAACCAAACCCATGCCTTTGTACCGAAGGCATCCTCCCTACGGAAAGCAACGCCTTCACACACCTGTGCCTGGAATCCATTTAGCAGGCATTCAGGATGATAGAGACATGTTGAGCTATTATTAGTGACTTCCTTTCCATACAATACCTACGTGATGCGAGTAGGCCATCATCTCATGCTTCAGTAAATGTGAGGCACAGGCGAGCTCTTAAGTCTTATTAGTCAACATTGTTTGCAATATTATGGACTGTTAGGTGTTTTTAGCGGATCTGATCTAAGACTTATTACCTCTACCCCTTAAGGACAGTTTCTATTTAGATTAGCAGTGATTATAATTAACCCTTTAGTGGTGACGTGATGTCTCACTATTTGTCATCGTGATGCACCGACACAGGGCCGGCGAGTTACTCGCTGGCGCTGCATGGGTACATCATGCCCTTTAATAGAGTTAGTAGTTAGAAGGGTGCTACAGCACAGTGGTCGATATCATGGTGCAGTGGGGGAGGTGGGATGACCAAATTAAATCTGCATAACTATAATTATGCAGTATCGGGTGGCGAATATTGGTTGCAGTGTAAGAGAAGGCGTTATGGCAACCTATAGCATGAACGGAATCTATCACAGGGTGTGTCGTATTACGATTATAAATATTAAGCTGTGTGTTAATCTATTGATAATGTACGCTGTGTTTCTATAGTCCCAATACACTTAGCATTGGGATATTTATTAGGCGACATCGTATAACATGGAATAATATTGAGACTAATTCCGAAATCGGTACATTTATTATCGGAACATAATCTTGCGGAATGCACTAAGTACTATACATTTATAGCTAAGGCTATTTCGCCATTCAATGACAGCATAGTACCTTATGCCCTCTGTTGTCATGATGCATGAATGTAATCTTGGCGAGTAACTCGCTATGCTACGTCCAAGCATCATACTGATCGTATTTGGTTGATGCCCTCCCAAAGTGTCGAGGAGTGAGTTACCAGTCCGGGCTTCGTGCATGACGACCAAACTAGTGACCAGGAATGAAAGTGCCCAATCTAAAAAAAACACTTCAAATGTTCAAATTGAGGCCCCTGAGTAAAGGTCCTCTATAGTTAAGTACAAGTCTTTGCGACATAAAAGGAACTTGAAATCAGGGAAAGACTTTCATCCCTGAAGGTAGGTCACATTAAAGCACTATGTGACCCTTAAAGGGTTAAAGGGTTGGTGTCCTACATGTAGATCGTCATCAGCGTACCTTGTCAGTGCCCCCCTATACTATTATAGTAATACAAACAGACAGACGACAATTAGTGCCGCCGCCTCCCGCCGCTGCCTGCAGGTGGCGCCACCTAAGTGGACGTGAGACTGACGCGGGACTGACGCGGGAGGAACACGGGAGGGACGCTGAGGTCTCAGTGTCGTCTGCTTTCACTATATATACTACAATGTACATGTAATGATGACATACACCTGCGTTCCCATCTCTAAAAAACTACCCCATTCTACAAGGATTCTCAAGAACAAAATTACTCTTTTTTTTGTGAACAAATGCTGACTTCAAGGTCCAAAATCAAACATCTCTTACTTGCGTACAAGCAAAGGGAATTCTACAGATGCCTACCTAGTACTCGACCGGGGTGAGCCATTCTAGTCTAAATGATGGGGCAGGGAGATCCATGAGCTTTTAACTACAGGCAAATGGGTGACAGGCCCGTAACTAGGCGGGGGGGGGGGGGGGTCGTTGGTCCGAACGACCCCTCCCCCCCCAGCCCTGATGAACCAAAAACGTTCCACCTAGCTGGTCTGGAAAAGAAGATATTCAGCTACATGCCAGTTTTTGTGGCTTGTAAATCGGACAATTATTAAGGTCTCTGGAGAGTGAACCATGAAGTCATTATTTGCATATCTTTTAATGAAAAGTAAGTTACACCATTGAATCTGTCTAGTTCCACCTTATCAAAAAACGACCCCCCCCCCCCACCTGTGAAGAGGGCTAGTTACAGGCCTCCCGGAGGCACTGTCAGTAGTACACAGGAATGACTCCCTGACGCTGGTCACACACGTAAGTAGTATATGAGATTTGGCCTTTGAATCTGGACATTTTGTTCACCAATGTATTTATTACCAGACTTAAAACATAAATACAACACATACATAGATGTCGTAATGCTAGTTATTAGCCATCCTTTGATACTGACTTAACGTGACTATCTAGGTACAATAAGGATTATCTAAGGATCGGGTTGAGTTATGATTTCTTTTCATGAGGCAGATGTTGAACTGGAAATTGTCATTTTACTAGTTCAGGTAATTCTATCTCTATAGGCTGCTCCTGTTATTTTAGAAAAGTGTCGCTAAATATACCCACCATAACACTGACAATGGTAAATCAGGCCGCCAGCATCAATAATAATATCTAATATTGTTCCATTGTTATGAAACATCGGGGAAAAAGCACGTAAAAACGTCATTTTGATGAATAAGTATTTTTGTTAGCTGGGTGTACATGTGTATACGCAGTTGTTATGTGGAATCGTATAAATCAGAAGCTGCTCCTTATTCAATGTAGTTTTGGTTCTCTTTTTGGGCGAGTATAATGATATCATGATCCGCCGTGCGGTCTCTGAGAAGCCTCTACAGTGAGCACACTAGGATGGTACATAATGTCCTTTGTTGGACTAAGAATGAAGCAGTACGTGTACGTGACGGCATATAAATACGAGTCTGCTGTAGTGGTAGGGCCAGTACACGCAAGTAGATCTATGTGTACTGGTTAATATCTTCTGTAGTAATGTGCTATGATATACACTGTACGAATATTGTAATAGATTTAACTACATAACAGTTCAGTTTAAGCACGACAAATTCTTTGGCAAAAACTGGCCTTTCGGCAGCAATGTTATCAGTTATGACAGTCCTTTTGGGGTAGGTCGATAGTATAAAAAGGTTCTTAATGAATATTAGAGCTACATTCACAAATGACGACAGCGGCTAGTGATTGGGGTGGTCGTTGGGTTCCGTAACAAAACAGGTCTCAGGCAATACAATGACATATTTGCAATTTGTCCAAACAGTAAAGACTGCGGCCAGGGCGGGGGGGAGGAAAAGGATACAAAAATAGGACGTCATTAGTGAACGTTCCCATATCTATTCACCCAAGTCACCTTATATGACTTATAGAGGTAGGTAGAGGTCATCATTACGTCCTAATGACACCCTTCTCGGAGTGGTGCAATTTTTATGTCTCTTTGGATGTATGTGTGAGGTAGTACAGATCTAGTTAGGTAGTCGGCCCAAGGTCTGGAGCACCCACTATGGCTGATATCCAAGAAGCATGAACATTCTCTTCTAATCAGTGGAATGAGTATGGTGCTTAATCCTTTATCATCATGATTCATGAATGCAGCCCTGGCGAGTAACTTAATAACAGTGTTGCATTTAAGCATCATGCCGACCCTATGGGGTTGATGCACTACCAAAGGGTAAATATGATGCATGAACGTATCATGCAGACCAAGGGTATAGCATATTGAAACACTATGCTACCCCGGCAAACCAAAAAGATTTTTAACGTCAAAATAATGTTTTTAACGTTATAACATTTTGCCACACTAATGAGCAATAGAGAAACGTTATATCACGTTGAATAACGTTTCCCGCTTACCTGCGTTGTGAAAATTAACACTGGTGTAAATAACAGCTCTGGGGAGGTTTTTCCTCCATTTCCCGGACCTGATAACGGAATGATGGTTGATGTGTACATGTGCATAATTAAATAGGAAAAGTAGTGATTCAACCCCTCCCCACCCCATGTGACAGATTCTAGTGTGGATTGCAAACTATTGGATTTGTGCCTGACATAATTTTTACAGACATGATTCTCAATGGGATGCAGGTTAAGGTGACATACAGAGATGTGCAATAGAGTGTTACATTTAAGCAAAGATCTGTCAGAAAGCCTTAATATAAGAAGCCCTATTCTGAAGAAGTAGGCATAACACAATTGGCTGGTGGCGCGACCCACTTCCTCGGGAATCATTTCTTATTAACACAGTCGTAAAGGCATTTATTGGCTTGGGCACCGGTCCCACGACATGTACGATCTATGTAGCTCCTGCTTGGGCAAGCCACTGAAATATACATCACACAGCACAGTAAGTATGGATGATACAAGGACATTTCTCTCACTGATGAGGGGCAAAGTTTTCTTGTCTGGTCTGGGTCACTTGTTAATTTACAAGAAGGCCCTTTGGTGGCAGATGCTTATTTAATGTTTTTACATAAGTCTGTGGATCTAGAGACACCTGATTTGAAGCTGCATGTCAGAGTAATTAGATTCGTTAGGCAAATTGGTCAAGGAATAAAATAATATGTCCTTTGCATGCAATGTAGAGTGTGCCCAATGTGGCTGATTTTAACATTACACAATAGTGAGGAAGAGAGCTTGTTGAAGAAAATCACTTTGCACAGAATCCTAGCATCCTTGCAGAATTTAATGTATATGTGCATGCATATACAGGTCATTATGAATATCTTAGTGTATGAAAAGAAAACTTTCAATATCAGCCACATTGGAAAAGAAAAACACATGAAAATTATTTCCTTCAGGAAGCTCATTATCACCCGTTATCCACAGCCTGTTCCCAGCCCCAGTGTCTTAAGCACAAAAGCAGGTCGGTTGGAAAAGCAAACCTTGTTACCGGTCTATTATTGGCTCAACCTAAGGTGGCGGGGGACTTGTCTTGTAGAGAATTCCCCTGGAGGAGGCCATGGGATTTGACAGACACACCAGCCAGAGGAGGAAAGAACCCTGTACTGCTGCAAGACCTGTTCTCCAGGGGCTGCCACACAGCCTCCGTTGGGGCATTCAGTGGCATTGACTCTTAACCCTTTAAGGATGGTATATCACCTTAATGTACTATACCATCCTTGGCATGATGCATGAATGCAGGCTTTATATCTAGTCAGTCTACTTGCCAATGTTACATCCCTAGTTAACAGACTCCTGATGATTGCACGTGATGCATTTACATAGCTCATGTGAGTGGAGCTGCATTTAAGTAATCTGACAACAAAGGATATAGCACATCATTAAATTATGATGAGGCCCTTAGAGTAATAGCTAATGGGAGTTTACTTGCGTTACCATGTGACCAGGGTAACCAGGTTTGTCTTCTGGTTAGATCGGACCCTGTATAACTTCATTTCCTCGTGATGTGGTGGCATGGTGCTTGTCATTTAGCACCGGCTGTGATTAGGTTATTCCATACATCAGGCAGTCTATTAGATGGTGGTGGTGACCAAAGGAGAAGGAGGCAATGAATGGGGTACCTTAGTTCACGTTAAACGTACCTGTCAAGATTGGCCATTGTCCAACAGCAGGCGGCTTAGTGCATTCCTTAGTGACAAAGGATGGGGGGTCTTGAAATCAAAGTAGGGAACTTTGTTTGTGTTCGTACCTACATAGCTGTTTCCTCATCCCATGGTGACTTCTAGGGGTAGGGATACAAAATTATGACTGTCTAATGATACCCTTGTAGTGGTGCAATTTTTATGTCTTTGATTATATGTGAGCTTGGGTGTGTGAGGCAGTGCAATCCTAGATTGGCTCAATGGATGGGAGTAAGGCTGATATCCAAGAAGCATGACCATGTTCCTCTAATCAGTGTTCTAAATGCTATGTTAATGGATGATCTAAACCCTTCTGACAACTTTTGTTGACAAAGGAAGATAATTGTGCTAAGGAAACGTAGTCTATGGATCCATGGGAATATGATAATGGTGACCCATGTGTAAATATACATAATTTTATGACAGGAGAGAAAAGTAGTAATTTGAACCCTCCCTATGCTTCACACATTATGGTTTAGTCTCAATGCCAAACTATTCGATTTATTCCTGACATCTTGTATAGATGTTGGGAATTATCTTAAGTCATAAATAATCTTTGGGATGTCGAAAACATACAGTGGTGTGCAGTAGAGTATAACTTATAAGTGCAGCTCTGTCACAGTGTCTGAAAGGCTTAACATAAGAAGCCCCAGTCTGGAGAAAGCCATATAACATGATTGGCTGGTGGCACGACCCACTTCTTCGGGAATCATTTCTTATTAACACAGTCGTAAAGGCATTTATTGCCTTACGCACTGATCCCATGACATGTACGATCTATGTGACATAGCCCTCGTTTGTGCAAACCACTTCAATATACATCCCACACAACATTAAGTATGGATGAATGGGAACTGTGCTTGTACTGATGGGGAGAAAAGCTTTCAGGTCTTTCTAGTAAATTCAGCAGAGAGTCCTTTGATGCCTATTTAATGTTATGACACGTTATAGCATGTGCATCTAGAGATGTTTGAAGTGGAGCCATAGATCCCAGTAATTGGATTTGTTATATGAATTGGCCCAGGAACAAAATAATATATCCTCTGCATGCAATATAGATTTTGCCTAATGTGACTTGTTAAACATTACACGTTACACATTTAATTTAAAAGTGGTCTCTATAATATTGGGAGATTGAACAAATGATGAATATATAGGTATTGAAAAAAATGCCTTGGCAAAGAATGACATCATCAATTTCTTCCAGATAGGAAGATCTATACATACACATGCAGTAGCTAAATGAATATCTTAAGCAAATTGATTATCCAATATATCCACAGACCTCAGCCTGTTCCCAGCCACAGTGTCTTAAGCACAGAAGCAGGTCGATGGGAAAGGCAAACCTTGTTAACGGTCTATTATTGGCTCAGCCAGAGGTGGGGGACTTGTCTTGTACAGCATTCTGGTGGAGGAGGCCATGGGATTTGACAGGCACACCAGGCGGGGGAGGAAAAGACCCCTGCACTGCCACTGGCCTTGTCCTCCAGGGGCTACCTAGCTACCTCACAGACTACCTGGGAACATTCAGTGGCATTGACTCCTAACCCTTTAAGGACGGTCTAGTGCTTTAATATGCTATACCACTGTTGGCATGATGCATGAGTGCAGCCTTCATGAATCTACTCACTAACACTGGATTAAAGCTACATGCCTAGTTCACACACTCCAGACTGTTTCACATAATGCATTGATGTAGCTCCTATGAGTAGACTTGCTAGGTCTGCATTCAAGCATTCTGACAACAAAGAACATAGCACATACCGTACCGTCGTGTTTAAGCGCCCCGGCGCTTATAACTTTGGAGGGTTGTTTACCCCCGGCGCTTATACAAGACAGGCGCTTATTCAAGATCCAGTTTTAGTGCTTTAGAATTATTTCAAGACCCTCATACCCCCGGCGCTTATACAAGACCGGCGCTTATTCAATACCCGGCGCTTAAACGCGACGGTACGGTAATTAAAGCATGATGAGGCCCTTAGAGCTCTAACTAATGGGAGTAACTTGAGTTACTGCAGGCGGTGGGTAAGGACCAAGTGACCAGGGTAACCCAGTTTGCCTTCTGGTTAGAACGGACCCTGTATAACTTCATTTCCTCGTGCTGTGGTGGCATGGTGCTTGTCATTTAGCACCGGCTGTGATTAGGTTATTCCATACATCAGGTAGGAGGAGGCAGTACGTTGGCTGATGGTGGTGGGTGTGAAGGACCAGGAGGGACTGAATAGGGTATCTTAAAGCAGAATGGTGTGCCAGTCACCTAGTGAACCCCAATCTGCTGAGCACATCCTGCAATAGGGCCAAAAAAAAAGAAGGTTTGTTTCAGGTCACCCGACCGACCCTATCAAAAGAGGGCCGACTCCACGTTTTTTATGCAATTTTGAAATGTTTTCCTTATTTTTAGCCTTTTTGGGTCAATTTTTGGGTCTTCGGAGAGGCTGGGTAGTACTTTCATGTTAAAAAAAAAGTTAAATAAAAAAAAAATCCGACCTACCGACCCTACATTTTCATGCCATGTTACTTGAAACAAACCTTCTTTTTTTTTGCCTAATCTAATATCTTTTGTTTGTGGTGCCATCGATTAGCGTCAGGGCCATATTGGTTGAAGAAGAAAAGATTTAATATAGAGGCCAAGTCTCCCAGGATAAGTACACATAAACTACGCAGGGTTGGGGGGGGGGGATGAAATTCTAACATCAGTACGCAAAAAAATATTTCAGGTCCTCTAGAGGGAGGGTTCCAAATTGAGCATCGGCCGCCCTCCCCCTCCCTCAGAACTAGGGTTCCCCCCTTCTGCTTAGAATAATTAACACGAGTTAGGCTTATAAGTGAGAATTTACGGTAACCACTGAAGGTTTACTTTGAGTGAAAAGTGTATTATACTCCATGAAGAGGCGGATTAATGTATCTTGGCGTAACTCTTGAAGTGATAAAGACAGAAATTTGCCTTAAAAAAATGGCAAATTCCTCTCAATAAGAATACAGCTACCAGGTGCCTGCCACTCTTGTCTTTACGGAAGCCGAGGAGGGCCACAATTATATGAAATAAGAAAAATAAAAAGATGTGTTTATTAATTTTTTAAGCCTTTTTTTTTGCTGTCAACATTGATTTCTCAGCTGTCAAACTGTCAAGTTGGAAAAAAAGTTGCTGTCAACTTTGATTTTTCACCTGTCACACTGTCAAGTTGGAAAAATAAGTTGCTGTCAACATTGATTTTTCACCTGTCACACTGTCAAGTTGAAAAAGAATTGCTATCAATATGGATTTTTCACCTGTCAAACTGTCAACTTATGCAAACCACTTTGTGACAGGTATCTTTTAGCGTTAGTGCTCAATACAGAGTCAGTAAATGGTCATGCTGGGAGTGTATGAGAAGGGGAATGGGCGGATAGGAATGTAGGGGAGTGAGGCATGGCATGGCAGGGCAGGGCTCACTCCCTCCCTCCCTCCCTCCCTCCCTCCCTCCCTCCCTCCCTCCCTCTCTCCCTCCCTCTCTCCCTCCCTCCCCCCTCCCTCCCTCCCTCCTTCCTGCCCTCCCTCGCTCGCTCCTTCCCTCCCTCCCTCCCTCCTTCCCTCTCTCCCTCTCTCCTTCCCTCCCTCCCTCCCTCCCTCCCTCCCTCCCGCCCTCCTTCCCTACCTCCCTCCTTCCTTCCCTCCCTCCCGCCCCCAGTAAATACTGTCATGCTGGGAGTGTGTGAGAAGGGGAATGGGCGGGTAGGAATGTAGGGGAGTAGGGAAGTGAGGCATGGCATGGCATGGCAGGGCTGGGCTCCCTCCTTCCCTCCCTCCCTCCCTCCCTCCTTCCTGCTCTCCCTCCCTCCCTCCCTTCTTCCTGCTCTCCCTCTCTCCATCTTTCCTGCCCTTAATTCCTCCCTCCCTCCTTCCCTCCCTCCTTCCCTCCCTCCCTCCTTCCTTCCTTCCCTCCCTCCCTCCTTCCTCCCTCCTTCCCCCTGACTATACCTTCTTCCATACCCCTCTTACATCCCAGGCCTAAAGGATACCTGTCAGAAGCTTCAATAAAAATTGTTGACAGACAGACAGCGTTTTTCCCCTTTGACAGCAAGCTCAATTACAGAAGTTGACAGACTGACAGCACATTTTTCACTGTTGACAGCAGTAGAAACATGCATATAGTATTTCCTGTAGAGTATTATACATGGGCCTATATACAAAAGTACTAAGAGACATAGTACATGTATATGGCCCTCGTCGGCTTCCATACGTCTTTAACTCTAGCGAGAATTTACGGTAATTACTAAAGGTCTTGGTCACCCCCTGCTGGAGGAAGTCTGCTGTACTTCCGGTTGTCACCTGTCTGGTGATGCATTTCCGGTATAGCTTAGTTCCATTTCCGCTGGCTAATAGTACGTTATGGGAAATGGTTAATAGGAACAGCATTTATCTATAATGTGTTTACAATTGACCCCAAGGATTAAGCATTCAGATTCCTGTCTAAGGTAGAATAGTGAGGCTACAACTATAAGTAACTATATTATCCTCACACCAGGATATTGTCCAGTCGTATAATGAATGAAAGTGCCATCTTTATCATATTCGGAACGTGAGGCTTAGCCTCGATAACAATTTGTTCAGGCAGGCATCGCCGGCATCAAGAAAATAATTTCTTTTTGATCCGAGTTTTGGTATTTGATGGAATTCCCTTTCATGTTTTGGCGGCGGTGGAGATGAGAGAAAAAGCCCGGCCACGTGTTGTGTTTTGTGTGGGTGTATCTAACCCTATAGGGGCCGCATAGTGCTTTAATGTATTATCCCATTTGTCACCATGATGCATGAATGCAGCCCTGGCAAGTGCCCCATTGGTTCAGTATTCGCGCACCGCATCATACCGATACACTCCTAGAGGGTCGGCATAATGCATGAATGCAGGCCTGGCGAGTAAGACTCGCCTGGGCTGCATTCATGCATTATGGCGACAAAGGACATCGCGCATTAAACCACCAAGCAGCCTTTAACGGCTTGACGTGCTGAGTTAGCAGGAGCCCTGACCCACTCGCTCTCCGAGCTGCTCCGAGCTGCTCCCGGTTATAACGAGGCCAGTTAGAGCAGCTCGGGAGCCGGTCGCAGCCGGTATGAGCTGCTCGACAAAACAGGAATCACTCACCTGCCTCCCCTACTTTATTAAGCCTTTAAGGCCTGCATAGTGCTTTAGTAGTGCTTTGATACACTATGCCCTTTGTTGTCATAATGCATGAATGCAGCCCTGGTTAGTAACCTGCCAGGGCTGCATTCATGTATCATGCTGACCCTATGTGATTCATACACTCCTTAAGGGTCAGCATTAATGTGTTAAGCACCAATGTAGTTTTAGAGAGCAGACTAAGCTAGGACTACATTCATTTATCATGATGACAATTGGCAAAGCACATTAAAGCACTATGCTTCCTTCAATGGATTAACTGGTTAAAACTAAACCATTTTTTGGCCATCCGGCTTGCACCCACTTAGCCTTGACCACCGTGGACGATGCACGAGCTGGCTAAGGTTGTCACGTCGGTATAGTAGAATGCCTGCTTATTATCTCCGTAGCTTTTATTCATCATAGATTGTTTACGATTCTGAAGTGAGTCACTTCCAGTGTGGAATGGACTAATTCAATGCAGGAGGATGCAATTTAGATTCGCCACGAGATGGACATAACTTTTCTTTTTAATCGAGTTAATAAGAAAAGGAAGTTCTGAAATAGAATGGATACTTAAAACTCTGTTCATAGAGGGCATATCAATGACTTGTATTTCTCATATTATGCCTATGCAAGATGTCATATGTAAAAAAGCACACTCTTGTCCTGGTAAGACTTCAAATCCCTTCTACTTCAGTAATGCCTTTCTCTCCTCATTGATTCAGTCAACATCTGCCTGTGGTAAAAACCAAGGTCGTACCAATGGCACAGTCTATGCCACAAGGCAACCATTGAAACAGACATCCCTCTAATTAGAGATTATAGGGCAATATTCATTTTCAATGTGTTATGAAATATTCAATGAAAGTGAGCAGTTAAGATGTTCCCTTGCTGCTAGTTGGCGCCTGTCAGCCTGACTGAGCAGGTGTCGTGAGGGGTGAACGGTAACCCTGTAAGGACTGCAGAGTGCTTTAATGTGTCATGCTCTTTGTCGGCATGATGCATGAATGCAGTGCTGACCAGTAACGTGCCAGGACTGAATTCATGTATCATGATGACCCTCCTGGAGTGTATCAACCTTGTAGAGGCGACATGATGCTTTCACGCACCCCTAGCGAGTAACCCATCAGGACTGCATTTATGCACCATGACAACATATGGTACAACACATGAAAGCACTAGGCGCATTTATAACAGTTAAGGCAAGGGAGTGTTCATTTTTAACAACAACAAAATTGGCCAAATCTTAACACCTTGACGGGGGGGGGGGGGGGTTAAAATGTAAACCCTTCTTGGGTGGAGGTGAACAATTTTGATCTGTTTTGAGTGGAAAAACCTACACATTACTATGCTCCAATTTTCGACCCGCTGTTGAAAAATGAGGGCTCCCTAATGGCGTTGTAGATGAAGGTAATTAAGGCTCCCCTGGGTCATGGGCTGTGGGCCTGGAGGGGCCTGCCTCGTACAACACCTACAGGAGAGGCTGAGTAGCTCATGAGCAGCTCCTCACTAAGTGAGCCACTCACTACACAACAGTTGTCGATGTCTGATAACAAGAACAAGTCCTTCCCAGAAAGGATGTTTATTTGACTTCTTTCTCTTAGTGCGAGTGTCCTTCACAGATGGTGTTTTGTTTGAGTTTTGTTTCGTTCATAATTGCTTTATTGTTTGACATTGGAAAGGGAAAACAATATGATTGCGTGAGTAGATTCACGTTTCTCATATACTACCCTTAGATCGATGTGTTATTGAAAATCATTAAAAAAGAACAGATATCATTGAAATACTGAATGGATACTGAATTGGAGCATTGTGGTTAGAATAGGTATTTTTCTAGAGGGGACTTTATAGAGGGGTGGGGTGCAAGAGGTTGGCGAGTGGAATTCTGGAGCCGAAGGGGAACGCTCACAAATGATGTCACCGGCTGGGCGGGGGGCGGTGTCTTTGGGTTCAGTGACAAAACGTCACTTGCGCCATATAATTATATTAATATCAAAGGGGGCGGAGGTTCCTGAAAAAGGTCCCAAAATAGGTGATGTCATGTGTCAACGTTCCCTTAATATGAGCATATGGAGGAGACTGCAGGAGGGAGGGGCAGGTATTTCATGCACTGGTATGTCATCAATATTGGTGAATGTTACCTAGTGAATATATTATGGAGAGGGTAGAGACAGGAGATATTGTAAGAATTGTAAGGGGAGATAGTGCAGGCATATCCATCCCAGGTTTGGCATCAATATTGGTGAATGCCCCGTATGGAGAGGCTTGTTGAGGGACGGGGCAGGTATATGGTGTCCTGGTATGTCATCAATATTGGCGGGTGGTCGGTGTGACGTGATGAATAGGGTCCCCGCTGCCTGCCCTGCACGTCAGGCAGTAATGAATGGGCACTTGTTGACATGAGCTGTACAGCCTGCACTCAGGGCGCCACAGGTTAACCCTTTAAGGACAGCGTGTTACCTTAAACAGATTTGAAAAATGGGAAATATAGGCACTAAGGCTCCTCCAGAGGGCCATGGAGGATGGTGTGCTTGGGGGCTCCAGGGTGGTGATCCATTTTGGATAGGGAAAAAGCATAAACTTCCAAATTAAAAATAAGGTATGCTTCCAGTGACATGGTAGGGTCTCACCTTTTCAATACAAAACCTTTAAAGACAGCAAGCTGCCTTAAGAATCTGTTGTAGAATTGGTAAACTCTGTGATCCCCTTAAGATGAGTGACCTAATCTATGGAAGAAGAGCCTCACCCCTCCCCCACAAACCAGAATTGAGAATTCCTCTTTATATCCATAGTGCTATATATAGGATTGTGTCTCTCTTAGCTTGACCTGAACCCATTGCTCCTGAGTCGGTGCATGTGGCAGCAGTGGTAGGACTGAGAGGTGCTCATCCAATATAAGGCCAGTCCCTGAGACAAACGGCACATTTAGTCCTTAGTGCTTTAATGCACTCAGCCCTTTTGTCGTCATAATGCATCAAGACAACATTTGTGAGTAAATTTACCAGGGCTGCATTCATGCACCAGGCACTACTGGGTCGATGCACTCTGGGAAGGTTGGTATGATGCATGGACCCACCGCCTACAGTTATTACAACAAAGCAACCTGTTGAGCAGGCAACACCTCAATTAGGGTGTCATGTCGTCCTTAAACGGTTGATCACTTCTTATCACCCAACCTTATTGAACACAAGCCATGCCTGACTGTTGCATATAGATGGTACACTGCCACAGAACTCTTTAAGGACCACATGCTGCATTGTTAGGTCCTTGTGATGCAGAATGCATGCCAGGCAAGTGCTGCATTCATTCATCAAGTTGACCATCCAGTAGTGTAGCATCAACATGATGCTTGAATGCAGACTTTCCAGGGCTGCATTCATGCATCATGATAATGTGCACACTAGGTTGAAGCACTGTGCGGCCCTTAAAGGGATATGGATAGTACCTTCCGTGTAGGAGAGCTATAAACAGGGAAGACGTCCACTCCTTCTGTCATCCACCCACTACTCACGGTCATTGGTCATAAGGCTACAAATGGATGGATGGTTGCCATGCATACCTGCATGCATAAGCCATTCTAGTTAGGTGGCACACCCTTAAGTGTGTGTAGGGTGGAGTATAGATATCGTAGGACATGTTGGTTAGATGAGCGAGACTGGAATCCAATGAGAATTGTAGGACAGCCAACCAATAATTAGTGTCCGATTTTAGACCTAACATAATCTGACATTTAATATGAAAAAAAGAGGCAAAAAAGCATTGAAATACTGTAAAATGTCCCCCAGTGTTATACATGCAAGTAAATAGTTAGGAGTATAGCTACATGAATATGTGTACAACACTACAAAGTGTATGTGCATGGACTCACTGAGGGGTATAAAACGGTTTTGAAATAGTGAAGGGGGGATTGAAGAGTTAAAGCTCCACTCTCACCACTCACCTGCCATGTACTCATTTTTGAACTAGAACAGTACTACTGGTAGAAAACCTACATTTACACCCTGAATGACAATGCAGCTTTAAATGGGGATAGATGTAATCTCAGCATTTAGTCATGCTATATGAGGAAAGAGGAGTGGGCATTGTGGATGGAAATAAATGGACTGAGAATGGGTGGGAAGTATAGGTGGGTGGATATAAGATCAGGTAAATGCTTACTGTGCATATCAACATGTAAATAAGAGGACCTTTCCACACATCTGACCAGTATTCAATCAAACCCCACATCCATCAAATCAAATTGCTTTCAAAAATTACTTAAGGAACCAACAGCAGTAATCGCAGACAAAATATCCTCCATCCCTGTCAGAAATCAGGGAAATAAAGTAACTAGAGCCATTTAGTTAAGTTTGCCTTAAATGTGTTTTCCAAGGGCAGGTTAGAAATAATTGTTGAGTTAAAGTTGGATGCTGTTGAGCTGCAGCATTTAAACAGTCCAACAGCTAATCCCCAGCACTCACCCCTCATGGAGTCCGATTAGCTCCTGATTGTCAACGCCCAGAACGTAATTGATTCCTTCGCTGTCTTGAATTTCTTACGCATGCCGCCACCATTGGCTACAATTGCCTTTTTGGCGCTCCCTTCCACTGACTGCCTGACAAGAGAAAAGCTTTGAAGGCACAAATTGATTTTCAATTCAGATTCAGCTTCTCTTGGCATGCAGGGAATTTGGACCTCATCAACACGTCGTTTTACATCTGTAATGGACGCTGTATGAGTGACCATTCACCAAAGCATGGAGTTTCCGAGATAGTATTCGATTTGATGTTGCCGCTAAAAGATTTTATACATGCCATATGGGGCTCTGAGAAGTCGTTAATGTGAAGAGAAAAAGGGGAGAAGTAATGCCTGACACAACAGAGGCAATTTTAAAAGCTTCAAAAATGGAATCCATTGCAGTCTGACAAGACCTAATGTATCAAGGCATGATGGCACAGAGAGGTTATAATGATGATTTATTGGGCACTTCTAGATGGGGTATTGCCTACACACTCACATGCAAACCTGCCATCTTCCCATGGACTCTAATACGCCTTAATCTTTTAAGGTCTGCATAGTGCTTCAATGTTTTATGCCCTTTATCATCATGATACATGAATGCAGCCTTCGGGAATCCACCCACCCGTCTTGTACTCATGCATCATGTCTGCCCTTTTGGAGTGCATCAACTCCATAGGGTTGGCATGGTACCTGAATACAGCTATGACAAGGAGATTCACCAGGGCTACAGACAACAAAGGACCTAGGACACGAAAGCAAAAGTTTATGTCATCAATCATTTAAACGGGTTTGCGATACTCCCAATAAAACAAGGCTCCAACTCTAATCTATAAAAAAAACAGAACATGAATTGCTGTGCCCTCTCAAATATACAAGTAATGATATATTCAGTGGTTTGGCGGTATTGAGATACACTGTCATAGTAGATTCTTACAGGGCACTTCAAGTCAATACTATAGTAAATCGCATGCCAATCCACTATTCCTGGTGTACAATAGCCATATATAAGAAGGTCATAGTCTCTTTTGGAGGAAACACTACCAAATTGGTGAAATGTTCATGCTTATTGAATATTCATTTACCATCGACAAAATCAAACAAACATAGTTTTGTACATCTTTTGTACCAGCAAATGTGTTTCTAAGACTGGACAACATGGAAGCACTATGCGGCCCTTTAAAGGGTTAATTAACACAAATACCAACCACCAGTTTCTTAGCCTAGGCGTGTCAAGTACCTGGGATCTGGGGTCTGTTACATAATGTGTACCCGTTAGTCGGGTGGTATAACATGTAGCGGGTACGTTTTAACGGGCATGGGGGCGGGTAAGAAAAGTAAGTGTTGCACAGTGAATTAAAATATTAACGGCCATTAAAAAAGGTCGTGCCAGTTAATATTGTTGGCCGCTAAATGTTACCCGTT
This sequence comes from Harmothoe impar, assembly GCA_947462335.1. Taxonomy (NCBI): domain Eukaryota; kingdom Metazoa; phylum Annelida; class Polychaeta; order Phyllodocida; family Polynoidae; genus Harmothoe; species Harmothoe impar. The sequence continues at coordinate 16,881,996 of OX381709.1, forward strand.
GCAGAGTGGCCGTTAATTTGTCGATATTGGACAACGGGTAAGGGTACATGGTAAAGTGCACAAAAGTGGGTGGTACGTCACAAACGGAAGTGGCGGCCATATTGGGTCAGTCCAAACACAACAAGTGAACGAGACGAATAGTGGAACGACAAAACCTTCAAATTCGTGGAAAGTAAGTAATATATTGTTGCTTTTTGTATACATAAGTACATATTAAGACTTATAGTTCATGTAAAACCACTTTTTTAAACTTGTTAAGTTATATTGTGCTTAGAAAGACTGAATACATTTGTGGTCGTTGAGCGATAATATGGAGTGTTCTATATCGTACCCGCTTAATTTTTTTTTCTTACCCACTAATAGTGGGCGATAATATAGGTACGGGTAAGATGGCCATGTCCGTTAATTTTTTGGGATCAGCTCGTATCCTATAAAATATTATATCAAGAGTATTTTTTGCCATCTGTTATATATATTTGCTTACCTTAATTAACCCTGATTTATTTATGTTTTACAGATATGGCAAGGACCGCAAACAAAGTGGGGGCTTCTAAAAAACATGATACGGAGGAGGAATCCGAGGATATAGACGTCGATGACGATCAAGATACCTCGTTTGTCGCAGAACAAAGTGATTCGGGGTCAGAAACAGACAATGCAGGTCCTAGCACACCCAAGAAGAGGAAAGTTAGTGGTGGGAAGAAAGGGAAGAAACCTGCAGTGAAAAGCAAGTCTGAACAAAACCGTGTACGCAGTGTGCCGTGGACGCAACCGGAAATAAATCGACTTTTGAGCGCGGCCATTCCATACAGGGAACATCTGCGGGCTCAACATGTCACGTACAAGAATGCTCAGAAGGCGGAAGCAATAAAAGAAGTCCAACGTAAGTGTATAATTTGATTTAATATTGTTTTTAATATAAAGGTATTACTTTTATTCCATCTTTCCATCAGAACATTCCATCACACTTTATATGTATAATGTGAATACAAAAACATTTTGTATATATACAGTACATTTACATTTATTGATGTGGTTACCAATTTACCTTAACAGTTATCGTGCAGGGCAGCACCAATAACGAACGTACTATCAAGGATTGCAAAAGCAAATTATCGTATTATAGCGGGGATGTCAAGAAAGTGGTAAGTAGCTTATTCGTTTATGTTATATGTCAGTATTATATACTTCAAATCTAATTATATTATTAACAATTGTATTCACATAGTCCTCTGTATATTTGTTTCCTGCTTTTGCGGATGCTTATGTACTCATAATAAAAGAAATGACGCTCTTGTTCATACCACTATGTATATTGTATGACTTGATACAATGTTACCTAGACATATGTATAGTAAACATGTCTATTTTATTTCAAGAATGATGCTCTGCACAATGACAAACTGAAAAAGGGTATACCCTTGACCAAGGCTGATATACCGGGTCTCCTGGCGGTGAAAGCGCACATCTATCTGGATACTCTGGCGGTTGCAGGTATGTTGAAATGTCAATGTAATACAATACTAAAATATAGTCACAGTTCTTGAGCCACTTAAATGCTGTATGTAACTATGTCGACATAAAATTGGTACGTATTATACCGTCAGGCTTTTTTTTTGGTCTTTCCACCCAAGTGTGCTATAATGTTTATTATATGTGTATGTAAATGTGGTTGAATGAAGGCTATGTGTGTGTGTGTTAGAGGTGTATTTTTTCCGCGTTATGGGTGACATTGCTTGCCTAATTTATGTAACAATTTAACAGGTTTGGAGCAGTCAAAGTATCACAGTGTGTGGACACACTTTTATTCTACGGGCGAGCTCCTCGACGTGGAGGATGAGGATATGACAGTACCTCCCACAAAGAAGCGCGGTCGTCCCCGCAAGACCAACACTTCTGCGGCCACCAGTGAGGCACCCAAATTGGGGACGGATAAGAAAGGTTCCAAGAAAAACAAAAAAAGTGGTATGTGGATATCCATTTAATATGCTCAATTTCATACAAACTTAAACATTAACAAATCTAGCTCTGTAGCTAATGTGATTTTTAATATTTTAATTATCAATTTCATACATTTGTGTTCCCCAAACCCACAATTATTAATGTGTCATCATGAACTTTAAGCTCTGATGGATAACTTTATTTTTTAGCAACGGGTATTGGGAAATCCTCCAAAAATAAAAGGGCAGCAGAAAGTAACAGCGAATCTGAGGGTGAGTTAAGTCACCTCTTTTCTAAATAGAATTTGGTGCACATATATCCACCAATCATATTACTGACGTCATTCCTCTCCTCCAACCAGAATAATATGTTGGGGCCTTATAGAATAATATAAAACACCAAATAAAATTAATTTACGACCAAAATATGTGTCTCTCTTTGTTGTCAATAACATTGTTAAGTAGAGCTCTTTCCCATTGAGTATTACATACCCGTTTCACCCATTTGTAAGTTGTTTTAACAAATAAACTTCAAATACAGCTGAACACGTAGCTGTGAAGGAAGGTGAAGAGGTATCGGACAAGGAAGTTGAACACGTATCGGATAAGGAACATGAACACGTATCGCACCAGGAAGCTGAACAGGTATCCCACAACCAAACTGAAGAGAATACCGACATGTCTTCTCAGAATAAATCAAAGACGGACCATACATATTCCTCACCGGTACCAAAACCCCTAGACTTCTCGTGCGGAGGTAGGATATATTTTTAACGCAGGATTGTTGTTCCCATTTGTATACACATATAGGGTATTGTCAGGTATTTGGCATTGTCATGTATTTTGCCTACCTTTTTCCCATTATGATTCCATTGGAATAAACAACCACCCAACCATACGGCTTTCCTATATATGTTCCCATTCCATGGGGTTCTGGTTCATTAAATATGAAATATTTTAATCTGTAATATCATGGCTTATTTCCAGAGGGAACACCCAACAGAGAACACGACACCCTGTCCACCGACCGTGTGCAAAAGGAAAAGACTTCTCCCCTGTCATCTAGTACGTGGCGCTCCTTTCTTCATGAAGTGCACATTACTCCACTGCAGTGCATAAATGGTTACTACTATGTTTTTGATATTATGGTTTATGTCACCATACTAAAATCATTAACATAGATTTAACCACCATTTATATTACATCAGTGACCATGGAACATAGCCTTTACCCTTGAAGACATTAAATTCCTGGCCGCTATTAATAATGATTATAAAGTACCTAATTACAATGAATTTAAACACATTAACATTTTAATTCCATCACATACAGCCATGTCAAGCTAGCTGCATTTTGTGTAGGTGTATTTGTTTTATTCCACAGTAATGTTCCATGTAATGTTTAAACTACAATAGGAGAAATGCTGGCCATTCACAGTATTGTCATAAATAAATCATTCCAGTGTTTATATAACGGACAACATTTAGGAAAAAATAATTAAGAACAAATTCCCTCTTTAAGGAATAAAACAAAAATTTCCTTTTATTTCAGATCACTTGACGCAGTCTCACATTTTGAAAATTCCAGAAACTTCAGGGGATTCGGAAGATGATAGACGTGTCCATTCACCTGGTTTGCCCCCCCAGAATTATGATCACAATCCTGAGCTTGCCCGTTCTTCCCGCCCTTCCTGGGTTACCGACACTTCCCACACTGCCTCCCCTTCCAAGAAAATCACCTCCACTACACCGAATGAACACCAAAATGTTCAATTCACATGTCCAACCACACCGTCTGTACAACAACAGAGGGACGTGTCGCTTGTTTGTGAGAAAATAGTAGCCATCCAGGCGGTGCAAGCCCAAACAATGGCTAATATGGAAACAAACTTTAATTCATATTTAATAAATCTTGGAGAAGCAAATACCACCAGAAGCGATGAGCAAGCGAAAAAAAGAGAAAAAGAAGGGACGATTCTGCACCAAATAACGGAAAATCTTGTGCTCATGAAAGAGATAAAGAGTGCAGATAGTGTGAGGGAGTCCACGCAGGCTGAAATCCTTTCTGAAATTAAAGACAATCTCGTGCACTTGAAAAACACCAAGCAGGAGGTAAATGACAAGCTAGGCCAACTGGCGACGATCGCGCACTCCCAATATAACGCTATGCAGGAGATGGCGGAAGCCCTAAAATCCCAAACAACGGTGCTCAATGGTATGTATATATAGGGGAAATTTATTCAACATGCACTTTTTCTCGTCAGTCAAATTATACTTTGTAAATTTAATTAGGGTTTTGGTGTAATTTCATCACCTTCATTCATACTTTCAGAAATAAATGTAAAATCAATTCATGTAGTACAATACATAAAGCCATTGTACCTGTATTTAAAATCTATTTAACCACTTTTCCCTTTCAGTATGTTTACAACCCATACCTTAATGTTATAGCATTTTTTATCTCTTTATTTATTTTTTCAGAGATGGTGTCCGTAATCAAGAATCGCCCGGTATGCGGCCATGCTGCTGAGGTATTGGATACTTCCAGTCTTAGCGGGAGCGTTTCCGGCACCACCCCTACAACAAGGAGGCAGAGCAGCCGCTCCAGCAGCAAAAGTGGCCGGTCTGGTCGTTAATTTAGTATTACCATTATTTACAGTAACACAGGAAGATTTCTACGTATTAAAATAGAAATTTTTGGGTGCTGGATTAACAAGGCCTTTTCCAGGGTTTTAGTACCGGTATTTATGGCCTTCTCTATCACGATTATACAGCGTGTTCCTTTTTTAAATTTATTTTGGCTGTAACAACTTTTCTCAGTCAAAGGGTGATAAGTTTAAACCCCTTCTATCATGACTTTTTCCTTTAATTTTGACATGGTGAACCATTTAACCGTCCATTATTAGTAATTACGGAGTAAATGATGTTTATTTTTAGAGACACTGTGACAGCTATTACAGTCTATCTTATTACTATGGATATGTAAGTTTTACAAACACCATTTTGTTAATTATGTCACCTTTCACCCACATAATCAGGTTATTTTCTGCTGTTCTCTATATATTATGTATGAAGAAACTAATGCAACTTACTGTTCGTATGTAACTGGTGAAGGGTTTATTTGCTACCTACCATAACCATTGGTTCCGTTCATTCCAACAGTAGACTTTTTTCATTGGCCTATAATACACACATTTTTTTATGGGTTTTAAAGTCCAATGTTTTGGCTTATGGTTAATTGTATTATTTGTTATTTATAGTACCGGTATTGGTGTGGTATTCTATGATGAGAAAATAACCATATAGTGATGTAAATGTAAGGTTTATACCAAAGACCATTAATACTTAACGGGTAATATGTGTGCACATATTCAATCATTCAATTCGACCTTTATGTGGAGAGTGTGATTGACTTTAGGGTGGATTTACTTTTGTATACCCCTTTAAATGTTTTGAATGTCGAGAGACAGACTTACTATTAGTGGGTCGGTACTTAATTTTTTTTTTTGGTGGTGCTGCAGACAAGTGGGGTAAAAAGTAACTAATTACTTTAAGTACTAATATTTCATAGCTTAACGGTATCATTTGGTACATAGCATAAGAATTGTTGTATTTTTGTGCCCATAGGGAAGAGCAAAGGATGCTCAGATTACAAAACTACATGGCCATCTCCTGTACGGATACATATATTTAAGTCAATCACGTTCTACATTGCACCCTACAGCTCACTGTTTCTGGAGCTGTAATAACCAGGTGACTACATGGCAGAGAATTCATGGCTATATACTTAAGCGCATTTGCCTATAGAACCGGGCAAACATATATATTGGAACTGTTCGTTAAGACATGTTAATAAAACGGATTATTTTTGCAACTGTTATTTAATGTATTTTTTCATCTACATGGTAATGTAAAGTTAAATGTGTCCTAAAATTACTTAAATGTTACATAGAATATACATAAACCCACAAACAGCGTGTACCCGCTGGCTTTTAAACTGGCGCAGCACTGTGGCGCCATCTGTTATTAACGGGTAACACGCTAGGGGGCGACCATCTCTTTTGTTATTCATACGGGTACTTTTTTATGGACCAATGAGAGCAGTCCTTATATTGTACCCGGGAATTTGGAGTCCTCCTATCCGTCCCATTTCATCTGAAGCTCCCGGACCAACAACACCCACCAAATAGAACTCTTCAATATGGTATGTAGTTGGCCCTTTTTCTCACTTCCATGTTATACAATTTGTATTCCCACGTGTTAGTAGAACATTATATTGACAGCATTGAAAGTATCGAAATGTCTATCTGGTTGTGCGAACATAGTGATATATATGGGGTGACCTTCAGCCATTTTGTCGGCCATTTTATGTTTACGGGCACGTTTTTTGCTAACGGCCAATGTACCGCAATATAAAGGTGGTATTTGATATATATTTGTATGGATATACCACAATGATACCTAAAATATATCTTAACGCATAACCCTGTAAGGAGGTCCTAATTTAATGGTGTATTTGACGTTAGTTAATATAATAAAATTTATATTCGCACGTGCTACTAGCACATGATATGCACAGCATTCAAACTATGCAACTTGGTATCTGCTTATGTGAACAAACTAATATATTTTGGCTGAACGTCACCCATATTGGCGGGCATGGGATGTTTACGGGCAAGATTTTGGTTAACGGGCAATGTAGCAGAAAATATAGGTCGTATTTTATAAATATTTGTATGGCGATACCGGCATAATACCTGAAAATTTTTATACTAAATAACCCTCTATGCAGGTCATAATCTATAGTGTATTTCACCTAATTTCAGCCGCGGGCAAGGTCGACTTTAAACAGTGGCGGAGGTCCTGCCAAGCCCAAGAACCGTAAAAAGAGCACCGCTAAGCAGAATGCCTTGCCATCTTTTCCCACCAAGTGGAAAGCCCCGGCACCGAAGAAGAGTGTGAAGAACGCTGATGAGTTGATCAATGAGGTAGAGGAGGATAAAAAGGCAAGAAGCGCCAATTGGAGCCATGCAGAGAAGACATGTCTTTACATGGCGGCTAATCGTTTGAAGCAGATTCTACGTGAGCCCTACTCACATGCGTCGGGTGGTAATTACAAGAGGAATCAAGCATGGCAGCAAGTGGCGGGTATGTTATTAAAGCTGCAATATATAATGTTGCGTACTATATAGAAGTACCTATAAAGTAGCTAACATTACCGTATATTAAGTAACTGGTACAAGCTATATACATTTTCCGCAAGTATGGCGCCATCTGTATTTTACGGGTAACATAGTATCGGCCGTCCATATTAAATTCCACTTATGGGGGTATGGAGTTTTTCAAGCCATATATTATATAGACTACTATAAAAGAACAATTTATATTTGTCTTAATGTACATATTGTGTACTGTCACCTTTAGTTTATTTAAACTCTATTATGTGGATTTCCTTTTCTTTCGGCAGATGCTGTAAATAAAATGTCACACACTACCCGCAGTTGGAAAGATTGCATGAACAAGGTTGCACGTTTTGGGGTGCAGGCCAAGGAAAAGGTAAAATATAGGTTTCTCTAATTTCCTACATATTTACTACATATGACCATAAGGAAAATTGACATACATACATCAATTCAATCCCTAATACAATATGAATAGTTACATGTAGTTCAGAAAGATATGTAGCCTATTATAAAATGACGTGTTACTGAACATCCACCCATATTCCCTGTTGTTGGTTTCCTTTTTATGGTGGTAATATTACTTTGCAGTACCGCAACCTAGAACTTGCCCGTAATCAGACGGGTAATGGTGTCATTGAAGAGTGCCTTCAAGTTAGCACTCTGCAACAGATGGCGCTGGACTTTCTTGGAGAGGAGTGTGTTCTAGGTAGGTTGAACATAATTAAATACAGTAAAGTCTATCAATGTATTTTGGCGGTGTATTAAAGGGTTTATTTAGTACCAATCTATGTAAACACATGTGTATCAAGAAATGCATGTTTAATAATTGAAAAGAACTTATAGTAATTGGAGACATTGTAAATAGAAATTTATTAATATATATTTCACTGTTGACATGTATGAAGTGAGTATTCATTAATATTTGTTATATTTCCAGGCGTTCCAGGTATGCATGGTTCCCCTGTCACTCCACCTGGTGTCGAGACTGAGGATTATTTTGAACGCAGCAGAGCAGGACCTTGGAACCCACGACGACTGTCTGTACCAAGCTACCGCTCTTTCATCAAGTCGGTGGCAAAAATTGACGACTAGATGTAAAACCCTGGCGACGTTATGCTATACTATTGTTACGTTATTAAAGTATTAGCATCAATATCCGTCCTCATTAACTATAGATATAAGATACTTATATAGATGTTACAAATACTTGTTTTGATTGAATAAAAAAGTTGTTACAAAAGTTAACCTATATGTATTTTTATACAGGAAAAACCATTATCTCATACTTATTATGGCCCTTTATTGTGGTGTAAAATAGCGGAAAGCAACAGTTTAACAGTTTGAAAATTATTATATTAGGGGCGTTTTTATATTTAACAGATTCAAATCGTCATGGATTTCCCATGAAATAGGGATTTAAAATATTGTTTAAATATACACAGAAAAAGGCAGTTGAAGGGCAATTCAGTACCTTTTCTATGATTTTGTCAATACCCAACTTACATCTATTATTTAACGGGTAATACAAAATGCGCGTCCCATTTGAAGTACAAATTGGGGGGGGGGGTGGAGAGACTGTCATCTAGTGTTGGTAAAAACAAGTGACAGTAATTTAGTTCAGCGGGTAATATAGGTGGGGCCGTGACCGTTACTTCCCCTGTTTATAGGTGGCGGCATAGTATATTAACGGGTAATACAGTAGGGGGCGTGTATGTTGGTTTTTTATGGGGATGACATTTTTTAAAAATTTTGTTAACTATTAATATATGGGTATAAATCCTTAATTTATCCTTTCCGCTTTACTATGAAAATTTTTGTAGGATAGCTCACTTTGCTATTATTACTTCAACAACATTGTCCTTACGCTAAAGGTTTATTTATACTAAATCAATCACGAGCACATGAGGTTGTAACAAATATAATTCTTTTATTTCCACTGTTGCCGCTCAATCATTCGTAATGATATTTAATTTCGCGGCAATAATATACTTTTTTTAATAGGTATCCGTAACAAAACAACCGCATAAATTATAATGAAAAGCCTCATGACAACCGGCTATGTCGTTGCCATTATGCTAAACAGACTTTAATAACACTTCATTAACCCACGGTGGAGGGCAAACACAAAGTAATCGCACCTTGGGTATATGGTATACCCTAACATAAACGAGGGTTAAGGTGGATGCCTATAATGGATAACAAGTATCTATATTCACTCCAAATATTTCCAAAATATACCGTACATATTTTGAAAGCAAACAGTGAAAATAATAATATGGGGTCCCTAGCTACTTTTTTAAATATCCAATTTTGAAAAAGAAAACTATTTCTCCAACACTAGACCACAAACTCATGTATTTTGTGAGTAATTGTATTACAAGTATCACCATTTTTCTTAAACTCACCCAAAATATTACTCTAATCATTTGTAATAAAATATTATAAATTTTAAAAGATGGTCCCGTGCATTATTCAGTGGTTTTGGGCAATTTAAAATAAAAATTTATGATATTCTATTAAGTGAAAGGTGGTGAGGCACTGGGTGTATAACACCTCATCTAGACTTTGTGGGCCAGTGGGTATGAACAATAGCAGGGTACAGGTGTAGGCTATCTAACACATAAACAGTTTTCAATCACACATTTAAAAGTGTGCAGTGATGTACGCATCCCTCACGGCAGGATCGTCGTTCGGGCCATTGGCCACTGGCTGTGGGACGTTGCCGCCCAATGGTATCTGCCCGTGGAGGATGCGGATATCTTCTTCCTCGTCCGCATTAGGGTCGAAATCATTACCATCTTGCAAGGCCAAATTATAGAGGCACGCACAGGCCGTTATAATGCGCACACACTTGTGGACTGTGTGGTATAGATAGCCCCCATGGCCGTCTATTGTCCTGTAAAAAATTATTTAAAACACTTTGATATACAGTCCTCACTACTTAAGGCACATTAGGTTTGGCAGCCTGTATTGCCCATGAGTGCGGAACGGCAGCCTCTCTCTCGTTAGCTGGTCTTTTACGTTGCCAGCACGGGGGTAATCTCTTTAAACAAAAAAAAAAGGCATTTTTTAGTATTGCTCTTATGCAGCTTAGGAGACATATCATAAATAAAGTTATATGTACTTTTGGAATTTGATAATCCTTCCCCGGCAGCATATAGTATATATGGGACTTTTCATGCTTGGAATTTAAATTGAAATATCAACACAATAATATTGACCCATTAAAAAAAAAAAAATTACAAATAAATGTCGATTTATTAATGGGACCATAGTATGTTGATCAAATACCAACCGGAAACGGCACTTCATTCCCCCGATGACGGTCTCCACCTGTGAGCGATGAGTGCGGTGCCACCGGTTGTATCGGTGCTGGCAGGCATTTGCCTCGATGCGGACCGGTGGAAAGATGTTGGGTGCCGCGGGGTAGCTAGCAAACATAATATATTTCAAAATTTTACTTTATGTCCTAATTTGTATAAAAGAATATTCACAAATTTATATGTACATAATGCATATTACTGCAGCTCCCACACTATTAAATAGATGCACACATTTTTCTACCCTCATTTAAACATCCAAGAAAATATAAATATAGTATCAGATATTAAGTACTTACGCGCTGTCTGCCAAAATGTAGTATGGGTTGAGCGACCCATCATTGCACAATGGCCGCAGATGGCCGAGATTGAATGCATGGGCATCCCCCACAGACCCTGCCCACGTGGGGTCGATGTGCGTAATTTTACCCACCGCATCACACACTACCTGTTATAAGTAAAAAAAAAATATTAATCTCTATATCATAGAAACTAGAATATGGTTTAATATATGTATATATATATATGTTATACGTATATAATATATATATATATAGATATTATAAATAATATATATATTCTATATAGATATATTTATACCACTTTATCCTTGTGTAGCCTATCTTAAATATACATATTCATACCCATTAATCATAATGTTATTACACATTACATATATGCAAACAGCAAAGTGTATTTACCAAGGTATTTATCGAGTAATACCCGTGACGATTGATGTAGGCCTGGGGATTCACCGTTGGACATTTCACCGCAATGTGCGTACCGTCCGCAATTCCTATGCAGAGGGGCAGCCCGGTTTTGGCTAGAAAACCTGCAGCTGTTGCAGCCTTCTCTTGTGGAGTAGTTGGCCACTTTATGTAGCGGTCTGAGTAGTCATAGAAGTACTTGACTACCGCATCATTGGCACGGGAAACCGTAGCTTTAGACACCCCTTGGTAATCGCCTACCACAGACATGTTCGCTCCCGTCGCTAAGTACCTTACGGACAAACAGAACTGCAATAAAAAAATTAACACTTATAGAGGGAGCCACCTTATTGGGTGTATACATTACATATAGTATTGTATCCGCTTTATTGTGGGCGGGTAACATGTCTTTTTCCCACCATGCGGCAGCACATACGAAAAGTACCCAAATTAAAATTTATGTGTTCCCGTTAGACATTAACAATATAGATATGATTCAAATTAGTATTAAACATGCCCAGCATAGCGTATGCTATTTGAAATGTAATTACTTGTTTTATATGACATAACAGAAATATAGACTATGTGGCCCTCGTTAAAAACATGTGGCCTATATTATACACGCTTTCATGTTGACCGCTAATATACATATTGTACAGTAGGGGGCACCACATGCCATAAGCGTATGTACAAATATTGCAAGTCATATAAGGTCCTTTTACATGGACACTATACAGTGTATAAAAATTATTTAAAAAATACACTATATACACGTGGCTTATTTATATCTACATTTTATTTTAAAACCTACCTTATCCTCCAAGGAAAGGCCCCCTCCAGCTGCAGATTCTAGCTGGGGTAGGACCAAACGCATATGGTCAATCACCTCCTGTGCAGTGTCTTTGGACACACGATACCGCAAACGAAATTTTCTATCAGAGAATTCCCCGAAGGGGTGAGTGAGAGGCCTGTACTGTTTCGGCAACCTCCCCAACGCGTCCAGCTGTTGCGCCATTCTGTAACTAGTCTATTCTGTAACACGTCCAGTCACTGTTGCAGAGCATACGGGAAAGATCGAATATCGCGCCGAATCCTATTTATATAGTGGTACATAACAACATTGAAAATAAGAGGAAATACGTCATTCCACTTCCCTTTCTCCTAAGGCCCCATACAATCACATTAATTGTGACCGCTTTTTAATATCTTACCCGCTATTTATTTTTTATTTAGCGGAAACTGAGAAAATTGCACTTTCAATTGGGCTCTTTATATCTATTTTTTTTTTATATTTCCCCATTTTTTCCTTTCAAAACATATTGTTACTGTATTTTCTGGTATTTATACACCCCTCTAAATCTTTATTACTTAATAAAATGAAAAAAAAGAAAGTTATACACATGCTTTCATCTCGTATAACTCGCCATGTAGCAACACTACACATTTTTTATTTGCGGCCAACTTTTTTATTTAACGGGTACAATTTAACGGACAGTGTAACACTACACTATTTACTATAGAGATAGCAATTTACACCCGTTACCTCTTACGGACACAATAATTGAAGGGGTATCATTTTAAGCGGCCATGCAACACTCCACTGGTCTTTGAACAATTATCTTACCCGCAAATTCATTATGTAACAGACCCCTGAGACCAGGACCATTTAAGCCTGGAGGGTGGCCAGGACCAGACAACTACAAAGAATAACTAACCTGACCACCCACCCCAATTTTAGACCAAAGCAACAATTCACTAGCGTTCATAGCGAAATTCTTATGGTAGAACTAGTAGCCATGTTAGAGATCAGTACTTGTCTAACACTAGCCTGCTGGTTTCAACCTATTCAAATGCCTTCAAATAGTATATTCTATGGGATATCTAGGATATGTTGGGTGTAGTAGCAAGGCTTAAACCCTTTCTGCTTTGACTTTGAATAGAACAGCCAACCAATAGTTGTAGTTTAGTCAGGGTTTCATTGAATTATTTATAATATGACATTTCATGTGATAAAATTGAGCCAAAAGCGCTGAAATAAGGAAATGTGCCCTAGTGTGAGATGTGTAGTCCTATAGGTATACATCAAATAGTATTCTGGATTAAAGCACTATGCGCTCTTAAAAGGGTTAAGGGGTAGGCGAGTCTGTGGGAAGATGGCAGGTTTGCATGTGAGTGTGTAGGTAATACCCCATCTAGAAGTGCCCCAATAAATCATCATTATAACCTCTCTGTGCCATCATGCCTTGATACATTAGGCCTTGTCAGACTGCAATGGATTCCATTTTTGAAGCTTTAAAAAATTGCCTCTGTTGTGTCAGGCATTACTTCTCCCCTTTTTCCCTCACTTTAATGACTTCTCGGAGCCCCATATGGCATGTATAGAATCTTTTAGTGGTTACATCAAATAAAACCCTACCTCGGAAACTCCACGCTTTGGTGAATGGTCACTCATACAGCGTCCATTACAGATGTAAAACGACGTGTTAATGAGGTCCACATTCCCTGCATGCCAAGAGAAGCTGAATCTAAATGGGAAATCAATGCATGCCTGCAAAGCTTTCTTCCTTGTTAGGCGGTCGGTGGGAGGCAGCGCTTAAAAGGCAATTGTAGCCAATGGTGGTACCGTGCATAAGAAATTCAAGACAGCACAGGAATCAATTATGTTTTAGGCGTTGACAATCAGGGGCTAATCGGACTCTATGAGGGTGAGTGCTGGGGATTAGCTGTTGAACTGTTTAAATGCAGCAGGATCCAACTTTAACTCAACAATTATTTCTAACCCACCCATGGAAAACACATTTGAAGGGCACCTCACTAAAAGGCTCTGGTTACTTTATTTTCCTGATTTCTAACAGGGAGGGAGGAGATTTTGTCTGGGATAACTGCTGTTGGTTCCTCAAGTAATATTTGAAAGCAATCCGATTTGATGGATGTGGCAATTTTGAAAACAGTTATCTGATCTTATATCCACCCACCTATATTTCCCACTCATTCTCAGTCTATTTATTTTTATTCATTACCCCAATTCCCACCTTTTACATACAGCAAAGCTAAATGATTTACACACTGGGGTTATATCTATCCCTACTTGAAATGGCATTATCACCAAGGGTGTAAATGTAGGTTTTCTAGGCATTTTAATTTTACTTGTGCCTATATTCCTGACCATTTGATAACAGGTATCAGTATTACAACATTATTTTGGCCTAAATTATTCATATTGAATGTCAGATTATGTCAGATCATAGAAAATCAGGGAGTCTAATATTTGACATTCAATATTATTTGGCTGTCCTACAATTCTCAGTCATTTCTGGAAGGATTCCAGCCTGACTACTCTAACACAAATGTCCTGTATCTATACTCTGCGCTACAGACACTTAAGGGTGTGCCACTAAAATAGAAAGGAGTATGCATGCAGGTATGCATGGCAACTACTCATCCATTTGCAGCACTTTGACCAATGACTGAGTAGTGGGTGGAGGACACAGCGGGTGGACATCTTGCCTGCTTATAATCTATATGCCTTTAAGGGTAGCATAGTGCATGAATGCAGTATGCTCTATGACATGTATTAATGCAGGGAGTAACTCAACAGTCCTGGATTCAAGTGTCATGCTGTATACAGTGTTGATACACTACCTAATGGTGGGCATGATGCATGCATGCAGCCCTGGTGAGTAAGACTCATCAGGGCTACATATATGATGACAACAGGCTTTAAGTGTTGACGCACCAGACAGCCCTAAAGTGTACCCCTTTGTCTCAGGGATCTTGGAATACCTTATGCCTGGATGTAGAGGTGCTCAATGGTAGAGTGGTGGCCCATTCACTACTGGACCCTTATTAGATCAGCACCTCTCAGTGCTACAACTGCTGCCACATGCACCGACTCAGGAGCAATGGGTTCAGGTCAAGCTAAGAGGGACACAAGCCTATATATAGCACTGTGGAGGGAAAGAGGAATTCTAAATTCTGGAGTATTTTAGGCGGGGGGGGGGGGAACAGAGAACTGAGCCCATCCTCCATAGATTAGGTCACTCATCTTATATAACGGATCACTGCTGTGTTGGGCAAGTGGCATTTATTGTGAATACCTATCCTACTAAGTCGAGGCAGACCCGTAAGGTATAGTATCTGTCCTAGGATCAGGGTGGATACAGTACCCACAAGACCATCATCTATATTTGTTTCATATGACATCGGGACCCAACCCTACAGTTTTGAAAAAATGAAGATTATTTCATATACATTTGGCCATCTTTAGGTTTTGATCATAGGGTTGCAAAATTTGTGACCATGCATGTCATGTGAGAGGGAGTTTCAACTTAGATCTAATTAAGACCTACCCAACCTAGCTTATCATATCATGTTACTTAAATTGGCCTCACCAATTTAGGCTATACCTACCCAATACTGATCACAACCTGGATGATCCGCCCCTTCGCTGGGCTGTATACCCTTTAAGGATCGCACAAGGCTTCAATTGGCTATACTTGTTGTCCTCATCATGCATAAATTCAGCGAGTAACTTGGTTGAAAAATCATGGCAACACTACAAGAAACTCCCGAAGGGTTGACACGATGCACTAATACTATGTTGGTGAGTCACTCACTTGTGCTGCATTATTAAATCATGCTTTGAGGCAACATGCTGTCCTTAAAGGGTTAACCTGTGGCGCCCTGAGTGCAGGCTGTACAGCTCATGTCAACAAGTGGCCATTCATTACTGCCTGACGTGCAGGGCAGGCAGCGGGGACCCTATTCATCACGTCACACCGACCACCCGCCAATATTGATGACATACCAGGACACCATATACCTGCCCTGTCCCTCTATAAGCCTCTCCATACGGGGCATTCACCAATATTGATGCCATTCGGTTGCAGGATATCCCTCTATAAGCCTAGGGAACGTTTTACCAATATTGATGCCAGACCTAGGCTGGATATACTACTGCATGAATGCTGGCATTTAAGCAAACTTCTTTTCACTAAATGTCAGCCTTTAAGCAGCTTGAAGTTGACTAAAGGCCACATAAATGTCACAGGAAGTTCATAATGATATTTAAGCAGATCCATGTGGCATTTACTGGAATTCTGTAAAGTATTACTTTAAGTAGTCTAATCTTTGCTGAAATGTCAACATTAATGCTGTATGCCTGCCCTAACCATGCCTCCCAACCTCTCCATATACGCGTTAGGGAAGTTACATTCACAAATGATGTCACCTATTTTCTGACTGTTTTCAAGATGCTCCATTCCTTTGTCACTGAATCAATATTTTTAGGCCTTCATCCAGCCACTGTCACGCCTATTCTAGTTGTTTCTAAAACACAACACCAAGATCGAAGACAAGTTGTATTTGTGTAAGGAATATCTCTCAATTGGAAATAAATACATATGAAATATATACATAGATAATTATAAACATTTGTACATGATCAATAAAACATGTAGCTTGTTTGCATTACAGGGAATCAGTTTGTGCTTGGTGATTTTAACGTGAAACTGTGAAAGAATAGTGTACAGGGAACGAGAGGTATTCAGTCAAGAGGACATTGTTTTTTCCATGGCCCTGAATATTGTAAAGTAAAGAACCTAGAAGAAAGGGCGAGCAATATTGATAAATCATGCCACAATGGGGTCTAATGATACAAGCAAATACAACCCTTTAAGGGCCGCATAGTACCTTACTGTGCGGTGTGACATTTGTTGTCATGATGCATCAATGTAGTCCAGGTTAGTGACTTTTTTATATTATTTTAAATAGATTTTTATTAAGGAAAATACAGCATAGTAGGTTTAATAACCTACGGCTGGTAACCGAACTCCGGCTCACGCCAATCTGCCGTTCGGCCGTTCTATAATGCCTGTCTGACTAATATATGAGAATCAATGTGTAATGGCGCCATTTCAAGAAATAAATTACATCTATATCATGTTAATACATCTGTCAATAATAATTTCAAGAGGGGGGATGGGTTTAAGATAACATTAATGCATCATGCCATCCCTATCGGGTTGGTACAGGCCTAAGGATCAGCATGGCATGATGCATGAATGCAGCCTTAGCGAGTAGACTCACCAGCTAGGCTGCATTCATGCATCGTCATGCCAAGAGGGCCCCAGACGGGGGGCAGCTGTGTCACCTGTCGAAAATGGGAATGGCAATATCCCTTGTTGATTTTAAGAAATATACCTTGTCCCTTGTCGATTTCCCTTGGAGAGTATTGTCCATTGTTGCCAGCCTGCCCCTAATGTTCCCTTGTCCCTTGTCACAAAGGTGAAAACAGGAGCTGGACGCCTTGTCCAATTTACCTGTCTGGGGCCTTCAAAGGGCACAGCACATTAAAGCTCTGTGTGGCCATTACAGGTTTAACCCATTAAGGACGGCATGTTGCTATAAGATGACATTTGTCATCAAGATTCACCAGTACAGCGCCGACGAGTAACTCGCAGTGCTGCATTGCTGCATCATGCCGACCCTTCAGGAGTGTCTCAACCTCGTAGGATCACATTATGCTTGAAATGCAGCACTGGCAGATTACTCACCAGGGCTGCATTCATGCATCATGACGACCAAGGGCATGATGCATAAATGCATTCTACTGTCCTTAAAGGGTAAAAGCTACTGGAGGAGACCATGCAGCACCAGTCTCCAGGGCCTCAGTGAAGGCGTGTCAAGTACCTGGGATCTGAGACCAGCACCATTCTAACCCTGGAGGGTGGCCATGACCAGACAACTACAAAGAATAACAACCCTGACCGCCCACAGAATCTAGGTCTGCATTGACTGCGCCTTTATTGAATACTATACGCCCTTTCAAGCGAGACTAGAGGCCGACTCTTGTCTCGCGTTTGACCCTTTAAGGACGGCATGTCGCTAAAAGATTAATTTGTTGTCATCATGCACCAATACAGCCCCTACGAGTAAATTGCCAGTGCTGCATTGGTGCATCATGCCGACCCTTTGAGAGTGCACCAATCCTATATGTTCGGTATGGTGCTAAAATGGAGCACACCTCAAATGTATATGCAGAATAGAAGTCCCCTATATTTAGACCATTAACTGAATAGCTTTTAGACAATTGAAATGATTCCCTGTCATTCACTGCTGTATTATTACAGTGATACTGGTACCGATCTGACAGCTGTTATCAATGCTTATATCGCCGGTACCAGATCAGATAATGGGCGCCCACACTAGACAACTGGCTGGATCTTCAATGGGTCCAGCTGGTTGCCTAATGTACGCAGCCAATGACATTATTTGTGAACGCTCCCTAATAATAGTTCTTTCAGAAATATGATATACTCTGAACGGGTTAGCATGGTAGTGGATTAAGGCCGTTGCACACGTACAATAATTGTGTGACATATTTTCAGACACGTCTTGATATAGAGGTCACCTGTATACCGCTCATGACACGTGATTGCAGGGTGGTTTGTCTAGAGGCGGACAGAAAGGTGACCAGTGTGTCAGAGGCCAATTCTCCCAACACTGTCTCAAATAGGACTCTGCCCATAGTACTGCTTGTACCCACAGTACTGGGAGAAATGTTTTGTGGAAGAAGGGAGCAAAATGGTACTACTTTTTTGCTGTTCTCCTATCCCCACACTGCAGTCTGAATACACCAAAAATAGTCCCCAATTTTGACCATAAAATATGAGCAATACTTCTGTTGTGTTAAATTGTTGTTCTTCATACACCCATTTAAGTATTTGAATCGATTCAAAGTTCTACAAATGAATATCTTAAAATCGTGACTATAATTATGTAAGTTTTAAGGGAAATCCGCCGCGTTTTGGCAGAGAGAAAGTAGTCCTGGTAGAAGGGAATGAGAGTCTCTGCTTGGAGATTGACAGAAGCCATGAAGCCACATCCGGGTGACTTTGGGGCAGGTCACGTGGGGACCAGGTGGTAGAGGGCAAGCACAAAAAAGGCATACATGGTACAGGAGCCATCTCTGAGGCTGGATTCTGGGTCTTTAACCCTATACTGATGGCATGTCACTAAAAGATGACATTTGTCGTCATGATGCACCAATGCAGCCCCAGCGAGTAGATCATCAGGGCTGCATTGGTGCATCATGCCGACCCCTCGGCAGTCTATACGAAAATATTTTCACCATGCAGGGCATTCGGTCCTGCAAATATTTTTCTTTGTAGGCCTGGATATATCGCAGTACAACCTTGCTATTAAAAAATAAAATATAAAGCAAGTGTTTGTACTGACAATGATAATGAATAGGGTTCCCCTGTGTGTCATCATTTTAATATGTAAATTACTGAAGAACACTACAGGAAATATTAAAGCTATCTGTTTTATGCTGTAGAAACCTTAATAATGGTCCGATTTACAAGCCATAAAAAATGGCATGTAGGCAGAAATTCCCAGGATACAGCCAGTCATTTGGGCCGGCAGTAGCCATATTTCTGCCGGACCGGCAGCCTTTTTTTGCCGGCTATAGCCGGTGTCCGGCAGGTTTTCGTATAGACTGCATCGGGAGAGTCTCAATCCCATAGGTGTCAGCATGATGCTTGAATGCAGCCCTGGCAAGTTACTAGCTAGGGCTGCATTCTTGCATCATGCCGACCAAGGGTATGATGTATTAATCTATTGTGCAATCATTTAAAGGTTAGCACATAAAGTATTTTGAAAACATTAATGAGGTACTTTAGACCTTCATCTTAACTCTAGAAAATGAAAAATAATAATCGAGCCTTTTCATCTCCTCAATGACAATAAAGAAAAAGGGAAAATATGGACCCATTTCGCTAAGAAAGGTCCGGCGACTATAGAAACGCAACTGCATATGTAGATCTATCTAGGCCTAGTAGGAGGTTGGGACTGATGTATATTGGATGGCTTATCTATATTATCTGGCGGTATCAGCTAGGTTCTTGTGTAAAGCAATATATCACGTAGACCATGTAGTCATATATGTTTAGCTATCTGTAGGTCAGGTAGACAGGCATGATATATACGTATATGCATCTAGCAAGGCATATTTAATCCGCATAATGCAGTGTTGCCGAAAACCAATTTGGCCTGTGTTGCGAGATCTTACATAGGCCATTCGCCCTTTACACAGGCCACATCGGACCTCTTTTCATAGAAATGAATACAGATCATAATAATTCCTTAATAACAGCTTACAAAATTGGTTTGAAAATGCTTAAATGCATTGAAAAAAATGCTTATAAGTTAGATGTACCTAACTCAGCTTCTGATAGGAATATTTGACAATTCTTTCACTGTCTTGGAAAGCTGAGATCATGGCCGGCCTTTGTGGCCGATGTCTGATGGCCTCACATCGGGCATTACGATTCTACATCGGCAAAAGCCGATGTGCCGATGTCATTTCGGCAACACAGCATTTAATGTATGGATACAGTTTGCCCTTTGTCGTGTCGACATGATGCATGAATGCAACCCTGCCTACAGTCATACATCATGCCGACATTGCAGAGTTGATATACTCCTGAAGGGTCGATATAATTGAATGTACCTGCTAGTTACCCACTAGGGCTGCATTCATGCATCATGACGACCAAGGGCATATAATGCATTAAAGCACTATGCTGCCCATAAAGGGTAAGCTATACTCAAGATAAGGAAAACAACACCGTAGAGTGTAGCTAAAGCCGGGAACCACAGTCTCCTGAGGCCGATGTCTGGTTGTCAGGGGGACCTATCACAGTATCAACCGCCTATCAGACAGTTGCTGAGATAGCATTACTACACCTGGGGGGGGGGGGGGGGGTGCTGTCTGTACACTGTCCAGGGTTGTATAGAGGAGAGAGGACGGCGTGGGTGGGGGCCCAGAAGGAGGATGTGTCAGGTAGTTACTAGTATGGCAAGTAAGGCCCCGTCCCACTGTGCACAGTAAAGTTATGGATCCGGAGTGGTCATTTGCTAACAATAGGATTGGGATGAGGGGGGGGGGTAAAACTAATTTAGGCCCTGGGAGGGCGGGGGGATCTGACTCAACGTGAAAGCTTACATGACATCAATGATAAAAGGGCATTCACACTAACATCTTACAACCCACCTTGTTTCGGAAATTTCAAACGCTCTAAAGCCAACACCCCTACCCCTGTCGTTAAAAACTGATCACTCCCTTAAAACGCTGATATCAGCTTCATCCTCATTTTGTCCTACTGATCTGAATGCCCTTCTGCTCTACAAGCTGATGCGCTGGCTCATAACAGGACACATGCCCAATGACATAATATTCAAAGTTTACTTACACAAACATCATATAGCATCACCAACCTTACCACACAACACGGCACACACTCAAAAAATAAACTTGTCTCCAGACTCTTCAAAGTGACGGTCATAAAATAAACGAGTCAAAAACTAGTCTAAGTGACAAGGAAGCGGGTCCTCTAGCTGGAGATAGAAGACCCACTTGGTATGTGCCAGCCCAAAACCCGACATTTGCCAGCTCGAGATTCTATTTGTGGGATGGTAACCTGATACATTAGACAACTTTTGACTCGTTTATTTTATGACAGTCACTTCGACGAGTCTGGAGACAAGTTTACTTTTTCAGTGCAGTATAGGACCTTTAGAAGGCAGGTTTACATTGGGTAGGGAAGGGGGGGGGGGAGGTCTGACACATGTAAGACCAGACATGAAACCCAACTGTCATGGCCGTAACGTGCTACAATGTATCACCAACAAAGTAGTTTTAACATTACTGCAAGTGGTATCGATTCGACCCTCCCGTGTGACAGATGCCCTATAACACATGAGAGGAGGAGGGGGTATGACACATTCTACGCTGCCACATGGCACATGCCTATAAAGAGAATTTATTTTATACAGACATAACAATCCTTCACCCCTCGCCTATCTGCAGTGCATACAACTTAACCCTCTGAAGACGGCATGTCACTAACAAGCAACATTTGTCGTCATAATGCCCGGCGAGTTACTCGCTGCAGCTGTATTGATGTATCGTACGAACCCTTCAAGTGTATCAATCCTGTAGTTACTGTTACAGTGTAGGTACGGCATGATGTTTGATTGTAGCACTGGCGAATTACTCGCCAAGGCCAAATAAAAAAAAGGTTTGTTTCAGGTTACCCGACCCTACCTAGCAAAACCGGGCCGACCCTAGAAATTTATATGTATTTTGAAAAAATATTTATATTTTAGGTCATTTTGGGGCTATTTAAGGGTCGATCTGATAGTTCACGAGTCGAGGTGGTCGTCGGCGAGTCGGTATTGTAGTTCGTGAGTCGATTTCTGGGTACTTTTCAGGCTAAAGTAAAAAAAAAAAATTAAGAAAAAAAAAATCCGACCTACCTACCCTACATTTTCAGACCATGTAACCTGAAACACCTTTTTCTTTTGGCCCAAGGCTGCAATATACATCATGATGACCAAGCGAATGATGCATTAATGCACGATGTTGCCCTGGAAGGGTTAGTGCCTGCCACTGCCACCCATTTCAGCTTTTGTCAAAGGGTGGCAGTAGAAACCTAAGGCACCTTCACGGCTATCAGTGTATCAGTGTATCAGTATATCAGTGCTACAGTATCTCCCTGATACCTTAAGCTTTGTGGGTCGTGGTAATCTAGGAATCTAGCACTGTCTGGAACTGTCTGGATATCTGCCAGGTGACATGCGATACAGTTTATACATGTAAGTCAATACCCTGAGACCTCCTCCTGAGAGGTGTTTTTTCTCAATTATAGGTATTATCTAATTAACATCAGATATCTTCCCTTCTCACTACTTAAACAACCCATATAAAGTGACATTTTTCTGTGCTATGAAGTATTGTAGGCCCTTATTTCATGCCAGATACGAGCATTATTATGCTTAAGTACTAGAATCCTCGTATCCCATACACCCCATGGGATACATTGTCCCCGTATCTCATGGCCTGTGACGTCATCATGGTTTATGGTTTGTTAAGTTAAGTGCTTGTTAAGTTAAGTGCTTTTTAACATGATTTAACATGTTTCGACATGAAATATAGGCAAAGGCTCATGGCTAGACAATAATTTGGTATCGTTCCCCCCGAGGTGCGGCTTGGTGGGATACGGCCCTAGCCTCACCTTGGGGGGAACGATACCAAAATATCTACATGTACTAGCTATGGGCCTTTGTCTATGTACCCCACATTGGCATCATCAAAATGACCCTGCCCAGTCTCTTCACCCTCTAAATGAATCATTAGCTGCAAATACAATAATTATATATCTGCACTCCAACACTTACTGATTGTCCAACTCTGTTCTGGCTGCAAAGCTGGTATGGAGAGATATAGGACGCAATGGTATTTTTAATTCAGTGTGTAGCTTAGTGGCGCAGGAGCAGCACATGACATAAAAAAAGAAATTCAGGATCGATCCTATTTTGTTAGGTAGGGTTTGAATACCTGAAACACTTTTTCTACTCTTTTTGACCTTAAGGAATTACCGTAAAACCTTGGCTATAAGCCGACCTTGGTTATAAGCCGAATGTGAGTTTGGGAGTAAAAATTCAGCTTATAACAAAAGTGCTTGAAATTTGTTTTCACTATGTTCCTACATTATTAA
Organism: Harmothoe impar; assembly: GCA_947462335.1. Taxonomy (NCBI): domain Eukaryota; kingdom Metazoa; phylum Annelida; class Polychaeta; order Phyllodocida; family Polynoidae; genus Harmothoe; species Harmothoe impar. Next base: position 16,905,708 of record OX381709.1, read on the forward strand.
AACCTCGCCTATAAGCCGAATGGGAGTTTGGGGCTTAAAATTCGGCTTATAGCAAATGAAAACCCCAAATAAAATTCGGCTTATAGCCGAGGTTTTACGGTATTTATCTGATTGATTTTGAGTGTAGCTTAGCGACGCGGCAGCAGCAGGTGACGTTACATGTAACACCAGTTGCTGCTGCCGTGTTCGGCACCAGGCACCACGGGAAGGTGCTACACACGCCTGGCAGGCGAATTTGTACCCTACTGTGCAATTTCAGATAGGGTTTAATCAAGATAAGTCTAAAAAGACTTACACCCAAACATGTGACCATGACAACCATATGATGATTAACAGACATATCCCTAGCAGACAAAGGGGATTTAGACTTCTAGCGTACAAATGTAAGGTAGAATGTCTAGTGTTTCTTGTTGTACTTCTTCTTCTTCTACGTTCTTCCGATTCTTCCGATTCTTCAGTTTCCATAGATAGAATTGTTTCATAATGTAAGGTTTTCACCTCGTAGTTTTTTAGTTGATTCCTACAAAATGGACATGTTCCGCTACCGCTGCCGTAGGTACCGCTACCGATCCATGTATCCACACTGTAAAAAATAGATGTACTTTTTACAGATTTACTCTGTTAAATTTAACGCTGATTCACCGTTATTTGGAATACGATGAAGCACCGTAAATATCAGCCATTTCACAGTGGATCCTTGTTAAATGCTAACCTGGTTTAGATTACGATGATTCAACGTAAATTCATCTTCTAATGTCAAATCCCAGAGGGAGCCACATATTGTGGATCTTGCCATAGATAGGTGGCCTGGTTTGTAAGAAGATTTTTCTGGAGAGTGTGAGCCCTTGAAGTGGAGTATACATGTTGAAATAGTGGCAATTTTCAATTAATCTATAAGTTTGACAATTTAACAATTCAATCTTGTGATAGGTTTGGCAAAATACCATGATCACTTGATAATATCCAGAAGAAAGTAGCTCTCTGGATCTATACACCTATTTTGTGGTAATATACTATGCATATATCCTCACCTCTGGAAACTCTGCCTTGTATCAATCCTATAGAGTAAAACCTCTTGTATAGGCCAGGGCTAGTATGCAAGTCAGAGCGTCAGTGGTGCGAATAGGATAAGGACAAAGTCAACGTATGCCTTATCCGTAAGTTTTTAGATGTATGCTACAGTAACTAAAGTCACCATAATCAGACTCCCTGTGAGGCTTATCGAATATTCTCTGTATATTTGAATACTGTGAATCTATTAATGCTGATTTAACGTAAAATTAATGGTGATTCAACGTAAAATGAACAGTGATTCTGTGTAAAATGAACAGTGATTCTGCGTAAAATTAACGGTGACCGTCACCGTTAAAAAAACGGTGAAAGTTATGTCCCAAAAGTTGCCGGTGATTCAACGTCATTTTGACGACTTTTTTTTTTAGGAATGGTCTGTCCAGTGAAACTGGACCATGCCCGCAGGGCATGGTCCAGTTTTACTGACCATTCATATACAGTGGTCAGAATATGTAGTCGAATTTGCAGCAACTGGACAGAGGTTCTATCAGCCAGCACTAAAAGGAATGGCTTCCATTCTCAGTGAAATTCAGCCTGTGAATAAAGTAATAACACACCAACATATTTACTTGGCCTTATCTATAAACACTCACCAATTCATTGATCAGATTCGGGAATCTCTGCTGTAAAGTCACTACGAATAACAGCAGGTGTCCCAAGTCAGCCATTTTGTTAACATTTTCACATTCTTCAATCATGTTTCACTAGATAGGTCTAGCCATGGTTTTACACACTTAAACTCAGCTGGGAGAGTGAGATCACGGCGCTGGTGACGTCATCATGAAGATGACGTCACCAGCACGTAACCACGGCAAGCGTAACCAAGTCACCAATAAGGTTGCACGGTTACTGACGCTACATGAAAGTTGCACCATCAATTCCGAATCCTTGTGTGGGGCCTCATGCAACTTAGGGTTGGATGATTGTAATTCGGGAAAACTCTTCCAGTCTAAGAGCTGGAAACATGTTCTCCAAGGTAATCTGATCCGTAGGCTTCGATTTTAAAGCTAGATTTAAGCCATACTCACTCTAAAGCTGAGTTAAATGGGCATTTAGAAGCGGAACAGTGACGTCAACAACAAGCTGTACGGAAGTAGGCCCACGTCGCAGGGGCGGATCCAGGAATTTGGGAAAGGAGGGGGAGGGGGGGGGGGGGGGGCGTGATATAGGCAATGTAGGCCTAGTGGGAGTATTGGACATGAAAATAGAGAGTGTAGGCCTACATCAGGTCCATGTATTTGTGTATTTTGGGGCCGGTGGTATGAGTAGGCCTATGATATTTCCAATGCCCCGCCCAAAGATTGGATATTGATCACAGAAGGGGGAGGGGAGTTGTCGTTTTGCACGGTACCAGGCTAGGCTAGGGCTATAGTAACACAGGAAGACCATTCCTTTTTTCCAGTAGTGCTAACTAAAATTTTAATTTACAGTGCATACAATGTAGGTGTAATGCCTTGCGACATCTGGTGCAGTTCCAGGTCTTCTTCAAACCTATACCGTCATAACAGATTCTGCACTCCAATCCATTAGACTTCTCAGGTTCTGGTTTAGTGTTGAGTTGTGATGATAAGTTGAGATTGTGGTGATGAGTAGTAAGTTTAGAGTTTGCTTCCTTCATTACTGAAGGGCCTGCTTCTATATGTGTGTCGCTCATGGCCATGGACCACATGCTTGGGTGTAGTTTCATTTGGTGTAATTCTACGGAGGATGTAGGCTATGCTCAGCCTTTAAATAGTCTTCCCCCCCATCCTGCCTTGTCAGCCTAATCAGTCACGAGGATAGTATGAGATTGTAATGGATATACCTATATCATTCGGGAGGGATAAACCTTTAGCTACTGAGGGAGGGGGGGGGGGCAAACATATTTGGGCCCCTTGAAAGGAGGGGGACCAAATATATATCGTCCCCTCTGCCCCCCCTTTGAGCAAAGAAAACATTTCAGTGTGTTACTTTAGGATGAGGGGTGGACTAAAATATCCAACCCAAGTTGTTAGGAAATGACCACTCCCCCATCACAAAGAGGTCAGATATAGAGCTGTACCCTGGACCGCTGCAGACACCGCCCACTTTTAGTGTATCTATCAAGATCAATATGAAAAATGTATATGATGGCCTTATGATTGATAAGGCCAAAAGAGGTATGTGTTATTCTGCTTGATCATACCTGCCGAAGCTTTTGACAATTTCTGAGATTTGAAAATTATTCTTTGGTGATATCCCTGAGGGAAATGGCTAATTTCGAAGAAGATACATAGTAATCTCCGTGATGTAATAACATAAAAAGAACAACACAACATAGGCTCCACATGGCATAATGATATACAACTGTTCTATAAACAATAAGTCTGTTTTACATTGTCATTGCTATCCATTATTGATTAAAGCTGGGCACCCCTGTGCCCGCAGGTTTATACGACAGGTGTTTTTGGTGATTTTCCACCAAATTTCACTTGCGATCAGAGTGCTTTTGTCTATGAAAAATGGAAAAGAAAATGGATAAATGCAGCATGTTGCAAGTTTTGTTCAATGCCAACCCCTAGAATAAATCCCAAAAGAAATCAGAGCAACATTTAATGATTGAAAAAGGTGACAAAAACAGCAATAAACCAACTTTTCGAGCCCATTCATGGACACCCCCCCGGACAGACAAGAGGAGAGAGGATTAAAGAACAAATGTTTTAATTGGAGGAATATGCATTATACAATATAAATTTATACCTGAGATTATATGAAGGTCAAATGACATATTTTAGACCTGTATGAATTATAGGTAGACATGATTGAGTATAGGTCTTTTATAACCTTATAATAACATATGATAGGTGATATTAAACATAGAGTACATGCTAATCCTTATTATTGGAGTGGGCTATATTCGCTGTGATGCTATAATCTAGGTCAAGCCCACTCTTATATAGTCACCCACATTTTTCGTGTAGACCTGTTTTCTCTCATCTATTTCACCTTTATGCACTATCATGTGATCTTTCAGAGCTATAGCATTCTTTTGCAAAACACCTCAGGAATCTTTATATCACAAAAAAAATGGGAAAAAAAGAAGTTGTATGTGATAAAATAAGAGATTCCCTTCAAAAACTCAAAAAAAGAAGAAATTCTCCCCCCAAAAAAGTGAACCTATGGAGAAGCTAATTTTGGACATTATTGCATCACTGTAACACTTTCTTTCTTTTTCAGTTGTATTCTATACAAAAAATGGTGATAATATATGTCCTTACTTTGTTCAAAAGACACTGCATCAAAAGAATATTTTGATGTGAACTTTGCAATTCCCTCGCGTAATTTTCATAATCTGCGGTCAGATCGCGATCTTCGTCAAAGAGCAAAGACGCACGGACTCCTATGGAAGGCCAGTGTGCCTTTTTTTTAAATTTCTATTTATTTAAATTTTTTCTGGAGCGGGGATGTGGGCAGGCCTACAACGAGGCTTCTCGTCTAAAAACGAGGCTTCTGCTCTAGATTTTTTTTTAGCATTGAGAGCAAACTTTCTGAGCCCTTAACAAATTATCTATGGCTCCCCAGCTCTAATCTGATTATGGGCAAGTAGATTTATCTTAGTTCTTGACATAATCAGTGGTTTCCAGCCGCTTTCTGCTGACTGTCACAAGATATAGCTAGAGCTCCGAAACCGCTGTGGGCAATAATATTTCAAACAACTAACAATAAATATCGAGCTCTATCATCAATATGCCTCAATATTGATCAGAATTCCTACTGATATTGATGGATATTGTTTGATCCAGCGGCTCTTTGTCCCCGGCTTAGTCTAGTAGCAGTATGGGTACATTTTCGTAAGCACTAAACGATTGAAATCGTTACTAGTAATACTAGGCATTTTTAGTGCTATCCCTAATAGGGACCATTCCCATAACTGGGGGGGTAGATGGGGGGGGGGGTCCCCATGTCGCATGTCAATTTTAAGAAATGGTCATGTCATATGTCATTAAGGAAAAAAGCCATGTCACTAGTGTCACTAAGGAAAAGAATTTAGGGGCATATAGAGAGTTATAAAAAGGGGTCTTGGGGCGATAGGCCCCACTAAAATTTAGGAATTTGAAAACCCACAGGGCCCAAATTTGAAGAAAGGGTTTGGTAGCCTACTTCACAGGCCTATAAGATTCTTTTTTCATGTCACTAAGCCCCATGTCACATGTCGATTTTAATAAATGCCCATGTCGCCATGTCGATTTTAGGGGTATTAACTGGTGTTAGGCCAACATTTGGCTTGCCATAGCCCCAAACCCCAGGCACCTAGTCTGGCGCCCGCTGGGTTCTATTTATAGCTTTAGCTGCTTATGTCAGTTGCGGATGGTGGGAATTGTTCTTCTTGCGACGCATCTGGGTCAAATCTTAGACCAGTAGTACCAGTATCTATGGTCAAATAATAGCTACCTTTAGCAAACCCGACGTAGCTCATTAAACGCAGACGTATCCTATGCTTTCAGCACTGGTACGTCTGCGTTTAATGAGCTTTTACGTGGTTGCTAAAGGTCCCTAATATCTGGGTTACGATAACGTACGTCATGACGTCATGAAATGAGTGTGTGAGGTGTGTGTGTGTGTGTGTGTGTGTCTGTGTTGGGGAGGAAGGCTACCGGGTAGTCTCGGCGTGCCCCGGTCAGAAAAACAGGACCGGGTTGGGGTCAAATTTTTACGTCCCCCCCCTGTAACTAATAAATGAACACTCCCTAACTCAAAGGGGGGGGGGGGCGAAAAAGGAAAAAGAGGGGTTTGGTGTATTTTTGCCCAAATTGACCCTTTTTCTTAAAAAGTAGGCCTAGACCTAGCCTTCCCAGCCGCACACTTGTGTAGCCTAAGCCCTAGGCTATATACCCTGATACCAGGTGACTCGATCCCACCCCCCCGGCTTATGTCGATAGGCCTATATCATTTATTAGGTAGGCCTACATAAATACAGGCACACAGGGGCGGATCCAGGGGGGGGGCTCCCTATTTTTCTGTATATCTTAATGCAGATGGTTCAACACCCCCAATGCTAGAGGTATTACTCAAGTTTCAGTTTTTCACAAGTAAAAAGGTAGGCCTAGACCTTGGATGATCGTATCCAGGATGATCGAATCTATGAGTGTGTGAGGCGTTATATTAGGGCCTATTAAATAGACAATGACAACGATTTTTTATATTCGCGAAAAACTCTAAAGGATTAGACTCTAGGCCCTACATGACTATTGTTGGACTCGTACCCTATGATTGTACAAATTGGCTTCAAAGTGAAACCACTGGTGAAACACCGAGGATGGATAGGCAGCTATGGGCCTACTTTATGCTATAAGGGCCGAGTAGGCCTAGGCCTAATTTATTGCTAGCTAGAGGTGGGGGGAGGAGTTGTTTTCTATTAGCCAATTTGGCGAATTTGCATCAGTTCTGCTTAGTCAATTTGCATATCAATTAGCCAAACATTTTTCCTGTGAAATATGTTAACAATAGGGGATCAACACCCCTATATTTTGTATACACAGATATGTGGCTGGCACCCCCCCCCCCACACACACACACCTATCTGAAACAAATCTCGACCTCCTCCACTGTGGAATTAATCAAACATGTATGCACCAAGCAGCCCCCCCCCCCCCAGCTGGTAATAAATTACTGGGCCTAATTAATTTGAGGAAAACAATAGAAAATGATTTTGTGAAAAGAAATAGGGCCTATAGAGCAATATTGTTATCAAACACAATATATGTTATAGGCCTAGCCATATATAGCGATATAGCCCACTCCTTTAGTTAACTTTAGTGTTACTCTATAGTAGCTATTGTTTTAAACCACTATATATTTTTACCTATTTAATAAGGTGTGGGTGGGTGGGAAAACCTGACCTCCTTGGAAGGCTTGTTGTGGTGGAGTGAGGAAGTAGGTCATAAAACAGGTGGGTGGTGGAGGCTTGCATAAGGTGGGTCAGTATAACAGGTGTGGGAGTTACAGTAGGTAGGGTAGTGTGTTGGGGGAGGAATATAGTAGGTTGGATAATGTGATCTGCCCAGTGAGGGCCATGAATGACAAACCATGCGTGCATGGTCACCCAATGTTGAAGGACAGGTCACTAGGTAAACCAGAGACCTTGACCAACTGGCATTTTACACAGTATCCTCTTTGTTCTTATATAAAACTGAAACGAGACACTTTGCACGTTTCTGACATATACCTTCATGCACCTTCACAGAACTGAAGATTTCTTCGAACTTTACACAGAAATGACTCTCCAGGGTTTGAAAGTTGTTGAGGGGGAGGGGTAGTCTGTGTGTGTGTGGGGAGGGGGGTGTGGGGCGGGGGGCGTTGACAGGGGGGTGATGTGGGGTTAGGGGGTTAGTTGATGTGGGGTTCCCCAGGTAGATGTGGGGTTAGGGGTAGAAGTGGGGTAGGGGTTAGATATGGGGTCAGGGGTAGATGTGGGGTAGGGGCTAAAAGGGGGGTAGGGGTAGATTTGGGGTTGGGGTAGATGTGGGGTTAGATGTGGGGTTGGAAGTAGATGTGGGGTTTGGGTAGATGTGTGGCTTGGGTTGGTTGGGGGAGATGTAGGGGTAGATGTCGGGTTGGGGGTAGATGTTTGCAAAATTTAATTAAGAAAAAGTGCACTGGTTCTCCAGTGATGCCTATCACTACTACCATTCATTGTTCTTGGTGATCCCCTCTATGACAAAGGTGCAATGTTGAAGCGTACCTCGGGAGTGGTTATATTCAAATATGGGTTATTTCACTGAAAATGGATAACATTAATTTCGTCTCCCATTTTGTTTTTGGACCTTTTCACATCCACCACCCCCGTTGTCGTTGAATATGACTACTTCCGAAACTGCTGATCACCATCATACTAATTGATATGTCACGCGCAATATCGGAATTTGCGCAATAACGGAACTCCTACATGAACATAAAATTTATTATAAAATACATCAGTATACCCATCAGACAGAAAGGTAGGGCAAGAAATGTATTTTTTTCTGCCACACCTTATTCACAGCTACATACAGGTGTGACATGCATGTGCGTTCTCCCTGACTGTTTTCACACCTCCAAGATGCAGTACAAACATAGCTGAAATATATATTTATGTTCTATATCTGTAGCTACAATAAAAACAGATAGGAGTTCTGATACTGTGCAATCTAACTATGGTGCAGTTCCGGAATTGCCCTGCGCAGTTCCGGAATTGTACAGGGGCAGTTCCGGAATTGGGCTGGTTCCTATTCTGCGCCTGACAGATGTCAGAGATAACACCATCATTCTGTGTTATACTGTCACAGATACATACACCAAATGCTCATTAAAAATTCATTACTCACATACAAAAAGTCTTTAGAAGCTCACTGCAATGTTAAATTTGCTATAGTACAGGGCACAAGCTCTGCTTACAAGCATCGCTCCCACCATAACAACTAGAATACTAAGCAAGGTACCCAACTTATTTTCCTAACAAAATATGACATTATTCAAACTGTCAATACTTATTCTCTTGCATCTTCATCTTTTGGAAATCGCAGTGCAAACCGTGATTTAGCATGAATAAAATCTTGAATCTTGAAAAAACTGTACAACATGTTTCTTTCCTAAATCATTGTTCCCCGATACGCCCAACTTATTTGATTTATAACGTATTGTATACATTTGATATTGGTAACACTGATTTAAAACAATGTAATCAGAAACACTTATCTGCCTATGAAGATAAGAATCAGTGGACTTCTAGACATGGTGAACATAATGCGTATATTCATATCGTCCTTGTTTTACGCAGTATGAAAACAGAGATCGATATGACACGAATCATAATGATTCTTGGATCGGATGTTGAAAGTATACACACTTTTATTCAAGTTATATTGTGTTTAACATTTAATACCCGACAATACCAAAAGAGGCATTTACCAAATTACTCCTGATTTTAGAATCATATAAAAATTATATTTGACGCAATTCACTTTTGGCTAGCCGAATCATTGACGGAAAGGAATCTGAATCACAATGTTCCATAGATTTGAAACACACCTTTTGTTTTGGTGTATAATGGTCTAGGGCCAACGTGCCGGAACTGCATCACTTAAGTCACATTATCATTGTATTGATCATGTACACCGCTCATGTACACCACTAGAGGAAATATTATAACTATTCAGAAGATTTGAGGGCCTAGATACCCCTACCTATTTGGACTTCAGCAAAAATGAAAGAGAAATAAAATCGGCCTCGTCATATTTGCCATGGCTTAGTGATAAGAAACAAGTATATTACAATTAATTTGGAGAGACCAATAGAGAAGCCTAATTTATACCTTAGCCCGGATCTGGTTGAACCCCTTCAAGATAGCGACCATAGGGCCTGTAAGAGGAGAGGCCCTGGGTGTTGGGACAATAAAATAACTGTAATATGAATTAGTAATGATTTGTCAATTAGCTTTTTAAATGCAATAATTCAAAATTGATGTAAACCTTGTCTAGGAAACGTACGAGTACACTGTCGTCTCTATTGAGCTGGTATATTCATTTTGTGATAGAATGGGGAGGTTTAGGCCCCTGAAGGATAGGTCGGGACTGCGGGGGACCCTCTACGAGTGGTAGCCATGGCTATAACTTTAACTATTTTCACTCACCCATGTGACATTTTTATATCACTCATACCCTTTTATACATACCCGTCTCTGAGTATGGTGCAGCTTGTTTTAACCTTTGTTTCAAAGGGAGAGGATCATGAGATACATCAGTGGTAGCAGTAAGCCCACCCTCAGAGGCCTATGGCCTCCATACCTTAATATGGGATGTGGATTACAGTTATCTATTAATTATAAAGGTTCAGGTTTATAGATGTACTTTAAGGAGTTAATGAAATCATCCCAGACCCATTGACTTTATGACACAGGGCGCCACCCTAAAAGGAATACATAAGGTAGCCTACCTTCTCTAGGTGTCAATTCACCTTAACATTATAACCACATCTCAAAGTTGGGTTCCTTTAGTCAACTCATTAGGCCACTCAAAAAAATAAAATGGTTTCTCATCACCGCACGTGTCATAAAAATCAAATTTTGAGGAAAACTTCTTTTTCATTTTTGCAATTCTTTTAATGAAAACTGAACAAATTTTGGCATATTTGTTATCAAATTGAAGCTGATGCAGTAAGTAATGCAGTCAGCTAGGAATAACGTGCATTATAATAACTTTTGTGGATCAATAAACTCTTAATTACTAAAATGTAAAAATTGATCGTGAAAGGTCTAAATTTCCCTATATATTTCAGCCCCAAGTAAAACTAAGTTAAAAAAAAAAAAACGCCCTCGTCATATATATTATTTCACTGCTTAGTGATGAGAAACAACTTTTTTTTTGAGTGGCCTTAGTGAGTCCTCATAAGTTAGTTCCACTCCTGATATCAAAATTGTGTGTAGCTTAGCGACGCTGCAGCAGCAGATGGGATACCTAAAACTCTTTTTTTCTACTCATTTTGGCTTCAAGGAATTATATATCTGATTGATTTTGAGTGTAGCTTAGCGACGCGGCAGCAGCAGGTGACGTTACATGTAACACCAGTTGCTGCTGCCGTGTTCGGCACCAGGCACCACGGGAAGGTGCTACACACGCCTGGCATTGATTTTCTCTCTTCCAACGCTCAAGTATTGCATCTATAGCTCACTTCCCTGAACTTAAGATGAGTCATTTAGAGTTCTTAAAAGATTTCTTATACCCAAACATGCCGGAATCCCGGATCCATGACCACCGTACACGATTAGTCCGAGCAGACATAACCCTAGCAGACAGAGGGTGCTGAACAGTTTTCTGTTCATGTTTCTTCTTCTTAGGTTACTTGTTTCCGTCCAGCCTGGACTTCCACGAATTCCAGTTTCTTCTGGTAGTTGCTCATCCATCGATAGCAGAGTTTCTTGACGTAAGATATTCATCTCATAGTCATTTAGTTCGTTCCTACATAGAGGACATGTGCGACCGTTACTGATCCACATATTCATGCAATGGAGATGAAACATCTTGTGACATCTCCTGCAGTTCCACATCTTCGTTATATCTAACCCATCATAACAGATTGTGCAATCCGATCCATTAGAGATAGGTTAAGTGTTGACTCGTGTAGTCGAGCCATCAGGTTCACTAACTATTTGAGTTGTGAGGTTATGTTTCTTCAGTGTTGAAGGGTCTGCTTTTATATGTCTGCCGGTCGTGGTGGTGGCCATGGGCCGGGCCATCTTTGGGTAGCGTATGATTAGTGTGATTCGTGATCCACTGCTGCGTTTTTGGGCGAGAGCTGTCACGAAAAGTAGACTTATTTGTGTTGTCTCAGCCACCGGTGAATTTCTTTGTATGTCCTGTATATTTACATATACAAGCCTCAGCACGGACGGAAAACGCAGCAGTGTATAAAGTATAGAGGCCGTGCGCGCCCTATAAGTAGTCATTACAACGGAAGCTTATCAGTGTTTCCTGGGGGGGGCACTTCTTCTTTTTGACATACTATAAATGCTTGCGTATAAGACATGGGCTGTACGTAAAAGGAGCACCATATTCGGTGCAGTAAGCGCCCTCCCCCGAATAAGCACCCCCCTTTTTCCAGATTTCCCCAAGATTTTTCCTCCAATTTGTTATTGTTTTTTAACACATTTGTGTAAAATGGAGCACTTCACACCTGTGCAGGTGTTAAGGCCAAGCCAAGTGTGAAGTCAGAGGGGCGTTTATTAGAATGAAGATAAGAGGCTGATTTTTCCACTTAAAATAAGATTACGGGTATTCCAATGACATGGGTCGTCCGAGATTCCTTTGTCAGATGGCAGTTCACAATGTTAAACTTTTACGATTCTCGTCCAGCTGACAGAATCACGGCCGATTTTGTCAGCTTTAATTTGATACCTGCCATGCCAATATAGGGCGCGGCTTATACAAGCAATTTTCAAGCCACCTGTGGAGCTTGAATGATTTGTCAAAGTTAGGGGTGCAGCTTATAGCCTTAGCCTTGTGAGGGCATTTTTGACATGGATCTTCTTGCTTTAGGGCAAAAGTCGATCAAATGAATAATCTACTCTCTGAAAATATGTACTCTTATCTTGGTGAGAATTGAAATGTCGTTGAAAACTCGGAAATATATTGAAAAATTGGATTTGTCAGCCGCCCATGTACTGGCTGCATATTTATCTTGGTGTGTACTATATATGCTGAGTACCTCCATGGAACAGCTACCAATACTGACCCTTCAACAAACCCAGACCAAGGCAAGAAAAGTTTTATCAATCAAAATCAATATGTTGAATATACGGTAGTCATATAACTGATAATGCCTACACCAAAGGAGTTGATTTACAATTTGAACTCAAGGTTATGTTCAATGACTACCCATACAGTGGTGTAGGAAAAGGGGGGGGGCAGAAGGGCCTCAGCGGATTTCCACCCCCCGAGGGGGGGGGGGGCCCGCCTCGAAAGATAAAAGTGTCTTCCATCTATAGGGCCTTAGCAAGATGATCAGTGGATAGCACCATTCCCACTTGTACTCGGTCTATTCCCAGTACTCACAGCAATCAGCTTAGCCAAATCTCGTGGCCGAGATTAGGGTACAAGCAGGGTGCAGGTATTGTGAATAGGTTGTACCTGGACACTCCTAATGTCACCTGTGTCCAGTATAGTGTAGTGGTTAGCACTCTTGACTCATTATGCAGAGTACCGGAGTTCAAATCTCTTCCAGGCAATGCCTGATAATCAAATTCATAAGTAAAGCAATTTTGGAAACATAATACATTATTCTGATGTGATGTAATAATACGGTCTACCAGGCCATGCATCCTGTCAGGATAAATAAATGAAATACAAACAAACAAACAAACAAACATTCACAATACTAAAGAAAATTTAGAAATATGTATCTAAAGGACATAGTGTTATTTGGCCTGGTAGGGATTTGAACTTGGGCTCCCAGCATTATGAGTCCACAGTGCTAACCACTACACTATACTGGACACAGGTGACATTAGGAGTGTCCAGGTACAACCTATTCACAATATCTGCACCCTGCCTGTACCCTAATCTTGGTCACGAGATTTGGCTGAGCTGGTCCTTGCAGAGCAAAGGGTTATGATTGTTACCAGTGGTCCAAAAGGTGGAGCCACTGTATCTCGCTAATGCGGAATACAAAAGGGATCCCTAACCGAGAGCCTTGGAACTTCCCAATAGATATTTGCTTCATACGCCTCTGCTACCACATTAGACCCATCTATCTTTGCATTTATCCTTGTTCGGGCAGTGAATTTACAACATTTTTACAATTTAACAATGATGCATATGCCATGCTGCCACTTCTGGTATTGCGGCATGTTTAATCATATGGCCTAAAGAATAAAAGAGGCGTGTCCCTGGCCCGGTTTCTGGTCACCCTACCTAGCACAACAGCTGGTACTTCTTTTACACTATTTACCATGCCATTTGCGTGAGATCATCGGGTAAAGGCACCCATTTTGGACGCTCCTGGGCAATGGTTAGGTGACTCTCCTTGTCTGTTCAATTTAACCAATTAAAAGGACGCAAATTATTATATGGTTCAGTTAAACCAAAGTCCAAAAGATCCCCCCCTCCATTTTAGTGAAAATGCCTGCCAGTTATACTCTAGCTACAAGGGGCCTGCCACAGTAGATTTAAATTGTCATGGGAAGGGGGATTTTACTATTTCTGGCTCGCCTGCACGTATTCCAACGGGGCATTCTAACAACCCCCCCCCCACCCCCAGTTACCTCCAGTTGTTTAATGACCACTCCCGTAGTATGAGCTCAGCATGACAACATCCACCGTTATACTTCTTTCTCTTTTTTATGTGCGTTTTAATCTGGCCTTTAAACAGTCCCCTTGTAGGCTATAAACAATTTATATCAATATTATTTAGATTTTTATTTGGTGTAGGATTTTTATCATGTCCGTTGTTACATATGTACTCTTTTACTGGCTATAGAAAATGTTGCATAATACATGCTGAATCATTGTTGAAGCATATTCTTCCATACGTCTTTGCTGTTTCGTGTGAAAAAAACACAGTTGAATAGATATTGAGATTTTTTATCTAAACCTTAATAGAATCAACACTATTAATTCAAATCTGTCAATAACGAATTTAAAGATTTAGAGCAGGCAGCTGTGCTTCATGAAGAATTCACCACAGTTAGGCCAAGAAATTAGTATTTCTAAAACATGAAAGTACGAGCCAACCTCTCCGAAGACCCTAAAATTGACTTAAAATGGGTAAAAATATGAAAATTTCTTCAAAAGTGCCTCAAAAAAAAATGTAGGGGCGGCCTTTTTTTGGCTTTATACCTAATGTACGTTTCGATTGAATAATAGTGTGGCAGATTGATGACCTTAATCTTAACTGTTAAGTTTCTTCCACAGTTTACGTTGTCTACCTCTCATAGCTTAGGACATACTTTGAACACTGCTTTTGTAGAATATGTCTGCTTTTGGAAATAATCATTTTTTAACGGGGGGGGGGGGATTTCAACCCCTTAGCCGAAAATACAACTCCCCTACTGTTGTTAATATAACAGTAGATGAGATAATGATTTGTTGAACGTATCCAGGATGTGGTTATGTGGTATAAATATAACCCATGTCACTGTGGTCTTAGTGACTTAGTGAGTTCACTGTCTCTGACATATACACAGTAACAAAACAAGGATGGTACATTGCTTCACAACAGTACACCCTCAGAAAAGTGAGAGTCATTGTCGTGAGGGTAGTTTTAGCGACAATGACTCTCACTTTTCTGTGTGTGTACAGGGACAATTTCGCTTTCATAGTATAGGGACCGATGAGGTCATATTCATAACAAGAAAGCTACATTAGACATCATTTTTATACAGATACATGTATGTTTCTGTGTCTACGCATATGGGGACTAGACAAACAAAAGAGCGGACAGAAAAAGGAGATGTAGACTCTTTTAAGATCGGTTAGGGAAGCCCAGCCCTGATAAGTATGTTGATTAAATTCATCAAAGGCACCAACATGAATACCAAGAATATGTATTCTCCATTTGTCCAGACAATTGTGCATAACTCTATACTCTTGGAAAAAAAACCAAAAAACTGTGTCCTAGTGACATAGCAGTCACTGAGTCACTCTAGGAGTGCTTATGCCCCCCTCCCCAACTATAGACGCATTACTCTGACTGGCTGAACTACTCTAGCAAGGCCCAATTGAAATATGACCTAACAAATAGTTTACTGTGATTTAGGTCATATGTTTGTGGGTATAATATTTGGCTGATATTGTCTATTGTCAAACGATTGGTTGGTTTGTTTAGTAATCCTACTTGTCTAAGTGCATAGCATATTAAATCACTATGCGGCTCTTAAAGGGGTAGTTGGCATGATTCACGAACACAGTTTAGTTTATTGACATCATTCACGGTTCCTATCATCTTAAACAGGATCTAGTGGTCTAGTAGCCTTAAAAGCGAAAGAAGTGTGTTTCAGGTTACATGGCCTTAACTTTTATATGGCCTGAAAAGCTAGGGTAGGTAGGTCAGATTTCTTGTTTTTAAATTTTTTTTAAGTAGGCCCCAAAAATTCACAGATATTATCTTGCAAACTTCAGCACTAGTGGACAGTAATACAGATTCCTGGACTATCAAATTGACTCTAAAATAGCCTCAATCACCGTTAGTCTAAAACAAAATTGTCTATTCAAATTTAGAGTGTCCAGGTTCAGTCCTATTTTGTAACTTTTTTTCTACTCTTTTTGGCCTTAAGGAATTCTATATCTGATTAGGGCAAGAAAGAAAAGGTTTGTTTCAGGTAAAATGGGCAGAAAATGTAGGGTCGGTAGGTCGGATTAAAAAAAAAAAATGTTTAAACTTTTTTTTAAAACATGAAAGTACCAGCTGGCCGATGCGAAGCCCCGAAAATTGACCAAAAAATGGTAAAAATACGGAAATTTCTTCAAAATTGCAAAAAAAAACGTAGGGTCGGCCCTGTTTTGATAGGGTCAGTCGGGTTACCTGAAACAAACCTTCTTTTTTTGTGGCCTTAATTTTGAGTGTAGCTTAGCGACGCGGCAGCAGCAGGTGACGTTACCTGTAACACCAGTTGCTGCTGCCGTGTTCGGCACCAGGCACCACGGGAAGGTGCTACACACGCCTGGCATACAATCTCCTCCTCTTCATCTTACAATGTATCAAATAACGAAATGCTCGATTCTTTGAGACATTCCCACATCGTTGCTCTGAGATCGCCCGTGACCACCATTGAAGAGGCAAATCCTAGAAGCATTAAAATCTGAATGACTTTTTCGATCCTGTTCCTTTGGGAATTTGGAACGGGTATCGTATTATTGTCCATATCTCTGCCTATGAATATGGTTTCACCTTCCTGAAAGTCGGCTAACCGGTGACGATCCTTAATAGGATGTCGGCAGAGAGTACACACCTGTCCATTCATCTTGGCCCAGTTGGCCATACAATGTCTATGTGCAAGGTTGTTACACTCGTCGCAGCTCCAAGCTGGGGTCTTCAGTGATGAAATATCGTCTAGACAAATTGGACACATTTGTCCATGGTCTGGTGAATTGTGCTGGTATCTTCTTTGTCTGTGCATTGAAGTTTCTGCTCTAGGATCTGCTGTTGTATGGTGGTCACGGGCTGGTAAACGAATAGTGAATCTGGGGTTGTCCTGGTGTTTCTGGTGAATAGTGGTGTAGGATTCGACCAAAATCTGGCGAGACAAAGGGCCTGCCTCCCCTTAAGTAGTACCGTCACCCTGGTACGTCATGCACAGGAAACAATCTGACCAATCACAACATCCGACCCGGCAGAAACCCCCTACCACCGACCAAGTTAGGCTCAACTGGTTGCTTATCAGTTAAAAACAGTCACATGTCTATAATATGAGCTCAGCATGGAAATACCCACCGTAGCCGTCAACAGCAACTCTTTCCTAGGCTAAAAAGAATCAGGATAAAGATGTCATTTGTGTGGTGAGAATCGATGTCACTGTGCACTAGTGCATGGGTGTATTGTCCATTATTCTACGCAGTAGGAATACACAGATGGTACATTGAACATTCCTTCATTTGTATCAGTTAATATCTACCGTATTTCCAATGTATAAGCCGGGCCCCATGTATAAGCCTGCCCCGTGTATAATCCTGGAGATTAAGTCCCTTAGTGTTGTATAATTATATAAGCCGTGCCACTAGTATAAACCCGGGGGCTGCAATGTCCATTCACTAAAAATCACAGTAACTTCACTTCTACCTGGGGTATTCACATACATCCTTCGGCTATGCAAACCCTATTTGTCTTCTCTATGTCTACAGCAATGTTAGAGACATTATGCGGAATAAATTAGTCAGTAAATTATTGTAAAGATTGAAATAAATGAAGCAAATTTTCACTGGTGGGGGGGGGGCAAGCGGGGGCGCACTCTAACCAATTTTAAGCATAGCGCTTGATGTATCATATAAACGCTTATATTGAAACAGAAAAGTAGTATTTGAGCCCCCTTTAGTTCTGATTAGATGCCTGGGCCCCCATACTCCCAGTTTCCCTTATTATATGTGTGAGCGGTAATGATTGGAAATTGTGTGTATTATATCATGGGTCTTGACCAGTTGACAAATTTTGGCGGGGCCCAAACATATTCACCCCACCCCTCCTCAGTGATTTTTTTTTTTTGGGGGGGGGGAGGCCCCCTGCCCCCCCCCCTTTCCTACGCCACTGCTGTCCTTGTATTTTGTTATGTTTCAAGTTTTACTGATATCGTCCCGAACCAACTCTGAGGTACTATGTAAACAAAAGGCACTTGGATGATAGGACTCCCTGTCTCGATAGGACACTAGCCTATGCATTGACCCAGATATTTTTGAACACATAATTTGCTGTCAATATTAGTCTAGTCAACATAGACCTACATTACAATACATCATTAGAATTCAAACTTCGCGTATTTGCTTTCCTTTCTTTTTTTGCATGGTCAACATAATTACGGAAATCTGACATCATAATGTGAGATGGTCTGCAACAAGGGTCCTTAGTGCACCCTGCAATAAGGCCAAAAAGAAAGAAGGTTTGTTTCAGGTCACCCGATCGACCCTATCTAAACAGGGCCGACCCTACGTTTTTTTATGCAATTTTGAAGAAATTTTTATATTTCTATGCTTTTTCGGGGTCAATTTTGGGTTTACAAAATTTCGGAAAAAAATCTCCGCATTTTTTTTACTTTTTTGGGACAATTTTAGAGGCGAAGTAAAAAAAAAAAAAATCCGACCTACCGACCTACCTCTTTTACGGGAGAGATCTAGTACCCCATGTCTGTGGGTCTGATATGGTAAACTGGCACGTGACCACGAAAGAAGTTGCAAATCCTAGACACATTAAGAGAGGGGCTATTTTCTCAACCCAGTGCCTTTGCCCTCGAGGAGGAGGTACTATGTCATTGACTCAGGGTAACTGAGTAATACTAAACGACCCAACCAAGGTTTAAGACGTTTTTGTTACATGGGAGAAGTGCTCTCATTTAATGTCCATGGCCCACAGCCATTAAATAAGACCATGGAGAGACAGGCAAGATCGGGGGACAAATGTTTCCTTCGAAAAGAAATTTGAAATGTCTTTCCTTCTTGCTGTAATTGGCCTGCGATCTTTAGGTAGTGATTTCTCTCTTTTCCTTAAACTCTTAAGTATTCTTAAATTGCTACCCTCTAAATGAAAGCCACATAGGCTTCAGTATTAAAGCAAAGATAGAAATGACATATTTTGCCAAAGTGCCCCATATTTCTCTCTTCACATGCCAAAAGGCCATCTTGTACACTGGAAATACCCTCCTACACACAGTAAAGAACCATCTAAGTGCTTTAAATTAAATTTGAATTAAAGACATCAGAACAGAGCAACACAAGACAAATATTATAGTTCCTATTGCAACCGCCATGCAGAGGGTGGCGCCACTGCGACTTCTCGTATTTCCACCTGTGGTACCGCTGCTACTCACAAGGGGGTGTGTTGGTTGGACAGAGGATTAGTATACCTGCACTCCACAAGGGGGCTCTGTCATGGCTCTGTCTGACAGAAGGCGGTACATGCCCGCAGCCGGCGACTGTTGCCCACACCAACCTGCACACCCACACCCACCTGCTCTCCCACACACACCTGCTCACCCACACCCACCTTTTTTTTTGGGGGGGGGGAGGCCCCCTGCCCCCCCCCTTTCCTACGCCACTGCTGTCCTTGTATTTTGTTATGTTTCAAGTTTTACTGATATCGTCCCGAACCAACTCTGAGGTACTATGTAAACAAAAGGCACTTGGATGATAGGACTCCCTGTCTCGATAGGACACTAGCCTATGCATTGACCCAGATATTTTTGAACACATAATTTGCTGTCAATATTAGTCTAGTCAACATAGACCTACATTACAATACATCATTAGAATTCAAACTTCGCGTATTTGCTTTCCTTTCTTTTTTTGCATGGTCAACATAATTACGGAAATCTGACATCATAATGTGAGATGGTCTGCAACAAGGGTCCTTAGTGCACCCTGCAATAAGGCCAAAAAGAAAGAAGGTTTGTTTCAGGTCACCCGACCGACCCTATCTAAACAGGGCCGACCCTACGTTTTTTTATGCAATTTTGAAGAAATTTTTATATTTCTATGCTTTTTCGGGGTCAATTTTGGGTTTACAAAATTTCGGAAAAAAATCTCCGCATTTTTTTTTACTTTTTTGGGACAATTTTAGAGGCGAAGTAAAAAAAAAAAAAATCCGACCTACCGACCTACCTCTTTTACGGGAGAGATCTAGTACCCCATGTCTGTGGGTCTGATATGGTAAACTGGCACGTGACCACGAAAGAAGTTGCAAATCCTAGACACATTAAGAGAGGGGCTATTTTCTCAACCCAGTGCCTTTGCCCTTGAGGAGGAGGTACTATGTCATTGACTCAGGGTAACTGAGTAGTACTAAACGACCCAACCAAGGTTTAAGACGTTTTTGTTACATGGGAGAAGTGCTCTCATTTAATGTCCATGGCCCACAGCCATTAAATAAGACCATGGAGAGACAGGCAAGATCGGGGGACAAATGTTTCCTTCGAAAAGAAATTTGAAATGTCTTTCCTTCTTGCTGTAATTGGCCTGCGATCTTTAGGTAGTGATTTCTCTCTTTTCCTTAAACTCTTAAGTATTCTTAAATTGCTACCCTCTAAATGAAAGCCACATAGGCTTCAGTATTAAAGCAAAGATAGAAATGACATATTTTGCCAAAGTGCCCCATATTTCTCTCTTCACATGCCAAAAGGCCATCTTGTACACTGGAAATACCCTCCTACACACAGTAAAGAACCATCTAAGTGCTTTAAATTAAATTTGAATTAAAGACATCAGAACAGAGCAACACAAGACAAATATTATAGTTCCTATTGCAACCGCCATGCAGAGGGTGGCGCCACTGCGACTTCTCGTATTTCCACCTGTGGTACCGCTGCTACTCACAAGGGGGTGTGTTGGTTGGACAGAGGATTAGTATACCTGCACTCCACAAGGGGGCTCTGTCATGGCTCTGTCTGACAGAAGGCGGTACATGCCCGCAGCCGGCGACTGTTGCCCACACCAACCTGCACACCCACACCCACCTGCTCTCCCACACACACCTGCTCACCCACACCCACCTGCTGGCCTGAAATGGAATAACATACATGTATGACACATGACTTTAGGGTACTTTTTAACAAGGAATTCATTTCTGATGCCAGAATTGACCAATAAATGAGTATAAGGGAGTACTTTATCTAACTGTACATGATAAGCTACAGACCCAGGTTTGTCGAAAACATCCATTACTCATTCACAGACCCAGCTTACCCTGAGTCATCTGTGAGGCCACTCACACGCTCAATCTTTGTTCATGTCTCTTCCTGCTGCGCTGCCTTGAACGCCCTGCAAGTGTCCATACTCATATAACAGTTGTAATAACCGATACAATTGCAGATCTTCAATCGGATGCCGACAGAGAGGGCATGTCTGTCCATTCATCCTGGTCCAGTTGGCCATACAATGTCTATGTGCAAGGTTGCTACACTCGTTGCAGCTCCAAAACGTTGTCTTCAGCGCTGAAATATCTTCTAGACATATGGGACACTCTTGTCCGTAATGTCTTAAAGTGTGCATGTGTCTTCTTTGTTTACTCATCGGAGGGTCTGATCTAAGATCTGCTGTATATCTGGTGGTCACGGGCTGCAGGTTTGAAGGTTTTAAGGGGATAGTTCAAGAGCTCAAGTTATGAACATGGTAAGCGTATTGACATCTTCAATTGTCAGTTTGCCTCTGGGAGTGTTCTCTCAGCAACTCCATGTTACTTAGGCCAAAAAAAAGGTTTCTTTCAGGTAACATGGCAAAAAAATGAAGGGTCAGTAGGTCGGATTTTTTTTTTTTAATTTTTTTTAAACATGAAAGAACTACCCAGGCTCTCCGAAGACCCTAAAATTGACCAAAAAAGGGTAAAAATACGAAAATTTCTTCAAAATTGCATAAAGAAAACGTAGGGTCGGCCCTGTTTTGATAGGGTCGGTCGGGTGACCTGAAACAAACCCCCTTTTTTTTATTAGGCCCTACCATGACGGTGAGGTAGTGTTGGAATCATATGAGTATGACATTATCCTATCATTACCCTATAGACTATACTTCTTTAATTAGGGGTTTCTAAGTGCAGGACTCTCCCTATCCTGGATTGTCACACTGCTGCAGTGTCTAGTGACCGTGAGAGGCGTCCTAGATACTACAGCTGCCCAAACATTGGAACTAGCTACTTTTTGTAGGATTACAAATTAAGCGGTTAATTCCCAATGCAAACCAGCCACCACAGTTCTAAACATAGCAAAGACCCATCATTAACCCTTTGAAGACCACACATTGCTTTAATATGGCAAGCCCCGTATGCTCATTCATGCATCATGCTGACTCTTTGGGAGTGTATCAAACTAGTAGGGTTAGAATGATGCTTTAATGCAGCATTAGTGTGTTACTAGCCAGGACGGTATTCACGCATCATGGCACACTGCATTAAAGTATTATGCAGCTGTTTGAGGGTTAAGCAGTAAATTTCCAACTCAATGCAGCGGCCACATAATCCTTGCGGAAAAAAAACCCATTAATGATGATGAACGATCGCAAAGTAGCTGAAAATTCAGGATTACCGTAAAACCTCGCGTATAAGCCGTGGCTAGTACGCGAGTTAGATCGGCGGTGCGGCTTATAGGATCGGCCCATGGTCAGGGTGCCGCTTATACGCGAGTTTTTGCTGCTATGATACAGTACTAAAAGCTGCCATAATTAGATATCTGGTGCGGCTTATAGGATCAGCCCAAACTCGCGAGTTAGGCTTATACGCGAGGTTTTACGGTATATACAAAATATCAATGGCTTGTCGGATTAGGAGAGAAACGCATGACGCATTATGATTTATGGTCCCTCATCGATCCTAAAAGCTGTTTGTTACTATGCATAAAATGGTGTGCACGCCC
Organism: Harmothoe impar; assembly: GCA_947462335.1. NCBI lineage: Eukaryota > Metazoa > Annelida > Polychaeta > Phyllodocida > Polynoidae > Harmothoe > Harmothoe impar. The sequence continues at coordinate 16,928,305 of OX381709.1, forward strand.
ACAATTTCCCACCTTGAAGGCGGGGGGGGCCCTCTGTGGTGGCTGGTTTCCATTGAAAATTAACTGCTTAACCTGTAATCCTACAAAAAGTAGCTATTTCCACTGTTTGGGCAACTAGAATGCCTCTCACGGTCACCAGACACTGCAGCAGTGTGATCATTCAGGATAGGGAGAACCGTGCACTTAGAATCACCTAATTAGAATAGTATAGTCTAGGGTAATGATAAAATAATGTGTCATCTGACTCCAACACTACCTCACCGTGATGGTAAGTAGCATGGAGTTGACAGAGTGACACACCAGACTACATTCATTTATTCAGGCAAGCAAAGGGTGATTATTACCGTGCAAGAACCTACTAGTGGTATTCTTTCAACCCACAACTGCTCTATGTAAAGGTGAAAATCTTGGTACCCTTCCACTCTAGGGACACAGTCGGAGTGGAGACACAGCCTCAGAAAAGCGTCACTGTCGCCTCTCACCTGAAAGCCAGGCAGTGTCTGACTTTCAGGTGAGGGTGCTTTGGGTGACAGTGACGCTCACTTTTCTGAGGGTGTAGGTACTCAGCCTTATGTATCAGGGCAGTGAGGGTTTAATAAACCCAGAGTGCTGGTCCTCGCTTAGCTCTGGCTGTTACTGCAGTGAAGATTGATCATGCTAAGGAGAGTATATACGAGGAATGTTTACCCATAGGTCTGCGATGTATCTAGCTACTATTGACCCAACTGAGAACCCCACCCCCTGGTTGTTAAAGGCCCAGCGCCCCTATATATAGAGCCAAGTACCTGTCCCGACTGCACTCTGACTGTTACTGGACGTGCAGTAAGATCTGCGGGTTTAAACAATTTCCACTCTCTTATGAATATAGTCTACTGGGAGCTGCCACCTGGTGTCAGAAAAAACTAGTCACGTTATCCACCATAGCTGAACAAACCCCGCATTATTCAGGATGGGATAACCCTTTAAGGACGGCCTAATGCCTGAATGCATCATGCCCTTGGTCGTCATGATGCATGAATGCAGCCCTGGTAAGTTACCCGCCAGGGTTGCATTCAGGCACCATAACGACACTATATGGTTGAGACTTCTAAAGGGTTGGGAGGATGTTCCGATGCAGCACCGGCGTGTCGCACCGGCGCATTACTCGACGGGGCTGCATTGGTGCATCATGGCGCCAAATGTCATATTTTAGCGACATCTGTCCTTAAAGGGTTAACAGGAATGGCTGTGAGTCATCTTCTCCTTAACGTCTGTAATCCTCTCATGCCTCATGCTTCTTGGTGCTTTGTCAAGATGAGCAAAGTCCTCATCATTCAACCGTTGTGATTTCTTTTAGAACCAGGGGTATTTCTCCTTCCCAAATAAACAAAAATATGATATTCTACATCAAAAGTGAATGCAAAGTTACTATGCTTGAGGACGGGAATCACAGTATTCCATGATCCTCATTGAATACAGTGTTCTATGGCATGTAATATCCGTAAATGCTATTTTGATATTCTTATAACATATAATAAATGCCCTTTCATGAGGTCCATTTGTGCTGTTCTTCACTTGTTAGGATCTCGGCATATCACGTTCGGCCTATGGCCTCTTGAACTGACTCTTGGGGCTTGAAAAAGAGGCTCCTTCTGAATTAGGAGGATCCAGCATTGCCTGACCCTCACCAAAAATTCCTGACCCTTGTAAGGCGGTGATTTTGGCGACATGACCAGCTTCAGGCTGTCGCTTACCTTTTCTGCAGTGTATGTTCAGTACTTTTAGTAGTAGACCTATATGGTTTTACTGTTCAGGTATTGGTTATCATGGGTCACAATACATCATCTTTGATGTAGAGAATATCAATACAGATGAGCGATAATCAAGGTTAAGTTAACCTTCAGTGGGGACACCCGAGACTTAGTCTGACCATGCACACTGCTTCAATATGAACCATGTGATAGACTTTCTATATACTAGCTTGGATACAGATTAGTAGCAGGTGTACTATGTATAATTCTTATATTTATCTTATCATTGAAACTTGATGAGATAGTCATTTCACTGGAGTGGTTGTAAACGGTGGGGAAGGAGTAATGTAGGACTAATAGCTATAATTTGGAGATGTTTTCTTCCATGCATTACATCCGTCCGATGTATAAGCACAAGAAATCCCCTGACACTATATTGTTCATGTGTTGATTGAACCAGGGCACAGTAGTGCCAGGTTCTTTAGAGACAGGTATTTTTGGACTTTTTGTCAAAAAAGTCCCTTGCTTTCTGTCCCTTTTTCTCTAGTGAAACATTTGGAAATAAAATATTTAAATGCTGCCACAAACAAGTTTTGATCAATGCCAATCCATGCCATCAAAGATTGAAACCAAAAAAGCAACATTTCATACAGAAAATTTATATAGAAAAAGAGTCACTAAAAAAACACAAAACCAACTTTTTCAGGTCAATGCTAAAGGGTGGGGTTTCAAGTAAAGCACAGACCTTCACGAAGTGTTCCTTTACACAGAATCCTCTTTGTTCTTATGTAAAAACAGGGTGAGACGCTTTTTGAGACGCTCTGAGGCTGCAATATTGCATCTACCTTTAGTAACCTTCATGGAAATGAAGGTAAGGCAGTAGTTTACACAGAGGATGACTAAAAAATACCAAAAATTATATTGTAATGTATTGTGACAATAAAATTGGGCGCGGGAGGTTGGGGGTTGGGGGGATAGCCAAGATCGGGAGACATAAAAATTTGAATTTCGGCTCAAGTACCCCCGCAAAAAAAAGTCAATGTACAAATCTTTTCCAAGTATACCCTTTTTTTGCGCGGCTTGCCTCTCCCGGCATGACTTTCTTAGGGCACCTGCGTGTTGAGACCTATAGGTTGTGTGGTGCAGGCCTGTAGTTGTCTGTTCCTGATATGCTATACTCGTGACGCACAATTTGGGTATGCTATCCGAAACGGTGCAGCCAGGATATGATAGGGGAGCCAGTCAGAAATCCTGGAGTGAACCTGGTATGGTGACCAATGGATGATATGGATGGTAAACTAGGGTAAATCAAGGGTGCTGAATCTTTTTCTGTCATGTGTCGAATGATATCTAGGTCGGAACAAGGTCAAAATCAAGGTCAAAGGTCACACCTTTAACAATTCTACTAATACAGTCAGGCGTCAAGCCGACGAGGGACCGGCGATCCTCGGCCAGCAACCACTAATTGATCAGTTTACAAGAGGATAAAATTTATCCACTCTCAATCTGTAAGACGCTAGACTGAATACAAGAGTGCACCCATTTCCCAACATACCATTCTCTTTCTTACTATGATAAATGATACATTTCCCTTCACACCTCTACCTAACCCTGAGTCATCTGTGAGTTTACTCACATGCTCAATTATTTTCCAACAGTGATGACAACCACTTCCTAGTATTGAGTAAACAGTGTTTCCAATTATAATATTGTGTATGTCTCCTATGTTATGATATAGCTTATTTCAAGTTGCAGTAACATAGTTATACAAATACATATCAAAAGCTTTGTGACAACTAAATGAAAACAACCAGATCACATAAAAAAAATACACCGGTTCACATGTGATATCAATCACATACACCATTCATTGCATTATGTAGTGATCGGTTCATAATGTGAAAAGTCTTTTTGCGAGCTAATAAAAATGAATCTGGATTGCGTTTTAGTGGCAGCTGTTTTATGCTGAAAGTTGGTTTGCGAGAACTTTAGCCTGGTACTCCACTCCCTATCTTTCCTGTAGTAACTATATGTGCGGAAATCACCCCAAATTTAGTACCCTAATAACTGGGGGAAATTCTGAACAAGATACCCCTTAAAAAGGAGTTTTTGCGGGGAAAGAACTATGGCCCCTGGCTTTTGCCTTAAACACTGAGATCCGAGATGACTCAAGTCATACTATCAAAAAAATCTATTTAATTAATCATACTAAGGTGAATGTTATAATAGAAAACTCCAAATATGCGCTCTGAGAGGTACCCCTTTGGCCCACAATGACAAAAATGGTACCCCTTACAGAGAGACCTGTCGGTACAGTTGGCAGGGTCCGTAAAGGGCCCCTTTCCCTTCATCAGTTTGTGCACATGTACGCACATAGTAACCAAAAGTCTAGGAGTGAACCCCCCAGAAACTTTAGCCGATGTATTTGTAGTACAGTGTTAAAGTAACCCAGTCCCTCATTTGTGAAATATTCTTGTGAACCTCTTGTCTTTATATCTCATCAGGAGCTTTAATGAATTCTATGATGGCGATATGTTATAACTCATTTATTTCTGTAATTATCGCTATAATTAGCTCATTAGGTGGAGAATTAGGTGAGCTAAAACCTGAATACATTTTGCATTAACAACAGACCCACATGAAGGGTGTCACTTCTTAAGCTGCCACTTTATCAGCGTGTATTTCACTGACATAAGGCAAAAAAAAAAGGTTTGTTTCAGGTAACATGTCATGAAAATGTAGGGTCGGTAGGTCGGATTTCTTTTTTTTAAACCTTTTTTTAAACATGAAAGTACTGCCCGGCCTCTCCGAAGACCCGAACATTGACCCAAAAAGGGTAAAAATAAGGAAATTTCTTCAAAACTGCATTAAAATACGTAGGGTCGGTGAGAATACACCCTTTTTATCTCGCTTACTTCAGATTTGCAGGCATAATTACATCTATATGAAATATTGTCCTTCCAAAAGCCTTAGCCTTACACACTATTCGTTAGTGAGCTGCATTCCCAGACATGTTGTTTGGATGCAGCTATCTATGCTCTTTACCTGAATGTCTGATTTGTTGACACCTTGATAATTACCAGCAATCGTTGGCCTTTTGATTCTGCTTTTAAATGTGGAGCTTTTGGTCGCTCATAACATGCTCCAGATATAATTTATCTCTATTATCGTTAAGTTCGTGCTGTTGTGTTTTTGGGAATTGTAATTCTGAAGTTTAAAAAGTCACTTCGATTACACAGCAAGGTAGAGAGACCTGATACCAAATTGCTTTTTATTTGTCGATTTTTCATGATATCTGGATGTAATGGAGTGGTCATGTTTCTAACAATTAGGAGGGGGTGTGTAAAACAAATGTTGATTCCTTAAGGGAGGGAGGAGAAATGTCAACTGTTTCCAGCAAAAATATATATACATAAAATAAGTGCGCGTGAATAATGTCAGACCCCTTTGGCAAAAAAAGTAGAAATCAGCAGAACATTCCATCATGCTCCCTCTCATGAAAAAAAAATCTCTGCCTAAGAAAAAAACCATAGGGAGAACAACTGTGTGTAGCAGCATACCTGTAAATGCTTGTAAATTGGTTCCCTGTTTTATCAGACATTCCTAGGCCTTATCTGCATGCATGAGAAAACGAAATCTGTCTTAAAGTATGATACCATAGATAAGGTTGCATGCAACCTGTGTACAATAAATAATAATAACAAAAAATTCCATTAACCTTATCATTATGCAGTTCCATTACTGTGTCACACAATTAAAATTTGTGACGCTTTCTATGGCAGCTAAACACTTAATGGAAAGAGCATGAGCACCTGATGTTTTGATGCTTCTCGTTTGTCGATCATGGTATTGCCTGTGCACATATGTTTGTAGAAAAAATAAATGTTTTCCTCAAAGTTGGCTTTGTGTGTACAGAGTATGATATTTCCGAGGCTGCATTTCCTTTAGGGCTATAAACAATAGCAGTGCAAATAGTACTTCATAAGGATATATAGATTTCCCATGAGTAAGGAATTCTTTATCTTCATCCAGGCCTTTATAGCAAACACATAGATATCTGCCAATATTTACTTTCCGGAAGATGTGTTTGACTTACGCTTAAAGTATCGCATGGTGCTTTAATGCCTTATGCCCTTTTATCGTCATGATACATGAATGTACCCCTGTTGAGTAACTCACCAGGGGTGCATTCATGCACTATACCAAACTTGCAGGGTTCATGCACTCCAGAAGAGTCGGTGGCCTTCTTGCACAGCCAAAAGATTTCCCCCCTCATTTTAATACATTTTATATTCCAACTTTTTCATACTGTAAATTGCCATCGTAGATATTCTGTAAACAATTTCTCAACAACATGGGCATTTTCAGCTCTAAAAAGACACACGTCTCGGCAGTGTTTGCCTTATTATGAGGCCTATCGCCTGACTTCTGAATTCAATTAGATTTAATTCACTAATTACCCAGACAACTACCGTGACATGCCGGTTACAAATTGTACACGATCCATCTAGAAGAAGAAAAACGACCAGAAAGTGTGTTATATTGGCCCTGCGTGTCTTCCCTCGCAGACACTTCCATCCTGGACTGAAACCGTCTGGACAGTTTTATGTTATGAAGGTATTCGTAACATAAAACTGTACACATGTCAGTAAGACACGTAGAGCAATTTCTGTAATTATGTAGTAAGTCAATTTGCAGAGTCTAGATCGATCGATGAAAAATGGACAGCTATATAAGGGTATGATCATCTTGTTGAAATTTACTTTATTTCTCTATTTGTTAATGCACTATTATGGATATTATACTGCGGCCCTAATCCGAACAAGTGAAAAACGATGCAATGGACCTCATATAATAGGCCTTTGCATTTTTTGATTGAAAATGTCATATTGTATGAAAAGTTGTGAATTCCAGTCAGTTTACTATCTTTTACTGCAACCATGCGGTCAATTATAGTCTCCAAACAGCCAGAAAACTAATAGAAATTCAAAGTAAAAATGAAGGAGTTACGTCATGTTGACACTTACATTACAAATATTTTTTGCTTTATTTTGTGTGTGTTTAAGCATTGTCAAAGAAAAATAATAAACAGGCAGGACCTCCTGCCATTGTTTGTGATGCTAATTATACACCCTTCACTTCACCAGACCTGACTTGCAATTAGTAGTATTGACTTTATTGCATTATTGTAATTATGATAGTCTTTTCAAATCTTCAGGTTGATATACCAAGGCTCTATATTTTATTTGTAAGGATTTTCCGGGTCATTTATGTCATGGCAAAGTGAAGTGAGCGAGAAGAAAAAATTGAATTTTTCAAAAAGATTAGGCAAATGAAATCCATTGACATTTTCAGTAGATGTATAGATTGAATAATCAGTTATACACAACCCCTAAATAGCATGTTAAATATATTTAAATATCTTAATATATAAATAACAAAAAGCAACTTTCATCACATGCCTATTTCTCTGTGAATCAGACAATACCTTCAAGACCATGTTTCTTTTTCTGAACTTGTATGAAGGACGCTTTTACATAGACTATTGTACGAGTGATCAATAATGCAATACAACAAGAGATAGACTAAGCCAATTGATAAGAGCCCCTTATATACTAGGGGTTAGAGTGGTTGTACACTGATATTCTTTGGCTCCCTATAGGACCAATCTCTCAGTCACTATGTAGTGCCCAACCAAGTTAGTCATTTTTTGGCTCCCTATACGACCAACCTAGGTTAGTTAATATTGTCAGGTTGGTCAGTACTGACCAACTCACCTTAGTCTTTCCATTTTAGGCTAAGTCCTTTTGAGTAAGGCATTGGTCCTTTTGTTGTTTTGCCTCAGTCATTTTTGAATAGCACCTGGTCATGCCTGACCAACCTGGGATAGCCACTACAGACTAATGGCCGGAGTATTTAGATTTTCTGTAAAGCGATTCCTTTTGTATCCCCTGCTTTAGAGACAGCATAAGGATGTCCTACCCGGACGCATGTCTACACAGTCAACCCACACCCACACAGAAGTACCTGAAGGGGTAGGGCAGCATAAACGCACAAAGGAAAAATCGAAACCTTTCTTAACAATCTAAAATGGCACAGTGCGTCTCATCTATTTCACATTAGCCTGGGATAAGGGTCTTCATCTCTCCATAAGATGATAGAGGATCCGGATATCTGAGTGGTTTAGATGGATCTTGTTTGGATGAGTTGGCTTACTGCATTTAATAATTATATCCTTTTCAGTATTGAGTGTTTTGTAGAAGCTATCTAGAATATGCAGATACAAAGCAGAGACACCCCCCCCCCCCCTTTTTGTATATTGGCGAGGAGGCACCCAGACTAAGCACACAAAGTGCTGCTTCGCCTCCATACTACTGGCTGGGGTCAACTAGCCTATAGTTATGCATGTTGTCAACTTTTCAATATTCAATATCTCAGCAAATATACCACCCAGCCTACCCTTTTTCCAAACAAAAGTTGCACCGTCATCATATACATACTGACAAAAATTGGCACATCTGAAAAATAATAAATCTGGAAGTTATTCCACTTTGAGTGATTTCGCTGAAAATTTTGTCAGAATCGAAGTTGGGAGTGCTTGAATATCATTTTGAAATGCTTCATTTATGCATTTCGCATCAAATATTCACTGTATAAACTATGCCATCAGTATCTAAAGAGGAGACAGTTCGCCTATTTCTTAAGTTTTGTCACACTTAGCACCTATTTCATATAGACGCCATTTTCAGTCTGACGGCTCCGTCATGAGACCGTCTTCCTCATCAACTCCCCCCGCCGCTACTGCAGTAGTGTCGGCCAAGGCTCAGTTGTTGACCCGGCCTCGCCACGATATCCATTTTTTTAGATTGCTTCTTGTCTGGGTTAAAATAAAAGTGTTTTGGATGGAAGCGAAGCCTAAACACTAGAAAAGATACTATATTTGGAGATGAATTGGGCCCTAACCCCCCAGGAAATTTGCTTTGGGCCTGATAACTTGACGAATCCACTTTGTCTCCACGAGGACAATAAAATATCAGTTGCTTTGAGCAGATGATAAAGAGGGAAAAGGAATGGCTCAGAAATCCTAACCTACCGTCCATCCATGGAAAATATCCGTGTACAAGTAATAAAGGAACACTATTTAATATCATTTACCATCAGTTATTCCTCAACATGCCTTTAAAAAGCATGATGAGAGCAGATTACATTTGAACCCATTTGCCACGGCCATTCTCGTAATCCAATATGGCCGCTTCTATCCCATAATAAGTGAGATGACTGCTTCCTAAATTTTCCACCAGATGGCAGCATGAACCGGCTCAGCAGTGGTTCGTCAACAGTAGCAGAAGCATCCCCCCCCCCCACCCCCTATTAAAAAAGCTGATTTTTCAGATTTTTTTTTCAGTAGTGAGCCACATTACAAGTCATATCATTTCAATGTATTTCGTGTTTCTGGTCCATACCGGTATATGTATGTAATGAGCAACATATGAACAAAAACATTTTAAAATTATTTTTTTTTAAGTCCTGCTATATTTGCAGTTTCTATACCAATTCTCATAGGGCTATTACCGCTCAGGCATATTGTAATATCTCGCACCTCTTTATAGGATAAAAAATAATTTACCCCCCCTTATTAAACCTACCTTCTCTAGGCCTAACTATACATCCCCCCCCCCTTCTTTGCAAGAGGAAGCATATTTTCCCTGTAGCACAATGGGCCTCCGAGCATACTTTGTCTATTATGGCAAACTTTTCTGATCTATTTTACCCAACTCTATGACTACTAGTTGTGTATGGCGTGTCAGCCCTTTTTGATTTCTCTGTCTTTAATCTTCAAAAATATAATCTAAGGCCAAATAGAAGAAAATGTGTGTTTCAGCTCGACTTACTAGTGTTCATTACTCTCAAGATGTGAATTTTCTTTCAAAGAATCCAACCTACCTACCCTAAAAATCTCGGAGCACGTGGCCTAAAGCACACCTTCTTTTCCTTGTCCCTAATGCACAATTCATACAAAAATCTCAGTTAGGCCCCAAAAAAAAGTTTGTTTCAGGTCTGCCCATGTTACCTGAAACAACCTTTTTTTTGGCCTTACCGTAGCATTAATTCCTAGGACAGATTTCATATATTCTGTTGAACTGCAAAAAAAACTACAATTAGCAGGGATGCAGAGTTACTCTCCTTCATCCAGCTGTGGCATGATACATCAACACTTATAGATAACAATCAAGATTAAATTCTGAATTTACATTACAAAGTTCAGCAATACTGATAAGGCCAAATAAAAAAAAAGTTTTGTTTCAGGTAACATGGGATGAAACTCTAGGGTCGGTAGGTCGGATTTTTTTATTTTTTTATTTATTTTTTTTTTTTTTACATAACCCTAAGATTGACCCAAAAAAGTATGAAAATGGGAAGATTTTTTTCAAAACTTTTGAAAACCTAAAATTTACCCCCAAAAAGTGTAAAAATATAAAAATTTCTTCAAAATTGCATAAAAAAACGTAGGGTCGGCCCTGTTTACATAGGGTCGGTCGGGTGACCTGAAACAAACCTTTTTTTTTTTTTGGCTTATATAATTCGATCAAATCTATGATTGTATCCTTTAATATATGAGTGCTTGGCAACTAAATACGTTAGTACCTAGATATACACAATTACCCATTTATACCTGTCAGTGCTGTATCAGGTCAATAAAGAATGGTTCATATATATATACATATATGGATTAGCCAAAGACCCTGGTAATCAAGACCCTGGTTATCATCGATCCTTATGCACCAATCAGTTATCCCCACCTTTCCGCTGTGTCAGCATTTTTCTTTGATTATTGATTTCCTTAGAAGACATGGTATGTATGCGTGTACCTATTTGTACTGAATGCATTATTATCTATCTCTAAATGCCCTTGACCTCATAAACTTGTTACATTAGACATTGCATCCTTTTGACTGTCTGCTTCTATCTGTTATACAATGTACTGTAGACCCCTCTCCACCATAGCCCTGTAACTCTAATATGTAAGACCGATAAAAATGATGATACCTACACTCAAAAAAAAAAATTAACAAAAATATACCCCACCCGTAAGTATGTGTTTTCAGGTCCGCTGCGACCCACGCTGATCCCAGTGGACTGAAAATGTCTGCCTATGGAGCCGTATTTTCGTTAAGAAGTACCAAAATCAAATAGAAAAAATACACTCAAAAAGTAAACTTGTCTCCAGACTCTTCCAAGAAGAGATGGTCATAAAATAAACAAGTCAAAAACCTGACTAAGTGACAAGGAACCGGGTCTTCTAGCTGGAGATAGAGGACCCACTTTGCATGTGCCAGCCCAAAACCCGACATTTGCCAGCTCCAAATTTTATTTGTAGGATGGTAACCTGATAGATTAGACAACGTTTGACTCATTTATGTTACAATAGTCACTTCAACGAGTCTGGAGACAAGTTTACTTTTTCAGTGTATGCACTACATAGCCCTTCAACAATTGACTTGGTATAATACGGGATTCATTACTCTTTACCTTTGTAATTGAGTTGAAAATGACTGAAATCCAGGATGATTTAACTCCATCAAGCTTTTCATACACAGATCTCCTAGTAATGCTTTGTACACATGTTTGTCTCTCACTGGCAGTGTTATAGGTCGCATACTGTGTCCAAATCAAGTACAAATACCCGGCCGCAGCTGGTAATCTGATTACGGAGGCTCTTTTATTATTCATTAGGATCCTTATCCTGGTTATCTGTCATCTCTGTGACTGGTTTTATCAGAGATAGGATTACATAATCAAATATGTTAGGTGGCACTTTTATACCATATCCCAGACAGCCCTATAGAATGATAATTCTTTATCATACAGGACAGCGACCCTTCGCCATATGAGTGCAAAGAAGGAAAGCAATAGAATAATACAACATTCACACTCACAATATCTGCTGATCAACTTTTGAAAAAGAGAAGAATCAGCTAGTTCTAAATCCGACTTAAATATGTTCTAAAGACAGTCAAGGTAAAGTATTAGGGACATTCAAACGTTATCCATAGCCAGTTACAACTCAGATAGAGGGTCACATTATGGGACTGGACTACGATCAGCTTTGAGGAAAATGTTAGGTAATGTGCATGAATGGAATTAGTAGAAAGGAAAGTATGGTCTTGGTCATCATCCTGGATCAATTTAAAAAAGATTCAACTTTTGAGTCCCAATTATCACTTTCCTGTACTCCTATTCATCATTGTGGTCTGACGTCATCGTCTACTGACGTCTTTCCCCCATTCTGTACCAGAGGGAGTGATCAGAATGCCTCTCTGTGGGGTTCATATCTCCAGCAGAGGTATCACTCTCCGAGCACAGTTTTGGTCCAGACTCAAATTCAACTGCATAAATTAACCGTTTAATGATGGCATAATGCCTTAATGCATCATGTTCTTGGTAGTCATGATGCATGAATGCAGCCTTGGCGAGTAATTCGCCAGGGCTGCATTCAAGCATCATGCCAACCCTACAGGGTCTAGACACTACTGAAGGGTCGGTATGATGCACCAATGCAGCACTGGCAAGTTACTCACCAGGGCTGTTTCAGTGCATCATGAGGACAAATGTCATCTTTTAGCAACATCCGTGCTTAAAGGGTTAACATACATTATAAATACACAGAGATGAGACTGGCGGTATGACGGGTGGTGCCCTCTATTTTCTTGCGGCAGAATGTCATTCCTGTCCGGCAAGGTGTCTGACTTTTTCACACCCTGCCACACGCATGGTGATACAAAAAGTGGTCTGCATAATGAAGTGGACTGGAAGACTGACAGAACAAGGCACTTTTTGCTCTTTTTCCTCTGTATATTTGCCTGGGTACATTCCTCATATAGAATGCCAGAATGATGGCAGGGGGGGGATAGAAAAAAAACGTGTTGCTTGTTAGAAGTGGCATCTGATCAGATCAAATGAGTCTTATCACTAGTTCATTTCCAGTCTGTCAGTGGTCCGTATGATCTAATTAGGAGAGATTATGGTAAAATGAGGAAACCTGGCATTTCAGAGAACCATATTAAGCATCCTGTCGACTAATAAGCAAAACAGGCAAGAAGAAAAGAACTTGTTCTAATTATCTTTTCGTAGACACTTTTATAATAACCATCAGTTTCTAGCCTTTTTTGGTTCTTCTGTACTGTATGGATCATTTTAGGTGCTCATGGCATGGTGCAGATAAAATCCCTTGGATATGCCAAAATTCCTGTAGTTATAATCATTATTGTAGATTGTAGCTATTAAATTTGAATGTCATATCAATTTCTTTTGGCAAGACCAAACTGGATTAAACCATGTGACCCGATTGTAGAATACTTGGAAGTGTTTGTAAATTATCATCCTGCACCATTAGGTCTTCCAGGTAATAAGACTGATAAAATCTCTCCTGTTTTTAATTATTTTTATTCTCAAACCATCTCTACCTGATCAATATTTTACAAAATTGTCTTTGGATCATATGGGATGTTTTCAATATGTCTCACAGTACTAAGACATCATTCCTGACATAATATTGAGCTATGGCTGCTGTGCCTATGGTTCTGAGGCCATGGTAATAATCCTCATGTCACATAATACCATATGCCAAAAGGATTTTCAATTCAAAAATTATCATTCTTGTGAATATTGGGTTTTGATTCCACCTACCATGTCTGATGATGGCTGACATGTCTGGTTCTCATTATCAGCATTAAATGGCATGAATCAGCACGTTTTTTTCACCAACAAGCTTAACTTGTTTTGATTATTATCCTCCAACGGAGAAGTTTTTCTCACGTGAGATTTTATTTTCAGGGTAGCAAGACAGTTTTTACCAGCCATATGAAGCCGCTAGTCATGTTTTCACCATCTCAGCATTTTATTAGATGAGCTAGACTCGTGCCCAGTGAACTAAACATGCAAGGCCCTACCAAATGTTTGTACTTTCACTGTTTATGGTTAAAACTTGCTATAACATGGATTGGTTATTATGTTAGATCTAACATAACTTTTAGATGAGATAGTGACACGCGATCCCTCCTCAGTGAACCACATTTGAGATATCAAAGGTAGTAGTTTGTCTCGCCTTACCTACCATGATACTACTCCATTTATGTAGGGGAAGGCAGATGAAGCAACACTTGCTATCCTTTAAGAAAAAGTAGGATAAATGCTCCGGGAGTGGTTTTCTCCTTCACCACATAGATTTGATTTCTCATCTCATCGATGCTATCCGTAGATCTATGCGATCACTGCTGTATTGGCCAAGTAGGATTTTTTTTTGATTTTGCAGTGTGTATTAATTCATAAATGATATTCAAAATACAACAAGCAGAAATTTATGTGAACTTCTCATGGTTGTAGTATATATCCACTTCTGTCACAATAAATAGGGTTTAGTGCCCGTCACTTGCAGCTGCATAAACATATGACATATAGTAAATAAACCGATAGCAGATAACACTGCCTAACCCAGTCTTTGCGAAAACCTTTTTACAATGCAGGACATTCGGTCCTGCTACTTGCAGATTTTGCAGAACCGGACAGGTTTTCGCAGGACAAGAGAAACAAATTAAAGTTTTGTATATCAATTTTGAAAATAATGACAAAAAATAACTTTAATTTGCCTTAAAATATTAGTGTGCATTGCAGGACCAGTTTTGAAAATCCCAGAATGTGCAGGACATCTTGGCCGGCAGCAGCAGCCATTCTGCCGGACCACAGGCATTTTAGCCGGACATTGCCACTGTCAGGCAGGTTTTGGCAAAGATTGCTAACCAAGATTAAATTATTATGTAAATGCCTGTCTGCCTGCGATGCTGATTACTACTATGTGTGGAGGGTTTCATCGCCAACTTGAGGCAGTCTAATAAGGTATTTTATGTACACTGGGATGTTAAAGCAATCAATTAATCAATCAATAATGTGATGTTTTATCTTCTTTGCAGGTGAGTCTATTGTTTGCTTTCTTCTCTGTAAAATGTAAGTACGGTAATATTATCATAATTTCTCTTATGAAAAAAGATTGAACCATTGAAGAGAGGTTTTTGTGGCTTCCTTCAATCGCAACCTCATGATGGGCAAAATTAGAAACTCCTGGGTAATCTAAATAGGACTATTCAGGTCAATACCCTCACTTCACACTGAAGACAATGGAGACATGGTTAAGACCACTCAAAAAAAGAGAGTAGTTTCTCATCACCAAGGTCTGAAAAATTTGACGAGGGAGGCTTTTTTTTCTTCTTTTTTTCTTAACTTGCGGGCTAAAATGTAAAGGATAATACAAGTTTTTCGTGACCAAAATTCACATTTTAGTAGTTAAAAATTGATTGATCTTTAAAAGTGGGGAAAATGTAAGTTATTTTTATCCCACTGCATTACTGGTGGTATTAGCTTTAATTTGGCACCAAATATGCCAATATTTTTTATCATGTTTTTCATCCTTAAGGTGGGTCGCTACCTCTTGAATATGGACACACTGCGCAGGTATCTGCGCATATAGCTTAAATGTATCAGAATGAGCTAATATTACAGTATCTGATACATATATATGATGATTAAGCTATGTTAAAAAATTGGGAGATTTCGAGCAAAATTGAGCGTTTTATTGGACTTTGCATAGTTGATATATTTAAAGCTAATGATATTTGCTATTTTTATCAAAAGTTAGAACATTGAAGCTATTTACCAATAAATCATTATCTAGAATGATATAGATCTCATTAAGTTACTTAGAAAAACTAAGGGTATCAATTGTAGCCATTTTCTACCCTGATTTTAGCCATTTTACACTTTATTTTTAGCTTTAAATGTAAGATTTAGACCGATTTTGCTATATTTTTTAACTTCAAAGGCCAAAAAACCTAAAAATATGCCTGGGACCCCCTATCAAAATCACTTTCATATGTTAGCAAATGATCTAAACTATTTTCTGAGAAAGTTAAAAAAAATTCTGTTAATTTGAATACCTTTTTTAGCCAATAACGCTACAAAATGCTAGCAATTTATTCATTTTCTTCCCCAAAACATCATATTTTTACCCAGAATTCCATGGCATATAACTGTAAAATGAATTTTACAGTAAAGTGGAACATATAGCCATTTCACATGTGAAGTTTTACATTTCTGTGCATAATGGTTGATATTTAAAAAAATTATTGAAGTTTTCACACTTTTTTCTCATTTTTAGAGAAAAATTTAAATACATTAATTTTTCAAAATTCTGTATTTAAAAAAGTAGGTCGGGACCCCCCATTTTTCTTTTCATTTTCTGTTTCTATATGATTCAGACTGTCTTTAGAAAAAAAATAGAGACATTCTGTTAACTTTGATCAAAGGGTAGCGACCCACCTTAATTAGGAAAAAAAAAAAGTTTTCTCAAAACCTGATTTTTATGATGCGCGCGGTGATGAGAAACCATTTTATTTTTTTGAGTGGCCTAAGATAGGGATGGGTTCCAGGTTGTCACCCTTATCAGTCTTATCAATAGCAATTGTTCTATGGTGTTGCAGGTGGCAGATAAAACATTACCCATAGTCCTATGCCAAATCCAATATGGCTGCCATCGGTGTTCTGCCGCAATATGGCGGCCTCCTTGCCCCACTGTTTAAATCATATAGCTATAATGATAGCGGCACCATAATATACATATCGTACACAAGAACAGCTCAGTGTCCTACACTCATCATTAAGAGCTATTCATTGCTGCCCACCCCTAGGGGGCCTCCTGCTCACTGCATCATTCACACCCATGCAATAAACAGCTCAGTGCCTGAGCTTCATATAGACCTTCACAGTAAGGGTATTTTAGGGACATTGTCAGTTTCAAATTAATGGGGCAGAGTGGACTAATTTGTCCTTTTTTTTAGTATATCACATGGATAGACCATGGAATTTACTTGGTTTGAATACATCCAGCAACTTCATTGCTGATATAATTATTTGTATACTACATGCAAAGATTGTATAACATATCCAGTCAACATCTTCCTTATCAGGACTATATTCCTCTACTAATAAATACTAATACCCATGTAGTAAGTAGATGTTTGGTAGGAAACTAATATATATATCTACCAGGGAATTACAATGACCGTATAGCTAATATCTAAATACACTGCCGAGCTTCTCAGAGATAACTGTGTTGCATGTATTTATCTGTGGCATATACCTTGGCCACACCCTGTTTATGTGAGATAAGGAGGTAAAAGAAGAGCTTCTGCTGCCCGTGTGGGCCTCCATCTAAAAGCAACCATGCACAAAGTTGCGTGCAGAATCAAATCACAGAAATATTTGAGGGAGACACGTGAAGAAGCAATATGCATACCTTTAAAAAAGCTGCACAAGGTATTACAAAGATCAGAGAATGATAAGAGATTCCACTGGATTTGCTGATTCGATGTCCCCCAAAATCCCATGACCATGTTAAGCCCCTTCTCATGGCTGGAATATGGGTTCCCCTCAATATATTTTACCACGTTCTTTTTACTCAAAGTCCAAGTTAATCTTTGAGCAAATCCATCTGGTTTAACGGAAGAACTCAGGATTGTACTTTCCATCTACCAGGGGATGCCACAGGTTATACACGATCAGAAATTAATGAAAATTCTTTAGGCGACTCAAAACACAACAACTTATTTCTCATCACCCGGCAGTGGAAATTGTTAAGAGTGTGTTTTTTAATTTGATTTTTCTTTAGTGGGGTCTTAAATACATTAAGACTTTTCGCACATGATTTTCACATTTTAGTAGTTTTTAGTAGGTTTATTGATCGGTAGAAGTTGTTACACTGCAAGTTATTCTAGCGCTCTGCATTAATGACAGTATAAGCTTTAATTTGATGCCAATATTTGTCCCCTTTTTGAAAGATTTCTTATTGAAAATCTAAACAAAAAAATTTTGTTCCGCAAATCACGATTTTCATGATGTGCAATTTCTTTTATAAGTGGCCTTACCGAATCTATTTTGGAGGTTTACTCCAGGCAATGTTACCACCATTTTTGGGTATTTTGATTTCTGAGGGACAAGGCTAAGTTCAACAAGGCAGTTCTTTAGAAAACATCCAGAGCTATAGGCTCCCCGGGCCAGCGTCCGTCAGTGCCTACCCAGAGGCGCAGGAAGCAAATATCCATTGGGGGGCCCAAGGGGGGCCCACCCCAACCAGCTTTAAACATCTGATCTTAAGTATGCTGGTGTCTATACATGCTTGTATTTGAATCATGCTTGTATTTTGAATCACTTTTTCCTGTTATGGGAGAAGTACGATGTGGAAAATATGTGTATTATTTTATAGGGTCTTGAAAAATTTTGGGGGGCCCAAACATATTCAGGCCACCCCTCCTCTGTGATTGGTGGGCCTGGGCCCCCCTGGCCCCCCCCCTTTTCCTACGCCACTGCTACCGCTTCCTTGGTATATCACCGGTCTGTGCCTTAGATAAAACTTCCATTAGAAATGACTGTACGTATGCCAGGCTTTGTAGAAATAACAGGGGCAGAATATAAAGGGCAGGGGGTAATGGAATGGAAAGGTCGTAGAATTTAAAGGGAGGAAGAATATAGGATCTACAGCAGACACAGGGTAAAGGGAAGGGCCAAAGTCTGGAGAAGGAGAATATGCCAATATCTTTAATATGTCCAGTACATTTAGGTCTGCTTGCAGGCCTTTGAAGTGACACAAAAGATGAAGGTCTAATATCTAACCATGGTAATAAAAGCCAATTGTGTATGCTATATATAATTATAAAGCATCCTAAAATTCTTTTTTTGTGATATGGACCAAGCTATTCTCGCGTTGCATGTACATTTTGCATGATTTATCATATGCTAAATGACATTGCAAAAAGGTGAACAGACATAATAAAATATTGGCACACTCACTAAACTTTGACCTGGAAGGATAAACACTGAAGAAAAACTGCTGAGACACCAGAAAAAATGAACAGTAGAGGGTATATTTGCTTAGGTCAACGACCCTGAGGACATGTTAACACATCTAGGAGTTCCCTTAAAGGCCCAGATCTCAGTATCCCTCCAGGGACAGTCGCAGTGAAGCTGGGACATGTAGTCAGCCCTAAATATATATGTAATAATAATATGTGTTAGACTTTGCAATGGCCATTCAAGGTATTCCTCAAACACCCAAACACTCAGAAGTGTAGACAGACAGCTGTGGAAGTGTTACTGTAAACGTACCGGTACTTATTTTCGTGTGTATACATCTTAACGTGTATACATTTTCGCGATTTTGCTAAAAAGTACTAGAAAGGAATTTCAAAAATCGCGAAAATCGTGAAAATATGTACAGCGCGAAAATATCTACATTTACAGTAACCTCATGTGATCTGTAATAAGAGATTGCACCACTCATCATGGCCAATAACTGTTCATTCGGTAAAGAGCCATCTTTGCACCGGTGGATAATGTTGATTTATGCAGTTGGATTTGAGTCTAGACCCATAATCTGCTTGGAGAGTGGTGCCTAGACTTGGTGGACTGAATTCCTCAGAGAGGCCATCAGGGCATCTGATCACTCCTCGGCTGTAGAATGAGCATTATGAGGCTTATCGCCTGACATCTAAATTAGATTAGATTCATTATACATTCTCTAATTATCACCCAGACAGCTTCTGAAAAATGCAGATTACAAATTTGTACCGATCTAAGACCGGCAGGTGTGTTAGATTGGCCTTGTGTGTTCTCCCTTGGAGACCAGAGTCATTGCAGATTGAGTAAGTAGGTACAGTTTTAGGAGACGGATGTCATTAAGAAACTCAGAGAACATTCATATTACACATTTCCTGTAGTCATTTATAGGACCAGATCATCAACTAGCAAAATGATGAAGCCATTACATTTTTGCTCAAGCAGTGTTCAAGCAGTGTCGATTCGGTCTTGCTAGGTTAAGTTAACTCACATTCATAACTTCGGAAATCTAGTGTTTTAGAATGGTCCTGTGAGTTTTACCAAGTTTGATTTGAGTGTGATAGGAGGGATAGGGTTGAATGCAGGATATATGTATGGCATATACAAGTATCACTGTTTCATCATAGTATATATACATCCATATTCTGGGTATCACTTTTTTGGTGAAATTTTCTCACCCTCAACCAGCCTAATGTTTAACTCTGTACTGTGGTGACAGGGGCACCAATGGAGTTAATCCGTAAATCCGTATTCTGTTATTACTGCAGCCATGATGTCAGTAATACATCTACACATACTCCAGAAACAGTGTAATAGAAATTCAAAGTTAATGTATTCTTAAGATGTAAGAAAGTACATTCCTTAGGTTACATTTCAGAGATAAGGTTGTCTCTATAGCGCCTATTTCCATATAAATATTTCAGTGCAATCTCCAGTGTCATAGCTTATGGGCATCCCTGTAGGCAGATCTTAATATCTTAAAGGAAATCAAGCAATAAGTCATATCTGTATCCCGCTATGAAATCAAAATATTTTATTAAAGCAAAAAAGTAAAGTGAGGCTGCTACTGGCACTAAACTTTTTTTTTAAAGTCTTCTCAATGAAAGTACCAAGAGCATAGCTGCTACATGCTCAAGGGGGAATATCCGGGTAGAGTACCCATTTATTTTGCTTCAGCATAACCTAAGCGTTGCACTGTCATGGCGTTAATTATAGTTTCATTATGCAATGGAGCAATGAAATGGTGTCATATATGGCAGGCTTGAGGGAATTAATGGTCCTATCACTGATTATTTGTATTGTATTGCTAATGTGTCGTTAAGTGGGCTTTGTTGTCATCGACTTGTGGATTAATAGCTATTAAATTGCATAACATTATGTCAGAGGGCAAGGTGAATCGAGTTGAGTTGAATTTTAACTTTTAAGAATAGAAAGATTGTACATTTTATAGCGCCAACTCTGTCCAGATAAGATACTGGTTCCTGCAATGGTATGGTCATTTACCAACAATAACATATTACTGGTATTGCATTAGGACCTAATGTGTATTTATAC
The DNA here is from genome assembly GCA_947462335.1 of Harmothoe impar. NCBI lineage: Eukaryota > Metazoa > Annelida > Polychaeta > Phyllodocida > Polynoidae > Harmothoe > Harmothoe impar. The sequence continues at coordinate 16,949,031 of OX381709.1, forward strand.
ATATATAGGCCCTATCAATGTATATGCAATGAAAAATCACTGTCTTCTGTTTGTAATCACCTCCTCGAGATGCCATATAGGATAACAAATTCTATTGATAGGTAATCAAAGCAATCAGATCCCCTTTTAAAACTGTAAATATTTTCACTTTAATTTTTTTTAATCTGAAGGCCTTTATAAAGAAGGTGGTACGCGTGACCAGTTATTCAATACTTTAAATGCGGTGCACGAAGCCAATTGATTGTCATGCCACCAGATTAGGGCCTCCTCTGCAGCTGTAGTGGTTCCCATTGTATTGCCTGCTTTAGAGACAGGATAGAGACCTACACTCAAAAAGTAAACTCTTCTCCAGACTCTTCAAAGTGATGGTCATAAAATAAACGAGTCAAAAACTTGTCTAAGTGACAAGGAAGCGGGTCTTCTAGCTGGAGATAGATTACCCACTTGGCATGTGCCAGCCCAAAACCCGACATTTGCCAGCTCTAGATTCTATTTGTGGGATGGTAACCTGATAGGTTAGACAACTTTTGACTCGTTTATTTTATGACAGTCACTTCGATGAGTCTGGAGACAAGTTTGTTTTTTCAGTGTACCTCCTGGATACATGTCTACTCTGGGGGCCATGACAAAACACAGCGTAAAATCATAGCTTAAAAAGAGGGTGTTACAAAAGAATCCTTTTTACGCTGTTGTTCAAGGGGGTGTTACAAAACAAAATTTACGTTAATTTTTTAACGTTATGGACGTTTTTTTAACACCACCTTCCCAGGGTGTGTGAGAAAAAGGTGTAGATTTGCCTAAATCAGCCTAAATTTGAAGACAACAGCGTAAATTTGACATTTATGTTAATATTAACGTAAGTTTTTAAACACTAATGTAATTTTTTTTTTAAGTTAGTCATAACGTAAAAAGAAATTTTACGTTCCGTAACGTACATTTGATTTGTAACCCCTGGTGGGAGCATTCAGCCCATCCTCACACCAGACAACTGAGGATACATCAGGCCAACCACAGAAGGGGAAAATCTAAAGTGGGGCAGCACGTCCAATGTCTAAGAAATAGCAATAGGCCTATGAGAAGACTTGACACTGAACAGTAACACAAAAACCACTACACTATCATTTAATGGTAGATATTGTAGGGAGAAAAACTTATGTTATGACAATTATGGAAGTGTTTTCTTCATATTCATGATCTTATAGTTGTACATTCTTGTATCATATTGCATTCTTGTATCATATTGCATGAGAACTTTGGAGAGGCTCGGCAGTCGACACGAGATGTGTACTTTTTATTATATAGGTTTATCAATACATCAGTCTGGAGTGTACATGTTTTCTGTTTTTCTTGGGCTAATATGACATGTCCGGTATAGATTTTACTAGTTAGCTGATAGGGTGGATGTATTCTATGTGTTGGTGGAGATCGTTATAGAATGGGCAAACACAAAGCAGGCAATCATAACTATTGATCCTATTTATGATCAATTCCACTCATCTAGCTGGGCCATATCTCGTTTCAGGATTTACCAAAAACATCAATAGAGACCAGAAGCAGGATTAACAAAAAAAATCAATGGAAAATAAAATGGGTTGTTCAAGGACATTTCTAACAGTTGCCAAGGCTGCTATAACTATAAACAATTCATATGAGAGAGACACATAAAGCAGCAATGTGCATACCTTTGACAAAGCCTTAAACCCCCAGCGCCCCTATATATAGGGCTGAGTACCTGTCCCGGCTCCATTCCGACTGTCGCTGGAGGGGTACCGAAATCTGCGCCTTTAAGCAGTAGTAAATCTGAATTAGGTATTACTAAGATCAAAGAATGATAAGAGATTCACTTGATTTGCTGATTTCATGTTCCCTTAAAGCCCATGACCCCCTCCCCTCCTCGGTGGATGGTATGTAAGGCCCACATAGGCCACTCAACCCCTATTTCATTAACCATAGAATATCGGCCACACCCTGTACCTGTTTCGTAGAAAAGTATCTACACAGAGAAAAGAAACAGCGTCAAAAGGGACTCTAGATTGCCTCAAGAATAACTCCCCTCTTTAGGGGAGCCCAGGCTGCATAAGGGGGCCTAGGTGACACTGTGATCGACCTAAGGGAATCACATGGGGGAGTCACATAGTTCCCTGACTAACTTCAGGGAGTCAAATAACGACATGGGCTCCCCTAAGGAGGGGAGTCATTCTGGAGGCTACCTGGACTCCCTTTTGACGCTGTTTCTTCTCTCTGTGTACTAATGTTGTGTGGGCCTCCGATGTCAAACAAGCACCAAGTTGCGTGCAGAATCAAATCACAATATTCACAGAAGGGAGACATGTGAAAAAGCAATTTGGATGATGTTATTTAAGTCTTAAGCTGTAGTTAGTCTGCACTTGGTATTAGCAATGAGAAAATGTTATTAAGAGGGTCCACAACCTGATTTCTGTCCCCAGGAAAGCTTCTGAAGTCCCCGATGGATCGGTTGTAAACCTTAAAAACCCAACTGTTTACAGAGAGGTGTTAGGTTCAACAGTTTGCATCGGTGGCCTCAGGATTGTACATTCTATCCACGCGAGGGATAACTAAAATGGACTCTCCGTTGCTCTTTTTGATATCAGTGTGTTGTCACGCGAAGGACTGCAGAGCGCAAGTGTAAATATGTTACCCCTAACAAAAGTAATGGTAACAGATGTATTTAAAACATTGACACATCCCCCGACCCTGATCCGGATGGATAAATTCTGAAGAAAACTGCTGAGACACCAGAAAAAAGAGACTGACATATTGCTGAGATCTATTTGCTTAGGTCAGCGCGTCCCTGAAGATACGTACATGTGTACACACATATTTACCTATTCCCTTGATACTATATTGATAATTGATATATAAAAGTGGGGAGGTCCTGTCAACATTCATATTTTAATATACTTCTCCTGGCACTGCTCATTAATCAAATTAACATCTCAAATGTTTGACAATGTACCACCATTGTATAATCCATATTAATTTATGCAGTTGGATATTAGTCTAGACCAAGAATCTGTCTGGAGAGTGATGGCCAGGATTGGTAGACTGAACCCCACAGAGAGACCATCTGATTACTCCTCTGTTGTAGAATGAGTGTTATGAGGCCTATCGCCTGACATCTGAATTAGATTAGATTCATTATACATTCTCTGATTATCACCCAGACAAAAAAAATGCAGATTACAAAATTATACCGATCTAAGGCCAGCAGGTGTGTTCAATTGGCCTAAAGTGTTCCGCCTTGTAGACAGAGTCATCCCAGATTCAGTAAGTAGGTACAGTTTTGAAATACAGGTGTCATTAAGAGACACATGGACCAGTTATATTGCACCATCCCTGCAGTTATTTACAGTTTCACATTCTAGACATGCTGGTGGAGGGGAAAATACCCAGATTAGCTTCAGTGCACATGGTAAAAGTATCTTGTCGAATAAACTTTTATACAAATATCGTAATTCCCATTATTATCAACCTGAGGGGACATTTTGAATCCATTACCATTTGTTACTAAGAGGCGAGGTTGTATCTGTCATCTTTTTCTATAGAACTCTAGGGTCATCTCAATCGTCATAACTTATGGACATTCCTGTAGCGGATCTTGGTAATAAAAAGGAAATTATACAGTCGTATCTGTATTCCGCTAGGAAATCAAATTATATTGCATTAAAGCAAAAAGTGATGTGAGTCTGTTGACTCTTAAATCTGCTGCTGAGGCATGAAATGTGTTTTTTAAAAGTCTTCATCATAATTGTGCAAATGACATAGCTACAACATCTACTAAAGTCAGAAAATCCGGTTAGCGTACCCACGTATCGCTTCGTCATAACATAAACTATGCTGAAGGGTTGTCATGACGTTAATTATAGTGCCAATATAAGCAATGAGGCAATGGAATGGGATATTAAATGGCAGGCTTGATGGAGTTAATAGTTCCATCACTGATCAGTTATATTTTATTGATAATGTGCTATTAATTATATGGCCCATGTTGTTTTTCAGTGATTGGCTTCCAGTTTAGTGGATATTGGAATTGCATGTATTGGGATGTGTGTTATAAGGCTGGGCATTTTGCTTAATTCAGCTGCGTTTGAACATAAACACCCAAGATTGTACATGATATAGCCCAACTATATCAACTTGAAGATGATATTTCTGCATTGTGATCTAATCTGCATATATGAATATTTTGTATAATCAGTGTAATTATGGAGGTTTTCTGTGAATAATTCCAAAATGCCATATTCATTACATAATCCCTAAATCAAACATTTATTAGTAAAGCACAAACATTTCTGCCAATATTTGCACTGTTTCTTTTGCCTGAATCTGAAAGAAAATCTTCACAAAGAACGTGGTACGCGTGATCCATAAATCAATATTTTGAAAGCCCTGCGCGAAGCCAATTGATTGGCATGTGACCAGGTTAGGGCCGCCTCTACAGTAGGGGTTGGAGAGGCTGTAGTGCGTCCTATTGTATTGGCTTCTTTAGAGGCAGGATAAAGATTTACTTCTTGTCTGCATGTTAACACAGGTGGGGCAAAGAAAAAGGTTTCTCTTTTTTATTTTTAAATATTTTTTTTTTACCCTCTTAATACCCTATAATTATCCACAGAAGTGTAATAATGTTAAGACTTCTTCAATATAGCTGTATGTACCATGCCCTCTTTCTATTTCACTTTATTTCTAAACATGAAAATAGAAGCCAGCATCTGTATAAACCCCAAAATTGACCGAAAAAGGTCGAAAAACATGGAAGATTTCTTCAAAATTGCATAAAAGACGTAAACCCTGTGTCAATAGACACGATCGGGTGACCTGAAACGAACTTTTTTTCTTCTTAATTTGGTCTGGGTTGGGGACTGCCGGTACAGCAGGACAGCAACACAAAGGGAAAATCGAAACCTTTCTCAATGTAAAGTGGCACTGTGCGCCCAATCTATTACACATTAGTCTGAAGTGGATGTATTCTATGTGTTTCCTTGGGATTGTAGGGTAGTGATTAAATCTAAGTGATACAGATGTATGTAGAATAGGCAAACACAAAACAGTTATTGATCCTTTTTATGTTCACTCAACCTACATTATCTAGCTGTGGCATGATGTCTCAATATTTCTAAAAAACAAAAAGAGAATTCAATGAATTAAATATTTCTTAAAAATCAGTGAATATCAAAGTGGTAAATTCAAAGACAGCTCTCTAACACATGTCCAAGCTACTATAATCATAAATTAAAATCCTGATCCTGGTCATTCGTCAGCTTTTGTGTTGCGTCTTAGCAGGGATAGGGTTACAAAATCGCAATAGAGATGGCTTCATACTTCTTGCCAGACAGTCTTTTTAATTATCAAGTTATCTTACAAAACAACAATTGCTTTCGCAAATATTGTCCAAAGAATATGTACAAAGTTCAGCTGTTCAGAGGGATTAATAAAAGTGAGTGTCTGAAATACATAGCCGAGACCACAGTCTCTCAGTGATATTTCGTCTGGCGTTTCAGGTGCAAATGTTTAAGTTATAATGGAGTTGTTTTTGATCTACCAACAATATCTCTTAATCACTTGGGATCATATTATGTTGAATTCTGTCACGATATAGCACCTGGTCTTAAGAGAGCGTTAGTCTTGTATACGCGCCAGAGGGCTGAGGGGTAGTTTTTTTGTGTCTTAAACTAAAATATGATTTTGAATAAGTGCCAAAGAGCACGCCATTACAGTACCATATGTGATGTGACATCTTCATCTGATAAACATGGTGCCTCACAAAGTCCCAAAGGAAGTAGACCGCTCTTTTTCCTCCATATGTTTTCATGGTCTACTTTTTGCTTCTTTATGTTTTTGTGAACTGAGATGTGTGATGGTAGGAAGGAAAAAAAAGTTGGGTTGTCCTTGCCCGAGATGTCATCTGACCGTATGGGCTCTGTCAATTTGGAAAACTGAAGGCCGGTGTGCAAAATGTGTGCAAAGAACCCCATGAAGCATCATTTGGACTAACAAAGGGGTTAAAAGATGGGTTAGGAGCTAATTTGGGGTCGATTTTTATTGTTCAATTCTCATTTTTCCAACGTATTTGTGTTCATGATTTCCATATAAATATGTGTGTAGCTTCTTAAATCATTCTTATACTTGTAAATGCATAAAGCATAGAGATGATTCAAAAGTTATACAAATATTTATATGGACATTATTAACACAATACGTTGAAAAAACTGGGGAAAAAAGCTTTGACCCTAAATTAAGACAAAAAGACAAAAAGTTCATAAAGCTGGGACATAATATCCAGTTTGGACTCAAAAATTTCAAAGTCATACTTCCTTGGATCTAACATATATTTGAAATTTGAACTCTTAAAAAAGATAAGGAATTTAGATTCTAAATTTCAAAAAAAATCGTTTTTTTCAAAATTAAATAAACAACACTATTTGCACCGCGCACCTGGAAGTGGGAGATTAAGGATGGTAGCACTTAAAGCAGCGAACTTATTGGGAATCTCAATTCGGAAATTAGTGTGTATTTACTAAGCCACGCCCAGTCTTCAATAAACAGGCCAAATTTGTTTAAGGATTTCAGCGTAAAAAGGGAACAAATTCGAATCCGATTAATTAAACGGAATTGCACAGCACTTAAAAAGTAAACCAGGAAACAAAATAAGCAGAGGAAAACCAGATGGGAGGGGAGGATGTTATTCCCTTTCTTTTCTTTCTACCAGTAAGAACTAACAGGACCACTGAAAAGAGGGTTGAATAAAACACCTATCTGAGCAAATGGCATATGTCAATCGGGTATGAGAAATGGAGTACATTATATGTATAGACGTATACGTTAAGTGCCAGCATGGCAAGTGTATAAGGTACTTGCAGGGTACCCTAGCAGTCTGGAGTACCTCTCTCCGGTCACAGAGCTATCTGCCTCTCCTCCTTCAGAATGCCATAATCCGACACGTCTACTGATGTAGATCTATTCACTGACAACTACCGTAAAACCTTACGTATAAGCCCCACCTAAACTTTGGAAATACCTTATAATAATAAAAGTCGCACGGGGGTTTCATTATGACAACTTAAGTGCAGTGGTATACATTTAAAAACTCACTTATACGTCGTACCATGACTTTGGCCTGCTCCTGTGAGTCACACTTGCGATCTGACTTGAATACTAGCCGCTAGGTTTTACAGTGTATATATATGTCTCTCTGCTGGCTGCCTGCCCTTCCCTCCAATATTAAACCTGTCTCTCCTCTTCCCTTCCTCCCCTCTACTGTATAGCCTATATCTATTTGTGCTACTGCTTTTATATCCTTCTCCTTTGCTACATATAGTCTCATTACATTCATCCTCTTCCTCTTCTCCCAGTCGGCTTGGGCCAGGTTTTGTTGTTAACACGCAAGGATGACATTGGTAAAAGCCAGGCTTTGCCACTGCATCCCGGGAGATAGCGCCAACCCGCTAACAAGAAGAGTGCATGCCAGTGGTGGGAGAGTGTGCTCCACTCTCAAGAGCCCATTAACCAATACCAGATATCTGTTGGGACACTCTCCCTGCTCGGACTAGAGGCGTTTCTGGGAGAGTGGGAGTTGCTCACTGTCTATTGGGCACTGTTGTTGTATGGCCTACCCTATACCAAACCTATGGGAGATGTATTGGTATCTGTTTGCAGGTGGTAAACGAGGTATAGTGATGAATGGTTGCTGGGCTTAGATGATGTGTATTGAGCCTTTCATTGAAATATGTTTTTCATTCTGTTCATCTCAAAAGATTACATCTGGTTCTAGATAGAGGTGACAAAGAGGTAAACAACTGAGGGTTATTGCAATTGACACAAACAAAATACACTCATTTTGACAGCTCGTAACAGGAGTTACAATCATGGACATTACCAACAGATAGTCGATATGCTCCGGAGAGCTATCTTGTATTTCCCACACTTGAGCAATAGCATCCTATTCCCCTAAATTGGTGGGCCAACCCCCCTTGCTTAAATCTATGCCTAAAGCATTTAGTAGCAATGATCCTAGCACTTCATATCCTGAATGGTTTCACTCAAAAAGACTCTACAACCTGCAATGCTATTTTGGGCAGAAGTTCACTTTAACTCCATACCACACACAACTCCCACTCCATTTACTTGTCTCCTCGGGGCTTAGCTTTGTGTGTGTGATCTATATCTTAACGAGAGTATTGGCGACCACAACCTAACCATTCCCTGTGGGTACTATTCCATCAACTCTTCCTGATCTCTCCTCAGCAGCTATACATTCCCATACAGTCCCCACACTGACCGCTTTCAGCCCTACCATTTTGCCAATGCCAATATCTCTCATTTGATATTATTGTGGACCGTTATTCATTCAGTCTGGGGATTGACTGGCATGTTTTGTAGGCTGGGTGGGGCACTGGGTAAGGGCGCTAGGTGAGCCAGCTGGAGCTGCTGTGATATGATCTGGGCTATAGGATGGAGGCACAGTATGGTGGGGATTGTACACTATTACTTCAGGTGCTGCCACTGTCAGGAGGATAAGGGAGTTTACCAGGGTATCCCTAACATGGTGGACTATTTCATGAAAGCAATGCTTAACTGTCATAGTCGCACGCAAAGGTTTATCTTGGAATTGAAGCTGTTTAAATACATGTCATTAGCAATGACAAAGCGAATAGTTACTGATCCCATTAAATCATCATTTTGAGTCATCCCATGAACAAATATTGCTATACATAACAATATCATTGCGTTGCATTTCTATAGCTAGCGGCACAACCGAATACATACTGTACCCAAGACAGCTTAGGTTTTTTTTTCCTTCTTTTTTTTTGAGCTCATCATTTACATCTCTTCATTACTACTCATCCCTCGGGATCTATTTCTCACTCCCATGCAATGTGCAGATCAGTAAGTCTGCTAACTATCAGCTGAACCTCTCACTAGGCCTTCAGGGTATCGCCATTATCGATAATAGACAGGCGCCATAATGGGTGTGTGGTGGGTTGCTGATGACTGATTTGTCCTGTTTTGAGTACCGTAAAACCTTGCGTATAAGCCGCGGCTAGTTCGCATGTCAGATCGGCGGTGTGGCTTATAGCATCAGCCCAGGTTCAGGGTGCGGCTTATACACGAGTTTCTGCTTCTATGGTACAGTACTAAAGGTCACCATAATCAGAACTCTGGTGCGGCTTATAGGATCGACCCAAAGTCGAGGTGCGGCTTATACGCGAGTTAGGCTTATTCGCAAGGTTTTATGGTAGAGCCAAATTATGTCTCCTACACCCAGCGTGTTGAAGAAATACCATCTGATTTGATATTTGGTCTCAAATAAACGATTAACAACTCATATCTAGAAAGACCAGATTCTTAGTGCATTAACAACTGGGACCATGTCAGTGTAAGTAATTTTCAGAATATTGGTTAGTGTTGGAAAGGGTTACTTGTATTTGTTAGATAGAGACCTTGGGTATAATATAACACTCACTGAACAATGAAGCCAGACCCCATCAAACTATATTATGCCACAAATCAAGTCAATCATACTATAGCCCCTTGTTATGTTGAGTTAGTTATGTGCCTCCCTTGTCATATTATCCACATTTGATGGAATTAATCAACAAACCCAAGTTCATCTAGGAGTCTGACCCAGTGGCCTACTTTCTCCACATTAGCATAGCCTATATATAGGGCCTTGGGTACCTGTCCCCACCACTTTGCAGTGTGTGCCATACCAGCATATTGTATTACAAAGTGACTTGGGTCAAACACATTCCACCACCGCTTCCTCTGGTGGAAATGATGCATTGCTTTCAGTTCAAAGTAAAGCTGTGAGGTCCCAGATATTTTATCTTCACCCTTAAACCAAAGCCACCATTATGGCACGACCTTTATTTGCAAATGTCATTTTAAGAACATGGAAAATTTGTGGCTATGGCTTCCTTAGCATTATTTGCATCTTCTCATTGTAAATAGGGTATTTACTTAGCAGAAACAGTACTTCCTATTTTGGTAGTACTAAGAGAATGGATATATAATATATATATATATATATATATATATATATATATATATATATATATATATATATATATATATATATATATATATATATACATATCAGCTACCAATGTTATATAATGTCATCAAGGAATTAACTAAGCACAATGTTTCATAGAGAATAGGATAACAAGCACAATATTTATTGGAGGGAAAGATGTCAAGAAGCAGTGTGCACTGTGTAACAAAGCTTTGAGCAGTACTTAGTTGACCATGGCTATTACTCTGTGGCTACCAAAAGCACTGCAAAGCACAAGTAGGTCACCATAGAATATGTATAATCATCATCTATGCCACCATATCATTTCAACCTACTCTAGTACTATACAGGAACACGGAGCTTTGATCATACCAGAATTGCTCCTATGTTGTACTAGAGTAAAGACGGTAGTTGGGCAGTACTTTATGAGGTCATTACTACGAGACTGCGCATGCCTCTCGCCAACCTGCTGTTGCTGATCTCTATATATAATAGATATACAATCTCTACTCATGTCTCTGTACCATGAGGCTCAATCTGCAGTAATAATTGCACAACATCTGCCTCCACATACATCAGGGAACACTGATATTCCTAGGCTCCCTATACGCCCAACCTCTCAGTCACTAGTGCCTAACCTAGTTAGTCATTTTTTGGCTCCCTATACCACCAACCTAGATTAGTTATTATTGTCAGGTTGGTCACCACTGACCAACCCACCTTATTCTCTTTAGTTCCAGGGGGAGCCACTGAGTGGTCATCACAGGTGGCCCCAACTAGTGGTATACAAATACAACACACCAATGATGGACCTAGGTTAGCCACTACTGATTGACCCCTTGGTCATTTTTGAATATAACTTTGCCATTGTGACTAACACTCATATGACCAACCTGGGTTAGTCTGTACTGACTAACCCTTTCAACCTATGGATTTTCAGTGTATGTGGGAATCAAGGGGCCAGAATATGAGGGGCAGAGGGTAATGATGTAATGCAATGTCAGAGAATTTAATGGGGAATTTTAAATAACTGATAATGATGAATGGTTTTGAATCTGCCTCTGCTCAAGGCAGGCCGGCTGGCAACTGGACCCATACAGATTGTGCCTGCACAAATTACTCGTTTTGTAAGGCAATGTTCACAGGAAGGAAATGCAAAGCATTAAAAAAAAGATTGTTGAGACAACCAACTATGAGGGTTAATAAGTAGTGTAGTGTACCTGTACATGTCAATGACACTGAAGTCATATACCCTTATTAAGCTGTCGTTCCCATAAATATTAGGCTTGGCAGAGCAGCTAAGTCCTGTCAATTCTCATCTGTTCCCTTCCTGGCAGTGACAGCTTTATAATATATTCTACATCGAAGCCCTTTTGTTTCAGAGATATTACGCAGAAAGTCAAATTATAATGTGTATTTATTCAGCTTTAAACATTCAGACAGCAGCTCTAAAAGTGCAGTTAGACAGTCCCTAAAGTGTTTCCTACATGAGATCTGAATTGAATTAAGATTTACAGCACTTGACTTCTCTAATTGCCTAGGAGGCTACCATGACATGCAGGTGACAGATTGTACACACTCCATATAGAAGAAGAAAAAATAACACAGAGCTCGCTAAACTGGCTTGCACTGCTTTCTTTTGCTAGCACTCCCATCCCAGATTGAGTAAATAATTACAGTATTAGAATGCGGATGTCATTATGAAACATTTATTACATGTTTTAATGACTATAGACACGCCAGTTAGATTATCCTGACATCGGGAAAATGGAGCTGAAGTAATTATTGAAAGTAACCTGGTAACTATATAAATATTAAAATAATGCATTAACACCACACACAGAAAAGCAAAGGTGTCAACTGTGTCTCCCACGTGGCTCTGGCAAAAATGGAGTGTCAAACAGCTATTGACTCTGCTATTGACACTGATAGTAGAGAGTCAACTCAAGTTGACACTGATAGTAGAGAGTCAACTCAAGTTAACCCTTCATACAAGCAGAGTCATCAGCTGTTTGACTCTCTTTTTTACCAGAGCCACGTGGGAGACACAGTTGACACCTTTACTTCTCTCTGTGCACTGATAATGTACCAACATGGTGTTTGTTCAGGCATTGGACATTACAAAATGGCATTTGGTCTAGATTAATTAGGTTATTAACCATCAGTAATTGAATGTAAGAGACCAACAAGAGAACTAATTTTGGTTACAGAGTAATTTGTTGCATATGGCAACATGAAGGGCATAGGTATGGCATATAAAGCCGCTTCTACTTCATCAAATGTCAGAGTGTATGAAACTGCCGCAATTCTAGTAAACACTGTTTATTTGTGCAATTGTTCTACCCTTGTACTACAGCAATGGCTACTAGCTGTTATGGGTTATAAGATGGAGTGGAAGAAAGATGTAGGAAAATGCTCTTTAAGTATGAATCAATACATCGGCAATACAATGAGCAATCATTATACAGTTTAGCTTCTAAGGGGTTGCTCCTTAAAGAGTCATAGTGATTGAGTTGTCTCAACATCCTCTTCCATATTAGTATTCTATTGTTATCCCCAGTGTCATACCATATGGTCATACTGAGAGGCAGATCTCAATAATGAAGAGGAAATCATACAACAGACCAAATCTGTATTCAGCATGGGAAAGTAAAATGAGGCCATATTGAATATTTATAACTTACTGCTGGGGCTCAAAATATGTGTTTGAAAATCTTAACATAATCTAGAACGCACAACTATGTACAGGTTATCCCTATGTGATGGCATTTTCTGTCAGCAGGGTGTCTTATTCATACCAGGCTGCATGCTGAAAAAAGATAAGATAAGACGGCTGGAAAGACGCTTTTGTTCTTTCCCTCTGTATGATTTTATGGTCCTCTGAGATTTTCAACCACAGAGGTGAGATACAGTGGTATGAAAAAGTCGTGTTTCCCTGTGTCAGGAGTGTCATCTGTTCATATGAGTTGTGGTGGAGACTACTTTTTATATTATGCTTTGACGCATTGTTGTGGAAGTAAGCAATGCTGGCATTTCAGAAAACCTCATTAAACATACTTTTGTCAAATAATTAAGAATATCTTATAATGAATGTGAATATTGTCTGTTCATGAAGTCAGAAATCTGAGAAAATGGTAAAGTTTTGGATCTATCATAATCTATTTTCCAACAGTTTGACACGAGTTTATACATTGTACACTGTCTGGCAATGATTTTTCACTGCCATTGTGAAGTCTTCTTCAAGGTTATGTACGTAGCATGTATCATGATGTTCTTCGAGAAATAATGAAAGTTGATACATCTCTCAATTCAAATGTCATATTCTATAGCATCCTTCCTGTGTTTTTCCAGTGGACATGTCTTAGTGCATAGATTCCTTGCACGCTTGCCTTCCCTTCCCTACATCCCCCTATCCTGCTTTCTTCATTCTCCCCTACTGGCTATTACCCTAGTACACTCTACACTGAAAATCCATAGATTGAAAGGGTAAGTCAGTACAGACTATCCTAGGTTGGTCATATGAGTGTTAGTCATAATGGCAAAGTTATATTCAAAAATGACCGAGGGGTCAGCCAGTTATGGCTAACCTAGGTGCATCATTGTTGTGTTTTATTTGTATACCACTAGTTGGGGCCACCTGTTATGACCACTCAGTGGCTTCCCCTGGAAATAAAAAGACTAAGGTGGGTTGGTCAGTACTGACCAACCTGACAGTAATAACTGACCTAGGTTAGTCGTATAGGGAGCCAAAAAATGACTTACTAGACTAGGCACTAGTGACTGAGAGGTTGGGCGTATAGGGAGCCTAGGAATATCAGTGTATGTGCCACTGCTCAGTTCTACTCTTGTTACGTTTATCCCCAACCCGTTCTCCTTGTCAGCTCTGGCCAGGTGTTATTGTTTGCATGCAAAAATGGCTAAAAGCCAGACTGTGCAACTAAATCCCTGGAGATGCTACCAGACTGCTAATAAGAAAAGTGCATGCCTGTGGTAGGACAGTGATCCGCTCTCAAAAGACCATTAACCAATACCAGACATCTGCTTAGAGAGTAAAGGCCCTTGCTTGGAGAGTGTGGGTTGGTCAGAGCCTCTCTCGAATGCCTACAAACTGCAGCCTACTTCATTCCCGGTGCCTGTCTGGGGAGATGCAGTGGTGTCGCTTTACCCCAGGGGTAGACACTAACTTTTTCAGCTGTGGGCCACCCGGGCCCATAGCCCCAGAAATCTATGGGCCCGCAATTTCAGGTGTGGGCCCGGAACAAATTTTACTTTTTTCAAAGAGAAAGTAATAATATTTTCCTGATTTATCTCTGTTAAGATGAAATCAAATTGGCTCATTTCCTCTCGTTTTCCTCTTTCAAATGACATATTACATGCCTATACCCTTGTTAGGTATATTCCCCTCAAACATCTAGCAAAATTCCCTGCGGGCCACCCGGGCCCATGAGAAGGTATTTCTGAAGAAAACTACGGGCCCGCACCCAAATTTATGGGCCATTGGCTCCCGGCCCAGCGTTAGTGTCTACCCCTGTTTACACCAACCTAGAGGCAGTGTGTAGTAGGAGCTTAGTGGTGATGAGCGGTTGCTGGGTTTTGGTGATTTATACTGAATAGGTCTCCAACAGAGTCTAAAAGGGTAATTGTCCTTAATTAGATGGTAACTTAAATGGGAAGTAAATAGCCTTTGACCCCAGTATCTTGTACCACTGTGTTCCTAACCAAGAGGGTGCTACACTGCAGACCAAAATGGTAGTTTTGGCAGATACCCACCTACAGCTGTCTTAATGCTCACTCCTTTACTCACAGGGGGCCACACACACTCCTTCCTCTATATTCTGACTCTGGAGCTTAGCTTTGTCACTGATCAATATTTACCTGGGAGATGTGGGATCACGACTCAACCATTCTGTGGGCCCTGTGCCATCACACATTCCCATACAAGAGCTGCTAGCAACCACCTCTAACCCTACTATAATATCAATGCCAATAGCTACAATTTGATATTGTGGATCATTATTCATTCAGTCCTGGGATTGGCTGGCATGTTTTGTAAGCTACGTGGGGCACGGAGTGAGGGCGGTGAGCCAGCTGGACCTGCTTGGATGTGAGCTGAGCTGATGCCATTAAGGACTGTGTGTGTGGGGGGTGGGGGGCGTGGGAGTTGAACTCCAGTGTTTATTGCCACAGTCTAAAGAATAGACCCCAGGCATCTCAGTGGGTATCTGTTATCCTGGTAGGCTTTTCACGAAAGCAGTAATAGTCATAGTTTATAATAAAAAGGGTTGAATCAAGGTTATATTGATGCTTTTGTACAGTAGGGAATAAAGGACAATTGTAGATGTAATAATGGCAACCGTTGGTGTAAATTATCCCAGTTAAATGGAAAAAAGGTCACACTCATATCTTAAGTAATGGCAGTGAACTTATTGGGTAATCTATTGCAATCTATTAAGGAAGGGTTGATGCACATTGAGAATGGTACTCTGGATTTCTGAGAATTGAGTAGAGAGGAACAGATTTCCCACCAAGAAATATGATATCCAAACAAAGCATATTTTCATCAATCCTGATTTAGCATCATGAAATATCCACCAGAAACAGTGTGTGGGTTTTAAGAATTGAATTCCGATTCTGCAGGCATAGTTCTCTATGGCATCCCAACCCCATTTTGTGTCAACAGTGGGCTCGGATTACCATTCATTACTGAAAGCTGAGCTAGTTTTATTAGCAGGGCATCAAGATGCTGTGAGCACAACAGTAAATATCCACTGCCAGATCTAAAGCATGAATGCAAACCTCATTTTAGTATGGCAGAATTACAAATGTGATTGTGGGGGTTTAAAGGAGAATGGCACTAAGCTTGTGGATTGCATTGCTTCCCATATATAATCATTTTATTTGCAGGAATGTCAGAATCAACTAATTTAACCCTGTCTGGACACCACAAATATAAAGAATAAAAGACGGCATGTAGTGTTAGGATATCTCCCACATCTGGTCACCTGGACCTGCCATATTAGTTTGAAATACATGACTCAGACTGTTATTTGATTAAGAGGAGAACATTGTAATGCAGCTTGTGTATTGCTGTTTGAATATGGGTGTCTCCCTGAGGACCTATCATACCGAGATAGAGCAGATTAATATGTTCCCTGTGCTAACAGCCTACAGGCCCCTGTGGGCTCCGTCTTAACCCTTTGAGGACGGCATAGCACTTTAATGTGATGTCAGGATACAGGAATGGCACCTTGTCAAGAAAGGGTACAACACTTGCAGATACAGTGGCAGCTGTGTACAGCCTTGTAGGAGGAGAGAAATGTCATCCACTTCCCCTTCATTTACCCACCCTACGTGTGTATACACATCCCACCCCGCCCCCTATCGCCGACTCAAGCTGGGTAACCACCAGGACCTCCCTATGTACATTCAGTCTTTCTTCACTGGGAAAACTTCAATCCCTCCTGAGCCATTTGCAACCAAGATAGCCAACATTAGAAATTATGTATATTGACTAAGATGACATCTTTAAGGATTCTGTCCTACCTCCTTGTGAACCTCTTGTCTTGAACATTAGGCAATAGTTGGAGCACCTGGTAGGTGAGGTTGGGTATACATATTTATTGTATGTCAATACTCCATGTTAAAGCATATGAATGATGTCTGTACAATTTGTCAAATACATTGTCAATACTCCATGTTAAAGCATATGAATGATGTCTGTACAATTTGTCAAATACATTGTAATATACATTTGACAATAATACTATCATGCCTTGCTTTGCAGGTGAGTCCATGAATTTCTTGCTTTCCTGTAACGTGTAAGTAAAGGGACTATTTCTAATTTTTATTATTAAAGAGAATGGTCCCAATTTTGTTGAAAGCTACTGTGAGGATAAGCTTATGTAGATTAGCCAAATATAGGTTGTATAGTATGTTTTATATCATCATCAGTTTCAAATACCAAACTTAAAGCATGGTTCATAGTGTGTTGTTTTTGAGCAATTTAGATCAATATTATGTAGAAGAAATCCTCTACATTTACCAATTTTATGTACAATAAAACACTATGAGGCGATGTTCTTGTCAGTCATGTCACATTCAATAAGTTTGCTTTACGGCTGAAATAGGTTTAACTATGAGATTAAGTTAAAGTGTGATTAACGATGACAATGCAAATAGTAACTCATGAGGAGATAGATTTCCCATGGGACCACTCTGGCCTTACAGATTTGGTTGGATCCATTTTTGATTGCATGAAATCATTATTTTTGTTGGTCTTTCAGTTCTATTGCAAAGTCATAGTACCTCATGCATCTCCATGGAATCATAACTTCATGCTTTATCTGGGAAGAAGAAGCCGTACTAATGAATATATGTATGACAGCAATGTAGCAATAACATGCATTCCTATAGCTAGGCAGATCAGAAAATATATCATACCCAAAAGCAGCTTGGTTCGCAGAGCTAATTACTACTCATCTCTCGGGAGATATTGCTCGTCCTCATGCAATGTGCAGAGCAGTAAATCTGTAAAAGCAGTAAACTATCAGCTGAGGTTCTTACCAGACCCTAAGAGTGTCTCCAGGATGGGTAATATGATGATGTGACACTCACTGAACAATAAAACCAGACCAAAGTATATCATGCCACAGGCTGTCAAGTATGATATTACCACATATTATATGGAAATTATCAAGTGCTTGCTTGTTAGATTATTGAATATCTGATAAAATTAATAACCAACTGGTAAATAGACAGAAGCATGTTCATAAACCCAGTAAACACCCTACGTAATTCCAACGTAGCTCAGAGGTTTCTCTAGGTAGATGTCCAACCAAAAGGTTTGAGATTGGTAATTTTGGAAGGTTTGTAGACGTCAAAACGTTAAGGTTTATTTACGTTCAACAGATGTAGACGTCTGATTTACGTTGATCTACCTCATTCAGAGGTAAAAATTCTATGTAGATCTACGTTAAAAGACGTAACTTTTCAACTTCAATTCGGTAGATGACTTTTCCGTGTCACTAGGTGGCAGCACTATCAATTATGGAGAGTATATTACAGCTCCTTAACAAATCTACCACATTCAAGCAGTGAATTCTCATTAATTGTGAATTCAATATCATGCAAATAAACCACATTCAATAGAATATTTATATATAAAGGACAGGCAATTAAAGTATTGTGCATGAATAGGTGCTTTGAGGCACTTTACTGTGAGGACACCACATTGGTGGTTATGGAAGAAATACAAAGCCTCTCTGCAGCCAAAACTATTCAACAGATCTATACTGTCAGGCTGTTCAATTGAACTTCAAGAATATACTATGTAGAATGAGATGAGATTGAAAATTATAGTAGTTACTTTGTATGAATATTTTTTGTAAATGTAAATTTGTCTGCAATATATTACAAGTCTTTGTCTGAGTCCCACTATGTAGAATTATATGTAATGTGTTAAACATAGATTCACGTCTTCAGGAGCTACGTAAATCAGACCTGCAGGTTTGAGATTGGTAAATAAACCTTAACGTTTTGACGTTGATAAACCTACTAAAATTACGTAGTTCAGACCAAAATTCAACGTAGATTTACGTCTGACCAACGTCATTGTGTTTACTGGGAAGGAGCCCGACCCAAAGGTCTACTTCCTTACCCTATTGCATTACAAAGGGGCTGCTGAAAAGAGATTTCTCTGCCACTTCCTCTTGTGGCAATGATCTATTGTTTCTTTGCCAGGTTACATTTGTTCTCTGTTCAAAGGATATCTATGAGGCACAGTCCAGTCATCTTAGCCTGACCCTCAGGGCAAAGCCATTGTTATGGCATGACCTTTAGATGAAAATGTCATTTTAAGGAAATCATTAAAGTAAAAGAAGATAGAGATTTATTGATGAGTCTGGATAAGCCATTTACTTCCCTATCATTATTTTCAACTTCTCATTCTTTTTTAATTAATTCTAAATTTCGGCAGTACTAATATGAATCAGCTACCAATGCTGTATGTATGGCTCCACATGGTATCAACCTTTCTTTTTTCAAAACATCTTTCTTTATTGCTGTGTAGTATATAGAGCAGTTATATCAAGATATCAGGTATATGAATCATTGATGCATACAGGTAGCCAGTATGAAAATAACAATCTCAATATATTGAAGTTCATATACTTGTTATATAGGCTCATATAACTACTCAATAAAAGAAGTAATGTCTGGTGGATTTCCACGGCGGGCCCTTTCCTTTTAGAAAGGAACAGAGTTTTAACTATTAATTAACTATGGCCAGACCACACACCAAGTTGCCTGTAGAATAAAGTCACAAACACAATATATATTGGATTGAGACATGGGAAGAAGCAATTTGCGTAACCTTAACAAAGCCTCAAAAGCCATAGTTAGTTGGCACAGGGTATTACCAAAGGACCTCAAAGCTCAAGTGACTGAGGCAAATGTATCACCATCATCTACACCACCTTATCATTCCAGACCTACTTGAGTAATATACAGCAGCATTGGCCTTTGATTAAGCTACAGTTACTTCTGTATAGTACCAGGCTAAAGGTGGTAGTTGGGTGGAGCTATGTGATGCAGGCCTTGTGAGCCACTCCTCCTGGACTGCTCATACAACTCCCCTCTCTAGGGGAGTCCAGCTTGCCTAAGAGACGCCTGGGTGACTCTGGCTGACCTAAGGGAGTCACCTGGGGTAGTCATATAGCTCTCTGCGTCAAACGACTCCCCCAGGTGACTCCCTTAGGTCAGCCAGAGAGACATCTAGGCTCCCTTATGCGACCTGGGCTCCCCTAAAGAAGGGAGTTATTTTGGAGGCAACCTGGACTCCCTTTTGATGCTGTTTCTTCTATGTGTGTTATACCCCCTCCATCATTTGCCGACACTCCAATCCCAGATTGAGTATGTATGTACATGATTAGAATACAAATGTCACTATAAAACAGTTCTTAAATGATTCTGTAGTTATGTAGGTTCTAGGAATCTTAATGCAAAATTTGAACCAGAGTAAAATCCAGGTCACATGGTATTCTGATCTAGTTTTATGACAACCTCTTTTTGATTAATTATTGAATGTTACATCATGGATATTACGCTAATGCATTAAGACCACTGATAAGGGAATTGATGAATGCACCTGTTTTTTTCCCAGGCAGCTCGACATTATGAAATCTGATTTGGTCTAAATTAATTAGGTTATTGACCATCCATAATCTCGGCGGTAACTGAGAGTAATACACCTGTAGCACGCTAGTTACAGAGTGATACAAGGCAACAGAGTGATACAGGGAAATAGGTACTGCATATGCATCCCCGTCTGCTTTGATAAATGTCCTAGTATATGAAAATACCACAATTCAAGAAGGCCCAATCTGTTTGTACTATGCTACTATGTTCACACCACAGCCATAGTTACAGTAATAGATTCATATATAGTCAAGACATTATTGATATAGATTTGAAGTAGAGGTCATGTTAAAAAATATTGAATATGTGGTGGAATGAGGTTCTAGGAATTGCTATGTCAGCCGTAACAATCATACAGTTTACTAGTAGTCTCCGAATTAAGGGATTCATCCTCAGGGAGTTATCTCACTTAACAGGTTGTCTCGATATCCAC
Organism: Harmothoe impar; assembly: GCA_947462335.1. Taxonomy (NCBI): domain Eukaryota; kingdom Metazoa; phylum Annelida; class Polychaeta; order Phyllodocida; family Polynoidae; genus Harmothoe; species Harmothoe impar. The sequence goes on from OX381709.1 coordinate 16,969,691, forward strand.
TTCATATATTAGTATTCTAGTATCGCCTCCAATGTCAACTCATGGACATTCCAATAAACACATCTCAATAATGAAGAGGAAATCATATAGTACGCCATATCTACATTCAGCATGGGGAAGTAAAACGAGGAGATGTTAAATATTCATCTTTCCATTGCCATTCGGGCTTATAATGCGTTTTTGAAAGTGTGAAATGGGAATGTGTATGGTTACGACAAGACTAGACACACAGGTTATATTGCAAGCACAAGTTGTGTTTTTAAGACATCCAGCCTATGACATATTTGGGTACTAAGTATACCCCAATTGATTGGCTTATTACAATAAGATATATTTACTTAAGCTGTAATTAACCCACTCCTTAACTACATATACAACACTCAGTATAATGAAAAGTAAGTCGTAAAAGAGACCATGTCTGCATTCAATGTGCAAAACTGAGATATTGTATCAAGTCAAAAATAATGTAAGGCATCGTGTATTGAATGATTGTCATGAATTGGGACTTTTAATTCCCATATATATAAAACGGCATTAGTTGGTACCAGCGAATCACCCCATTGAAATAGGCTTGAGTGCTTGCGGGGAACAGATAAAGCAAAAGAGGCTACCTATACCTATGTAATTTTTTCAAAGTTAACTCGATTTTTCTTTCCAAATTTACTTAAATTAATATTTTGATTCCTTTATATGTCATAAATGTTCTTCCCATTGGTCCGATTTTCAGATTTTCATTGCATCTTAAGGAAAAACAACATAAATAATACAAATACTCTCGCACTGTGGACCTAGCAACAAAAGGCAGAAATTTTTTCCAAACTCCGCCATATTTTGCTGCATCAAAAAGGCATGAGAATAACTCATCCATCAAAGTATGGTGGTCTATTACAAAGAATTTCCACAATAAATGCTAATTCAATCGTGCCATTTAAATAAGATTGTATAAACCATACAAATAATTAAGATAATCGACCCTAAACTTCTGAGTCGGGCTCCTCCCTAAGAATCTGATGGGAGAGTGAGGTCGTCATACGCACGGCTGGTTGGTAGGGACGCATCTCCATGACAACATCGCCACGCGCTATCTGGGGCAGAGGAACGCCCACAATGTCTGGTTCGCGCGCCTGGCCCTATTCTCGGTTGGGAGTGATGGGAGGTGGGGGGGGGGGTGGGGGGTGGAGGAGGGGAAGGAGGGGGGGGGGGGAGGGGGAAGGAGGGAGGGAGGAGGACGGGAATTGTTTCTTCAATATCCAGTCGCCGAAGGCGCTGGTATATATATAAAACAACATAATAGAGAAGTTAGGATTGGCAAATTTACCATAATATGGCATTTTAATGGAGTAGATGTACAGATTGTAGTACAGATTATCCCTAACTGATGCCATTTCCTGTCAGCAGGGTCATTGACTTATGCATACTATGCTGCATGGTGACGTTAAGGTCTTCTGGGGAATGAAGACGACTGGAAAAATGACAGGCCAACATCTTGCTCTTTTTCCTTTGTATATTTTTGTTGTCCACTGGGACTTCCCACCGTGGAGGTGACATACAATGTCTAGAGGAATGGAAAAAAATATGTGGTTGTCTGTGTAAGGAATGTTGTTTGGTCGTATGAGTTCTGTCAGTGGGTTCCTTATATAATAAACGCCTGATTTGATGAGTTGATATGGAAGTATGCAAAGCTGGGATTTCCGAAAACCTCATTAAACACAATTTTCTTATATAAGTAAATTGATTACTCATCAATATGAATATTTTTGTGCAAGAGAGCTGTGAACAAAGAGACAAAGGATCAATCATGATATGTCCAGCAGTTTGAGATGGGTATAATTATATTCATTTCAGAGAACCTGTTTCTCATGAATCATCTTGATATCACAACCAGAAATGAGATATCATGCTGTAAGAATGACATCTTAAATATTAGATGAGAAAGAACATTTTGAAAATTCGATCCCCACTGAGAGCTCTCCCTTGCATCTAAAGTGTTGCTGTACTGCTATATAATCATATCTAGTGTAATGCACTCTTGGAGAAAAAACGTATCTGTCTGTGATGTTTGCATTCGCTATACGTTACGTTGTATTTGTATTTATATATTTTATTGCCTAAAGAATCTCGGTGAACAATTGCAGTGAGTTACATATGACGAAGACTGCCATTTTGTTAAGAAGTGATGGAGTGTGTAAGTTTTTTTGGTAGCAACTAACAAAGGTAAATTGAATAGATTATTTCTATAGATGTACACTTTGACAGCTTCTACCTGTTTACACTACTCAATGACAACTATATCTACCTACATACATCCTTGTCTCCCCTCTATCCTACTTCCTTTATGCTAGATATTTTCCTGTCTACTCCTGCTTGCATCCACTTTCCATCCATCTCCCTATCTTCCATTCCTCTTTCTCGTTTGTTAACCAAGCTCACGCTAGATGTTCCTTACTACTCTAGTTATGTTTATCCCCAACCCCTTCTCCCAGTCAGCTGAGGGCAGGTATTGTTGTTTGCATGCAAGGGAAGCTAAATGCAAGACTTTGCAACTGAATCCCAGGAGATCTGCCAGACCACTAATAACAGGAGTGCATGCTTGTGGTAGGAAAGTGTCCTCACCAGTCATGCTCCCTTATGTCATACCAGATGCTTGGAGAGGAGGAGACAATAATGAAGAGAGAATGTGCGTTGCTCAGAGTATTTCATACCATTATTGAGCAGCCTACTTCATTCCAGGCCTCTGTCTGGGGAAAATTTAGTGGCATATTTTAGCCCAACCTGGAGGCAATGTGTCCTCCTCCCTCTGTATTCTCCGAGTCAGCTGTGCATGAAGGGGGTGGTGTGAAGAATGGGCCAGAATTTTGTTGGGGGACAGATTACACTGTTTTTTGTAGAGATGTGTCCTGTACATCACAGATTACAACTGAATAAGGCTGAGTTTGGTTCCCCAATTACCATATACTCATAATACTGAATCGATCAAGATAAATACATATTTCTTGATTAACTGTAGAGTATTCTCTGGTTAAGACACATATTTCATCATAATCAACACCTATTTGAGCCATATTATACACAACAAAATAGTGACTGTATGAGGTGAAACTGACAGGAAGGTCTTACCAGACTTGGAGAATACTCTTAACTCCAGGACTTGTGTGCGATAGATATTTACCTGGGAGTAATGGGGATCACAAGTTAACCATTCTGTTTGGGCGCTGTGCAATTACACATTCCCATACAACAAATGTGAGTGACTGCTCCCATCCCTACCATATTACCAGTGCCAATAGCTCTTATTTGATATCATTGTTGATCATTATTCATTCAGTCTGCCATGATTTGTAGGCTGGCTGGGGCACAAAGTGAGAGTGAAGAGCCAGCTGGACCTGCCTGACCTGCCTCGATGTGATCTGAGCTATACTATGATGGAGGCTTCGGGGGGGCGGGAAGATTGCACAACGCTCCATTACCTTCAGTGTTTATTGCCACAGCATGGACAATATGGGCAGTTTATGTGGACCTCCAGTCATCTCAGTGGGTACCTGCTACACTAGTGGGCCCTTTCAGGAAAGCAGTCATAATCATAGTCCCATAAAAAAGGGTTGACTGATAATATGCCTAGCAAAATTTACATGGGAAAAAGATGACGCTCATGCTTAAGTACTGACAAAGAATGCTTGGTATTGGGCAATTGTTACATAATTTATTGCAGGTGACTACGCTTTAGGGTAGGGGATAACACATTGACAGTGATAGTGGGAATTTCCGAGAATTGAACTGGATCTTGATGGGAATTTGCTATGTGTTAACTTCTCTCAATCGGTAGACTGGTTTGATATGACTTCCTCTCTGTACCACTACAACACTAGAACTGAATCAATGCTTAGATCTCTTTCTAGGTCTCTGTCAAAGGTGAATGTGAAAAAAGACTGAGTACGCCCAGAAAAAAAGCAAGATAATTAAGCAGTATAAGTTCCATATAAAGGTTTAAATTTCATGGCTCAACAGAATTTACTAGAATGTGATATGGATGATTCAAGAAAATTGATCCTATTAGATGAAGTAAAATAATGTTCATAAACAGGCTTAATTCATTGAAGAACTTTCAAATCCTATTCAAACAGAATTCCCCGCGGCAAATGAATTCCAAATAACGCTCTCACAGAGGAAATCTATTTAAGTATACTGAAATACCCATCAGAAACAGTGCGTGGATTTGAGAAATTGAATTCAGATTCCGCCCACATCACTTTCTATGGCACCCCAACCCCATTATGTGTGAACAGCTGACTCGGATTTCCTCTATGCATTAGTGAAAGCTGAACTAGTTTTGTTCACAGTGCTTCTAGATGGTGTGAGTACAATGGTAAATATCCACTGCCAGATCTGAAATGTGAATGCAAACCTAATTTTGATAATTACAAATGTGATTGTGGGGCACCAAAGAGAATGGCACCAAGCATGTGGATTGCACTGCTCGCCATTTTACATATTTGAAGAGATTAACTTCATCCTACAGATAATTCATATCTGTATTAAAGACACGTGTAGTCATGATCTTTAATTTGGTGAAGGTGAAATACAGGACTATTTTTTACACAATTGAGAGGATAAGATTGTAGCCTAGCTTGTATATATCAATGTTTGAGGGGGGGGGGGGGGCGTTCCCTGAGGTCCTATCATACCCAGAAACAGCAGATTAATATATGCAGAATGTTCCCTGTACTAACAGCCTACAGGCCCCTGTGGGTGCGGCCTTAACCATGTAAGGGCAAGAGTGCTTTGATGTCCTTTGTCATCATTATGCATGGTGTCAAACCTAAGGGGTTAGTACAGCTGTGACGATTGCACATGATGCTTGAATGCAGCACTTGCAAGTAGTGTAACCGGGACTGCATTCATGCGTCATGATGACCATGGACATTAAAGCAGTATGCCTTTCAAAAAGAGTAAGTATACATGCACAGGCCACAGCAGCTGTGCACAGCGTTGTGGGAGTAGAGAAAGGTCATCCACTTCCCCTTCATTTACCCACCCTACGTGTGTATATTTGTCCTGCCAAAGGTCATTATTGTCTCTACAATGTTATGGATAATGACATTTACAGTCGCAATTTCCATGTGAGAGGATGACATATCTCTCAGAAAGAACAATACAACAATGATACAGTAATACAGCACTGCATGCAAAAAGGTAGCTCCACAGCAGTACATACTACACACAAGAGCAGATTAGCTTGCAGAGCTATTCATTACTACTCCCCCTGCTGAGCTATTCATTACTGTTCACCCCTACGGGACTGCTACTCACTCCTATGTAATGTGTGGATCAGTATGTCTGCTTACTATTAGTTAAGCCTTGCCAGACCTCAAGGGTCTGAGTCTGGGTATATCCAGGACAAGTAATAGATAGCCACCATAATATGGTAATGGTCTATTACCGATGACTGATTTGCTTTGTATTAAGGAGAAGAGCCAATGGATATTCATGAAGCATAATGTTATTATGTGTTCTACACCTAATATATTCATAACAGAATGGCTGATTTAGTGTTTGATCTCAAATAGATAATTACAGGCAACAGCTCCCTCCATAAGGACCACCTTAGTATTTACTGGGACCATATTTGAAAAGAAGCAAATCTTGATGAATTAAACCTTACTGGGCTCATGTTTCTACAAGCAATCTTCTGAATATTGGACAATGGTAGACTTTTTATTTGTAATTTGAGAGAGATCTAGGATGATTATGTGGCACTGACTGAAACCAAATGCCATGAATGTATATTATGCCACAATGGGCTGTCAATTATACTCTCACCACATGCTGTATAAATGTCTCTCTTTACCAAGTTATTCATTATTGATCAAAATAAATAAATAGAAATAAATAGATAGAAATAATCATGTAAGAAATAAATAGATAGAAATAATCATGTTCATGGAGGAGCTAGACCCAAGGCCAAGTTTCTCCACGGATAACAAAGGGACTTCTGACAAACACATTCCTGACCTATTGCTCTGTTTCGAATAGCCCTTTGTTTCCCTATCAGTATCTTTAACTTCTGATAGTGATTTGATTTTTCTTGAACAGAAATGTTTTTTTAAATATGGGTATAAATCAGCTTCTAATGCTGTATGTAAGGCTGCACCAGGGGTCAACAAGGCATACGCCATGTTCAGAGTTGTTTGCAGAATAAGATCACAGATACAATATTTATAGGAGGGAGACTAATAAAGAAGCAATGTACATAGCCTTAACAAAGCATGAAGTAGTAGTTAGTCAGCGTTTGGTTTGAACATCAGGCCACACAAAGTACTGCAAATCAGAAGTTACTGCAGTAGATGTATCACCATCATCTGCGACACCATATCATTCCAGACCTACTCTACTACTATGTACAGGAGTGTAGGCTTTTGATCCCGCTACAGTTACTCCTTCGTTGAAGTAAATATGGTAATTTTCTTGGATCTATATGATGGAGACTTTATGAGGCCACTCCTAATGGACCGCTTGTCTTTATGCAGATGCTATTCAATCTCTCCTCTTGACCCTGAACCATTGGCCATCATGAGGCTTCACTAAAACTCCCATAAAACCTGAGTCTTCATGCATCAAGCTATGTTGAAATTAAGGGGGGGGGGAAGGGAAAAGGACAGAAGCTGATATATAGCAATGCCAGGTAAAAGGAGATTTTGTCCCAAAGTCATGAATAGAGGCCTGTTTATATACCTGCACAACAGACATTGAGGATCAACTGCCGATGTCGGTCTACCTGCTTATGTCAATGACGGTGAAGCCATAGACCTATATATATTAATTCAGTTGTTCTTTCATTGCTACTCATCTTGGCAGAGCAGCTTGGTAATACCAATTGTTATCTGTTTCTGACCGGGCACCTCTAGTTTTATCAATTCTGTATTGTAACCATTTTATATTGAGTCACCACTGTCCCAGACATTCAGTAAACAGTCAAATTATAACATGTATTTAATTAGATGTAAAAGTGCAGACAGACAGTCCCTAAAACTGGTCGAGACCTATCGTCTGACTTCTGATTTAATTAGTGTACTCTCTAATAACCAGGAAAGCTATTATGACATGGATGTGGCAAATTGTACACACTCCATCTAGAAGAAGAAAAACATCATGCATGTCAAACTGGCCTGGCTCAGTTTGTTTTCATTTAAAGAGGTGAAGTTCTAGAATATGAATACCATGATTATACAACATTAAAACATGTGTTATCTAGCTAAGCATATGTACTGGACGAGTTAGAAACTCTAATCACCTTGATAGGAAAACAGAGCTATAATCTAAAAATATTGTGTTACATTGTATTTTGATCTAGTTTAAAAGACAACCTTTGTGCGATAATGAAATATCACGGATATTACACTAATGTATTAAGACCAATAATAAGGGAAATGAATCCGTCTGTCTTTGATCAGGTAACTAACCATCCATAATCTTGGTGGTATTATTGAGAGAAATAAGCCTGTGCTCTGAGTGTCAAAGGAAGAGTTGGTTACAGAGTGAGGCATATGGTAGCAGGAAGAGCATAGGTTTTTAAAGCCACCTTTACATCATCAAATGTCATAGTGTATGAACGGGCCATGATTCAAATAAACACAGTCTGTTTGTACTATTTTACTACGCTAGTACTACAGCCATAATACTAGTAATTTTAAGGAGATGTTTCATCATAATATTCTGATGATTTAGTAGAAGGAAGATAGATATAAGAACATGTTGTTAAAGCATAATTAGCAGTACTTATAAGCAATCATCATACTGTTTAGCTGCTAAGGTTCTTTTCCTTAATGCTATAGTGCTAGGTTGTCTCAACATCAATCTCTGCATTAGTATTCCATTGTCATCTCCAGTGTCAAACCGCACAGCCAAAAATAATTTTCTCATTTTCAGAAAATATTTCTTGTTTTAAGTAAAATAAACTTAAAACAAGTTTGTCCGTAGGATAACAAAATTTTACTTGACAGCATGGTTGAGTTTAATATACTTAGACTAAGAAAAACAAACAAGAAAAACAAACAAGAAAAACAAACAAGAAACAAAAACTTAAATCAAGTATTTTATACTGGAATCAAGATGATATTTCCTGACATATTTCTCAAAATAAGAAAATCTTTCTTACGGAATGGATCTTTTTTCTAGAAAACCTTTTTCTTAAGTAAGTTTTAATTTCTTATTTCGAGTAAATAAACAAGATTGATGTTCTTGCCTGGGAAATGGGTATGATTATATTTAATTTTAGTCTTAGAGAGAAAGGATTGATGCCAGAGCATCAGAAAGAGATTCATCAGATTAAATGCAGCTTTTTGTAGCTACAATAGAAGATTAAGCAAACAGACCTTTATTCAAAGTCATTTCACTTCATGTAATGGGACAGGTTATCCTTCCCTTTATTTAAATGATATTATCAAGCAAATGGTGTCTCTTATCATTTCTCCCTATAGTTATTATAGTTTATTCACTGGGACAAGAGTTCTTACATCAAATTAATCCCTAACAATTCTCCCCTTTTCCCACATATTTTTACCCTCTTCTCTTTCTTTGGGACTTAATTGGGGGCAGAAATGTATACCCTGTTTGATAAGAAAGTTGTTGTATTGCATAGTGGTGGCCTCTTGTGGCACAACATGTAACTAATGTTCTTGATTTAAGAAAATAATTTTTATTTAGTAGTCTGTATACTTGATCCCTATGGAACCTAACTGAACTCACATTCCACACCTATAAAATTCCCAAATAATAGAAGGAATTTGGTGAAGGCATTAAGCATGGTCATAACCATCACATAATAGAGTATACTTGCATATTTTTTCACCCTAATTGACACTTTGGACACATGATTTCAGGTTAATTCTTAACTGAGCAGATTTTCAAGACATAGCAATCTTAAATCTAAAAATAGAACTTTCTTATTTCAGGAATATAAGATATAATCTTGTTGGGTGCACAAATGACCAGTTTTAAGAAAATTCCTAAAGAAAAATAAACTTAAATACTTGTTTCTAGAAGAATACTAGAAAAATATTAGATATTTTTGTTAGCTTCCCCTTTCTGAAAACAAGATAAAAGAAAAAACTCAGAATGAGTTTATTCCTTGAATCGAGAAAATTTAATCTTGATTCTAGTATTTTCTTGGGGTAAGAAAATTATTTTTGGCTGTGCGTATCGATATCCTAGTAAGCAGATTTTAATGATAAAGAAGAGACTATACAACATATCACATCTGCATTCAACATGGGAAAGTAAAACGAGGTGATATTGAATATTCATAACTTGCAGCTGGGGTTCATTATAAGTTCATTATAAGTCTTCAACAAAACACAGGAAGTGCAATTGCGCATGTGTACTCATCCAGATTACTTATGTGGTGATGACATTCTCTGTCAACAGGGTGACAGACTTATTCATGCCATGCGGCATGGTGAAGAAACGGTCCTCTAGAGAGTAAAGACTGCTGGAAAACTGATAGACCAAGAGGCAGTTTTTGCTCTTTTTCATTTGTACGTTTTTGTGGTTCTCTGAGACTTTCCACCATAGAGGTGAGATACAGTGGCAGGAAGGACAGAAAAAGTCATGTATGTCTGTGTCAGGAGTATAATCTGTTTGTTACTTTGTATGAGTTCTGTCAGTGGTTCCTTCATAATGTGGCAATTTGATATGGAAGTATACAAAACCATATGAAGCATATACTGTCAAATAAGTAAAAATACTTCATAACAAATGTTAATATTATCTGACAGGTGCGCCCAGAAAGCTGAAAAAAAAATCTTTAAACTGGATGCTCTTACAATGACTCCATATATATATTCAAAAGGTACATTTAGAAAATTGGACAGCTCCTCCCTGAATTAAAATTTTGCCGTAAAGTTGTATAATCATATATGGCTCAAACTCCTGACTTATGTTGTTTTAGGATAGAGGAAGGACAAATCAGAAAGTTCTTAATATATTTAAACAAGTTCATATTATTGAAAGGTATATATCTCAGCTCCTTGGAACACTTTTTGATACAACTCGATTGTCCGTTTTCGGGTGACTCCGAGACCAAAATAAGGTGATTATGTACACAATGTCTTAAAGTACATAACAGCAACTAATAGCTTTGTTTACAAACTGGGACAACATATATCTTAAGGCATACCAAGAATGGATACCCTCAGAAAAATAGTTTTTGAGATACAGCTCGATGAATATTGAAGATTTATCAAAAATATTAAAATTTTAACAACATACTCTCATTTTACCCTAGTTCACTCAAAATGGTTCAATTAATTGTCAAAATCACTCTACAATGTCCTGATGGTATATTCTTTAGGAAATATGGACCATTAGGATCCTTCGTGGAACCTACTTAGCACAGTACTGGGACCAAAATAAAATATTGTATAAATGTAGGTTAAATTAGTGGAATCATCAGATTTCTGGTTTAGAGCATTAGAGGGGGTGGATAGGAAGCAGTGGCACTAAAGATAACTAAATTATATAGGATATTAACAAATATGTGTGGGTTTTACTATTATCAGCAAGGCAAGTGACTCCGAGACTAAAATAAGAGGGGGACTCCGGGACCAAAATAAGTATCACCATACACATTTGGTCCTGGAGGCTGGAATATTAGATTTTTTTCAAAATTTCTTTTTTCTGGCAAAAGACACAATAGTTACCTCACGATCTGGGGTACAAGGGATACTGTTTGGATCGTGTTTATTTACTGTATAGTGGTATCAAAATGAAAGGACATTTGAAAATTTTGCTGACAATATACACTTAAATGGCTGTGGAGAAAAAAATACGGTACATATCTAGTGAAATCCTTGTGAATCAATTGACTATACCATAGGCCTAATAGAAAATGATATCATGGATAGGCTGTTACTGTCTTAGTAGACATGGGAGACATGTAAAACATGTCATTTACAGGTTTTTTTTACGTTTTTAAGGGTTTTTGGGCCTTTGGAGGGCCTAAAAACGTAAAATATTGGGCCAATACACAAAAATAAGAAAAATCCCTAATTGTTGGGATGTTTTCTCACAAATACCAAATTTTTGAAAAAATTGGTGCAAAACTGGTTATTCTGTAGGGCTATAAGCCTGAAAAGGGCCAGAAATAGCCAAAACAACATAGGTCAGAGGTTTGAGCCATATACACTCCCGTAGAAGAAAAGGTATTTGCTTGTGGTGTTGGACTCTTTCGTTGGTTTTGCTATTCATAAAGGCCTGTATGCCCACTTTCTAATGCATGGAACAACCATGCTATTCTGAAGATACTTTCATTTAGAAGCAATTTAGTGTGAATCATCACCATAATCCATCCCCTTCATTCTTCCCTACTGTCTATTACCCTAGCTCACACTATGTGCCACCACTCTACTCTCCTTACATCTATCCCCTACCCCTTCTCCCAGTCATCCCGCAACAGGTATTGTCGTTTGCATGCAAGGAAAGCTAAAAGCCATGCTTTGCCACTTAATCCATGGAGATACTGCCAGACCGCTAACAAGAAGACTGCATGCCTGTGGTAGGAGTGTGCTCAGCTCTCTCACTCCCATTAGCTTATACTAAATATCTGCTTGGAGAGGAGGAGGCATCCCTGGGAACATGTGAGTTGCTCACGATTCCTCTCTATTGCACACAAATAAACTGCCATTTAAGGGTAAAGTTAAATAATTACCCTATGCTTTGGGTGTCTTGTGCTGACCTTCAACATGCTACTCTACAGTAGTGGTATTTTGGTAGACCTGTACAACTGTACAACTCTATAAACCCACATTCCATGGCTTACAAAGACCTCCACAAACAACTCATAGATTAGCCTAGTACATGGCCATCCCAGCAACAACAAAAAACTTCACTCAAGAAAAAAAAACATCGATCCCCAGGGCTAAGCTTTGTGGGTGATTGATATTTACCTGGGAGCAGTAGGGATCCTGACTCAACCATCCCCTCTGGGCATTGTACCATCACACATTCTCATACAGCTGCCAGCCACCGCTTAAGACCCTGCCATATTGCCAGTGCCAATATCTCTCATTTGATATTATTGTGGATCATTATTCATTCAGTCTGGGGATTGGCCCGCATGTTTTGTAGGCTGGGTGGGGCACTAGGTAAGGGTGCTGAGCCAGCTGGACCTGCCATTGTGTGTTCTGAGCTTTGCCAAACTGCGTGTTTGTGAAGGATTGAGGGGGGTTGCACGATACTCCATTACCTCCTGTGTTTATTGCCACAGCCTGGAGGATGAGGGCAGTCAATATGGACCTCGATCATCTCAGTGGATATCTGCTACCCTGGTGGACTCTTTCATGAAAGCAATAATAATCATAGTCCTATAAAAAAGGATTGACAGGTGGGGAATGGACAAGATGAAATGAAATTATGGAATCCAATGGTGGATATAATTCCAATTAAAATTTACAACTTGCCAGGGATCCATCCATACACCATGCAGATCATTAGGGAGTTCGTCAACCCAGTACGGTCAGCTTGATGTTTTTATGCAAACTAGTGAGTTACATACTAGTGGGATACATTCATGCATCATGATGACAAAGTCTAGAATGTATTAAAGTACCGTGTCATCCATAAAGGGTTAAGTGTATGCAAAGACTATGGCAGCTGTGCACAGTGTTGTGGGAGTAGAGAAAGGTCATCCACTTCCCCTTCATTTACCCACCCTACGTGTGTATACACCACCCCACCCCGCCCCCTGTCACCAACACAGCTGGGACCTGGCTATGTACACTCAAACCACCATCACCGGCAAAACCTAAATCCCTCCGCAGCCATTTGTATCAAAGATGGCCACCATTAGAAATGATTTATAGTGACAAAAATGACATCTTACTGGTTTCTGTCCCTGTATACATCTCTAGCTAAGTCTCCTGATGCTAAGTACATTAGGCAATAACTGGGGGAGCTTGTAGGAGAGATTGGATATGAATATTTATCATATACTGATATTATATGTTAAAGCAAATGGATGTCTGTTTGCTATGTGCCATTTTATTACACATTTAACATCAATGCAAAACCTCTTTCGCTTGTAGGAGAGATTGGATATGAATATTTATCATATACTGATATTATATGTTAAAGCAAATGGATGTCTGTTTGCTATGTGCCATTTTATTACACATGTAACGGGTTGACTATAAAGTCTAACTGTTATTGTTGTATATCTATTGTATGTTGTATGATGTAAGACAACACGGTTCTATTGTGTTTAATAACTGTTTTATTCATCTAACTAGTGTCGTCGGTTCGTTACATATACCGACTCCTCTAGTTCGGTTATCTATACGGTAGTGTACCGGTACCACCTTCGGTTACCGTCGGTAGTTGTTACATAATCATTTTTACATAACTAAACCTAACAGGTGGCGCTGCTAGTACGGTCACGTGGCTACGCAGCGCTGTATATAAGACGGCTGCTTCCCCATTGGAAGGCAGTCAGGTTTGGGACTGTCGTGACATGACCACCCTGTGCTCACGGGCTTAACTCTATGCTATAGGGTTGCCCACTGTATTATATATCTGTTCTGATCTTGTATATCCGCTGGTTATACTTGTACTATAATACCCAAGAGTTACCTTTACAATAAAGTCGCCGTATATTAAAGTCTAATTTACCTTGTCTGGTTTTTGTACTCAAGTGTCACATACGTAGTAAGAGACCAACTACATTGGTGCCGTGACCACTTGATCGAACCGACCATTGATAGGGTATTAAATAGACTTACAGTATATGGATTACCTATACGATTTTGTCAGCTCGTTCAGCGGCAGGACTAAAACCCCTGCTGAGGAACGTGAAGAAGCCGTACAGAATGTACGCTTCTTCACAGGCAAATCTAATAGGCGGGAGAGCCGGGCAGCCTTGGAGGTGCCCGGTGACGACCTCTCCCAAGAAGCAATAGGTGATCCTATTGTGGAAGCCTTTACCAAAGGAGAGGATGGGGAGCAATCTCCAGGAGATCGTTGGACTCCCTTTCCACGAATCTTTTCTGTCCTGAGGGTCAGAAAATACCGGGTAGAGAGCCTAAAACTCTCGGCCCAGCTGCCTTCGGTTCTACACCGACGGTAGCAGATCCTTCATTGGATCCAGACACGTCGGTTTTCACTGATGGTGCCACTCCTACACCGAACGGTATGGGGGGTGGCGGGCTATCAAAGAAAACTAACGTAGCAACAGAAGCTCCTGGTAAGGGGTACCCGCCAGCAGTAGATGAGCCATCCAGTTTACCACTGGATGGGGACCTACTAGCTGCCATGGGGATCCCCACCAAGAAAACTGAGTTGCATGAGCTCGTTGAAGCCCGGAGGGAACTTGCTTCCATCAATCAAACTAGGAAGTTATTCCTAAGGGAGGTTGATGAGAAGAAAAAGTTCCTACTGGAACTCCAGAACGAGATGGCTTCCCACAAGGTGGAGGTTGACAAACTTTTGCACCAGAGGGTGTCGGGCGAATGTGAGGTTGCAAGCTTAACTTCCTTGGGAAAGGATTTGAGCACGCAGCTCCACTTAGCCAGACAGGACCTCGCAAGCTTAAGGCAAGTCAATCAGGACCTGAAGACGAAGTCGGAGAAAGTACCACCACCTTCCACGGTGGTACCTCCAGTCATACCCGTACCCAGTGTATACACGACAGTGACACCTTCAAGTGTCCCGCCGCTAGTACACACCACGGTAACAGGTATGACACCTCAGATGGGGGCTAGCTATCTACAGACTCCGGTCTGTGGTGGCGCCTTTGGAGGCACGGCAACACCTCCAGGGTACACCCACCCATCTACTGGTTCAACGATGTTGAACCAACAGCAGACCATGGTCTCAGTTCCAGTACCGAAACCCAGAGCTAGACAAGGCTTAACGCCTGTCCAGCGGGCTAAGTACGACCGGAACCCGGCTATTGAGAAGCTGGGGACAGACATCGTCCCGCGGGACATCGATGAACTGGATGAACGGTATGCTCCTTTCAACTTTGGGGAGATCAAACATCCTGATGCAGCCCGTCAAAAGGCCATCGATATTCCGCCTTTCACAGGGTCGCCACCCTGGAGAAAGTACAAAGTTCGGTTCAAGGCTATTGTAGAGAGCAATCGCTGGAACAATCAGCAAGCGCTGGTTGCTCTGAAGCAAGCACTCTGCAACGGGCCAGGTGAACCAGCCCTTTTGGCGTTCGAGAGAGTGAAGATCAAGACATTGAGCTCACTTGAAGAAACAGCTGAATGGGCGATTGGGAAGATTGGTGAGCATGACCCAAGGACTCAGCTGCTCAAACGTGTCCAACGCAAGGACGAGCATCTGAGATCCTACGGATTTGCTCTACAAGAACTGATATCCGAGTGTTATCAGGGATGTAGACCTGACACCCCCACTGTCATCCAGGAGTTAACCTCCAGGTTTGTCAATGGAGTCAGAGACACCAATCTCCAGGCATATCTGCGGGAGAAATGGCAGCCGGACTTATCTCTAGCTGACCTTTTTGACCATGCAGATGTGTATGACACCAAACAGGCTGTTTTTCCTAGTGGAGGAGTGTCGGCAGCTCCATCTGTAGCCCCGAAAGGAGCTCAGGTGGTAGAGGCCGCCACAAAACCACCTAAGAAAAAACAGCCCGCCTCTGAGGAGGTGGCGGCAGTGATGCCTGACAGGGACATGGAAAAGATGATTGAGGGTTTGTTGCGGAAGCACTTGGAAAAGAGCTCTGCGTCCACTTCTGATTCTGGATCTGGAAAGAGAAGGAAAAAGAAGAAAAAGGACACGAAACCTCAGCCATGTAGACGCTGTCAGAAGATGGGTCATTGGGCTAGCGAATGCAAAGCCCCTGCACCCATCGCTGCTAAAACCGAAAAGGAGACGGAAAACTGAATGGGGCCCATCCTCTTGGCAAGGATGGCGCCCCCACAGTTAGCCATGCCTGTAAGGGATTAGTAGACGGTGTTAACTCTTCCATGAACCAAGGCCGCGCAGAGGCAGAAGGGTCTGTACAACCTGTAAGCGTCTGGCAAGGCGGGGCTGGCATGGACGAACGGAATCCGGAGGATTCTGTAGTCGCTGGCTTAGAGGAGTCTTGGTTAGAATCAATTGCCCAGAGCAGTGTGATTCAAGACTCCCCGAGCGACCCATGTTGGGATTATCTCCTGACAAAAGGGGTTGCTATGGATGGAGGGGGAAGCCCGATGCTGACCTCTGAGTGTGTCCCTTTACGGGGACAGCGTTGGTACCTGAGTCTGGTTATTTCCGGGACGCGTGGTGAATTTTTGGTCGACACGGGTGCATCTCACACCTTGGTCGATCGTACATTCATGGCCCGTCTTTGCAACCAGCCCGAAGCTCCGCTACTAGGAGTAAAGGCTCGGACTGCTACGGGAGATAGTATGCAGACTTATGGCAGAACTGTAAAACCTATGTTGGTTGATGGCAAGACATACTGGATATGTCCAACCATCACCGACATCACTGATGATGGCATACTGGGGATGGACTTTGCTGCTCTTTACGGGGTAACAATGAACACCGCAACGGGCCGACTTCAGATTAAACATCCTTATAAACAATCTGTACAGTGCGTTTTAAGGAATGGTTCTTCTGTGGCGTCAGTGGCACAAGACACAAAGTTGGCAGCAGGACATGTATCTGATGTCCTAGTCAGCTGCGTGGGAGTGCAGGCCAAACGGCCGGGAATGTTTGAACCAGAAGATCAAAAGCTCTCTGAGTTAGGTCTTGCTGGCTATCATACTTACCTGGCCAACGCTCGTTGGGGGGTGATACCGATTTGTAACTCGAGTAGTAGAGAAATCACTCTACGAAAGGGGACGCCTATTGGTAACACCACGCGAGCATATGGGGTAGACTCACTAACTACGGACTTTGTGGAAGTAGGTGTGGTGGCGGGAGACTCTTCCCACGAAGAGGCTCTAGCTAAATCCAACCTACCGAAACATTTAAGGTCCCTGTTGTGTGAGTCACACCTCACAACCCTAGAGAGCGAAATGGTGGCAAATGAGCTGTCGGAGTTATCTGACGCCTTTGCGCAACCAGGAGATCCTCTAGGGCGTACCAATACGGTACAACACCGGGTTGACACTGGGGACGCGCTTCCCAGTAGAATCCCCTACCGTCGGTTACCCATGGCTAAAAAAAGTGCTATGGAGGCTGAGGTAGAAAAGATGTTGGATGAAGATGTGATTCAACCTAGTGAGAGTCCATGGTCAAGTCCTGTGGTGATGGTCACCAAGAAGGATGGTTCCTGTCGATTTTGCATCGACTATAGGAAGTTGAACGGACTCACTAGGAAGAATGCATATCCTCTACCTCGGATAGATGAATGTGTGGAATCTCTGGGTGGGGCGAAATGGTTCTGTACACTAGATTTACAATCTGGTTATTGGCAGATCGGCATGGACCCCCGGGACCGAGAAAAAACCGCATTTTCTACCCATATGGGACTATTTGAGTTCAACGTCATGCCATTCGGGCTATGCAATGCCCCGGCAACCTTCGAGGCAATGATGGAAACCATGTTACGGGGTTTACTTTGGAAAAAGTGCCTAGTATACTTGGACGACATCATCGTCTTCGGTGGTTCTGTGGAGGAAACTCTACAGAACCTCCAAGCTGTGCTGAAACGCATCTTATCATATGGTCTGAAATTGAAACCTTCAAAGTGCAAGCTTTTTAGGAAGTCAGTTGAATACCTAGGTAGAATTGTTTCTGAACATGGCATCATGGCTGATCCTCATAAGATCGAAGTGGTACAGAACTGGCCTCGTCCGATGGACACGAAGGAGATACGCTCTTTCATCGGGTTTTGTTCATACTACAGAGATTTTATACCTGGATTCTCGAGAGTCGCAGCTCCCTTACAAGAGCTGATGATTGGAGAGAAGAAGGCTAAGGCTAAAATAGTCTGGTCTCCAGCCGCAGAACAGTCTTTCAGTGAGTTAAAGAGACTCTTCTTAGAAACACCTGTTTTGCACTACCCTGCACCTGTTGGTAAGTTCATCTTGGACACTGATGCTTCTAATACAAGTATTGGTGCTGCCTTGTCGCAGATCCAGGATGGGCGAGAAGTGCCGCTGGCATTTTCGTCCAACAGTCTAAGCAAAACACAACGTAACTACTGCACAACCAAGCGTGAACTCTTGGCAGTGGTGGTTTACACAAAAAAGTACAGACATTTCCTATATGGTGGGAATTATCTCGTACGGACGGATCATTCATCTCTGCAGTGGCTCCTTAACTTCAAGGACGCTGAGGGGATGATGGGTAGATGGTTGAACCACCTCTCTGAGTTTGGCATGACGAATGAGCATATCATACACAGGAGTGGAGTAGATCATGTGAATGCGGACAGCTTGTCCCGCTATCCTATCCGGAACTGTCACCGTGTAGACTGCCGAGACTGTGGGTCTCACAATGCAGTGATTGCGTCTGTGGGTGCGAAAGTTCCTAACTGGACGTTAAATCACTTGAAGGATGAGCAGCTTGCAGATCCGGCTATTTCGAGGGTGTACTCCTTGAAGTTGTTGGGCCTGTCCAAGCCTGTTCGCCCCGCACTTTCGCTGGAATGTAAAGAAGTTAGACAACTGTTAGCTCAGTGGGATAATCTTTTTATACGGAACAGTGTATTGTGCCGCTGGAGGGTGCAACCTGGCAGGAAGAGAACAGCTCAGTCTGTAGTACCTTTGTCACTCAGACTACAGTTGCTCAATTACTGTCATGGCCACCGAACTTCAGCACACTTTGGCAGACAACGGACTGAGGCAAAGATTAAGAGTAGATATTACTGGCCTGGTATGACTTTGGACATACGGCGTTGGGTGAGACAATGTCCCCAATGCTGTTTATCAAAGCCTGGACCTGGTATTGGTAAACTACCTCTAAGTCAAGAGCTATTCGGTGTTCGATTTGCCCGGATCGCTGTTGATATCATTAGTGGTTTCAACACGACCCCCCGTGGGAATACCTGTATGATGGTGGTACAGGACTACTATACCAAGTATGTCCAAGTATATCCGTTGGTAAATCATACAGCTGTTACCTGCGCAGAAGCACTTTTCGAGAATTGGATCCTTACGTGGGGAGGTCCTTTAATGCTTCACTCCGACCAGGGTCGTGAGTTTGAATCTCGACTGTGGGCAGAACTGTGTAGTAAAATACACATCTGCAAGACGCATACGAACCCCTACCGACCTCAATCGGATGGTATGGTGGAACGTTTCAATCGGACGTTGATCCAATGTCTCACGACAATGGTTAATGAGCACCGGGATGATTGGGATGAGCACGCTCGCTATATCTCCCATGCTTACAATGCTACCGAACATGCGTCGACGGGTTGTACGCCTAATATGCTCGTAATGGGTGAAGACATAGTCATGCCTAGTGACATGGTCTATGGAGTGCAGGGACACCAGCTCGAGCAACCCTGCACAGTGATGTTTGTTGAGTCACTTCGACAATCATTACGCGAGTCCTATGGAGTAGTAAGGGACAACTTGGAAAAATCTGCTAGTTTGCAGAAGGTGGGCTATGACACGGGCCTTAAACTCCGCCAATTCAAAGTGGGGGATAAGGTCGCGAGATTTAGCACACCAAATTCCAAAGTCAAGACCCTGTACTCCTGGGATGGTCCGCATACGGTTACTATGGTGGTTAGTGAAACTACTGTAGTAATACGGTTGCAAAAAGGGACTCTCACTAAATCACATGTGGCTAGACTCCGACCTTGGTATGGAGTCCCATATATAGATGACGGTGAAGATTCCCTCGGTGCTGGTCGAGTACCAGCACCAACCGACCCTGCGCTACCGAAGATACCGAAGGCAGGACCAACGGTCATACCGTCGGTACCGACGGTAGCGCGCCGAAGGGGTCGTCCTAGGAAATTACCGATTGAACCACAGTCGTGTGTTACCAAGCCCAAGCGCGGTAGGCCTCGTAAAAAAGGGTCAGCTGTGCGTAAAGGACTAACCGTAGGCACCGGTAAACAAAGCAAGGTGATACCTCCGGTGTCACCATTGCTGGACATACCGGTACAAGGTCTACGGAGGAGCACACGTGTCAGAGAGCGGGATAAAATTGTGTAAACATTTTTTTCTTACCTTGTTGACGACATTTAGCTGCTGGCTTGATTAAATTTCCCTGGACAGTTCCGTACTGGGCCGGTGGTCATTGGCCCGGTACTCGATCACCAAAACACAACGAGAAGAGACGGGTTATCCGGTGTGGTTATCCGTTGGAGGTAGAAAAGCACGTGTTCAGGGCGGGTGGCTGGCTTTGCCGATTAGTTCTAAGTATGGGACTAGTTTTGACCACATATTGCTTAGCAACACGCTGCTGTGTATATCCTCTAATGCCGGTATATCATTCCCGGGTTATCCGGTGGCTCCGCCACGAAAATTGTAAACAACAGTGAGAGTTCCCACCGTCGGATATGCCAGGCGTGGGAAGGGCGCTGCCCGCGTCACCTGATCGATTTCTCCCGCCAAATGAGCCGTGGGAAATTGGGTCACCTCGGCGCGTCTTCGGGGCGCGACCCCTGATTGGCTGAGAAGCCGGTCAAGGGGCGGGGTCACGGGGGACGGGTGGGGTATATAAGCCCCACAGGCGGCCAGGCTTCTTCAGATCAACACGTTTGCCCGTAGGGTAGCGTGTTGATCAGTGGTGCCTAGGTCTGCCCGGCAGTACCTACACTATTGTTTACTAGCTGTGCTACTAAATGCTCGGGTGAGTGAACCGTGAGGTTCACCTACGCCTGAGCTAACAGTATGGCAGCCCGTGTAGATGGCAAATGCACGGCCCCGGAGAAGGCTGAGGCCTCCGATGGGGAAGACCGAGTTCTCGAGTCTGACACGGAAATGGACACTACCGGTGCTCCAACCGTCGGTCAAGGCTCGGCTTCGGTACCAACTGAACCTAACCCTGAGGGGTCGGGTGATGTTGTTCCGAAGACAGAACCTGGTCTGGGTGGTAGTAATACCAACCAGGAGGAGAACCCTGCAGGGGGATCTTCTCCGAAACCCGCCGGTGTATTGGCACAAGAACCGACGGTCCCTGATGGTGATTCATCAGACGGGTCCACGGTTCGTGCTAAGACCAAACGGAAGCGGAAGCGTAAGAGGAGGATTGCATCTTCCCCTGAGACTCCTGCTACCGAAGAGGTCGCACCGACTGAGGCAGATAGACTCAAAGCTGTTGCTGATAGACTGTCCAAGGCGGAAGCCGAGGGATGGTCTGTCGCAGAGAGCAGAGCCAATCGACGCCTCCGCGCCAAGGCAGCGCATGTCCGTCTAAACCTGTGTCTCCGTGATGATGATCGGGAGAACCTGAGCCTTTCTGATTTAATTCAGGAAAATGGCAAAATGGCTCTTCCTGCACCTCACACGACCGATGGTTCAGACGACGAAGACTGGTTGACAGGTGATTCCCATCCCATTGACTGGTACCTCGTGTACCTCAGGGCAGTGTTAGACGGGAATAAACCTAACATCCATAGGTCATGCCGCCCCAAGCTGAAATATGCTTGGAAGAACTACGTGCCAGGGGATCCCTGCCCGTACGTTCGCTGTCAGCGCCTGAAAGGGACTGCGACAGCAGCAAAACGGTGGCCAAACCTGTTCAAGTTTGCCCGTCATTTAGTAGAGAAGCACATGAATGTGCGTCCCTACTTGTACTGTGTGAGTGGGAGTACGAGTACTTCCTGCCCTGAGTACAGTGACGGGGAACTATTCCGTAGCCAACGGAGATCTGGTTTGGTAAGGCATCTTTGCGACAATAAGGGCGTGCACAAGCGCACTATTAGTCGTGGAGTTGAGGCTGCACTGAAGGTTTGGGGGTGCCACAAACGTGTAGGAAATCTACAGTTTAAGTGGCGAACCAACAAACTTAAACAGTGGAACTACCTCACGGAGGCTGACTGGGAGAGGTTGTGTAAGGGCGCCAAGTGCGAACAAACCGACCTCGGACCAGCTACAGAAGCTCCGATGCCCACTGTAAAGAAGGATACCCCTCCTAAGAAGAAAAATCTAAAAAGGGGCCGCCAGTCATCCAAAGATGATACCAAAGGTGGACGTGACCGTTCCCGCAGTGAACCTGCGAAGAAACGTGTCGCCACCGCCACGGTAACATCTGAGGTCGACCGTAGCCAAACCGTCGGTACCGTCACGGTATCTTCGGTTGCATTGCCCCCGGTTGCTGATCAACTGCCCAGGCAGGAGAGACAGAGACTGGGTAATGCACTGGCTATTGTTCAGAACTCTTTGGGTGACGAGCAGGCGGGTCAAGTCGCTGCTGACTATGTCAAGCAGTACAAGTGGAGTCAGAAGCAAAAGAAAGCTTCAGCCCCACAGGAGAGTGTCTCACCTGTCAGTGACGCTGAACAGGTGGAGGTACAACAGCCGGATGGGGCGTCAGCCCAGCCGACTGCTCCAACCCAGCACGGAGCAACCTCTAACCCCGTAAGGGATGACGAGGTGACTCCAGTACCTGAGCACAGGGCTGTTGACGAAGGGCTAGCAGGGTTACCTGTGTTGCCTGGAGATGGTCCTGCTTTTGACACTGGATTCTCTGACACTCTAGTCCCCGGATTTGAGTGCTACAGAGCTAAGATGGCTGAAAACGCAAGTAAGCTACTCCAGTTTCAGGTTTCTTTCTTGGAGAAGTCCTACTTTGAGCAGTATAAGTTGCTCAGAGAACAGGCGATCCGGGAAGGGAAAGCTTGGGTTGCTGAACGCACCAGAGTCCTTGCCGAGCGTGAGGCGAGTCTGGAGCAAGATCATGCCTTCTGGAGGGCTACGATCGACCAGCTCGAATCAAGGTTGACAACTTGTGACGCCAAGTTCTTCCGGCAGTTCGGGCTAAAGCTGACAGAGTGGGAGAGAACTGGTTTTCCAGATCTCCAGTCCAGGTTGGGGCTTGCCGCGAGGCCTGCTCCTCCTGTGACCCCGGTACTGTCAGTACACCCACCTAGGTATGAGATGCCATTTTCTTTCATGGCACAATCTACCCGGGTGGTCAGTGGCGGGGAGCCTACTGCGGCGCCGAGTACCCTCTCGGTAGCCCCAGGTGGAGCCCTTCCTCTCCAGGTGGAGGCTGCTGTGGTTTACACCACGGAGGCCCCTCCTGGAGGAAGTCCTGATGGGGAAGGAAAGCCATCCGGCGGTGTCCCTATGGACACCTAAGGTTGGTCCCCCGTCAGGCCCTCTGGGGTGCACTGTTCCGCCCCTCGGAGGTAAAACTAAACCATCGACGCAGCTACACGCCCCTGGACAACCAAAAGCAGACCGACGGTGCTGTCGTGACTTAACTGAGTCTCTACTGCCACCACACTGGAAGCAGCCTGATGTCTTCAACCGTGGTTTACTACTAAGCCACAACCGTCGGTGCTCTACTACTGTCCAGGGCTCCTGATCCTGTGGTCACATTCTACTATTGTGACCTATGAACTATTATATGGATCATCCTCCTGTGATAATTATTTATAGGGAGGCACGGACCTACCTTTTTATATTTATATTTCACAAGAGATGGAAGTACTATACCGGTACTGGACTCTATCCATCTCTACCACCATAAACTGCTAGGTACTGGAGTACCGCCCCTAATAAGGATGACGATCTATCCCACCTTATTTAGGATACGCTATTATGGATTTTTATATATAAACTTTTCTACGCCAAAGGAAGTGGGAACTGCTATAGTTCCAATTATAAAACTTTTCTTCGCCAAAGGAAGTGAGAGCTATTATAGTTCTATTATTTATATATAAGGACACTAACTCCACACGGATTCGCACCATTGCTGAATGAAGTAGGTGATGTGTTGAGTTTCCAAGGTGGTTATTTGGTGCCTTTACTATTAACTGATACTAGTCTAGGACTATCAGTTGGACAGTTTTTATATCATGTGCCTACGGGACTATGGTTTTACAAAGACTATATTGTTGATATAAACTGTTATGTGCATGTTAACTTGTATGTTCATGTATGTATGCCTGTTGTTACTATGAGTAGAAATGTTACTTGTTGATAAATAGATATACGTGGTATATAATGTATCCAAGTGGTATTATTATTATAAAACCAACCCTTCCTACATTCTAAAGGGGGGTAGTGTAACGGGTTGACTATAAAGTCTAACTGTTATTGTTGTATATCTATTGTATGTTGTATGATGTAAGACAACACGGTTCTATTGTGTTTAATAACTGTTTTATTCATCTAACTAGTGTCGTCGGTTCGTTACATATACCGACTCCTCTAGTTCGGTTATCTATACGGTAGTGTACCGGTACCACCTTCGGTTACCGTCGGTAGTTGTTACATAATCATTTTTACATAACTAAACCTAACAGGTGGCGCTGCTAGTACGGTCACGTGGCTACGCAGCGCTGTATATAAGACGGCTGCTTCCCCATTGGAAGGCAGTCAGGTTTGGGACTGTCGTGACATGACCACCCTGTGCTCACGGGCTTAACTCTATGCTATAGGGTTGCCCACTGTATTATATATCTGTTCTGATCTTGTATATCCGCTGGTTATACTTGTACTATAATACCCAAGAGTTACCTTTACAATAAAGTCGCCGTATATTAAAGTCTAATTTACCTTGTCTGGTTTTTGTACTCAAGTGTCACATACGTAGTAAGAGACCAACTACACACATTTAACATCAATGCAAAACCTCTTTCTTTCCAGGTGAGTCCAAGAATTTCTTCCTTTTCTGTAATGTGTAAGTACATAGGCTTTTTCTGTCCTGATTTATGACAATGCTCTCCTGAATCCTGCACATGGATAGGTATGTAAAAGTAGTCCCTTTTTAGGAGAGGTTGTGATGCCTAACTCATGCCACATTTAGGTTGTATATTATGTGTTATATCATTGGTTACAAATACCACACCTAAGCTATAATTCGTGTGACTGTATGCAAGATGTTAATTCATACTAGTAATGTGCTTATTGTATAAGTGCATTGCATTGCTAGGTCACTATCATGTAGAAGAAATCCTATATTTGTATTCACCAGTTTCATATAATGTATCTACAACACAATGAAATATAAAGCAATGATTCCGTTTGATGGGGGCATTTATATTCTCAATTCTATGTGAGAGGATAACATGTCTCTGATCCTGCACTCATTTTACCATTGGGAAATAAATGTCTAACTATGAGATATGGTGAAGTCCTCTTCTATATATTTTCCTATATATTATGTACATGTTCAGACGGTTGTATATGCCACAACCATCAATGATGATAATACAATTACTCTTGAGTACACATATTTGCCGTGGATCCTTTTTGCACCCATATTTGATTCCCTGAAACAGAATTTCAAGCAAGCTCTTTAACTTTATATCTTCCTGTACTAAGAAATGGATAATCATATATCAGCTACTAATGTTGTACGTATGGCTCTACACGATGTCAACTAGGGGTAGACCGTTGAGAAAGTTGCTTGCAGAATAAGTCACAAACACAATATTTATAGGGGCGAGTCATGTGAAGAAGCAATGTGCATACTGTTAACATAGCCAGAAGCAGTTGTTAGTCAGCAATTGGTGTTTCTGTGTGGCCACCCAAAGCACTGCAAATCAAAAGTCACTGCACAAGATGTATCACCATCATCACCAGCACCATATCATGCCAGACCTTTGTACTGTATAGGAATGTGGGCCTTTGATCATGCAACAGTTACTCCTGTGTTGCACTACAGTAAAGGTGGTAGTTGAGTGGGACTATATGATGAAGGCCTTAAGAGGCCACTCACCCCTAGACTGATTGTGCTTCTTGCCAACCCCGTGACCTCAATACTGGAGGATATAGTCATTCCTCAGTACTGACCTCTATATGGGAGATATTCAGCAGGGTTCCCATGCGTCATGGCAGGTCATGGAACTTGAAAGTTGTATGGAAAGACATGAAATGTCATGGAATTTTGTAAGAATTTTCCATGGGTCATGGAATATGAAAATAATGGAATTGATGTCGCAAAATCTTCTAGGATGTGCCATTTGCTTTCTAGATTTTAGAAATCTGCTCATAGGCCAGGCCCCCCTGCCTCCGCAGGAATGTTATGAATATCATGGAGAGTTTAGATTTTTATCATTGAAAATGTCAGTCATAGAAAGTCAAAGAACTAAAAGAAAACTGTTGAAATACCAGCATAACTTATAGTGATGAATAAATTGCTGGGTGTAGTCTAACAGTTTATGTCTATGAACCTAAAGTTGCAGACCCGAATTTAGCCGTTTTCCAATACTACTAGTCATGGCAGAGCAGCTAGAACATGGGAATTTTATCTGTTGCTTCATGGCAGCTGGTTTACAATGTGTCATGACAGTCCCAGACATTCAGTAAACAGTAAAATCATAGAATGTATTTACAAGCCATAAAGGTGCAGCTAGACAGTCTCTGAAGTGTTTACTGGAGGAGACCTATCAACTGACTTTTGAATTGAATTAAGATCCATAGTGAATCTCTAATTACCCTAACAGCTACTATGACATGCAGGAGACAAATTGTGCACACTCCATCCAGAAGAAGAAAAACGTCCAGAAAGGGTGATAAACTGGCTCAACTCGTGTTTTATTTTTGCAAACAGCTCCATCCCAGATTGAGAAGTACAGTTCTAGAATATGGTTGTAATTAGGAACATTTATTACATGTTTTCTGTAGTTATGTACAGGTCATAGGTTCTATACATCTAAATTGAAGAATGGAGCCAAAGTAAAAATCCAGGGAACATGGTATTTATTGTGATCTAGACACAGTGTTTTCTTTCAATTATTCAGTGTGATATTATGGATAATACACAACTGCATTAAGACCACTGATAACAGAAATGGTGAATCCACTTGTTTTTGTTATGTCAGCTCGACATTATGAAATTTGATTTGGTCTAGATTAATTAGGTTATTAACCATCCATAATCTTGGTAGTAATTGAGAGTAATAAGCCTGTGCTCTGAGCACCAACGAGAGATAACCATGGCTGCATTAAGGGCATGGGTATGGCATATGAAGCCACCTCTTGTTTGTAAAATGTCATAGTGTATGAGAATGTCATGATAGACGTAATCCCTGTTTGTTTGTACTATGATACTACTACATTTGTACTACAGCCATGGTTATACCTTTATCTATAGCTAAGAAACTATGAATAGAAAGTTGAATGTCAAATAACATTGTATCCTGAAGATAAATATAGTAAAATGAAGAAAATGTAGTCAAGAGATGTAGCCATAGTTAAGCAGTAGGAATCAGTATACAGCTTAGTCTCTAAGGTGTGCTTCCCTAGATTATGTTATAGAGCTTGTCTCATCATATACTTTTATATTAGTATTCTAGTGTCATATCCAGTGTTAAAACTATTTAAGTATTCTTATAGGCAAATCTCAAGCATGAAGAGAAAACACATGATTGACCATATTTGCATTCAATGTGGTATTGCATTAAGTTGAAAGGTCAAGTGAGGCAATACTGAATATTCATAACTTGGGGCAGGGGCTTATTATTCATTTTTGAAACTCTTCAATATAATGAACAGATAAAGTTTGGTGAATGGTCACTGGTATGGCGTCGTCCAGGGCTAAATGACTTATTCATACCACGGTGCTTGATGATAAAAAGTTCTCTGTAGAACCAAGATGGCTGGAAAACTGACAGGCCAAGAGACTGTTTTTGCTCTTTTTACTTTGTAGATTTTTGTGTTCCCCGGAGACTTTGCACCACTAAGACAAGACACAGTGGTAGGAAGGACAAAAAAGGTTGTGTGTGTGTGTGTCAGGAGTGTCATCTGGTTGTATGAGGTCCTTTTTTTTTTAAAGTAATTTTTGAATTTGTCAAGTTGAAATAGAAGTATCCCTAACCTCCAAAAACCTCATTAATCATACTTTTGCCAGAATAAGAGTATAAAACACTCGCTATGGAAGAAGTATGAAGAAGACATCTTTCTTTTAGCTGTATTAAACCATTCATGCACATTTTACAACACATCTGACTAATATTGCCATCTTGGAGATAATTATATTCCGCATGGCTGCCTTCCCTTCCCAGGGATGCCAAGTGTTTTTTTCGTAATCTTACGATTTTTGAATCCAATACGACCATTACGATTTCAGCTGGCAAATTACAATTTATAGGAATTTTGAAAGTGCAACGAAATTCTTCCTAGATTGGTTTGAATTCCTAGATCTTCACTTTCCTTGGATTCTAATTCTAAGAATTTATAGGAAGTTGCATTTATAACCCACCACTCTGCAATCATAAAGTTAGGGTTGGTCTAGTAACATGCATTAATTTATTATATTATTGCAGTATATATGGAGCATACACCTCAAATCTAAGTGCAAGAGCATTCTAAAGGACATACCATTGTTACGATTTTAGGGTCCAAATATCGTAACAAATAAGATTTGGAGGTGGGGTAACTTGGCATCCCTGCCTTCCCCTCCATATGACCCTTTCCTAGTCCCTTTATCCTCCCCTCCTGCGGATTAAGTTAGCTCACCCTATGTGCCACTGCGCTAGAGTCCTTCCTCATTACTCCTCTTGTTACGTTTATCCCCTACCCCTTCTCCCAGTCAGCTCGTTCTAGGTATTGTAGTTTGCATGCAAGGATAGCTAAAAGCCATGCTTTGCCACTTAATCCATGGAGATACTGCCAGACCGCTAACAAGAAGACTGCATGCCTGTGGTAGGAGTGTGCTCAGCTCTCTCACGCTCCCAGCAGCTAATACTAGATACCTGCTTGGAGAGGAGGAGGCATCCCTGGGAAAGTGTTGCTCTCGGTGGCTCTCTATTGCACACACATACACTGTGATATCTATTCCTGTCATTTAAGGGTAAAGGAAAGTAATTACCCTATGCTTTGGGTATCTTGTGCTGACCCTCAGCATGTTACTCTGCAGCAATGGTATTTTTGGAGAGCTACACCTTGGGGAGGAGGAGGCATTGCTGGGAGGGTGAGTTGCTCTGAGTTACCCTTTAAATGCACATAGTTGTTGTGCAGCCTACTTCATTCCAGGCACCTATCCAGGGAGAGCCATTGGTGTCATTTCATCCTAGCCTGCAGGTAGTGTGTCCTGATTGTTGGAGCTTAGTTCTGATGATGGGTTGCTGGGTTCTGATGATGTATATTGGAATGTCTAAAGGTGACTTTAAAAGATCCCAAGGGTACGTTCGGGTCCTGATATATTTCAACCGCTAAAAATAGTGTGTTCTGGCTATATCTGGTGACTCTACATCCATAGCCATTAGCAATCAGATGTACAGGACATCTACTTTTAATTCCCCATACTTACTTGGTGACACCCTCTCCCGCCATTTAAGGTGAATAATTACCCTATGTATTGTACCAAAGTGTACCAAGCCTCAGCGTGTTACCCTACAACAATGGTGCTTTTGGCAGAGCTCCACCTACAACTGTGCAAACCCACACTCCACCCGCACATGAATGGCCACACACTTCTTCCTACAGTATACACTGACTCCAGGCCTGAGGGCTTCGCTTTGTGGGCGATCAATAGTCACCTGGGAGTAGTGGGATCACAAGTTAACCATTCCCTCCTGGAACTGTGCCATCACACATTCCCATACAACAGCTACCAGGGACCACTTCCAGCCCTACCAAATTGCCAATGCCAATATCTCTCATTTGATATTATGGATCGTTATTCATTCAGTCTGGGGATCAGCTGGTATGTTTTGTAGGCTGGCTGGGGCATGGAGTGAGGGTGGTGAGCCAGCTGGACCCGCCTGGATGTGATCATGCTGATATGTACCAGAGGACGACGCCGGGCTTTTGGGAGGGGATTGCACGACACTCCATTACCTTCAGTGTTTATTGCCACAGCCTGAAGGATAAGGGCAGTGTATCTGGACCACCAAGCAGTGGGTATCTGTTCTATACTGGGCACTTTCATGAACGCAGTGATAGTCATAGTCCCATAAAAAGGGTTTACTGGGGGTTTGTGGGGGAATGAAGGACAATTGTAAGCATATTGATGACAACCAATGGTGGAAATAAATAAGTTAAAGGGTAAATAAGAGCCACATCCATGTTTCAGTAATGGTAATGCGCTGCCTGGTTTTGGACAATAGTTAGCTTATCACATAAGTCCATGCATTAGGTAGGTTATAACACAATGACAATGTCCCTTGCCATTTCTGAGAATTGTGGCAACCAATGGTGGAAATAACTAAGTTAGAGGGTAAATAAAAGCCACATACATGTTTCAGTAATAGTAATGAGCTGCCTGGTTTTGGACAATAGTTAACTTATCACATAAGACCATGCATTAGGTAGGTTATAACACAATGACAATGTCCCTTGTCATTTCTGAGAATTGTACTGGATTCTGGTATTTGCTATGTATCAACATGATACACTAAAGCTTCTTCTCTTTGTGTCAATGTGTAAGGATTTTATATCTCATTAGGGTAGTTCAAAGAATTCACTGTTAGTGTAATTTGCATAGACAGCTGTAAACTGTCTTAGCTATCCTATTAGATAAATTCATAAGATGATCATCTGCATCCTTAGGCCAAAGAAAAAAAGGTGTGTTTCAGGTTACATGGTTTGAAATTCGAGGGAAGGTAGGTCGGATTTTTATTTTATTTTTTATTTTTATTTATTTTTTACTTTGACCTGAAAAGTACCTAAAAATTGACCCGCGAACTTTAATGCTGACTCACTGACGATGGACTCGACTTGTGAATTATCAGAACAACTCGTAAATTGCCCTAAAATGACCTAAAGTATAAATATTTTTTCAAAATTGGATAAAAATGTCTAGGGTAGGCCCTGTTTTTCTAGGTAGGGTCGGGTAACCTGAAACACACCTTTTTTTTTATTTGGCCTTATTTAACATCGGAAACCAATTAAAATACACTCCCCTCCAAGAAATGGGCTGTCCAAGTAAGACTCTCAGAGAGGGATTCAATTTAAGCATAATGAAATACCCACCAGAAATAGTGTATTTATTTGAGAAATTAAATTCAGATTCTGCTGACAGCACGTGTGAACAGCGCACTCAGATTACCGTGCATTGGTGAAAGCTGAACTAGTTTTATTACCAGGGCTTCTAGATGGTGTAAGCACAACGGCAAATATCCACCACCAGATCTGAAGCCTGAATGCAAACCCCATTATGATGTTGGAGAAGTACTTATGTGAGTTGTGGGGTTCAGAGTAGAATGGCACTATTGTTGTGGAGTGCTTTGCTTGCGGTTTTGAAAGTCTACAGGACTGATTGTCAGAATTACCAACTTTAACCCTACACTTGGACTTTAAACAACCCAATCAATCAATCATTCACAGTCTATATTGGGTTCTAGTTGAAATACAGAACTGCTATAGACACTAATCAAGAGGATTACTCTCTCATCCAATTTAATATTTGAGGGTGGGAGTCCTCCTGAGGTCCTATCATACTCAGATATATATAGTGGATTAATATGTGCAGAACCTTTCCACTGCTAACAGCCATCATGACAGTGGAGGTGGGGTTTTAACCATTTAAGGACAGGAAAATGCTTTAATGTTCTTCGCCTTTTGCTGTCAGAATGTAGTAATGGCACTTTAGTGGGAAACTGATGCTACATTTAGGCATCATACTGACCTTACATGGTTGATAAACATCCAAAGGCTTATAAATCATGATACATGAATGAAGCCCTGAACATACTACTACAAAAGGAGATATAGTATTCATACATGTACCATGATGGCAAAGGACAAAGCACATACTCCCATTCTGTTGTCCATAAAGGGTTAAGTGTATGCAGAGACAGCAGCAGCTGTGCACAGTGCACTTCCCCTTCATTTACCCACTCTACGTGTGTATACACACCCCACCCTGCGCCCTGTGTCCCACCCAGCTGGGTAACCAATGGGGCTTGGCTATATACACTCAAACCAACATCACCGGCAAAACCTAAATCCCTTCACAGCCATTTGTATCAAAGATGGCCACCATTAGAAATGATTCATAGTGACAAAAATGACATCTTACTGGCTTCTGTCCCTGTATACATCTCCAGCTAAGTGTCCTGATGCTTAGTACATTAGGCAATAACTGGGGGAGCCTGTAGGAGAGATTGGATATGAATATTTATCATATGCTGTTAATAATTGTGAAAGCAAATGGATGTATATTTGCTGTATGAAATCCATTATTGACACGTTTAACACTAATACAAAACTTGCCTCTTTCTTTCCAGGTGAGTCCAAGAATTTCTTCCTTCTCTGTAATGTGTAAGTACATGGGCCCTTTCTGTTCTTATTTATGACAATGCTCTCCTGAATCCTGCACATGGATAGGTATGTAAAAGTAGTCCCTTTTTAGGAGAGGTTGTGATGCCACATTTAGGTTGTATATTATGTGTTATATCATTGGTTACAAATACCACATTTAAGCTATAATTTGTGTGATTTGCGGGACGTTGTTTCATACTAGTATTGTGGTTATTCTTAAATAGTGCAATGTATTGCTAGATCAATATCATGTAGAGAAAATCCTGTACTTATATATTCCAGTTTTATATAATGTGTATACAATACAATGAACTATAAAGCAATGATTACGCCGGCTGTGTCACACTCAAAACGTTTGGATAATCAAGTATCAGATATGTAGGGCCTACATATATACTGTCAAGTTCTACGTAAAAGGATGACATGTCTCTAAACCAGCTCTCACATTACCAAAGAGAAATGGCTAACCATGATATATGGTTAAGTCATTTGCTTCCGCACAATATCATTATCTTCAACTTGTCATTAAGAACAAGAACTTGTTTGGGCATAAACATAATTTCCCTTTAAATATGTAAAAATAATAATCTTACGTTTGGCTGTACTAAAACGAAGGATATAGGCCTTAATCGGCTACCAATGGTATACCTATGGCTCTACGCAATGTCAACTATGGGTAGACCATACAGAAAGTTGCTTGCAGAATAAGTCACAAACACAATATTTAATGTGCATAACGTTAACATAGCCAGAAGCAGTTGTTAGTCAGCAATTGGTGTTTCTGTGTGGCCACCCAACGCACTGCAAATCAAAAGTCTCCGCTCAAGATGTATCATCATCAGAACCATCTCATGCCAGACCTTAGTACTGTATAGGAATAGGCCTGTGATCAGGCAACAGTTTCTCCTGTGTTGTACTACAGTAAAGGTGGTATTTTAGTGGGACTATATGATGAAGGCCTTATGAGGCCACTCACCCCTAGACTGATTGTGCTTCTTGCCAACCCCCTGACCTCAATACTGGAAGATAG
Source organism: Harmothoe impar (assembly GCA_947462335.1). Lineage (NCBI taxonomy): Eukaryota > Metazoa > Annelida > Polychaeta > Phyllodocida > Polynoidae > Harmothoe > Harmothoe impar. The sequence goes on from OX381709.1 coordinate 17,003,015, forward strand.
TCATTCCTCGGTACTCACCTCTATATGGGAGATATTCAGCAGGGTCCCCATGTGTCATGGCATGTCATGGAACTTAAAAGTTGTCTGGAAAGACATGGAATGTCATGGAGTTTTGTAAGAATTTTCCATGTGTCATGGAATATGAAAATAATGGAATTGATGTAGCAAAATCTTCTAGGATGTGCCATTGGCTTTCTAGATTTTAGAAATCTGCTCATAGGCCAGGCCCCCCTGCCTCCGCAGGAATGTTATAAATATCATGGAAAATAGAGATTTTTGTCATGGAATATGTCAGTCATAGAAAGTCAAAGAACTAAAAGAAAACTGTTGAAATACCAGCATAACTTATAGTGATGAATAGATTGCTGGGTGTAGTCTAACAGTTTATGTCTATGAACCTAAAGTTGCAGACCCAGATTTAGCTGTTTTCCAATACTACTAGTCTTGGCAGAGCAGCTAGAACATGTGAATTTTATCTGTTGCTTCATGGCAGCTGGTTTGAAATGCGTCATGACAGTCCCAGACATTCAGTAAACAGTAAAATCATAACATTTATTTTTTATCAAATACGACCCTCCCATTGATTTAACCAAGGAATCCCGTATTGCACACCCCCCGTGAAATAACCCATGGCCGTATTTCACGGCCCTGTGACGTCATCAAAATGGCGGTTTGTTTACGTTTGAACGGCCTAGAAAAAAAGGCTATTTCAGCAAATTTAGGCCCTCCCCACCCATAAAATTTCAATTTGAATCGAAAAAAGGTAAAAAATAAACACAAAGGAACACTTGTTTTTGTCTGTTGACTGGGTTATTTCACTTGTTGACCCTCGGGCCGCATTTTACGAGGCCATAGGCCGAGTGAAATACGGCCCGAGGGTCAACTCGTGAAATAACCCAGTCAACAGACCAAAACTCGTGAACCTTTGTCTATATATTTACAAGCAATAAAGGTGCAGCTAGACAGTCTCTGAAATGTTTACTGGAGGAGACCTATCAACTGACTTTTGAATTGAATCAGGATCCACAGTGAATCTTTAATTACCCTAACAGCTACTATGACATGCAGGCGACAAATGGTGCACACTCCATCCAGAAGAAGAAAAACGTCCAGAAAGGGTGATAAACTGGCTCAACTTGTTTGTTTTTTTGCAAACAGTTCCATCCCAGATTGAGAAGTATAGTTCTAGAATATGGATGCCAAAGTAAAATTCAGGGCACATGGTATTGTGATCTAGACACAGTGTTTTCTTTCAATGATTCAATGTGATATTATGGATATTACACTACTGCATTAACACCACTGATAAGGAAATCCACTTGTTTTTGTTATGTCAGCTCGACATTATGAAATTTGATTTGGTCTAGATTAATTAGGTTATTAACCATCCATAATCCTGGTAGTAATTGAGAGTAATAAGCCTGTGCTCTGAGTGCCAACCAGAGATAACCATGGCTGCATCAAGGGCATAGGTATGGCATATGAAGCCACCACTGGTTGGTAAAATGTCATAGTGTATGAGAATGTCATGATACACATAATCCCTGTTTGTTTGTGCTATGATACTACTACATTCGTACTACAGCCATGGCTATAGTAACACTTTTATCTAAAGCCAAGAAACTATGAATAGAAATCTGAAGGGCAAGTGACATCATATTCTGAAGGTATAGTTAAAGGCTCATCTAGGAAAATGTAGTTGAGCATGTAGTTTACCATACACAGAAAAAAGAAGTAGAATCACTGTGACTCCTGACTTGATCACTGAGGTAACTCTCCCCAGAACTCTGAAGTGACTCCCTAACATTAGCAGGACTCTGATAACTCTATAATGACTCCTATTCTAAGACTCTCTAATGATTGGGGGTCACTTTAGAGTCCTGGGGAGAGTTACCTCAGTGATCAGGGCTGGACTCCCATTTGAGAGTTACAGTGATTCTACTTCTTCTCTGTGTGTAGTTAAGCAGTAGCAATCATTATACTGCTCAGTCTCTAAGAGATTCTTCTTTTAATCGCATATATATGTTATAGAGGGTGTCTCCTAATCTACTTTTATATTAATATCTTAATGTCACCTCCAGTGTTAAAACTATTTAACTATTCTCATAGTTAAATCTCAATCATGCAGAGAAAACATATGATTGACCATTTGCATTTAACGTGGTATTGTATTAAGTTAATAGGTCAAGTGAGGAAATACTGAGTATTCATAACTTGGGCAGGGGCTTATTATTCATTTTTGAAATTCTGCAACATAATAAATAGATGAAGTTGAAGGTGCATATTCATTGGTATGGCGTCGTCCAGGGCTAAATGACTTATTCATACCACGGTGCTTGATGATAAAAAGTTCTCTGTAGAACCAAGATGGCTGGAAAACTGACAGGCCAAGAGACTGTTTTTGCTCTTTTTCCTTTGTAGATTTTTGTGTTCCTCTGAGACTTTGCACCACTAAGACAAGACACAGTGGCAGGAAGGACAAAAAAGGTTGTGTGTGTGTCAGGAGTGTCATCCGGTTGTGTAAGGTCCTTTTTTTTAAAGTAATTTTTGAATTTGTCAAGTTGAAATAGAAGTATCCCTAACCTCCAAAAACATCATTAATCATACTTTTGCCAGACTAGGGTTATAAAACACTCGCTATGAAAGAAGTATTCATCTGTGAAGAAGACCTCTTTCTTTTGGGTGTATTGAGCCAGTCATGCACATCTTACAACAAATCTGACTAATACTGCCATCTTGAAGATATATTCAGCGATAATATATATATATATATATATATATATATATATATATATATATATATATATATATATATATATATATATATATGACTGCATGGCTGCCTTCCCTTTTTTCCATATCATCCTTTCCTAGTCCCTTTATCCTCCCCTCCTGTGGATTAAGTTAGCTCACCCTATGTGCCACTGCGCTAAAGTCCTTCCCCATTACTCCCCTTGTTACGTTGATCCCCTACCCCTTCAACCAGTCAGCTCGTTCCAGGTGTTGTAGTTTGCATGCAAGAATGGCTAAAAGCCATGCTTTGCCACTTAATCCATGGAGATACTGCTCGACTACTAATAAGAAGACTGCATGCCTGTGGTAGGAGTGTGCTCAGCTCTCATGCTCCCATTAGCTAATACTAGATATCTGCTTGGGGAAAAGGAGGCATTGCTAGGAGAGTGAGGCGCTCTGCATCACTCTCCCAAATGCACATAGTTGTTGTGCAGCCTACATTCATTCCAGGCACCTGTTCGGGAAGAGCCATTGGTGCTTTATCCTAACCTGGAGGTAGTGTGTCCTGATGGTTGGAGCTTAGTTGTGATGATGGGTTGCTGGGTTCTGGTGATGTTTATTGGAATGTCTAAAGGTGACTTTCCTTAAAATATCCTCTTACTCAAAAAATCAGTCTTACTCCCAAAGGTACTTTCGGGTCCTGATATATTTCAACCGATAAAAAGTGTCTTCTGGCTATCTCTGGTAACTCTATATTCAAAGCCATTCGCAATCAGATGTAGAGTACATCTACCTTTTATTCCCCATACTCATTTGGTGACATCCCCTCCCACCATTTAAGGGGAGTAGTAATTACCCTATGCTTTGAGTGTGTTTTACCCCAGTGTACCAACCCTCAGCGTGTTACAATGGTACTTTTGGCAGAGCTCCACCTACAACTGTGTAAACCCACACTCCATATACCCTCACATAAACGGCCACACACCTCCTCCTCCAGTATACTCTGACTCCAGGGCTTCGCTTTGTGGGCGATCAATATTCACCTGGGAGTAGTGGGGATCACAAATTAACCATTCCCTCCTGGAACTGTGCCATCACACATTCCCATACAACAGCTACCAGGGACCACTTCCAGCCCTACCATATTGCCAATGCCAATACTTCTTATTTGATATTATGGATCGTTATTCATTCAGTCTGGGGATCAGCTGGCATGTTTTGTAGGCTGGCTGGGGCATGGAATGAGGGTGGTGAACCAGCTGGACCCGCCTGGATGTGATCTGGCTGATATGTACCAGAGGACGGCGCCGGGCTTTTGGGAGGGGATTGCAAGACACTCCATTACCTTCAGTGTTTATTGCCACAGCCTGAAGGATAAGGGCAGTGTATCTGGACCACCAAGCAGTGGGTATCTGCTACTCCACTGGGCTCTTTCATGAAAGCAGTGATAGTCATAGTCCCATAAAAAGGGCTTACTATGGGTTATAATGTGCATGTTGACAGGTGGAGAATGAAGGGCAAGTGGAGATAATGAGGGAACCAATGGTGGACATAACTGCAAGTTAAAGGGTAAATAAAAGCCAAATTCATGTTTTAGTAATGGCAGTGAACATCTTTATATTGGGTAATAGTTAGCCCATCACATAAGATCATGCATTAGGACCTAATTTAGGTAGGTTATAACACAGTGAAAATACCACTAGTCATTTCTGAGAATTGAACTGGATTGTAATGTGGTTCTGGTATTTGCTATTATCAATATGATGCACTATAGCTTCTTCTCCTTATAGGTAAACTGCTTTATTATAGCTTCCCTACTGTACCTCTGCAGTGTTGAGATTGTAGCAATGCATGAATCTAGATATCCAGACATTCCCTCCTCCAATGTCAATGTGTAAGGGCTTGGTATCTCATTAAGATAAGTCAAAGAGTTCACTGTTAGTGTAATTTGCATAGGCAGCTGTAAACTGTCTTAGCTGTCCTATTAAATAAATTGATAAAAGATGTTCATCTGCATCCATATTTAACATAAAAAAACAATTAAAATACACCGCCCTCCAAGAAATGGGCTGTCCAAAGCATAATGAAATACCGGCCAGAAATAGTGTATTTATTTGAGAAATTAAATTCCGATTCTGCCCACAGGACGTATGAACAACGCACTCAGATTACAGTGCATTAGTGAAAGCTGAACTAGTTTTATTACCAGGGCTTCTAGATGGTGTGAGTACAACGGCAAACATCCACCACCAGATCTGAAGCCTGAATGCAAACCCCATTATGATGTTGGAGGAGTACTTGTGATTGTGGGGGTTAAAAGGAGCATTAATGATACCATGGTTGTGGAGTGCATTGCTTGCCATTTTGAAAGTCTACCTGACTGATTGTCAGAATTACCAAATTTAACCTTGCAGTTTTCTCACAGTCTATTTTGGGTTCTAGTTGAAATACAGAACTGCTAGAGACACTGATCAAGATGATTACTCCAGTCATCCAGCATAATGTTTGAGGGTGGGAGTCCCCCTGAGGTCCTATCATTCTCAGATATATATAGTAGATTAACATGTGCAGAACTTCTCCACTGCTAACAGCCTCCATTACAATGGGCGTGTGGTTTTAACCCTTTAAGGACTGGAAAGTGCTTTAATGTGCAATGCCCTTTGTCGTCAGAATGCAGGAATGGCACCTTGGTGGGAAACTGGTGCTACATTTAGGCATCATGCTGACCTGACATGGTTGATACACATCCAAAGGCTCATCATGATACATGAATGAAGCCCTGACCATTCCACTACAAAAGGAAATGTAGTATTTATACATGTACCATGATGGCAAAGGACAGAGCCCATTGAAGTATTCTGTCCCTAAAGGGTTAAGTATATGCAGAGACTGTGGCAGCTGTGTACAGCATTGTGGGAGTAGAGAAAGGTCATCCACTTCCCCCCTTCATTCACCCACCCTACGTGTGTATACACACCCCGCCTCGTCCCCTGCCCACCACCCAGCTGAATAACCACTGGGATTTTACTATATACAGTGAAAACTGAAATTCGGCCTCAGCCATTTGTATCAAAGATGGTCAGAATTTGATTATATACTGTTATAAGAAAATGGGTTATCACTTTATTACTTGACTTTTCTTTACGTGGATTCATACTGATTGTATAGTAAATTTATATCAATATACAATTACGCCCACTCAAGGTTTACTCATGTGGCTACCTAGAACTACAAGGTCTTTATACTTTGAGACTGGCGGTCGGCCCTTTGTTTATATCAAAAGGTCAAACCTAATTAATGTCAAAACGGAAAGGTCAAAGTTGATTATTCATATTCTTACTTATATGTCTGTTTACGAGTCAAGTTACATGTGCTCTTTATGAGACAATATGTATGAATGTCACTTCATACATTCAATTCAAACACTTTGACATGAGCTCTCAATATATTGAAGTTATTGACTCAGGGTTACCACCCAGAGTCTTATGCAACGCCTCATGAGGGGTTGCATCAAGATAGTGAAAGGTCAATTTCACATCCAATTTTAAGTAGGAAATTCTCAGCCAATATACAAAAAAAGGGTGAATATTGAAAGATGGGACATTCATCTACATGCTATACCAAGAAATATTACAAATATTGTGTTGCAACCATTCTAAATATTGAATCTAATAAAAGTCACAAAATCTGACCAAAAAGTTGGAGAGAAAAATTAAACTCTTAAGTACTAGATTCAATTTTTGTCTCCATTACGGTCCACACAATTTCAATGCAAAGTCAATGGCAGGTATCTTGTAATACTCGGTGAGACGTTTTTTGTAAGACCTTTTTTAGATATTTCTCTTCAAGTATCTTGCATTATCTTGAATTACTTTAATGTGTGGACAGATACAGTAAAACTTCATTATTGACTAGGGTCTTTGATATATTTGACTCAGGCGCCTCCCATATAGGCAGTGTTCCGAGATACCCTCCGTGTCCACCTCTCATAAATATCATTAGAAAAGGAGAACTGCTCACTTATATAATACACACACTGACCTACTTAACAGAGTCAGTGAGTGTATGGTGTGTTGTCCGCTCCCCACCCCTGCCTCCCGCCTGCTGACTATGGGGTGACACCACCCCTCCCCCTGCTCCACACCAGCCCCACCCTCACCCGGCGGACAGCGCCCCCTAGTGTACATATCCCCGGCTGGAGAGACCTCAGCGCCTAACTCTGAACACCAGTATTGACTGGGGGGAGTTAATCATCTGTCGAGCCGAGACATAAAACGGCGGTTACGTGCTGCCGGGCACTGACGCCCACAGCCACCTGCTTGCTCAAATGCACTTGCTCGCCCACACCCACCGGCTCGCCCACACCCACCGGTTCGCCCACACCCACCTGCTCAGCTGAAATATGATCACATACTAGTGTGACACATGATGTGAGGGTAGTTTTGACCCAGGAATACATTCCTGCTCTCAGAATTGACAAATAATTCATTGTTCCTGAAATAATATTTACTGATTCAGTCATTTAGTCCATCAATTCAATCACTTTATGACCCTGACCCTGAGTCATTTGTGATGTTAATCACACATTCAATCTTATTTCTTGCATGATATTACTAAAAAACATGCTAAAACGTGTTAAGGGCAAGCTATCTTCAAGACAGCGAAATTTATGTATGCCATTGCGATCGACCTTAATGGGTTAACAGGTATCAACTATGTTGGTCTCGATATCTATATGATATCAGTGACATCCCTACAGCAAATGTATTGTGAAAGTAGTCTATTTCACAATCAGACGTCATATATTAAGTTACAGATTAAATCTAATTTGGTCGGTATGTCATATTTCTGTAAATCTATATAGTATCCAGATGTATCAGAGTGTATCATATATGATCCTGCTGCAGGCTATTATGGGTTAATCAGTTAATAGTAAATCATTAACAGCCAAATAATGCTCTTAGCCAGAGGGCCACCTAGTTGATAGGTAGAGCTTCAATTCCATTCAATTCCATACAATCTGATATCCAACAAGCTACCCTGAGAGTAGACGGAACATTACCAGCATACTCTAAACGCATTTGAGCTTTTAATTGTGTTTTGAACATCACAAAATCAACAAATACTGTTATAAAAACAGAAACAAAATTGAACAAAACTTTCCACCTCCAAATTCTGCCTTATCAGATGAGTATGGGAAGATAATGATGAAAGTCCAGGGGAAAACATTGTTATACATAACCCATGCAATACATCTCTGTATCAGGGAACAAATAAAGATCCCTAGTGAGATGAAAAGGTATATTACAGGGAAGTGGGTGATGGTGATCAGTTTAGAGCAAGGGGTCGCTTTAAGGCTTTAAATAACCTTATCTACCAACGGAGTTAGTGAGAAGGTCTAAAAAAGAAAAAGAAAAAGGAAGAAGAAATGACATGTGTAAAGGGAAAAGGAGTCCTCTGCTTAAACTGCTTGATCCCTATCTTTTTGTGCTGCAGTGGGGTGCATAGGGGTGTGAGGGAGGAACATGATTCAATCCAGTTCTTAGTCGGCTGGGGCTAACCCTCTCAGAGCAGCATTGCATTTCAATGCATTATGCCTTTTGTCGTCATAAGGCATGAATGCAGTACTGGTGAGTAGCTTGCCATTGCTGCATTCAAGCAAACAGGATTGATACACTCCCTAAGGGTCAGCATAATGCATGAATGTAACCCTGGCGAGTAGTCTCACCAGGGCTGCATTTAGGCATCACAACGACAAAGGGCATAGCACAAGTGACAATAAAGCACTATGCGGCCCCTAAAGGGTTAACCCCAATTGCATAGCTGGAACCTAATCAGGAGCAGGGTCTAACTGTCCGGTAGATCTGAGGCCTGCAGGAAGCACGCTAACAGGAGATAAGGTCTCACCCTGGATGACATTACCATAGATACCGCTGTACAGAGGGAGGTGTGACCAGTCTGCCGGCCAGCAGGGTGGAGGTGACACTCTCACAACCTGGTTAACCCTCTGAGGGCAGCGTAGTGCTCTAATGTGCTATCCCTTTTGATGTTTTGATGCATGCATGCATCCCTGCCTAGGAACTCCCCAATTCTGCATTATAGTGTAATACCTACACTCCTAAAAGTATCTGCATTATTCATCCCAGATGAGTAGACTCGGTAGCACTGTATTCATGCATCATGACGACACATGGCATAGCTCATTAAAGTGCCATGCGGTCCTTAACCCTTTAAGTGCGGCATAATGCATTAATACACTAGACACTTTGTCGTGTTGATACATGAATGCAGCCTTGGGCTGCATTCAGGCATCTTCCTTACCCTATGGGGTTGATGCACTCCCAAAGTGTCAACATGATGCATTCATACAGTACTAGTACTGATTAGAATGTCTAAGGCTGTATTCATGCATCATGACTGCAAAGGGCATAGCACATTAAAGCGCTATGCAGTCCTTGAAGACCACATCCGGAGGTTTTTAATTGGCAATTTCGCTATTGTAATCAGGTACCTAGGTATGTTAACTGACTTCCTATTTAAAGGTAACCCCTGTAGAGCTATATTTATTCATTTATTACTTGGTTTAGTTGGGGGCCAATCCATGAGACCTCATATCCTAAATATCAGTGATCGTGCTGTCCCCAGTGAGAAGCACATGAACTACAGCCCAAATACCCAATGTGATCTCATATTGGGTGACAACCAACCCAATGGGGAGGCCACCCCATATATTTTCTATAGAAACTACATGCATGTGCAAATATCACTTCAAACCTGGTATTCTTATTACAAGAGGTAAATCAACAAACTAGCACTAATTTGATGAGAAACCCCTCCTATTCCCTATCTATAAAGGGCCCCAGAAAGTACCATTTCCCTTGGAATCATGGTCACACATGCTAGCCAAAACTGTGGGAGTGGCCCCCCCCCTGGGCCCCTGCAGTGGTCAGTCTGCCTGAAGCACTTACCTCCCACTGGCCGTCCCTCCCTCCCCCACCCGATCACTGAGCACTGGCCCCGATCACTCACCATACTTCAATACAGAGTGTAACAACGGGCAATCCATTGGGTAGTTAACAGTTGTTAGTTTTCCTGCAAGCAGGTGGGGGGGGGGGGGGGGGTATGTGGGTAAAACTACACCCCCCCCCCACACACACACACACTCTCTCTCACACATGTACCTAGCAACGGCCTCTCACAGCAAACCATGTACAGCAGTGCCCCCTTGTGCAAAGTGAGGAAAGCACACATTGACCAATTCAGTATTTGGAGGGATTTACTATTTTTGCTAAAAACACCACTTTATTCACATATTTATGTCACATATACTAAAGGATTATTCAAAACAGTATGTCTGCAGTGGTATATTCTGGTTTTCTCATATTATTCAAAACCTCCGGAGGTGGTCTTCAAATGGTTGTAGGTGGGGTTCTCCAGGGGGTCCAGCCCCCATGTGATAAGTCTGCCTTAAGCAGCTTACATCACATCCTTGTATAACGTCCCTAGGGGGAGTCTATACTCTTCACGCCCAGCCAACCCCCCTACACTCCAATTACCCATGGGGGTGTCCCGCTTCACTGGTCTGAGCCTGTATGGTTTATATCGGGTTTCCGTGCTAATATGGGGAGTGTGCCAATGGATGCTCAGATCGGAACTTAGTATTACCATGCATGGGATTATCAGAATTTAGGAATTTTAAACGCAAAAAGGGTTACCATATGAGTTATACAGATCCATTCAAGAAATATTTAGATATGGGAGGAGAGGTGGTTTTAAGTCGCTGGAGGGGACCCAAACAATTCCTACATTCCATATAATTCATCTCAAATACTATCCGGAAATTGGCTGTTTTGGTTCCGTCTTTTCCACAAAGCCCAGTGTTGTGCTTGTTTAACAGACCTATTATTTATCTGGCTTTAATCTGGATTTATTTGTTGAAATTTATAAAACCTGACAATTGTTTCTGTCCCTGCTGTACAGGCATTGATTTATCAGCGACATCTGCAAAAACACACGTCATGGTGTGTGGCCAATTTCAGTTTGAAGTGCATTTTTCTGTCGTTGTTTTCCTTCCCCTTTAGTTTTAGGGGTGAGTCGGCCGCTGCATGACGTTGAAATAACCAACATGGATCGTGAGGATTTGGTGCAGCGTGTTTTAGTCCCTTCCTCCGGACGTTAATGGCTGCATTGTGCTTTAATGTATCATGTCCATTTGCCGTTGTGATGCATGAATGCAGCCCTAGTGAGTAACTCGCCAGTGCTGCATTCAAGCATCATGCCAACCCTATGGGTTTGCGACACTCCCAAAGGGTCGGCATGATACACCAATGCAGCCCCGGCGAGTTATTTGCCGGGCCTGCATTGGTGCATCATGATAACAAATGTCATCTTTTAGCGACATCCGTTCTTAAAGGGTTAATGTATCATGCCCATTTGCCATTATGATGCATGAATGCAGCCCTTGGGAGAAACCCACCTCCGCTGCAATTATGCAACAGGCCGACACTTTGGGCTTGATACACTCCCGGAGAGTCAGCATGATGCATGAATGCAGCCCTGGTGAGTAGACTCGCCATGTCTACATGAATGCATCATGGCGACAAAGGGCAAGGCACATTAAAGCAACATGCGGCCCTTAGGGGGTTAAAGGATAACGTGAATGTCCCTAATTTATTAACCCTAATTTGGTTATGGAGATAATTCTTTTCTCAAATTGAAAACATGGACTGATAAAACTGTTTTGAATTGGACCCAAATTAATCGAACATGTAAGCCAGGTTTTCAAAATGCAGTTCTCATTTTAGAAAGTAACCTTCAATGTCATCATAACAAGCAAAGGTCAATGTAGAATATTGCCCCCTGATACTGCTGTCTGACCTTATCTTGAGTCCTTACATCAGTAACATTGCTGTGTGCTGTTGCACAGCACAGTCAATTACAAGATTGACGATCATAATGCTATCTTTAAAAGCAATTATTATTAAAGTGTTCCTAATAGGATAGATGTGCCATGTGAGAAATACACTTGTAATGATTACCAAAAGGGTCATCATACCATTTCTAAAGGATAGCGATATCCTTGTTTGCTGTGCAAAGGTCACTGATGATGGTACAACAAACCATCCCTATGTTAAAGAATAGGACGTCCGTACGCCCCAATGGCATACAGTGTGGCCATATGCCATCGTCCTGAAATATGGTGCATGTGTATCGTCTGGTCGTGTCCTTAAGGCATCTGTGAGAGAGTAGACCCTATAGTATAGAATTATAGTAGTACAAGAGTTGTCAGTAATGTCTGGTAACTTTGTATGTGTGTAACTCTATGGTAGGTGTATCTGGTATGTGCAATACTCTGAGGGGGGGGGGGTAGTATAAGAGTTATTCGTTTGTTGCCGGGAACTCTGTATATAGCTCTGTGGGGCAGTAGTATAGGAGTTGTATATTTGTTACAGGGAACTCTGTATATAGCTCTGTGGGGCAGTAGTATAGGAGTTGTTCATTTGTTACAGGGAACTCTGTATATAGCTCTTTGGGGCAGTAGTATAAGAGTTGTTAGTTTGTTACTGGGAACTCTGTATATGACTCAGTATCATGAGATTGATGCATTTCTTGTTCCTGTCCGACTTGTCAAAAATATTCTCAAATCATATTTATAATTCTCATGTATATATATACTACTCCTCATCCTCTATTACACTGCACTTTCAGTTTTTTGAATTTCATCAAGTTTCTATACATTTCATCCATCCAAAGTCACTGTATCGCGTTCCTATATGGCTTTGGATACCTCCCTGACACTTTCTATACATTTATACATACTTTTTTTTCTTCCAAATTGTACCCTGAACATTCTCCTTTTAACCCTGGGCATTGCTTTTTCATATTTTTCAATCATTTTTGTGATAAATGTGTCTTTACTGTTGTGGATCCTGTTCCTGTCCGTTGCACTTCATTTAGTATTTTTTGAAAACCAAAGCTATTTAAGTATTTACAATACCCTCCTGATATTCTAGGACATAACCCCCTTCCCTACATAGAATATAAAGTATCTCATGATTTGGGTTTGTCAGCTATGGCATAAATACCCTCAAGTCATGTTCCTGTCCGACCTTTTCCTGTTCCTGTCCGGCTATTTGACCAGCAATAAATCATAAACCATGTATGAACATGATAGTTTTTTTCTTTAATTCTTTTATATATGTCTCTAGGCAATACATATAAGTGCTTATTGCTTGTTTCTACTGCACTCTATGACCACAGGACATGAAATTATGTTCCTATCCAACCGTATCCTGTTCCTGTCCGGCTGTTTTAGAGGAATAAATGATAAACCATGTAAGAACATGATAGTTTTCTTGTGTAATTCCTTTAAATATGTCCCTTGGCAGTACATATGACTACATATGGCTCGTTTCCTCATGAAAACAGCATGTAAAATATCTACAGAAATAAAATGTCTTGTTCCTGTCCGACCATTTCCTGTTCCTGTCCGGCTGTTTGACCAGGAATAAAACATAAACCATGTATGGACATGATAGTTTTTCTCTTAAATTCTTTTATATATGTCTCTAGGCAATACATATAAGTGCTTATTGCATGTTTCTACTGCACTCTATGGCCACAGGACATGAAATTATGTTCCTATTCAACCTTTTCCTGTTCCTGTCCGGCTGTTTTAGAGGAATAAATGATAAACCATGTAAGAATATGATAGTTTTCTTGTGTAATTCCTTTAAATATGTCCCTTGGCAGTACATATGACTACTTATGGCTTGTTTCCTCATGAAAACAGCATATAAAATACCTTCAGAAATAAAATGTCTTGTTCCTGTCCGACCATTTCCTGTTCCTGTCCGGCTGTTTGATCAGGGATAAATCATAAACCATGTATGAACATGATAGTTTTTCTCTTAAATTCTTCTATATATGTCTCTAGGCAATACATATAAGTGCTTATTGCGTGTTTCTACTGCACTCTATGGCAACAGGACATGAAATTATGTTCCTATCCAACCGTTTCCTGTTCCTGTCCGGCTGTTTTAGAGGAATAAATGATAAACCATGTAAGAACATGATAGTTTTCTTGTGTAATTCCTTTAAATATGTCCCTTGGCAGTACATATGACTACATATGGCTTGTTTCCTCATGAAAACAGCATATGAAATACCTACAGAAATAAAATGTCTTGTTCCTGTCCGACCATTTCCTGTTCCTGTCCGGCTGTTTGACCAGGAATAAAACATAAACCATGTATGGACATGATAGTTTTTCTCTTTAATTCTTTTATATATGTTTCTAGGCAATACATATAAAAAACTATCATGTTCATACGAGTATGAACATGATAGTTTTTTTCTTTAATTCTTTTATATATGTCTCTAGGCAATACATATAAGTGCTTATTGCATGTTTCTACTGCACTCTATGGCCACAGGACATGAAATTATGTTCCTATTCAACCGTTTCCTGTTCCTGTCCGGCTGTTTTAGAGGAATAAATGATAAACCATGTAAGAACATGATAGTTTTCTTGTGTAATTCCTTTAAATATGTCCCTTGGCAGTACATATGACTACTTATGGCTTGTTTCCTCATGAAAACAGCATATAAAATACCTTCAGAAATAAAATGTCTTGTTCCTGTCCGACCATTTCCTGTTCCTGTCCGGCTGTTTCGACCAGGAATAAATCATAAATCATGTAAGAACATGATAGTTTTTCCCTGTAATTCCTTTATATATGTCTCTTGGCAGTACACCTGAGTGCCTATTGCATGTTTCTATATAAAGTGGTCGCCAGTAAAAAACTGCAAAGTTAGGTACTGACAAAATGTGTAAAAAAGGGACTTTCTGACCATTTTGGGACCAGAAAAAAGGAGAAAACAAGCTGTTTTTTAGCATCATCTTATTATATAGGACTAGGATATCATGCTGGCAAAATTTGAATTTGGTTTATAAAAAAATATATGTTGTTTGAGGGACATTGGTCTGGCCGGACAGGAACAGGAAATCTGCACTTTGGTTAGATAAAATAGGTTGAAAAAACATTAAATAAGAAAAATAAAAAATACAGTGCAATGCACCATAAGGCCTAAAAGAAGCATCAGAAATATTTTGTTGATCTGAGCATATTTTTGCAAGCCGGACAGGAACAAGAAATGCACTGATCTCATGATACCTAGTCATATAGCTCTGTGGGGCAGTAGTATAGGAGTTGTATATTTGTTACAGGGAACTCTGTATATAGCTCTGTGGGGCAGTAGTATAGGAGTTGTTCATTTGTTACAGGGAACTCTGTATATAGCTCTTTGGGGCAGTAGTATAAGAGTTGTTAGTTTGTTACTGGGAACTCTGTATATAGCTCTTTGGGGCAGTAGTATAAGAGTTGTTAGTTTGTTACTGGGAACTCTGTATATAGCTCTGTGGGGCAGTAGTATAGGAGTTGTTCATTTGTTACTGGGAACTCTGTATATAGCTATGTGGGGCAGTAATATAGGAGCTGTTCATTTGTTACTGGGAACTCTGTATATAGCTCTGTGGGGCAGTATTATAGGAGTTGTTCATTTGTTACAGGGAACTCTGAATATAGCTCTGTGGGGCAGTAGTATAGGAGTTGACAGTTTTGAACTGCGGACTCCATAAACTATGTTCAACTCTGTTGGCAGTTTGTTTTAACCTAATAGATGTGTATGCATACACCTCCATATGTATGTGATGTAATAGTATACTAATTAGTAATTAGTTTGTTGCCAGTAGTCTTCTAGGTGACTATAATCCTATGAGCTAGTAGTCTAAGAGATGTCAGTTTGGAAACGGGTAATTCTAGATGAGAGGATTATGCGTGAAGAGATTAGTATATCAGTTATCGGAGTTGGCAGCTTGTAACAAGTAAAGCTACTTAGTTTAATCAAGTGTAAACCAAATATGTGAAAGGGATGCCTCTCGTTAGGAGGTGAACTAATTAGAGACTATATATTCATACACCATTCTCCAGAGCACTTTCCATTAGTCATAATGACAACCTAGGTCGTCATAATGACTAGGAACCTTCCTCTGGGTTTTCAGTGTATAGACTAATGCAGCAAGAAAGAATGACAGAAAAAAAATGTTGATAAAGTTTTTGACCATTTCTGAAGTGTGACGGACAAATACATAAATATAAACTCTAAAACCTGCATTCCAGTATACATTTTTTGAATGATAATTGTCCTGTGAATCCTGAAATGTATAATATTCGCAAATATAGCTATAACAGACAATGCCACATGCATTCTGCTGAAACCAATGTAAACACAACACTATTATGAAAAAAGTCTTGATGCATTTGTCTATAGGTCACAGGGCAGAGTCGGGTATGTGTGAGATAAGGACACGGGGTGTGTGGAGGACAGGGATGCCGGAGGTGGTGCCCACACCCTGACACCTCATCTAGCCCCTCCCCACCCCACCCATACAGGAGGCGGTGTGTTAAACACTTAACCCTTTAAGGACGGCATGTCACTAAAATATGACATTTGTCGTCATGATGCACCAATGCAGCCCTGGCAAGTAACTCGCTGGTGCTGCATTAATGCATCATGCCAACCCTTTGGCAGTGTCTCAACCTCATAAGGTCAGCATGATGCTTGAATGCAGCACTGGCGAGTTACTCGCCAGGGCTGCATTCATGCATGATGATGACCAAGGGCATGGTGCATTAAGGCATCATGCCGTCTTTAAAGGGTTAAGGGCCGCATAGTACTTTAGTAACAAATGACATTGGTCGTCATGATGCATGATGGCAGCAGTGCTACTTAACATGCCAGAGCTGCATTCATGCATCATGGCTTCCTCCGGGAGTGCATCAACGCTGTTGGCTAGGCATGATGCTTGAAAGTGCTGCATTCATGAATGCATCATGCCGATAAATTGCATAGCAGCACAATATGCCGTTCCTAAAGGGTTAACAGAAGGGTGGAGGTGATGTCCACACCTCATCTACCCCTTCCAGGAAAAGGGGTCCCCACTCCCACCTAGGCGGTGCGGTGTGTTGACCCTTTAAGGATTGTATCGTGCCTTAATGTAATTTGGCATTGGTCGCCATGATGCATGATGGCAGCGGTGCTAGTTAACGTGCCAGAGCTGCATTCATGTATCATGGCGACCCTCTTGTAGCGTATCAACACTGCTGGTTTGGTATGATGCGTAAATGAAGCCCTGTCCAGCAACCACACAGCCAAAAGTAATTTTCTCATTTTCAGAAAATATTTCTTGTTTTAAGAAAAAAAACTTAAAACAAGGATAACAAAATTTTACTTGAACATGTGGTTGCGTTGATTATGCTAGATTTTCATTTTTTAGCTACCCCTTTCTGAAAACAGGATAAATGTAAAAACTCAAAATGAGTTTACTCCTTGAATCGAGAAAATTTAATCTTGATTCTAGTATTTTCTTTGGTTAAAGAAATTATTTTTGGCTGTGCAGTGCTGCATTCATGCATCATGCCGGAAAAGGGCAAAGCACACGTATTAAAGCACTATGCTGCCCTTAAAGGGTTAACAGGGAGGTGTCAGTACCAGCAGTACACTTACAGAGGTGACAGATACAGCCGCCCCACTCAGCTCCCTATGACGACCACCTGCTGAGCTACTCATTGAGCTACTCACTTAGCTACAGACAGACCTTGTACACTGGGGTCCTGCGCCTCCCTCCAGCTCGTGTAACCCTTTAAAGCATAATACCCCTGGTCGTCAAGATGCATGAATGCAGCCCTGGTGAGTAACTCACCAGTGCTGCATTCAAGCATACCGACTTTAAGGGGTTGGGACATGCCCAAACAGTTGCCATGTTGCATCAAAGCAGCACTGGCGAGTGTATCATAATGACGAATGTTTTAGCAACATGCCGTCTTTAAAGAGTAAAGGGTCACATAGTGCTTTAATGCTCCTTGGTCATCAGGACGAGTTATCATTAGCGCTGCATGAAGGCATCATGCCAATACTTTGGAGGTAGTCGGCCGTCAACTCTGGTTGGCATGTTTGCATTCAGCCCTAATGAGTAAAACTTCAGGGCTATTTTAACGCATCATGACGACCCTCAAGGATTGTATATAACCATTAAGGATTGGCATGATGCTTGAATGAAGTACAAGTGAGTTACTTGCCAGCGCTGCATTCATGCATCATGATGACACGGGGCATACTGTATCACAGCACTATGATGCCACCACGCGGTCTGTGTCACCTATACACGAGATACAAGTTGCATCCCGTTTTATCGTCACAGGGGAGGCGGCCTGTGTGTCTGTACACCTGTGCGCTGTGGCTGTATGCAGTGTTTTCTGCGGTTTGTGTCAGCGTTGTGATGGCAACACAACACCGGTGACGACTATCCCTCTCAAGGCCGCACATTGCTCTGTTATCATGATGTGTGAATGCAGCTCTTATGAAAAGCTCGACAGTGCTGCATTCAAGTATCTTGTCAACCATATTTTGGTTGATACCCCCCCCCCCCCCCAAAAAAAAAAGGGTCTGCATTGCCATTGGTGCATAAATGTAGCCCTGACAATTTAGACTCTCCAGTGCTGCCTTTGTGTGTATCACCATTCATGACGACTAGAGAGCATAACGTATAGATGCTTAGGGGATATGTGGCACTCTACTTGTGACTGTATGCAGGGTTGTCCTCGGGTAGCCTCAGCGTTGTGCTGACAGCGCCGGTGACGGTTAGTGAGTAGTACACTGCACTCTCTCCTCTGATAGCGGAATGCACAGTGAGATAGCATACAGAACCTGCTGCTTCTGCCTACTATGACCCACTACTACCAGTATCGCCATGGGCTGCATTCCTGCATCATAACGACAAAGGGCATGCTGTAATAACCCTTGAAGGGCGGCATGATCCCTTAATGCATCATGTCCTTGGTCGTCATGATGCATGAATGCAGCATTGGTGAGTAACTTGCCAGTGCTGCGTTCAAGCATCATGTCGACACTATTAGATTGATACACCTCAAGCGGGTCGGCATGATGCTTAATTGTAGCCCTGACCATTAGACCTTCCAGTGCTAAGGGGCATAATTGATGCTATGGGGATACTGGTGATACTGATGCTCTACCTGTGACTGTATGCAGGGTTGTCCTGGGTAGCCTCAGCGTTTGTGATGACAGCGCCGGTGACGGTTAGGGAGTAGTACACTGCACTCCCTCCTCTGATAGAGGCATGCACGGTGAGAGAGCAGATAGTGCACGCAGACACCGCCTGCTGCTCCTGTCTACCACCACCCAACACTCTCAGAAAAGTGAGCGTCACTGTCGCCAATAGCACTCTCACCTGAAAGTCAGGCAAAAGTCAGCGTCATTGTCGCTAAAACCACTCTCACCTGGAAGTCAGACACTGCCTGACTTTCTGATGAGAGTGGTTTTATCTGAGTGTGTGGCTTTCAGATGAGAGTGCTTTCGGCGACAGTGACGCTCACTTTTCTGAGGGGGATGGAGGCCCCAATGAGGATGTCACTGTGCCACCCAACCAGCACAGGGTTGCCACTGTCAGGGAAAATGTCAGGGAAAATATTTTTCGTTCCAGGTCAGGGAAAAGTTAGGGAATTTAAGATTTTTTGGTAGAAGGTAACTTTGCGTATTCATAGTTGGAGTGCATTTAAAAACACAGGGTTTATGTCGCAATTATCAGGGAAATTTCATATAACGTCAGGGAAATGTCAGGAAAAAGTCATGGAATTTTAAAGTACCTTGTCGGTGGCAACCCTGCAGCACCCACCTCTACCAGTCTCAGCCAGTCACGAGGTCCTGCATTCCTGCATCCTAGTGACAAAGGGGGTACTGCATTACTATGTACTATGCAGCCCTTAAAGGGTTAAAGCGTTTACGGCACACTTCTGGAGATAGCAGGTATTGAATACAGAGACTGGTGCTGGGTGGTCGGAGTCTTGTCTACTGCTGCCCAACCACCTTCCACCTCTACTAGTCTCACCAGGGGCTGCATTCCTGTATCATAACGAGTCAAAGGGCATGCTGTATTAATGTACTATGCGGCCCTTAACCCTTTAAGCACGGGGTGGTGCGTTAATGCATCAGGTCCTTGGTTGTCATGATGCATTTATCTGAATGCAGGTCTGGCGAGTAATTCACCAGGGCTGCATTCAATCATCAAACCGTTCCCTACGGGGTTGAAACACTCCAAAATGGTCGCCATGCTGGACCAATGCAACACTGGCCAGTCACTCATTGGTGCTGCATTGGTGCATCATGATAGAAAATGCCACTCTTAAATGGTTAAATGTTAAAGGGTTTAGGAGTGTTGTGTATACGGCACTCTTCCGGAGATAGCAGATAGTGAATACCTGATACAGACGGAGTGTGCTGCTGGGTGGTCGGCGACGTGTCTACTACCACCTCCCACCTCCTCCCGACCACCTCCCACCTCTACTACCTCCACACCTCCCCCATCCTCCTGCTTCCTCCCCACACAGAAAATCAATCTCAATGCCCCGGCCCTTAGTCTGTAGTGGCTATCCTAGGTTGATCATAGGGACATTGGTCAGGCATGATCAAGTGCTATTCAAAAATGACTGAGGCATAACAACATATGACTAATGCCTTACTCAAAAGGACGTAGCCTATAACATTGCAATGGAGAAGACTAAGGTGGGTTTGTCAGTATGGACCAATATTAACTAGCCTAGGACCCAAAGAAAGACTAACTTGGATAGGCTATAGTGACTGAGAGATTGGTCGTATATGGAGCCAAAGAATATCAGTGCACCTCCTCTCCTCTCTCCACTCCCTCCTCCTCCTCCTAGTGGTGGTGATGACTACACAGGCATGTGGCTCCCGTGTCGCCGCCACACTCAGTACCTGCCCGCCTGCTCCAGTGTGTGAATGGGCACTGGAGGAAGAGCTGCTGCCTCTGGACCAGCAGCTGGAGGAAGGAGAATGTGAGCAGCTCATCCCAGGTTAGAGCTGCTCATACTGTAGATACTACCCACTATATAACTAGTGCTATAGCCCCTACCTGCTGACTACTACCAGGTGGGGTATAGTACTCCTTACCTATATATACACCATAGAGGATGTAACCACCTTATACCTGCTGTGTACACTACCATGTGATGAGCTGCAGCGTCCCATGAGCTGCTCGCTCCCTCCCCGAGGAGGCCCGAGCTGCTCCCGGAGCCGCCCGAGACGCTCACCGGTCGGCGGACGGAGCTGCTGGCGTACCTAGAGAGCTGGTTTAATAGAGGGAGTAGTTCACCGTGCTCAGTCGGGAGTGAGTTACTACTGAGTGTATAGTGAGTTACTTTAGTATTGGATACTACCTGCATCTGGTTTGGCATTATATTTGAAGGTAGGTCCAATTGCTTGTATTATCATCGCGTATTTGTTAAAAGTATGCAATTGTCTATGAAAGGTGAACACAGCACACTGTTATTTGTCAGTTATTTGCGATTGGAGTAAGATTTTAAAAATACAAGAAGCCCAGAGAAAGGACGCTATATCACCGTTACATGCTGATCTGGACCAAGGACACTACTGCCGTCACATGCGACCATCATCTTTGGCTGTTAGCCCGGTTTGAGTCATTCTTTGTTTATATGAAAAGGTGCTACGCAGTAACCAGTCATATCGGGGCTGTCTCTGCCGTATTTTGATGGTTCCAGCACCCACCCCATCTTCCAGTAAATTCGTCCAGGAATCATATAACACTCCATCTGGATACATTGAACACGAAACAGGCTGTACTATACTCTGTCTCTAGAATGAAGATATTTACAAATTTTAATAATAAAAAAAACCGTTGAAACCAAAAATATAAAACTTTTACACTATCTGGATATTACGAAGAGGAATACAGGGTAGATTAGCCGACACCGGGTCATTATTTTGATGTGTGCTTTGTAACTACAAATGGCAGAGACTGGATTCCAAAATGGGAGCGCTGACTAATTTTCCAGAATAGGCTGCATGTTCAGGTTGGAAAACAAGGTATCTTAACGTTGTTACACCTGGTAATGGGTCCGCCTAATCTTAGTAACCCTTTAAGGGCCGCATAATGCATTAATGCATCAAATCCCTTTGTCTGCATAATGCATGAATGCAGCTCTGGCGAGAAACACGCGGCGCGCCAATGCTGCATTTAAGCATCATGCTGACCCCGGTTGGGAGTGTATAGACTCTGTCTGATGCATGGTGCTTGCTAGTTGCATGCAGCCCTGGCGAGTTACTCGCTAGAGTTGCATTCCATGCATCATGACTACAAAGAACATGGCATTAAATCAAAGCAATATGCTGCCCTTAAAGGGCTAGGTTGCCTTAGCCAAGTACACACAACTGGTGCCTTGTTAAACGTTATTTGGAAAGCGGCCTAAAGGCAGCCAAATGTCACTCGCATTAACATGAAAAGTGCCTTGACTTAGTTCATAGTCAGCCGGCGAGCACAGCTCTGCAAACTGACCTATATTTGGATCAGAGCACCTCATAGCAGCTCACTGGTGGAAGACATATTTATACAGGACCAATGAAATAATCCCCTCAATTCTCTGCTTGGTGCTTTAATAGGGTGCAACTGGTGCCCATGTCATGACTGTGTCAGTTACCAGTGCTTATAGTATCTTGCCAGTACTAGATAAGCTCAGATAAAGTAATGGCAGCGCACACTAGACAATTGGCCTTGACCCCCTAGAGTGAGCTCTCCCTATCACGAACGCATCGCATAAAAAGAACCACAGCAGGTTAGGACAGGTTTCCAGACTGACGGCGCTCAGCTGCTTACCTAAAGTATTGAGCTGTCTCTGTCTCCAGCTCACTCCATACTAGGAAAGATTCACCTAGACTCGACCACATACCCGAGACACTTGAACTGATATCACACAAGCAGATGTGTAAGATAAGTGATTATCTAACAATTGTATAAGCAGGCTAAATCCTCATTTGTCCTATGATAGTAGAGCCTAAGTGTTCCTCAAAAGGACAAATAGAGAGTTCATTTTGCATGGATAGCTACAGATCCTGGTGTCCGTCTCAACACATACATGAGTCAGACCACACATAAATGTACAAATTAGTGTTTCCCAGTGTTTTTCACCTTCCATGAACTTTAGAATAAAGCCATGTGCACCATACTAGGTCGTGTTGGTTTTAGCCAAGAGGGAACACCCTGGGCTTTCAGAAAAAAATAAAATGTTCATGTGTCTGACCAAAATTCCTTGATTTATGGACCTCCAAAGTAAAAAAAACACCTTTCCAGCCCTTTCTCTTTTTTTTTTCATGTGTCTCATATGTCCGACTCCAGGTGAACCTACCCTATGTACTATGACATTGTCAGGTACTCCCCTGTTACTTGGGAAGCGGGTGGGGGGAGAGCAGCGATGGTGGAAGGAGGGGGGTATGTAGGAAGAAGCACCTTTCAGGAGGAGGAGCACCCATATTCCCCCCAAGCCCACAAGGAATGCCATAAGTGTGCTCACCGACTGCAGCCTGTCACTAAGGCCTTATACATGGTGAGCAGCTCTGAAGACGTGTGACGCGTGCATGTATACAAGTAGGGGCCGTCCCATCCCTGTGGGTCGGCGTCGTCACGGAAACCGACATGCACTTAACACTTAAACCCTTTAAGGACGGCATAATGCATTAACGCATCATGGCCTTTGATGTCATGATGCTTGAGTGCAGCCCTGGTGAGTAACTCGCCAATACTGCATTCAAGCATCATGTCCACCATACTGGGTTGAGACACTCCTGAAAGATCGGCATGGTGCACCAATGCAGCACTTGCGAGTAACTCACCGGGGCTGTCTTGGTTGCGCTATATTTTTGTCATCATGGTAAATACATGCTTGGCGAGTCTTTTCGCCAGGACTGCATTCAAGTACTGCTTTAATGTACTATGTCCTGTTATCATACCATAATGCATTAATGCAGTGCTGGAGAGTAACTCACCAGTGCTGTTATAAATGTGTTAACTGACTGCCGCCTGTCACTAGAGCCTTATACGCTGTGATTAGGTGCCCCATATGTGTGCTTCTCCAGACCCTACAAGCAGAGGCATTCCCGTCTCCGGTGTGGGTGGGACTTGGCACAGAAACCCTTATAACCCTGTAATAACCACATAGTGCTTTAATGCATGGTGTCCTTTATTGTCATTATGCACGAATACAACTATCGCCGGTCCACTGGCTAGTGCTGTATTCAAGCACCATGTCCACCCCACTGGTTTGATACACTCACGAAGAGTCGGCATGATGCTTAAATGCATTCCTCACTAGGACTACATGAATACTGGTTTGATACACCCCAGAAAGGTCGTCATGATGCATGAATGCATAGCACTATAAAGCACTACACCCTCAGAAAAGTGAGAGTCATTGTCGCTAAAACTACCCTCACCTGAGAGTCAGACAGTGCCTGTGCAGGGTAGTTTTAGCGGCAATGACTCTCACTTTTCTGTGTGTGTATATGGCCATTACAGACAGGTATACACTGGCCCCCCTGTACCTCCTCCTGCTATTCACTCAGCACTGGAGGAGAGTATACCTTACACAGGAGGCTGCCGGTGCACCGTGCAGGGTACATGCGAGACAGGAGTGCTGGGACTGCCATTTATACAGTAGGAACCTGGGACTGGCACTAATTAGAACCCTTAGGCCAAAAAACCAAGGTTTGTTTCAGGTCACCCGATCGACCCTATCAAAACAGGGCCGACCCTAGGTTTTTTATGCAATTTTGAAGAAATTTCGGGTCTTCCGAGAGGCCGGGTAGTACTTTCATATTTGAAATCAAAAACACAGCTGTGGGAGGAGGCCCACCCTATTTGTGCTCATCATGCTGCACCCATAAAACCCTTTATAGACAGCATGTTGCTAGAAGATGCTAATTGTCGTCATGATGCACCAATGCAGCTGCGGCGAGTAACTCGACCCGTATATAGGGAGTGTCTCAATGCCGTAGGGCTGGCATGATGCTTGAATACAGCACTGGCGTGTTACTCGCCAGGACTGCATTCATGCATCATGATGCACATAATTAAGGAATTATGCCGTCCTCAAAGGGCTGCATAATCCCTCCAGGCTCTATGTCCATTTGCCATCAAGGTGCACTATTACACACTGCACTGGCGCGTAACTCGCCAAAATTGTATTGCTTCAACATGTATCAGCCCTGTATAGGTTCGACGTGATGCTCAACTGCCACGCAGGACTGGTATGCATCATGACGACAAAAGCATTGTAAATTAAACCTGTGCTGCCCTTAATATAGGGTTACGAGAGGGGAGAGGCACTATAGAATGAGAGTGGCCCCCTCTCGTGTACTGTCTGTGATAAATGGACGTTAAATCTCTAATGGATCCGATGTAATCGGAGAACTATGGGGATTCATGTAGAGCACTTTATCATGGACGTGTTAGGTGATGTTACCCATGCAGTGCGTCACAATACACGCCTTATCATGACCAACCTGTTACAGGGACAACTCAGGCGTCAAGGAATGTCATGGGATTTGAAAGCTGTCTGGAATGTCATAGAAATTTATAAAAATTTACTGTGTGACATGAAATATCATTGAAAATCAAGATAATGGCATTGATATTATAAAATCTCTTAGATTGTACGATTTGCTTTATAGATTTTAGAAATCTTCTCAGGGGCCAAGCCCACTGACCCCGACAAGAATATGTCATGGAAAATTGAGACTTTTCTATCAATCATAAATCTCTGTCTAAAGTCCCTAAGTATAGACATGACCTGGATACTTTTATAAGATTAATTTTGGTGTATATAATATACCTGTAAAAATGTATTTAGATACTCCAACTAGAATAGAATTATGACCGAGCAATGGCTATTTAATGGAATCTGCTCTGGCGTATATCAGGGGCCTGTCTGACAACTGACAATAAAAGATTGGTAGTAAATACGACCTACAAAGGCTTGCCATAACCATGTTAATTGAGGTCCATGGTTGGTAAACATGTATAATGCATTGAGAAAGATCCTAGAGCAGTTAACCGTTGTAAAAGGATGTTAACCTTTATATTAGACTCTCAGGGGCGGCCTAAGTAGTAGGTGGGGAGGATTGTAGTGCTACGTCAAGCCAAATTAGAACCACGTAATGGTGTTAAATCAGGGGAAATGGCACTGGCCAAAGAAGGGGTGCTTAATAAGACAGATGGTAGAATTAGACGCTAACCATTTACTGAACGCATGATGCGTCAAAACTTCATTTGTAGTCATGATGCTTCAATGCATTGCTGGTAAATTGCTTCTCGCCGCTTGCATTGCTGCATCATGCCATTGGGGCGGCATACATATAGCATGGACTATTCGCCAGGGCTGCATATACTACAAAATACTACTTCATGACTAAACAATAGCATGTTGTATTAAAGCACGTTGCGGTCCTTAAAGACAGCCAGTGTAATTACCCTCTGGTGGCCCTACACGGCTGTGTAACCCTTTATGGGCCGCATAGTGCTTTAATGCACTATCCCCACTGTCGTTATGCTGCATCATGAGGATCCTACGGGGCCGTTACACTCCCATAGTGTCTGCATGATGCTAGAATGCAGACCTGGCGAGCTACTCGCCAGGGCTGCTTTCAAGCATTATAATGACAAAGGAATTAAAGTTCCATGCGACCCTTAACCCATCAAGGACGGCTGCATTAAATCATCATGCTGACCCTATGGGGTTCAGACACACCCGAAGGGTCAGCATGATGCAACAATGCAGCGCCCGCAAGTAACTCGCCGAGGTTGCATTGGTGCATCATGACAACAAACATCATCTTTTAGCGACATCCGTCCTTAAAGGGTTAGCCCCTAGGTGGCCCTGTGTAGGGCGGCCTGGGCAGTGAGGGAGGCAATGATCTCCTCATGAGCTGCTCGTCACGTGGGAGCAGGCTGGGCGGGTAAAGGGCACACAGGTACATGGGGGAGGGGGTTATTTCGCTAAATTAGAGTCTCCTTCGTAAACATCAGTTTGATTCTCGCATTAATTTTAACTGCTACTGATTTGAAACCTATAAATGGTCCCTGATACTGACATCAGTAATAGAGATGCTGTTTAATGCTTAAATGACCACATAGTGCTATAATGTATTTTGTTCATGGTCTTCATGATGCATGAATGCAGCCCTCATGAGTAACCGCCGAGTGCTATATTCGAGCATCATGCCAACCCTACAGGGTCGATACACTCCCCAAGGGAATGCGAGGATGTAGACTAGGAGAGTAGAATAGGCAGGGATGTTTGAATACACCATAACATGACGACCAAGGGCCTTAGGCATTCAAGTGGCATGCTCCGATTTTTTTCCCATATTTTAAACTCTACTTCAGCGTGTTCAAAATGTCATTACAATATCATATTTGGAGGATGGGCCACAATAAGATGCCATTGATGGGCAATAAGAGGCAATTCATAGGGTCCCATGGACACAGATATAGCCTTCTACAGTGTATTTTGAATGGGTGGTCTTACATTATAGTGTGCACTCTAAAAGTTTTAAATTGGGCATGAAACTGATAATTAGCTGAAATCAAAGCTGAATTCTTGGGAATAATGTTTGATAAAGTAGGTAGGACATGAAGTATGGCCATATTGGACATTCTGCTTCATTTTTAGCCAAATTTTTTTTCGAGCCCTAATCATGGGACCATGCCATTTTAAAGCCCTGTACATGCTCAGACACAGATGTGCCTCATGTACAATGTGAGACTGAGCAGTAATCTATTAATGTCAAACGGACGTCACGTTAGATTTTCATAATCCTATTTAATCCAATTTCACAACACTAAATAAGTATAGACTCATAGCAGCTGGGGCATGGAGGAGCACAGGTGCATTTGTCCACGTAAACCCTGAAATTCATTTAGCCATCTATCATGATGACTTTACCTTTAGCTTGGAGGCACAGTCCCGTCTCCCTCCCTGATTAATGACATTTCTATGGCCACCATTGTATGTTTCAATTCGACATCCACAACGATAATGCTCAGTTAATTATTTCATTTTAGGGAAGCATAGTGCTTTAGTGCAATATTCCCCTTGTCGTCATAATACTTAAATGCAGCCCTGGCGAGTTATTCGCCAGTTCTGCATTCATGCATCATGCCGTCGACCCTACAGGTTTTATACAGTTTCAAAGGGTCGCCATGATGAATGCACCGTTGGTGAGCCTGCGAGTTACCTCAGCAGCATCTTGTTAATAACCATGAAGCCTCTAGGCGTTATGCAGCCCTCACAACAAATGCACCAACTATACCTTTGATCCATACACAGATCTAATTCTCACCGCGTAAAGGTAGCTAGTACTACACTGTATATAGCTATTACGAGTGAGTGAGATATAGTTGTTTAACGCCATTTCGAAATCTTAAGCAGTTAAAAAGTTATATTCATGACGAGAAGTCTGAATTCTCCATTCGCCAGTGATCAGATATATGGACAAATACATAGATCTATGAGATTATGATCAAATCTATGGGGTGGTGGGGCACTTCCCTTACTTCAAAGTTTTCGAAGGACAGAAAGTGTTCTTTTATTTGGCTTGTCCTATGAATATATGGAATAGTACCATAGCAGACAGGGCCAGACAAACCACTAATAGTCATACAGAGATACAATAGATCTACATAAGCCGCATATATATATGTAGGTATATACGGTGAACAGCTGTGACTGCAGCAGCAGCGTCTGAACTGTGCCAGAGCTATTTCTGTCTGCAGCAATTGAGTCAGCGATGGCTTTTTCCCAAAGCACTTTCCAGAAGGTGGTGTCGGAAATAGTGCGCAGTGCAGCTCCCTTAATGCATCGTGTTAGATATTGAATTAATATTAAACACTGAACCATGTATCTTGAGTAAGGGCTGGTCTTTTATAAGTGCCCTGGTATAACGGCATTTTAACCTATTTGTATGCAACCAGTCACTCAAAAGAGAAACTATGGTATCTCTCTGTTTAGCATTATGGCAAGAAACTAGTATCTTCCCTGCGGGTATAGACACCTATATTTTGGAAAATGGTGCCTGGATACGTCCCCCAGGGGTCCTTGTTATTAGTATAGGTGGAGGCGCTATCAAAGACAAAGTACCCATCCATTGGACCCTGCCCTTCTATGATACATAGGTGATGGCCACGTCAGCATGCCCTTGCACAGATAGACAGCATATTCATCGACTAGTATATATACTCTATATGTGGTACTCTATATACTGCCCTGACAGGTAGAGAGCGTTTCTGATATTCACACACTCTTCAGTTTATATGGGACATTCTATATTGCGGATTTTGTGTCAATGAAAAATAAGAAAGCACCTGAGAAAGAGGAGCTCGTACCTTGTAACAAATAAGAATTTGATAAAGATGGTTTTCTTTCCCCTGTCATGTTTTATGCTACTTTACTCAGAGCAGATGCTCTGGGCATCTATTTTATTGTATTTTCTTCGCAGTGATCTTATAGGTTATTGTGGACAAAGTGAATATATAGAAGAGCTCTAGATACCATATTAAGTGCCATTCATTCATTTGATACGCTGCTAGATGGGAATAATTATACTTTGCAACAAGTTATATGACTGTATTAATTAGTGCTGTGAAATTATTACATCCCAGTATATCTTATATATACTGGCTATATACTGTGTACAGGCTGGCTATCCACATTTTGAGTTGCCAAAATGGATAACTGTATAGCTGTTTCAGAGCTGTATAAATTGGTTAATACTTTGGTGAAAAACTATATTGCAATACATAGTACATACTGTCTATAGTAGGAGCAGGAAACTTCCCTGACAGTTCGATACAGACAATCTACCACAGGTGACCCTGACTGGAGGCGTAGTGGGGTATTATGAAGAGGAATGGGACAGTCTGTGGAACCTGTCCCTGTAATAGGCCTGCCCCTGGGCACCTGCTAGATAGCCAATCTCTACACATTGCATATTCATGGACACCTAACACGATAGTATGATCTGATTCCATCTCTCTACATACCAATGAGGTCCGCGTCTATTTGTCAAATACCTGGATGCAATTTCCTGCTTTTCTCTGAAAAAATGGGGATATACTGTATCGTCACGTTTAAGCGCTGGGTTTTAAACAAGCAACTGTCTTGTATATGTGTCGCAGGTAGAGAGGTATTGAAATCTTTCTTATGCACTAAAATAGGATCTTAAATATGCACCTGTCTTGTATAAGCGCTGGGGGTATATAGGCCTCCAAATATATATAAGCACTGTGGCGCTTAAACACGACAGTGCGGTAAGTCGACCTTTGATACCACCATGCAGTGACACCAGTCGATTTGATCATGGTTTTAAAACCTAGTCTCATTTATAATTAAGATTACACTTGATGAGATGGGGCATGCAACGTTAATCAAATACTTTTTCCTCTGCATATCGCTGTTTTTAATTACCCATCCCCGAAAAGAAATAAAATACAAGTAGAATAAATAAGAAATGGAATAGATAAAAGGAAAAAAGAGGGAGAATTCACCCATCCATTACGCTGCGCTTGGGAGTGGATCCCCCCCCCCCCCCACTCGTCCCTGTCCATGATCTCTTCATTTCATCAATACAGTATTAGCAGGCCCTGTTTGTTCTTCCACTGTTACACTGTAGCTATAGTTACTGCACAGCATGCCCGCTATATGAGCTGTCATTGCTTTAATGTGCTATGTCCTTTGTCGTCATAATGCATGAATGCAGCCCTGGAGAGCCTACTTGCCAGGGCTACAAAAAAATGCATGCATTGTGCTGATCCCACGGGGCTGATACACTCCCCAAAGTGTCGGCATGATGCACCAATGCAGTGCCAGCTGGTGATGCTGCATTAGTGTATCATGACAACAAATGAACCAGAAGCAGTATCATGTCATCCTTAAAGGGTTACTAATGGATCAGCAGCATAAAAACCCAGCCCTTTTTTGTCCCCTCCAAACCCCTTTTGTGCTGAGCATGGACGAATCCACCCACATAGATAAAACAGGCCGAAACCCATCATGGCCATGCCAAAGGTATTTTCCAATAGAGCTGCTAAAGTAAATATTTACTTTTCAAAGGAAATGATGGCAGTGCGACCACAAGTCCTGCTGGTCCCCAGTCATTCTGCGACAGAGGGAGTGATCAGAAGGGCTCTCTGTGGGGTTAACATCTGCAGAAAAACCGTCATTCTCCCACCAGATGCTTAGTATAGACTCAACTCCAACTGCATAAATGTATATGAATTCATGTATCCAAAATTGTTTGTATTTTTTTTAAAGCGACAAGGTAAAAGAACAAACTTATTGTCTAGTCAAGCATCGTGGGTCTTGATTGCAGGGCAGAGGATTCTAACGGATCTCTCTCTCATAATATAAAGTAAAGCAACTCGACTTTCCCCCTAAGGACATTGGATGTATATCTATTATGAATTTCATCTCTACTTAAGCATGAGCGTCATCTTTTTCCCATGTAAATTTTGCTAGGCATATTATCAGTCAACCCTTTTTTATGGGACTATGATTATGACTGCTTTCATGAAAGGGCCCACTAGTGTAGCAGGTACCCACTGGGATGACTGGAGGTCCACATAAACTGCCCATATTGTCCATGCTGTGGCAATAAACACTGAAGGTAATGGAGCGTTGTGCAATCTTCCCCCGCCCCCCGAAGCCTCCACCATAGTATAGGCCAGATCACATCAAGGCAGGTCAGGCAGGTCCAGCTGGCTCTTCACTCTCACTTTGTGCCCCAGCCAGCCTACACATCATGTCAGACTGAATGAATAATGATCAACAATGATATCAAATAAAAGCTATTGGCACTGGTAATATGGTAGGGATGGGAGCGGTCACTTACAGTTGTTGTATGAGAATGTGTGATTGCACAGCGCCCAAACAGAATGGTTAAGTCGTGATCCCACATCTCCCAGGTAAATATCAATCACCTACAAGGCTAAGTCCTGGAGTATTCTGCAAGTCTGGTAGCGTATTCCTGTCACTTTTACATGATATATACACATAAACAGCATTATACGAGCAGGGCATGTGATAGTAGGATAAACAAATGAATAATAAACAAACAACACACATATTAAATCCACCAGTGGACAAATATGGCCATATCCATACAGAGAGGTAACTCACCCCAACAGGTGGCGCCATCTATCGCCACAGAATGCTCCCCTGGTGACGGTGAATTTGCTGTATGTTATTCATGACATGTAGCGGGAATAATGGCCGCCCCAGGTTTGTGTCGTTGCTAAGGTGACGCCATGAATGGAGGTACGCAGCGGGCAGATACGCCGCCGGGGAAAATTGGACAAAGGCCGTAAAGCGATGATCTCCGAGGTCGCCGCCAGGAAGGATATGGACAGGGTCATATGGCTTAGTCTCACCAGATCGATCCAAGTAGAAAGTCTATGACCGGGTACAATCTATGACCGGGTGCAATCTATGAATGGCTGCAGTCCATATGACTGGGTGCAATCTATGACCGGGTGCAGTCTATGACCAGGTGCAGTCTATGACTGGGTGCAGTCTATGACGGGGTGCAATATATGACCGGGTGCAGTCTATTACCAGGTGCAGTCTATGACTGGGTGCAATCTATGACCGGGTGCAATCTATGACCGGGTGCAGTCTATGACCAGGTGCAGTCTATGACCAGGTGCAATCTATGACCGGGTGCAGTCTATGACCGGGTGCAATCTATGACCGGCATGAAGGAAAACAGCATATTTATAACAGATGTACACAGATGGATGTTTTAACACTACATTGTATATTACAAATTTAATTTCAAATTTTGCCCTAATCAAGCCGCTTTCTTTCATGCCAGTCATAGATTGCACCTGGTAATAGATTGCATCTGGCTCTAGACTTTCAACTTGGATTGATTTGGTGAAACTAAGCCTAATGCGTCCGCTGGAGTCTATCTTTATAGGTGCATTGTCAGATCTAAGCTTGGAGAACATAACTCTGGGATTTGGGCAGTGATAGTGATGGTGTATTACTAGGGAGGGACTGGACTGGGGACTCCAGACGGTTGCTTTGGATTGTCCCTTGGGATGCATAAATAAGGGATTCATCATCTGATTAGCTGCCGGAGGATACCGTGGAGGATTTCTACAAAAACAAATGAAAAGAAAATGATTTTGCTGAGATTTGGTTTTGTGTATTTTCGTTGCCAGTCAGGAAAAGAGAAATTACTGTAGAGATGCCATTTCCTCAGTGATTTCCTACCTGTCTCTGCGGAATGGCACTTCCGTATTAGATTGTATAGATAATCAGCTACTCTCAGCACTTCTATAGTAGACTGGTTGTGATATGAATAAAAGAAAGAGTCCCTACAACTTATTTATAGGATATAGGCCTAGATATCTTGCACTGTTGGGTCAGTAGAGAGTTTTGTGTCGCTGCATTATTTCTATATCCGCCCCCATGAGCTGATCTCTATACAACACGTTGGAAGTGAGGTCAACTCAGTACGTGATCTATGGTCCTTAATTTAAAAGAAAGAGTCCCCTGCAACAGATTAATAGGTTATAGGCCTATATCATGCACTGTTGGGTCAGTAGAGAGTTTTTGTTATCACTGCATTATTTCTATATCTATCCCCATGAGCTAATCTCTATACAATACACTTTTTCTCAACACAGGCCAATTTGGCCTGCGTATTGGCATCTTACGCAGGCCATTTTCTTCTCACGCAGGTCATGTGAATTTTGATATTTCAAGGTACCTTCATGAACTTCATTATAACTTGTAATATTCTGCAAAAACTTAAAAGACATTGAACAAATATTCAATTTTACAGATATGGCACTATCTTCACTTCTAATTGGCCGATTTCAAAGATTCTTTCACCATTAGGAAGCTAAGATCATGGCAGGCCATTGTGGCCTGCGTCCTAACGCGCTACGCCGGCCATTAAGATTCTACGCCGGCTGAAGTCGTACCAGCATTATTTCGGCAACACTGTGGGAGTGAGGCCAGGGACTCCAGTACGTGATCTATGGTCTCTAGGTAACTACTACATGGACCCTACTCTCCACTCAGTGCTCTAAATGACCATCTGACCTCTCCCTGCCCCAACCCCCCCCCCCCCCCTCTCCAGCCACCTACACCAACACCTCATCCCGCCGGGGACAAGCACAGCATCAAGGCTTCCGGTCGGTATTATCACCCACTTCCGGTGGACCTCGGTTTCAGGTGACTGTGTCATCAGGCAGCACTCTCCTGCCTAGATAACCTTATCTCTGCCCCAACCTAAAGACTGTAGGAACTCTTCTGTATAGAAGAGGTGGAGGGGCAATACTACATGTACCTTTCTGCTCTCCATACTGCATCCAGTCTCACAATACACAAGATAGTTCCCAGGAATAGGTTTAATTTCTATCCCATAACCAGGGATAAGTCTGTTAAGTTCTTTTCTTTATTGTTTTATATTCCTCCGAATATATATATATATGAAAAGTTAAATCTTGTACATATATGGTATCTGATAAGTATGCACGGCGTAGGTCACATTTTAGGGTGATATCGGCCGCCGGAGTTTTGAGTTTGTGTTTTAAATAACTTTTTCGTCAAGTCTCTGACATAGAGCCAATTTTGTATTGAAAGGACATACTTGTATAACACATCCCATCAGATAAACAATGATAAAATACAAATCTTCTGCTAATCCTTACACAGAGAAAACACAACATGAAACAGGCAGCAATAACGGCGAAAAAGATGAAAAAGGGCAGAGACTAGTAGGCAATAAAAAGTGCTGCCTGGAGAGTGATGGGGTACTCGATGAGGGAGCTGATTGTATAGCAATCAAGCAGGACGCCGGCTTCCTCTCTCGTTATCTGTGTAGCTTTCAGGGATGAGGGCCCCATGATTGGTAGGCTTTCACTGAATCCGTATGATAACCCTTTAAGGGCGGCATTGTGCTTTAATGAGCTATACCCTTAGTTAGCATGATACATGATTGCAGCCCTGTTGAGTAGATTCCAGTATCATGCCAAACTTTAAGCAGTCGTACCAACCCCGTAGGGTCAGCATGATGCTTGAATGCAGCACTGGTGAGTACTAATCAGGGCTGCATTCATGCATCATGAAGACCAAGGGCATGATGTATTAAGGCATTATACCGTCCTTAAAGGGTTAAACGATTATATCAATGGGTCGGGGCTGTTATCAGATTGCATGGGACAGGCCCCACAGGTTATAACTACCCCCCTACATGCCATGTTTCCAAGACAGTATGGATTTTACAGCATAGTTTACTGCGGAGAACGACATGAAGGATGGTACCTCAGCCTCCGTGTTACAACTCCCACATGTGGCATGTTCCACAGCACAGGGGCATATTTAAGCCTTCAGGGGCCGCATAGTGCTTTAATGTGCTATTGCCTTGATTGAAATAATGCTTGAATGCAGCCCTGGTGAGCCTACTCTGAATTCATGCAGCAAGCTGATCCTCGGGACTGTATTGAGCCTGGAGGGTTAGCATGGTTGGTGTCAACCCCGTAAGGTTGGTCGCCCTGGTGAGTCTACTCACAAGGGCTGCATTCATGCATCATAACAACCAAGGCTTTAATGCATAAATGCACAATGTGGCCCCTAAAGGGTTAAATATGTTATTCCTCGCCTTTTGTGACAAAGCAGTTAGTTAAGTAGCACGCTACAGCTGCCGCAGACTCACACTACCAGGGTGTTTGGTAATTCATATCCATTTTCTGCTCTCTCCAGCGTTCCCACAAAGTGTCAGTCCCATTGGTATGTGCGTGACGCCTTGCACGTCAATTCAACATGCAAATCGCTATTTCAAAGTCACTCCACATGTCTCATTGCCTTTTTTCAATGGGCGCAACACGTGAATAACGCATAGCTCACTGCCATTGGGTTGGTTAGTGAGCCTGAGCTGTTCTCCATACCTTAAGGGTAGATTCACCATAAAATAGGGCCGACACTTTCTCTTTTTTTTTCATTTATTTCTTTCACCAAATTTGGGGATTTTTTTTATATTTATTTTTCTTTCTTTCAAAATACAATTCTTTAGAAAAATATCCGGTCAAGGGAAACACCGGCTTCAGTGGCCGCAATCTCTTGAATCAAACGTTTAAAGGACAACAACAGGAACACCTATTTGAATACAAGTTCAAGTGTCAGCCTCATGGTATGTGTCCTGCCTTTGGTACATCTACCGCATACTAATCCGATAAGCGAAAAACACCAAGGCTGTTGCTATAGACTAGCAAAGCATTCCTCTTTCTCAGATCCCCAGTGACTTTTATCTCCATCCTTCCTAGATCCCTAGCAGCACAGTGCTTTGATGCATAATGCCCTTTATCGCCATTATAGAGGCATACATACACCACTGGCGACTAACTCGCCAGTGCTGCATTCAAGCATCATGCCGACCCTAGGCGGTTGATGCACTCCCAAAGAGTCAGCATGATGCGTGAATACAGCCATAGCGACCAGAATCATTAGTATCATGCATGCATCATGATGACAGAGAGCCTATATGCGGCCGTTAACGGCTTAGATCTGGAGTGACGCTGATCTCCACGAGAGAAGTAGTTTACCTAGATGGGGGGATTGCAGCAGGAGACGACTTGGCAGAGAGCAATATGTGTCAATTCCATTAGTGGGGAGTCCCTCTGCTTCTGGCGGAACCATGAGTCCTCCCCCAACACTTATACCGTTTGTACACAAGCACATGCAGCAGAACGGAATATGACTTGTGTTCACAGGCTTAAACTGAATGGCATGCTCATGCTAGGAGTAGATGCCTGTATATAGTACAAGATATGCAGAGCTAGATAACCATCATCTTTACACCCTAGATTGCCCTGCAAACCAGGTGGCGCTACTGTCTATGTCGAAATGCATGGAACAGTAGGGTCATCTAAGGTATAAAGATGATGGGTGTCTAGCTCTGTCATCTCCTGAAAGCATGACCATGCTACTCAGTTTAAGCCTGTGCTTTTATTAGAACCAGCTATGGTCAGCATACTGCTATGATGCCCTTTTCATCATGATGCATGGCTACAGCTGTGGCGAGTAACGCACTAGTGCTGCAGTCATGCATCATACCTACCCTATGGAGTTGATACACTCCCAAATTCAAGGATGATAGTCTCAAAGGTTTTACCTGATTTCAAGTTTTTCTTTCCATGCACTCTAGAGGAGCTTTATTCAGGGGCCTTAGTTTGAACTTTTCAAGTTTTCTTTTTTTTAGATTAGTAACGTTCATCCCTGCAAATGATCTGCACGATGCACTAATTAAGTGCTGGCAAACTGCGTGCAATCGCTGGCGACAACCTAACACATGAACTATGGGGCATCATCTTGTTTTTAAAGGGTTGACGATGTAGATTAAGGGTCATAATTCCCTCAGATCATACCGAGTTGTTGTCAGTGTACACTAATTCGTGAAGGAAAACAGTGCCATGGACAAGGGTCCTGTCATGTTTGCGGTAATAACCCGTTAAAGGCCGCATTAGAAGTACTATGGGACATTGAAAGGGTTAAAGTAGTTGTTTTGACAGCTCAGATGACATCCGAGATTAATTATGAAATCATCCATGTCAAACAACTGTCAACTCTGGGAATTGTCACTCATTTCTTTAGGAGAACCAATTCAACAGATATTGAAATAGCCAGAAAAAACAGACAGTTCTTATTGTAGTCTTGTGGATGTCCATAACACTATGCATCTACTTGATTAATATTAAATTTAGTGCACTATGTCCCAGGTGGGCCTTCACATCTAATACAAATGTCTTGGTTTCTCGGTGACGAAACAATAATGCAATCATAAATTCAGTCTTGAAATTGAAAAGGTACTAATAAATCCAAATAAAAGTTGCGTGCATAATCTCTTCATCATAACAAGCTTTTTCCAACTGTGATTTTCTCAAATGTCCCTAATCAATTCATCATCAATACTGCTGACGATTTCTACAAGCTCTGTCCATAGTAGGTAGTAAATTGGAGACGGGGGGTTAAAAAGAGCAGAGTACGCCCTTCTACAACTCTACTGCCACATAGAGCATTGTCCTGCCCTCCCCGTGTGTAGACACACAAGAACAGAACAAAAACTGTGCTGGAGAGAAAACTATTAACTCGTCTTTGTCTGTGAGACGAGTTGTTTTGATGCCCATTAATAAAGGTGTTAATTGGTTGTGGAGAAGGGGATGGGATGAGCTCCTTCCGCCAGCCTTAATTCCTCCGGTTGCATGGTGCTTTAATGTGCTGTATGTCCCCTTTGTCATCATGATGCATGAATGCAGCCTTGGCGAATAACTTGTCAAGGCTGTATGCATGTATCATGCTGACCTTTCGGGAATGTATCAACTCCATTGGGCAGCATGATGTATGAATGCAGCCTTGGCGAGTTACCCGCCAGGGCTGCATTCATGTATCACGATGACAAAGAACATAGCACATTAAAGCACTATGCTGACCATAAAGGGTTAACAATTCCTCCGGTGGCTGCGGTAGATGCGACCTGGGACGTGGGCACGTGAACAGCTCACCGAGCAGCTCACACAGAGCAGCTCACCAAGCAGCTCACTGCAACATATTGCTGACAGCTATCACAGATGAGTAATATATGAATTATTTAGAATTAAGTCGTTGAACTGAGCCCATCTATGTTCCCACCGCCAGCCACTGCCGCCAGTTATGACTGAAACCCAGATCTGGGCAAGCCTAATTTGCCAAGATAACCCCATATTGGGCCCATTTAGCAAAGCTGTATGGATTGACTCTGCCTGGGACCTTTGGGACAGTGTTAATTGGTGTGAGTATGTGCGATTAGCTGAGGAGGACGATAAAGGCATACACATGAACGTGTGGTTTCAGTCAGCACTGCCGTTAACAAGTGGATGTTTTGATTCGGGCCAGGCTTTTATTGAGTATTAATAGGATTATCCAGTATCGTCCTATGGTGCTGGGACGTGGTATGGACGTGGGATAAGTGATGCAGTGTTTGCCAAATCCTGCCGGACAGTGGCAATGTCCGTCTAAAATGGCTCTGATCTGGCAGACTGACAAGTGTTGCAGGACCAGATGTCATCCACCTTCTGGGTTTTCCAAAACTGAAAGAATTTTTCAAATATTCCAACTAGAACTGAAGTTATAAGTTCTGGAGTGCACAATAATATTCTAGGCAAATTAAAGCAATTTTTGTTGTTATTATTTCTTTTATAAATGTTATTCTATTCTAAATAGTATGCAAAACTTTGATTTTGGTACCCGGTCCTGCAGAAATCTATCCGGTCCTGCAAAATTGGCTAGCTGCAGGACCGACTGTCCTGCATGACGAAAAAGCAGACTTAGTGATGCATCATCCTTTTACTTGATCATCCTTAATGCATTTAGAAGGGGAGAACGTCGAGGGATCATAGGCCGCCATCATATATATGTATATATTTTTCATATAATTTCTCAGGATGGTTTTCAATAAATATGCTTAACCAGTGATGAATGATATTAAATTTTGTTAAATGTCCAAGAAGGATGATCTATGTTATAACGATCTTTGGTAACAGGACGCAACCATGACTTCAGGGTTTATGTAGATTTCCATATATTTCATAACTAATGATGTGTCGAAGCCCTAGGCTAGTATCGGATTACACGATACGTCCATCAACCCTTTATAAATAACGGCAGAGTGCCTTAATGGCATTATTGCTTTAATGCGACATGCGCCAACGCGGTGCTAGCTCTTTGGGGCAATATATAAACCCTGCATGATTCTCAGAATATATTCACGCATTCTTAGTGAGTTACTCACCAGGGCTGCATCTATGCATCATAACACCAAAGGGCGTAGTGCAGTATGCCGCCACTAAAGGGTTAATTAATCTAACTGAATTCTGATAGTTTGTGCCATGAATTAATCCTTCATCTCCCAAAATAGGTTGCTGTCCAGGAGCTGGGCTAGCTGCTCGGGGAGCATCTGGGAGCTGCTCCTGGTGATGATGAGCACATGATGAGGTTCTCAAATACACTGTCAGAGCTGTTTCAATCCTTTAGGGGCCACATAGGGATTTAATGTATACAAAAATGTTTATCCTGATCAATTATTCAACGAATGCAGTCAGGATCTGATGATATGTTTACACTTCGGTGCTGAATTAGTGCATCATTACAATCGAGTCTACTTGGCAGTTCCCCGCATCAATGCATCATCCCATTGGGAGTGTATCAGCTTCATAGGGTAGGCATGATGCATGCATGCAGCTTTGGTGGGTACACTTGTCAGAGCTGCATTAATGCATATTGTCGACCGGGAATGGATCAACCCCACATATACAATGTCGATAAAATGAGAGTAAAGCATGCGGCCCTTAAAGGGGTTAATCATGAGCAATTCAGAATAGCTTCGTGGTCGTAATTTTAGTAATACCCACGACACATGACACTGGGAAGCATCAAAACCATAGTCAAGGTATTATTTCATTTCAGTTTATAGTCACAGACATCTCATGAGAATGGCCACACAATATTTTTTTAAAATCGTTTTAATCCATACTGCAATAAAACACCGTGCAAATTGCCTACTTTCTCCCCTTTTCACCCATTGAATGAAGCCACCAGAACCACAATGCGTGAAGAAGCACTGGCGGTATGCTTCATAGCGAGACTTCCGTCGCGGTTGGACGCAGAGAATAGGGTTATGATGTGCTCCCAGATTGGCCCTTTAGTTGTGGCGTCGGGAGGGATTATCTGGCTGAGCGGGGATGAGGTGATGGGTGGGATAACTCGATCAGAGACTTGCAGCTTGGTGAGTGCCAGACATGGGGGGTGGGTCTGTAAGGGGCTGGTCATGTTTTGAGGGGGGGGGAGTAAATATTTGGACCCCCTTGGGGACATTATTTTCTCTTTAGGGAGACGGGGGGGGGGGGAGGCAAAACTATATCAACCCCCCATTTTTTCCCATTTTTATTTTATTTTAGTGGGAAAAAAAACATGTACATTGAAATATACAGCTGAATTGGGTTGGCCACAATATATTTTGTCCCACGCTTAGGGTGCGGACAATAGTTGGACCCCTTTTATCGGTTAGTAACGTTGAAATGTTCACATGCTCGTCCGAAATCCTACCTACCCAGAGGTATAGGCATACACTTTCTGTCAGAGAGAGCGGCCAAAGGGCTCGGGTGGAGGGGCCCTATACAGAATTGTATAGCTACAATGAGTAATACTCATTGATATGTATAAAGGGGATCAAACTCTCATAACACACCACCCCCATTCCTACAACACTGCCCCCCCTCCAATTAATCAAAACATAAAATGACCACTCACTAACACCACAGCACCCCCTAGTGGCAGGAGGGCAGGTGGCGGATACAATGCCCCCCAGCCACCATTGTCAGAGTGTGAGGTGGCGTATGGTACTACTCTCCGTGTGCCACAAAGGGTGAGGGCTTCCACACTCTAAGGGCCGCATAGGGCTTTATTGGGCTATCTCTTGGTCGGTATGATGCATGAATGCAGCCCTGGCGAGTAACTCGCCAGTGCTGCATTCAAGCATCATACCGACCCTACGGGGTTGATACACTCCCAAAGGGTGGGCGCGACACATCAGTAGACTCGCCAGGGCTGAATATATGCATAATGACAATAAATGGGATTGCACATTAAAGCACTGTGCGGTCCTTAAAGGGCTTCTAGGTACAGGAGGAGTCGGCCTTGTACAGACAGCACCCAGGCTGAATGGGACTAGACAGACTGATGAGCTCCTGTCTGGGAGTCAACCTGGGGAAGCCGAGGGAAACCTTCAATACATGATACCAGGCATTCTGATAGTCTAATGCTCCGGCCCTTAGTCTGTAGTAACTATCCCAGGTTAGTTATAAGGCTATTGATCAGAATGTGGTCTTTGTGTGGCTCTATTCCCAATTGCCTGTATCGTGAAAAGATCTATAGATGGAACTAGAGTAATGAGAGCATAGCTGTAGACATCCTACACAGAACCTCTAAATGCTCCGGCCCTTAGTCTGTGGTGGCTATCTCAGGTTACTCATAGGGACATCGGTCAGGCCAAGTGCTATTTAAAATGACTGAGGCAAAACAACAAAATATGACTAATGCCTTACTCAAAAGGACTTAGCCTGATACTCATTGAAATGGAAAGACTAAGGTGAGTTGGTCAATACTGACCATCATGGCAGTATTACCTAACCTAGGTCGGTCGTACAGGGAGCCAAAAAATGACTAAGGAAGTTGATCAATACTGACTAAGATTTCTAGCATAAAGAATATCAGTGTGAGGAAGCCAAAGGAAACCTTCAATACCCGGTACCAGGCCCCTCGGTATACACCCGGGGGTGAGGCCATAACGGTGTATGGCCGGGGCCAGCGTCCTAACTCAACCTCAGGCTGGTGAGGAACATGAGGTATTGGACGGGGAAGTGGAAGGGAAAGGGAGCATGGAGAGATTGTGTATGGGACCTGGGAGAGGACATCCAGGGCTGGGCCAGACAGTCACATGGCATTAGGTAGCTATGGACGTGTTATCATGGTAGTAGGTACAGTCTCTTTCACCAAGTATGATTTAGCAATATCTGTGCTGTGTTAGAATAGATGCATAGCTGTGTATTAAAAGATAAATACTTGTGGTGAAGATGTTATATTTGACTCTTGGTAAAGACACATGGCTTAATAAGGTAGCCCTGTAATGATTTCCATTTTGAAATCATCCAGCTGTTATACCGATCTGAAATTATTAGGTTGAAATATGACGACAGGAATGGAGAAAGGTACTGAATGTATACAGGACGTGTATAATTCCGGGGCGATTGAGCAAACTACACACGAGTGAATCCTGAACTGTCCTTCTGCCCCTGAGCTGCTCTCCTGCCCCTGAGCTGGTCATTTATGTTAAGAGAAAGACAAGGGATTTCAATCTGACATTTCTGTGGGAACCCTGCGTAGGTGTGATAGGTGTAGCCTGTGTGGCTGAACAGCATTGAGTGAGACGTTGTCGGGGGGCTGGGAGGGGGGGGGCAGTAGGCGGTAAGGGGACCCTGCGTGGTACAGATCTCCATTACCTGCACTGTGTATAGTGTCAGTGATGGTTGTTAGTGCTTTAGGGAGTGGTCATCTTTTAACGCGGTGTTGGATGGGGGGGGGGGGGGGTGGCCGAAAAATGTTGGACCCCTCTTGAGGGTGGGGGACCAAAAAATGTCTGTCCCTTTTTCGCAAAGGCCCACACGTTACTAAAGCTTCAAGGGTCGGCTGCGATCAATTTGAACCCATCCTGGAGGGAAGGGACAGTAAAGAGTCGGCCCCCTCTCGCGGCAGGGACTGAAAAACATTTGGGCCACTTAGTTAAAAATGCCCCCCCCCCCTCCCACCCCTGCTGTAAAAAAAATAACCACTCCCTTAATACTAGCTGTACGTGACTTGCTGCCGTCAGAACAGGCTCAGGTTAAACCTGCTGTACGAAGGGATTAGATATAAAACCTCTAGGTATGGGAAGTGAATGATGATTGCTGTTATATCACTCTGCCAGTCTAAATATAGGCAAATACATCTCTAGCAATGTTTCCATTTTTAAAGTGTTTTCCTTGAGGTAGATAATACAGTATGACTGGTGCATTAAATATAGCATATGCAGGTTGCATTCCTGCCGCCTAAATCATCCAATTTTCTTCACACTAGTACTGCTCCAGTAGCAATGCCTTTATGATAGAATATGTACAAACAGAGAAGTAAAGGTGTCAACTGTGTTTCCCACGTGGCTCTGGTAAAATAGAGAGTCAAACTGCTAATGACTCTGCTTATTTGAAGGGTCAACTTGAGTTGACTCTCTACTATCAGTGTCAACTTGAGTTGACTCTCTACTATCATTGTCAACTTGAGTTGACTCTCTACTATCATTGTCAACTTGAGTTGACTCTCTACTATCAGTGTCAATAGCAGAGTCAATAACTGTTTGACACTCCATTTTTGCAAGAGCCACGTTGGAGACACAGTTGACACCTTTACTTTTCTGTGTGTAGGAGTAACCATTGTAAGCCATAAGCCATTTGTTACACTGCCTTATCAGCCTACTTAACAAGAGGAATAATGCATAGCCATGGGCAGGCTGTAGGATAGGGCGGATTACCTTGTATGCCATATCTTGGCTAGCTCTCTAGCTATGGGGTCATTAGCACCTATATTACA
The DNA here is from genome assembly GCA_947462335.1 of Harmothoe impar. Classification (NCBI taxonomy): domain Eukaryota; kingdom Metazoa; phylum Annelida; class Polychaeta; order Phyllodocida; family Polynoidae; genus Harmothoe; species Harmothoe impar. The sequence continues at coordinate 17,046,907 of OX381709.1, forward strand.
CCCCTATTTACACCTATACTGAGGCAGGGCACCACCACCCCTTTGGTGCTGTTTTTATGATGGAATACCATTAACCGAACGGCATCTTGTTATCCATCATATATCAATGATACCTCAAATCCCATACATTCTGGTTAATGTAGGAAATAGAATAGGCTGATTAAGTAGACGATGCATGTACTGGCATTATCATCAATTATGTACCAAAGCTAAAAGTCTTTTGGGCTATCAATATCATCATCCATCTGTAGAGTTCTCCTTTTAGATATTACATTTCTGTATTCGTTTGAAAGATTGTATTGTTTGGTGAAATATCTATCTTCACTCTACATTGATATTCCCTCATGACCTATATCCCAAGCCCCTGTTGTCCTCACGACTGAGACACAATAAAACATTGTGAAACTTCTGGAAACTTGAAACTATGAGTTACAGATGTGCAGCAACATTACTGAAAGCTGTAACATCACCAAGTCCCAACGTTTGGGATTCAAGGTGAACGCTCTATTTGGGAAACCAATTTAAATTAAGGTTTTTGTTGCTGTGTGGTTCTTTCCCCCTGGAGGAAACACCTCGAGGACGCCACCTTATCTGGTAACCCTGGTAACCAGGTAACGACCAGGCACTGGAGCAGTCCGCTTAGTGCTTTAATGTCGGCATGATGCATGAATGCAGCCCTGGTGAATAACTCGCCATGGCTGCAATTGCAATCATGCATCATGCCGACCTCCCAGGAGTGTATCAACCCTGTATGGTCGGTGTGATGCTTGAATGCAGCCCTGGCGAGTTACTCACTAGGGCTGCATTCATGCATCATAACGAAAAAGAGGCATGTTGCATTAAAGCACCATGTGGCCCTTAACGGGTTTCACCAGGACCTAGAGCAGTCAAAGCTAGCTGCCTTAAGGGAGAGGTGCTGACAGGATTTGATTTAGGTTTTTCAGAAATTTCAATTTTGAATCTTTCTTCTTTGGAGATTCGCTTATTCCACATCATCTGACACCGGTTTCAGTTTTATTGTCATCACATGTCACAGAGGTGTGAATGTGTGTGTACTACATGGGCTAATATTAATTTACAGCCTAGCAGTGTCAGTAGAATGTGTTTTAGATAGCCTTTTCATCTAGAAAGCTAAACTTTCCAGGAAAGAAAGATTAAATTTGAGCTAGCAAACGTTCCCAGACGTCCCATGTGTGCTTTATTGAAAAGAAAACAGCCAAATCCAAAATGGCTGCCAAATAGTAAGAATCCAAACTTCCAAAGCACGAAGGATTCCTAGCGTAAATTGTATTAGCATTATTCATAATCTAAATTCAATTTCCCTAACGCTGGAGATGACATGTTAAGATAATTATCTTACACCCTGACTATGCCAGCATGCCACTTACTAAAGGAGTGGTCATTTGTTAACAACAAGGGGGGTTGTGGATTTTGGGTGGAGGGGTTTAAAATATTTTGACCCTTGACTAGAGGGGTGGGGGAAAGAAAAAATTAGAGACCTCTTTTGGGGAAGCATCTAAATAATTCCACCTGTTTTGAGCAAAAAAAGAACCAGTGTGTTACTATGCTACAAAGGGGTGTGAACATGCATGATTTTTGACCCGCCGGGGGGAAATAAAAATGTTGCCCCACTCTAGGGGGGGGGGGTGAAAAGAATCTCAGAACCCCCCCCCCCTACCCGGTGGTAAAAATGAGCACTCCCTAAGGCTGTGGAGAGGGAGACAGATGTAGCACCCTCGGTGGCTGATAGCCTGGGCCGGGGACGAGCCGTGGTGAGCGGATGAGTGACTGGTGAGTAGCTCGTTGTGACGCGTCGTGGGGCGGGTTGACATTCTTCATGGGGAGCATCCTGCCCAATTTCACCCTGACTTAACCCTTTAGGAACAGTGTAGTGCTTTAATGTGTTATACCCTTGGTCGGCATAGAGCGTGAATGCAGCCCTGGTGAGTAACTCGCCAAGGATGCATTCATGACTCATGCTGACCCTTTGGGAATGTATCAACTTGTTCGGGTCCTCATGATGCCTAAATGCAGCAGTGGCGAGTTACTCCCAAGGGCTGAATTATGGCATCATGGCAGCATAGGGCATAGCACATTAAAGCACTATGCGGCCCTTAAAGGGTTAACGCCGGGGCTGCTCCTCGTTATTCCCATCACCTTCCTCCAGTGCTGTCATCATTCTCTGTGGTACTTAGCAGCTTCCTACACCCCGCAAACCCTCCTCACCAACCACTAACCCTCTAAGGGAAGCATAGTGCAGTATTTCCATTTGTCGTTATGAGGCATCGATGCAGCCCTGGGGAGTAACTCACCAGCGCTGCATTCATACATCATTACAGCCCTATGCAGTTGATACACTCCTGAAGGTTTGGTATGAATGCAGCTCTGGCAAATAGCCTCACCAGGCTGCAGATAATTCAGAGATGCCACTCTTCCTACTTTTGAAGCAATTCCTACATTTTGGCTGAAATTTCTGTATTGAATAACATTAATTTTCCATAGAAAATCGACCAAATGGTAAGAATTCCTACCTTTTGTTGACGACTGACTGGTACTTATGAGATATGTACCATGACAGAAAAATGGCCTGTCACATTAAAGCACTATATGGCCTTTAAAGGGTTTAATAGCCCCAAATAATGAAGACGCTGCTTCACTGCCACCCTAGCCTCTTCTAGCCCTGGATGCCCATACTCGGAGCTCCCTATCAGTCTGCCCTAAAGCTGGTAACGGCTTTTCTAGTACCAAGAAGGGCGACCCCTGCTGAATTTCGATTTTCAACAGGCTTAGTAAAGGACACGGCTCGTAGCCCAATGCTTTGGGCTTTGGATGTAGGGCACGCATTCAATCTCTGTCCTAAACTGCCTCCTAAGATGACAATCTGTCACTTTACCTTTTACACATTCTGCATGCAAGTATCGATGATGAGCATGTGATGGAAATTAAACATAGTTAAAAGAACAATGAGAATGGTAGTGTTAAAGGGAAGCAGAAAAGTTCCTTTTTCCCCTTCTTCTAAAGAGTTCCCAGGTTGGGGCAGAGATGAGGTATGAGGCCCGGATAGGGAGAGTGTAATTTGAAGGGTCGACATAGTTATGATTTAAATTAATGGCACAGTAATTTTTGTATGTGCACCCTTGAACCATCAAGTTCTCCTTAGGCAGCCTTGTAGTAGGAGGTACATTGCCCCATCCTTATAAATGTACCCTGACATACCCCTTACCATACGGCGGCGTTAGGGTAGCCACATGTATCATGTCCATTATGGGGACATTTATTTCTGTATGTGCATCCTTAAAAGCACCCGTTATATTCTCAGGGCAGCATTAGATACAACCCCTTTGTAAGATGAGGTACATCGCCTCACCTTGAAGCCTCGACTTGCCCTTTAGCAGTGACACCCCTGCAGTATTCTGAATACTGCCCCCACCCCTACAAAACATGTTGCTGCCCTTTGTCATCTCATTTGCAGCTATCTAGCCTCTCAAGGACCACATGTTGCTTTCATGAGCTATGCCCTTGGTCGGCATGATGCTTTGATGCAACCCTGGCGAGTAACTCTTGAGTGCTATATTCATGTATCATGGCAGACCTTCGGTAGTGTATCAACCCCTAGGGTCGGCATAATGCAAGAATACAGCCCTGGCGAGTTACCCACCAAGGCTGCATTTATGCATCGTAACGACCAAAGGCAGAGTGCATCAAAACAATATGTAACCCTTAAAGGGCTATCTAACCACAGTGGTGACCCCTATTGCCATCATAGGGTCTCAAGGTGATCCAATCATACGTTATTTATAGCGCAGGTAAAGCCGATCATGCGCAGTGCTGTCCACGTGGCGGATGCTGACCGCCCCAAGGTGACAATTACCTTGCCACCAGGCGGCTCTGACCATGCGCTATCATCCTGTATAGGGATACGCCTGGGTTCTCTGTGCGTGCGGCCATGTTGTTTCTGTCCTCGGAATTTCTCGCGAGATTCAGCTAGGTACAAGACACCCACACACTGTAGCTTGCCAGAAACAAGCTACATTCCGAGAGCAGAACCAAGATCTCACGGGAGCTGCTTTGCCAGCGTGCAGGTGTTTAACACGGGAACAAGTCCACTTCCGGTACAGCGCTATAAGGATACTTCTGGTTTATCTGTATGCACGGCCATATTGTTTCTGTCCTCGGAATATTTCTTGTGAGATTCAGCTGGGTACCTGACTATAACAGGTTATCATCAGCCCGGAACAAGCTGCGTCCCGTGGACAGAACCAAAATCTCATGAAATCTCACTGTGGTTGCAGGAACAAGTTACCTTCCGTTACTTCGCTATATAAAACCCCTATCATTATATACTGTGTTTATGTGGGTGGGTGGGAGGCGGTCTTTGTCTCATCATAGGCCTTAGTGAGCAATACAATGTACATAGATACGTCTATGGAATCACCTAGAAATGTACAAATGCGTCCATCAGCACAATAATATAGTTTATATTGCCCCTTTTCTTTACCAAGTGTGAGTCAAAACCCGGCATTTATCACCATAACATTCTCATTTATCTGCATTTTTCATAAAATATATCTGGTATAAAGCTTTTGGACGTTATGTACAATTCTTGATAATAGCCATCTTACCCTCATGTATATGTTGTGATAATGAGGGGTGCCCAGCACCGGAAGTATATGGACAAATGGAGACGCTGACAATGCCCTGTGGTGCCTTGATGGTAATGAGTATTAATCACACAGTGATATATAAACACACAATGTGTGATGTACACAGACAATGTATGGTAGAGCGTGCCACACTGTAGGCCTCTTGTCAGGGCCTCCCCAGATAATGAAGATAATAAAGCTGTTATAGATGTTGCTTACCAGACTTGTTACCAGGAGGACTGTGTGATAGAGTAGACTATGTCCTGTCGTTAACCCTTTAAGGATGGACCAATGCATTCATGCATCATGCCCTTGGTCGTCATGATGCATGAATGCAGCTCTGGCGAGTACCTCGCTGGGTTGAGATATACTCCATAAAGATCGACATGATGCACCAATGCAGCAAGGGTGAGTTACTCGCTGGGGCTGTATTACCGGGGCTGCGTTGCATAATCATCACAAATGTGTTCATTTAGCGGCATGCTGCCTTCAAAGGGTTATAACCCTCTGGTGGCTCCACAGTGCAACCAGTTTGATTTATATGGTCAAACTTTTGGATCCGTAGTTACTCATTCCAAATTGGCCATAGTATGTAGTAAATATCACTTCACGTGTAATATACATACAGTCAACTCTCTCTAACATGGTCACCTTTTGGACTTTATTAAAGTGACTACATTAATGAGGTGACATCATTGGAGAGAGTTCATGTTTACGCTATGTAGCAAAATACATGCACGCAGATCTCTGACGGATTCAATTGTCATTTGCACTGAAAACAAGAGGTGTAGATTGTGTGAAAAGGAAGGTAATTTCCTAACTATTCTTTTATCTAGTTGGTTTTAGAAATGTGTATAGACATAACATCTAATAGAAACCAAACTGACTGTGCAGGCAATGCACACTTATGATGGCTAAACATATGTGTTAACTGCATTAGAGAGAGTAATGTGGACCTATGGACTGGATGACTAGTGACCACATTGGTGAGGTGACCACTGTATAGGGGTGACCATTAGGTGAGAGTTGACTGTATATGCATATTTGGATCGGCTAGATACAGTACCATTGGAATATGAAGCACAGTATTGTTGACCCAATGCCACGCAGTTAAGGATTTCACAATACGACATGAACTGCCGCTCTGACCCATATTCGCCTAAACAAATCTATCCTAAGAGCATTCCCATTCCTCCCACCACTGATCTTTTCTTGGACACACTTCAACATTCACGCCTGACTTCTCAACACTTCAAAGAAAAGTCACCAAAAACTGTCCACGTTGCAAATACTTTGAAGTCCTATGCGTGTAAATGAAGGACCCTGGAGTGTATTTTTTCCAGGATTTGTCCTATTATTTACCACGGACCTGACCACTGATCGGCTCCTGGAGATCCACTCCAGCAAGCACTGAGTTGTAACCCTTTAAGGGCCGCAGGGTGCCTTAATGTGCTATGCCCTTTAACATCATGATGCATGAATGCAGCCCTGGTGAGTCACTCGCCAGGCCTGCATTCAAGCATCATGCCGACTCTACGGGGTTCAGATCCTCCCGAAGGGTCGGCATGATGCACCCATGCAGAACCGGCGAGTTACTCGCCAAGCCGCATTGGTGCATCACGATGACAAACTTTACCTTTTAGCGACATCCATCCTTACAGGGTTAAGCAGCAAATGTCAGTAGTAAGAAGTGAAATTATGGCATTTCCCACCTCTGGAGGTCTAAATGAATGTTGTGGTACAATGCTGGAGTCTTGCTGGAGAATTTTGCAAGATTATACTTTATTTATGCATTATTTTGATGAAATACTAAATCTTTATTCATACTTTATTTTCAAGAAAAGTGGAGAAAATTGCACTAAATTACAGAAGAGTTGAATTTTCCGGACCAAATGTTCGTTTTTGGCGAACAAGCATGGATGCAGCGAACAAACTGGCTAGCATGCACACAAGGGGAAGCGCATGAATCAGCCCAAATTCCTTCCCCCCTCCCCCCCTTACTCTTGATTTGAGAAAAACCAACCCAGATTTGAACATACCACTACGGTTTTATAGAAATATAAGTTTTAAGGGGCCGTGATTATACTTTATTTATACTTTATTTGAGCTGTATTTATACTTTATTTTGGTAGCGCTGATACTTTATTTTCATGAAGGTCCAGTAACAACAATGATGTTGGCAACTGGAAGCGCTAGGCCTGCATTCAGGAAACCTCAGAGGGGTTGCTTGGATATACCAATGGCATTCCTCTATTGTATGTCATTGGGTACACTCCCAAAGGGTCGTCATGGTGCCTTAAAGTTAAAGTGGCATAATCACCAAGCGTATCCCACTCAAAATTCTAGTACTGTTCTAGTTTACTATGTGGTTAAGTGCGAGTGGTGAGAATGCCCCTTTAATGCAGTCCTGGGCTGCATACGTGCCTCATATACCATCCAATCGTCTTTATTATGACCCCAAAATAGTATGAAATAATATACCAGGGGTAGACACTAACGCTGGCCCGGGAGCCAATGGCCCGTAGTTTTGTGTGCGGGCCCGTAATTTTCTCAGAAATAACCTTCCTATGGGCCCGGGTGGCCCACAGCAATGGCTGGAGAAAATGCTAGGGAAATGTATCTATATGTACATAGTCATGTCATATGTCGTTGAAAAGAGAAAATTACTGGGAAATTAGCCATTATGGTTAGGTTTTGATAAAATCGAATGAGATACTTCTGACTCTCTCACTAGAAAAGGTGAAATTATTGCTGGCCCATAGTTTTAGGTGCGGGCCCGTAGAGTTCTGAAGCTATGGGCCCGGGTGGCCCATGGCTAAAAAAGTTAGTGTCTACCCCTGTATACCTTATCAAATTTGGGTAAACATTTTTAAGCTTAGCCCTGTTTTATGTAGGGTGGGTAACCTGAAACACGAACACCTTTTTTCCCAACATTAATGATGCACGCCCACGCCATTCCTACCTCTAGAAATACACCACAATTTCCGGACCTTATTGCGGAAGTGACAGTTTCTGGTATTGTCCTTTGTCCTGTGTTGATGAGCCTGTTGATTGTATGTGAATATATTTATGAGGATACAGACACTGGGAATAGGTAGTGCCGCATATGTAATTGTTGACAGCTGAGACATGGAGGTAGATATAGGATGCCTACACTGATATTCTTTGTCTCCCTATACGACCAATCTCTCGGTCACTATAGGCTAACTAAGTTAGTCCTTTTTTGGCTCCCTATATGACCAATCTCTCAGTCACTATAGCCTAACTAAGTTAGTCTTTTTTTGGCTCCCTATATGACCAATCTCTCAGCCACTATAGCCTAACCAGTTTAGTCATTTCTGGCTCCCTATAAGACCAACCCAGGACAGTTAACATTGTCAGGTCAGTCAGTACAGACCACCTCACCTCAGTCTACTCCCATTTCAATGAGTTTTAGGCTAGGTTCTTTTTGGGTAAGGCATTAGTCATATGTTGTTATGCCCCAGTCATTTTAAAATAGCACTTGGTCATGCCTGACCAATGTCCCTATGACTAACCTGGGATAGCCACTTCAGACTAATGGCCGGGGCATTTAGATTTTCAGTGTAGGATGCCTATAGGTGGCCTTATCCGCTTATCAGTATTACATGTAGTATCATTACCCTAGTTCCATCTATAGATCTCTTCACAATACAGGCAATTGGGAATAGATCCACAATAATATTGCCACTATTGTACTCACATTGTGTGGTGTGAATAGTTGTATTCGCTACTGTTTTACATGAAACAATTATCCTTCATGATTTGCCTACATCCATTGAGAATTGTATTTAATATTTATGGCATGGTGGGCACCGTTAATGTCTTAAAAAAGAAAACACCACCCTAGTTTTATGATGGCTTAAATCGATGGTTTTAGTATTAATTAAGAATATTCTAAAACATTCAGTTAACCATGAGCTATCATAAGGGAGCACAGCAGGGTTATCTGCTGCAGCCCATGACGTCACCATTGGGGCAAACATGCCCCAGTACAGCCTGTATAGCACTGTTAGTGCACACCAAGATGCCCCTTGTAGTTTTCTTTGACACTGCTTGTCGATTTCTCTTGACAAGTAGCACCAAATAACCCCACTGAAGTGCCCCACATAATATCATGATGTTGTAGATTTCATATTTCTAATTAGAACCCAACAAAAGTAGTTTGATTACAGCCTCCAGGCTGAAACAAGGCAGCACCCAGTGTATTTGCCCCAATGGTGATGTCATGGGCTGCGGCAGATAAGCCTGCTGTGCTCTCTTATAGTAGCTCATGGTTAACTAGATGTGTTAGAATATTCTAAATTGTTACCAAGACCATCGATTGAAGTCATCATGAAACTAGGGTGGTATTTTCTTTTAACAAGAGCTAAGGCGGTCTATTTTACTGCAGTATAAATAATATCATACTTTACATCCCTGTAGATTCCATCAGTTCCTCAGTACAAACACAGACATAGCGACATACTATGGAAATTATGGAGGAGGAAATATGTGTAGGATATCTTACCGGCATGTTAGAACATGCAGAGATATATCGGTAATATTAAATGCACATTATGTGTATATATAAGAAACTAACCGATTGTCGCTGATGTAAATTTAGGATATATCCTAGCAATATGCATTAATTTGGCAAGTGAACAAGCAATTACAGTCTCATTGCAGCAGGCTGTGTGAACATATTTTGTGATCACATGTTTAATGAAACATCCGGAAGAAAGGTTTATATATTTGACGGCAGAACTGTGACAAAACGCCCACTTACTTAGACAGCTGTTAGAGACTCCATGAAGTATTCATAACCACTAGAGCAGGCCTACCACCTACAAACTCTGTAAGGAGCACGCCCCAAACAGTAGGGTAGATTCACGTAGCTCCAGCTGCAGTCGACTACATAAGTGGAGTCGGTCACATACATTTATGATTAATCATGCATGATAAGGCCAAAACAAAAAGAGGTGTGTTTCAGATAACTTTTTTAAAACATGAAAGTACTAGCCAGCATCTCTGAGGACCCTAAAATTGACTAGAAAATGGTAAAAATACAAAAATGTCTTAAGAAACGTAGGGTCTGCCATGTTTTAGATAGGGTCGGTCGGGTGACCTGAAACAAATCTTTTTCATTTTGGCCTAAGCTCACTGCTTGTCCTTTTTTGGTAGGAATAACGCTTAAATTATACTATCAAACACACATGGAAGGCTCAGCATGCTTGAATAATTACAAATGCAACTGTCCCACTTTAGGTCGAATCTACTGGAGAAACCCAGGAGGATGGCTATATTTTATTAACCCTTTAAGGGTTGCACAGACCTTCAATGTGTGTCATTTGATGTGATGATACATGAATTGCAGCCCTAGAGCTTGTCAGGACTGCATTCATGCATCATGCCGGCCTTACGAAGTTGATGCATTCCTTAAGGGTCTTCACGATGTATCATTGTAGCCAAGCCGTCAGGAGTAGTCTCGCCAAGGCTGCATTCACGCATCACGATACATATGGTAGATGGTACAACACATTAAAGCACTACGTGGTCCTTAAAGAGATAACATATATAGATTGATACTGACATATATGTGGTTCCCTCTACCTACCACCAACTGCATTACCTCGTACCATAGACTGACCTTGGTAGGGTTCACATGTAAACTGATGGGCGCCAGAGGACCTTATATAGGGAATGTTGTATCTCAACCCTTTAAGGGCAGCACAGTGCCTTAATGTGCTATGCCCTTTGTCATAATGATGCTTGAATGCAGCCCTGGCGAGTTACTCACCAAGGCTATATTTATGCATCAGGCCGACTCTTTAGGAGTGTATCAACCCTGTAGAGTCTGCATTATGCTTGAATGCAGCCCTAGCGAGTTACTTGCACCATGACAATAAAGGGCCAAATGAATTAAATCATTATGCACCCCATGTGAGTGCCCTGGGGGGTCAGTTAAGGGAGTGATCATTTTTTAACAACAGGGGGGGGGATTGGGGGGGGGGCAAAAGAATTTGGACCCCTTGACGGGGGGGGGGGGCAAAAGAATTTGGACCCCCTGACGGGGGGGCAAAAATATTTAACCTGTTTTGAGCCAAAAAGCCCGCCCATAACTATGCTTCAAAGGGCCCTCGCGCGAGCCGATTTTCAACCCTAAGGGAGGGGGGGGGTAAAAGATGTTGACCCCTTAACCAGGGGGGTGTAAAAAATTTCGCACGCTCAGCGCGGGAACCCGGTAACCCACCAACCCCCCTGTTGTTGAAAAATGATCACTCCCTAATCCCCACCACGGAGGAGGGACTGATCAATGTGACCCGCCTCCTCCCCACGGGCTAAGTGAGTGCCACATGTGGGAATGTAATTTTGTTGTAATATCGCCCACTGAGGTCTCCATGTCAGGCGGGGGACGACAGGGGGCAGCACCATTAGCGCGGGAAAAACAGTAGAAATGTCGTCTGTTTCCGGCTGCAACAGTTGTTAGCCCATTACCAGCGTTAACATGTTTACACATTGATTTGCAGACGCCACATTAGCCCTTTATGTGCAGCATTATGCTTTAATGCAGTATACCCGACAATAATTAGGCAGGCATCCCTGGCGGATAACTCGCTAGTGCTGCATCCATGCATCCTGCCACTTGAAAGTTAATGGGCTTAGATTTCTGCTTGTTAGGGCTGTATTTCGACACTGGAACATCAAAAAGGCATTAAATCACTCTGCTGCCCTTACATGGTTAACATCATCCTTGTACTAATGGGAACAATCCTATTGCATTTGCATAATTGTGTTATACACAAAGGTCTCAGGAAAAGTTCTGACAAATGTTTAGAGTACACGTGTCCTTCTGAATCGTATAAAAATAAATATGCTGTGTGAGTACCTGCCTGTTGTTTAGCAATCACATTTGTGATATAGAAAAACTATAGAGGGTGTAATAACTAGTCTTCTTTTTATTAGTGGGACAGAGATGCAGGAGTTCCTACCATCCCCCACAGATTTCAGTATTAAATCATGTTAATTCACTGCAAAAGGCAAACTAGCATAATGAGATTTTTGTCGGCTAGACAGAGCCGGGTGCGAGGCGAGGTTGGGGGTGGGTCTATGTCATATTATCAGGGAGGGAAATAGTTAACACCTAGAAGCAGGCTTCCTGAAAAGCCAGGCATATTTCAGGCTTATCCTGAGCACATGGGATGCTGAGAGACTCAGCTCACTGCTAATGTATAGGTGCTCTCAGTGCTATAGGTGATCCTTACAGAGCTATGGCCTTGGTCGTCATGATGCATGAATGCAGCCCTGGCAAGTAGACTTACGCATCGAGCCGACCCGTCGGGAGAGTATCAACCCCGTCGAGTAGGCATGATGCTTGAACGCAGCACTGGCGAGTTACACACCAGGGCTGCATTCAAGCACCAAGCCGACCGAGGGCATAGCACATTAAAGCACTCTGCGGCCCTTAGAGGGTTAATGTCTAGGTGGTTACTGGGCTGTAGTTGATGTGGAGGATGCTTACAGGTTAGTGGGAGGTTAATGGTGCTGATGTGAAACAAAGTGCCGCCTGGTGCCCGGGGGACCCTCCTCCTGCATGCTGGATGCTGCATCTCCAATAACACTCTCCAAGCCATGGTTTATAGTCCTGGGATTACTTCATCTCTGCTGAAAGGCAGCTGATCACCCTGGAAACTTACCTATGTCGTACTGGATCGGATTTAACCCACCCTGGACGGCTAAGACAAAGCATTTCACACCTTGGCTGTATTGTATACCCTTACCAGGGGCGGATCCAGGATTTTGGAAAAGGGGGGGCGTGAAATAGGCAATGTACTGGGGGTATTGGAAATTCTCACATTAAAATCTACAGAAAAATAGGGGGGGCGCACCCCGGGTCCGCCCCCCTCTAAATCCGCCCCTGCTTACAAGGTCAATGTCATTCTCCAAGCTCCAAGGTTTTATCGTCAACCTTGCGTATAAGCCGTTGCTAGTACGCAAGTCAGATTGCCGGTGCAGCTTATAGGATTGGCCCGGGTTGCAGCTTATACGCACATTTTTGCTACAATGGCACAGTACTGTTGTCACAATAATCAGAGTGCCAGTGCGACTTATAGGATAAGCCTAAAGTCTAAGTGCGGCTTATACGCTTATGCGCGAGGTAGTCCTGAAACTACTTTATCTGCAGATCGCCTTGAAAACCTATGGACTCTTTTTAATGTAGGGAGACAGACAGTGATGCGAATAGGAGAGCATGAAAGTAGTACTGCTTTATCTCCTTCTTCCACAGAAGAGCTCTTACTTAGAGTACTTAGGTTTAGGCAGAGACGTATCTGTTCATAAGGCTTCTATAGGAGCTCTTGGTGTGAGTAGATTGGAGAGTGGTCCCGTTAAGGGCCGCATAGCGCTTTATTGCATGATGTCCTTGTGATGCACACATGCAGCCCTACCGAATGGCTGCATTCAATATACATACCCACCCCACGCGATTGATACACTCCCGAGAGCTCAGCATGATGCATGAAAGCAGCCCTAGTGAGTGGAGTTACAAGGGCTGAATTCATCTATCATAACGACAAAGGGTATAGCATGTGAAAGTATTATGCGGCCCTTAAATGGTTAAAGACCCCCTGTATGGGCCCTATATGAGGACACATGATAGGCGTGCATGGCTACCGCTGTGTTTAGTAGAGTTGCTAATGGTAATAGGCACGTGGGGGCGGACGGTAAAGGGCCCTGAATATGGGACATTAACCCTGTAGGGACAGGCTGTTGATGAGATGCGGCATAACGTTAAGCCGTTATAGACTGTCTGTTGCCTTAAAGCGACATTTATCGTGGTGATGCACCAATGCAGTGGCAGTGAGATACGCAACTGCGTTGATGCATCATGCTGATCTTGTCCGGGTTGACATATATATGTATCTTGTAGAGTTATTTCTACCATGCCGCCCCACAGTGTGGATAACATTACTTTGGGGGCACATCAACACCAATACAGCACTGATGATTTACTCCGCAGCAAGCCCATAGTGGTGGCTCTGCTCTAATCCGACTGTTACTGGAGTGGTAGCAAGGATTGCACCTAGTGATGACCTTTCATTTGATATAGAGAGGAAGGGACAGGGTAACAGTGTTAGATCTGGTGGTTACCGAGGGGCATGCAGGTAGGTAGGATACACATACAGTACATGTCAGTCTTACTTCAATCAATAATATCAAAGTCTCTAAACTAAATCACTAAGGATATCTTTACATTAAAGGCATTTAGCGGCAAGGCTCCACGTGCACTTGACATTGTCTGTGCATAGGCTATCATTTATCTAGAGTTTATAAGCTATTTCGTGGGTGGCTATCGAATTTCGATAGGTTTAATTAAACTAGGCACTGATAACATATCTCACGAGGCTATGTACAGTAAGTAAATGATTTGGGGGTTATCTGACTTTCCTGGAGGTCGTCCCGATACTAGTCTATATAATTGCATTGATGTCACAACCACGCCTTGTTTCAAGGATCCCCCTTATTGGTAGAAGTGGTACAGTCAGCCCTCACTTCCTCGATGTTGGGAAGCGCAAGGAAACGTGTCTTAGGAAGCAAATAATCAGAGGAAATAAGTCCAAATACATTGCAACATACAAGGCAGTTGCAGGGCTCCTGTCGAGGCAGTAAATCTTCTAGAAGTGAGTATCGCCTGTATACATAAGGCGGAAGAGCAGGTAAATAAATGAGACAGCCTCCTGTGCCAGGCCCATGCCACCTGTGTCACACTCACTCCATCAACCTTGTGAGGTATCAGGCCTCAATGACCCCGCTCCCTCATCCCTGGTATACAGCAGGCATGGAACGATGTGTGAACCTCAAGGTCTAACTCACACCTGCCTAGGCAGATTACCCTCTCTTTGCATTATTTAACCCTTTAAGGACAGCCTGTTACAACAAAGTAACATTAAATTTTGTTAGTATGGTTCACCAATGTTGTTTAGGCCAAAAAAAGGTTTGTTTCAGGTAACATGGCAAGAAAATGTAGGGTCGGTAGGTTGGATTATTTGTCCTTTTTTCCCCTTTTTTTTTTAAACATGAAAGTACTACCCAGTATCTCCCAAGACCCTAAAATTGACAAAGAAAGGGGTAAAAATGCGAAAATGTCTTCAACATTGCATAATAAAATGTAGGGTCGGCCCTGTTTTGATAGGGTTATTCGGGTGACCTGAAACAAACCTTTTTTTTTGCCTTACTGGCAATGTATTAGTGTATCATGAAGACACGTATAGAATGTATTAACCCAGACGGGTTGACGTGATACATGCATGCAGGTCTAGTGAGTTACTCATCAGGGCTACATTCATATATCATGCTGACAATGGGAATTGCAGATAGATCCGTTAAAGATGTCATATATAATAACGACGAAGCACATTCAAATACAATCCTTAAAGGGTTAAGGGGTTCATGATGCCATGTCCAAGTGTAAATGACACTTGTCCTCTGCTGTTTGTTCCACTTTTTTATCAATGTCATTATTAGAACGCTGTCCTCGGATCCAAAGAGCTTCAAAGAGAAATGAACACTCCCCTTGACGGGCCAAGGACAGGGCATGTTCATGCAGATGGAATGGATGTGATTACTGCTCATGTTATTTATTCTGGACAATTAAAGACAAATCTTTCATGATGAGTTTTGTTGCAAAGTGCAATATTGTGTTTTAATCCTCCATTTGATTGGAATTCATTTTGACAGGCTAACAAACCTTGGTGAGATGGTCTCCAGAAGCAAATACTTGTCTAGCTGTCTATGGCCCATATAGTGCTTTGATATGCTACTCCCTCTGTCTTCAAGATGCTTCAATGCTGCCATGGGAAATCTACTCACCAGGGCTGCAATCATGCATCATTCCAGCCATTCAGGAGTGCATCACCTTGGCTTGGTCAGATCGTTGAGTACCTAGTCGTTGTTTTTCTCTATGTGACATGTCTAACCCTTTAAGGTCTGTATAGCGCTTTCACTGACTATGCCCTCTGTTGTCATGATACATGAACGCAGCAGTAGTGTACCAGCAGAACTGCATGAACACGTCACTCATTTGCACCAAGCTACCAAAATTGAAAAAACATGCAGTTAACTGGTGTTACTTCTAGTGGGTATAATGCCTTAATTTAAGGACTAGACTCTCTTGGTAGACACAAGGGCTAGACTCTCTTGGCAAACCCTAGAGGAGGCTGGGTTATCAGACGCCCGGCCCGGAGATGGCTACACGTCCTGGTGCCAGCCTCTGCCAGCCTGATTAGCCACAGGAGGAACCCAGGAGGAGACACCCTCCTCCAGGGCAGAGGCTGTGTATCCGCTTAGTTACACTTCAATGTAGGGGAAGGGGTTGGATCACGATCAGACGGCTTGTGAGTGCCTTCTCAGTATAGCATGTCAATACTGATTACTGAGATAATTGACTTCAATTCAGATGTTCAATTCATCCTACACTTCAGGAATATGTAGGAACCTCATTTAATTGGGAACGTAGCAGACACTCATGGAAAATGTGCACTACTCAAGAATAGAGGCGCTTGTATGGGACTCTAAATGTAGCCATTTAACATCTTAAAAGGGTGACAACCTACTTAATGTGCTCTGTTCCATGACTGCAGTCCCAGCAAGTCATATGAACCCGTAGGGTCAAAATGATGCATAAATAAAGCAATGGTGAGATACTTTCTGGGGATGCATTCATTTATCAACAAAGGACATAATAAATTCAAGCAGTATGTGTTAAAAGGTTATAAACCTAACTTAAGGAACTCACTTTGAAAGACTGTCCTCTCACGCATCAATGTGAAACTTGCAGAGAAGAAGTCCATTCACATATAAAGGCAGACTCAAAGTGCTATTCAACATGTCCGTCCACCCTAAGTCAATGACCGCCTCCCCTCTACTACTACTACCTCCACCGATCCCCACTCACACCCAGTCCAACCCTGGAGAGGGCATATCCCTCAGATCCTCCCCTCCTGCCCTGCTACCCTGAGAGGACACTTAACAGTCTGTACTGCTGCCTATATATAGACTTAAGGAGGAGGTACATCAGCGAGCCTTATCAGAACAGGGCCATATTTCAGGTAGTTAAGGCGAGATATGAGTAGGTCGGACTAGGCCTGGATAAGGTGTGTAGCCTTAAGATGTGTGCCTGCTGTAGGGTGGTGAGTGATTGATGCCCACAATAGGACACCCACTGGGCAGGCCGCCAGTGTGACTGACATGTTCACTGCTAAGGTGCCACTAGGGGCGCCCTGGGGGCATCCTCACAGCCTGACTGAGGGACAGCTTATTAACCCAGGAGGATTCATGTTGATTAACTCTTAGAAGACAAAGTCCCATATAGTGCATAATGCCAGGAGTTTATTTAGTCTGTAGGGTTAATATGATGCATGAATACAGTACTAGTGAGTTATACCCGTTAAGCCTACCGTCTTGTATCATGATGCAAAATGACCTAGCACATTAAAGCACTCTGCGGTTCTTAAATGATTTAAGGAAGGCTCATGCAGATCATAAACTGAGGTGATTGGAGAGGACAGTTTCTGCACATGATATCCTCATCATTCTGATTACTCCGTAGAAGTTGCTCACCCCAATTCCTCAACATCAGCACAAGAAACAATCAAATATCACAGGAGTCTCATTACCGTTTGGCAAACTTCCATAGATGGAGGTGATTTCAGACCTGCCGACGCTTGGGTAGACTGGCATGCAAAGGTCTAGATTAACTCTTTAAGGGTAGCATAGTCTTTTGCTAGTTCCTTTGTCATCAAGCATGAATGCAGTCCTGACCACCATGCTAACCCTCGAGGGTGTATTTATTAGCCCTGTAACTGTGCATGATGCTTGAATGCAGTGCTGGCAAGTTGACTTGCCAGAGCTGCATTCATGCATCATTGCAACAAAGAACATCAAACATTAAAGCCCTATGCAGCCCCTAAAGGGTTATCCTCAGTTATATATTCAAAGCGCACCTCTGTACCTGGCTAGCACTACTTCCATCCCCTGGCCCTCCTTGAGGATGGGGGTGTTGCTGGAGGCGTTATCTCCCGCTGCGTCTGGCGGCAGCACTTCATTAACTGCCTTTGTTTGTTCACGCCCTCACATACTCAAGACACAGATCCATCACCCCCGAGCTAACCCACCCAGGAGGTGCCCCTTCAAACTCACATCTAATCCCAAACCCATACTTGATCACCCCACCATTTAGCGGGCCTACATCTATTTGAGGTTTCAGGGGCTTTTCCCTAATACATCCATCAATATCTCAATACACTGAGGCTGCCTCTTGGTCCCACCTGCCGGTCATGTTACCAACACTTATTTATACAGAGGTGGCGTTTTAAAAGACGAGCCCTCATTGGGTGGCACCCTTGGGGGTGACTGACATGGCTTTCCTCTTGAAGGCCATGGTGTTGATGGGGTTGTTGTTGGTAGCTTGGAACTGGTGGTTAGAAATCATCCTCTGTTATTCAAGATGATCTAAGAGTAAATCTCCCGCACACAGGAACTGTAAGCAGCCTACTCAATTATATGATGATGGTAGCCTTAAATAAAGCTGCACTGTCAGCGAGTGCGATGCTGCTCGTTAGTTCATATGAACAAAAACCTGAGTGGGCTGCTTATGATATAGAGAGAACTGAAAGGGAAGTGTTTTTTGCTATTTCAAAGTTGTTTAGTATGTGTTAAACTTATTTTAGGGATATGTTTATGGTGATTATCAAGATGTTATCAGGAACAAACAGCTAAACTGGCGAAGAATGTTGGAAGTGAAAAAGTTCATCTCTAAGACGCATCAAGCAGTCAATAACATAGTTTCCCTCTCTGACGTACACGGCAGCTCTCAGTGCCTTCAATATTACTAGTCAATGAACATAAATCATTCATATAGATGCAGAAATGTGTCCTTTTTATGAGAGACACTTTCAGATATCCTACCGACCATCTAGCAGTTCACTTGTGAGGTCCTGCCATGGCATACTTGAGCCCCTATAAAGTTTGCTTGTACAGGTAAACCTGCATGACTTACACATCATAAATAGCTAGTTACATAAGTAGTCAACAGTGTATTATTAGTGAATTTTACATTTTATTCTTAAAGATTGCACTGCATCTCCGCATCCACAGGGAAGTCTATGTTCTGACCTCTCCCATCACCTAGAAACTATATGGTGCCCAATACCTTTATCAAACAGAAATAACCTTATGCCTTTGCGGGTCGGAAAGTGCTATGCCCTTTGTTGTTATGATGCATGAATTAAGCTGCAACCAAGCATCATGCCCGCCCATGAGGTTGATACACCTCTTAAGCATCAGCATGATGCATGAGTGCAGCTCTGGCAGCTAGACTTGCCAGGCCTGCACCCAGGGATCATGGCAACAGCTACTATGTGTCCCTTAATAAAGGAACAAATGTATGGCTGTGATCTAGTCTGACACAATAACCTGTAGACTGTCTCAATCGTCTAATGCTTTGTAACACAGACAGCTGCTGCACAACTATTGAACCAGGTCAGGAACAAGCAGGATACACGCTTATTTCAGACATTCAGAAATCGTTACGCCTGTTCCTTTAGGGGCTGAAATGAGAAGCTTTTGTGTCAGCGCCTGTTACAGAGAGCAAAGGCAGAACAAGCAGACCGACCTGTCAGGATTACAAAGCAGTGACTTTTATGTCAAAGCATTACACTGTGGGTGCGACAACATATTCCGTTTGCTTTAACATGGATTAGGGCAGATTTAAAACAAGTTTAAAAGACACATTGTCCACGGGGCATTATGCAGACAAGAAGGGGCTACAACAGTTTCTGATTTATTTTGGCATGGGAACATTCCATGTGGTATTCTTTTGACAAGTTTTGTTTCAAATGCAGTGTCATGTCCA
This sequence comes from Harmothoe impar, assembly GCA_947462335.1. Lineage (NCBI taxonomy): Eukaryota > Metazoa > Annelida > Polychaeta > Phyllodocida > Polynoidae > Harmothoe > Harmothoe impar. The sequence continues at coordinate 17,066,458 of OX381709.1, forward strand.
CTTAAATCAATTCAATTAATTTAGGCAGGTTATGTGATGCAGGTTCCTTCTAAGATGGGTCTGATTTCATCATAAGGTAACATTAGAAAGCCAACAGAGATGCCACTTTCCTACATAAATCCTTGCTTTCTTCCTGAAATTTCGTAATCATATTAATTCCCCTAAATAGTTGACCACAGATGCAGTATTTTGTGCTCTATTTGGCTCTAGGTCCAGATTGCATTGGCTATTTATACCTGATCTTTCCTCAAAGATTGAGCCTCAGATAAGTATGCAAGTGAGTCTTTACCTCAGAATAAGCCCCAAACCTTCCACCCACACAGCATACAGACCCTTGTTCCCCTGACCCTCTGCCTTCTACCTTTATACACCCAGGTAAAGGCTGTAGGCTGGGGACAGCATAGCTAAGTCCTAATCACGGGATGAGGAGTTTGTCTGCCAGCATTAGGCTTAAGTCACCTGAGTGGCTCCTCGTCAGAGGAGCAGCTTATGCCGGATCCATTAACGGCTGCATAGTGCATTAATGTGGTATGTGCTGGTCGTCATAGATGTAGCCCTTATGAGTACTCAAGCTTGCTTGGGAAGCTAGAATCCTGTATCATGAAGATGCTATACTCTAGTGTATCAACCACAGAGGTTCAGCATAATGTTTGAATGCAGCATTGGGTAATGACTCTCCAGGGCTGCTTTCATGCATCAAGCAGGCAAAGATCATCATGCATTAAAGGAATATGCCACCCTGAAATACTTAATGCATGGTTGTTTCTCTGTCTGCCCATGTTTCATGTCAAGCTGGGGGACCAGGATACTTAGAGTCCATTTATATATATAGTTCCAGGAATCCATGTCTTACTAATCTCATCTATGTTTTATGGCATTAAATAATCCAGATTTATGTCTATATAATCATCAGATATACAATACAACCTTTTAGGCCAAGTAGAACATGCTCATCCAGATCTAGATGGTTGTAACATATTTGATACATACTGTGCAGTCTTTCATTGATAAATGTCCTATTTTTCCTTGTCCTATGCAAGATCACATTCTCTATACCATCATGTAAATAGGAGTCATTCTCTGGCTCTTTGTTTGAGCCATTTATGTACCGTAGTGGCTTGAATAAGCTCACCTGCGCTTATTAAATTCAATGGTACCATTTACCCTGCGCTTATACAAGACCTGCGCTTATTCAAGATATAAAAGTTGCCTGAATCTTCATTTCAATAACCTCATTTACCCTGCGCTTATTCAAGCCACTACGGTATATGATAATGAAGACAATAATGTTTCCTGCGAGGCCATCATCAGTGGTTTATACATCTGAGCAGTATTAGTGTCTATGAACCATTAACATGTTAATACACTGTATAAGATAAATAATAGCATTTGTATTCTACTAACAGTTTACATATTAAAAAGCCAGATGAGATATGGTAGGTCGAAATATTTCATCCATATGGTTGTGATTATGGGGTGTGACAAAACTTATCACCAATTATTCAGACATTGGAAAAGCCTGTTTAGAATATTCTATCACATCACGGGGCACTGACCAGCTGCGTAGGAGTCACTATGGGTGATGCGGTCAGTCTGCATTACCCATGTCCAGATGCCCCCTGTTCTTCGCCGTCTTCTGAGGGTCAATTTCCACCTGAAAGCATCAATAATACAGGGGGTCCCTGAAAGCATCTGTTCCGATGTATTGATGAAAGATCTCTTATTTTATTGCCCATATATATTTCTTGATTTACAGCAACAGTGAGGAATGCCTCTTTCCATACAAGACAATTATTCTTTTGATAATACTGAGACATTTTTTGATAAGGTCAAGGCCCGGTATTAATTTACATAAATTCCAGTAGCCCGATGTTGAAGGTAGTATGATGAAATCATGTAAACATGTATCAAAACATGCATATGACACCTGTATGTGTATGTACTCTTATATGCATTTTCCCTGGAATTTATTCATTTGGTTCAATGTATTAACTCTCTTCATAAGATAACCCACAGCTCCAGAGGGTAAACATGCAGAGGTCTACAGGTCGCTATTCTATTGAACTATCAAGCAGAATCAGGCTAAGTAAGAAAGCAGCTTTAAAGCTCATTATAGCATTGTGTAGGCTGCTTACCTTTCTCGTGGGTGGAGGATTTCCTCTTAGATCATTTTGGATCATTGGTGATTCCTAAATCACTGGTTCAAAGTTGTCAACAACAACCCTATCAGCAGCAAGGCCTACAAGAGGAAAGCCATGTCAGTCACCCCCAAAGGTGCCCCTCAATGAAGGCTTATCTTCAAAAACACCCATCTCTTCATCAGCAGGGGGGGGGCTACGAGACAGCCTCAGTGCATTGAGATATTGATTGATGTATTAGTGAAAGGCTCCTCTGAAACCTCCAATAGATAATAAGTGTGCTAAATGGTTGTTGATTATATATTGGTTAAGTTTGAGATTAGGTGTGGATTTGGGGGGACGCCTCCTGTGATAGTGGTTAGCGCGGGTGTGATCAATGAGTGTTCTTATACACTCTATGGTGTGATGGATCAGCGTCTTGAGGTATCTGAGGGTGTGAACAAACAAAGAGGGTTAATGAAGTGCCGCCGCCAAACACAGCGCCTCCAGCAGGTAGCCTCCGTCCTCAGTGCTTACCAGGAAGATCCTCCAGCCTCCAAGGCATAGAATTAGTGCTAGCCAGGTACAGGGGTGTCGGTGTGGCCTATGCAGCAGGGATTAACCCTTTAAACACTATAGTTCTTAAATATGTTGAAATTTAAAAATATTATATTGGATTGAAACAATAAGTCTAGGGAATGTTTTACTATTATTATTCATCTTTGTCATTGTGATCCATAATTGCAGCCCTGTTGAGTAGGATGTCACCAGGACTACATTTATGCATAATAACAATAAAGGGCATATCATAATAAAACACTATGAGCCCCTTAAATGGTTGATCTACACCTTCGCATTCTAGACTGCTGCTGAGTCGACAGTTTTAAAAACAGCGCCATCTATGGAAGTTTGCCAAACTGTAATGAGACCCCTGTGATATTTGATCATCTCTTGTGTCAATATTGAGTGATTCTGGGAAGCAGCGGGTACCGTTTAATCACAGTGAGGAGGGTATCATGTGCAGAACCTGTCCTCACACATCATTATAGTTAATGCTACATGAGTTATTTTGGGTTAATGCTTAGTGCTTTAATGTGCCATGTCCATTATCTGGATGATGAACTTATACAGCCCTGATAAGGAACTCATCAGTGGGGTATCCATGTATCAAGGTGACTCAACAGGGTTAATTAATTCACTCCAGAAGGGTCAAGATGATGCTATGCATTTATGCATGATGATGGTAGAAGCTGCTCTTAGGAAACATGTTGTGCTTGAAGAGTTGATTAAAGTGAGTACTGCTGGGTTAATAACCTGTCTCTCAGTCAGGCTGTGAGGATGCCCCCAGGGCGCCCCAGGTGGCACCTTAGCAGTGAACATGTCAGTCACACCGGCGGTTTGCCCAATGGGTGTCCTATTGTGGGCATCAATCACTCACCACCCTACAGCAGGCACACATCTTAAGGCTACACACCTTATCCAGGCCTTGTCCGACCTACTCATATCTCGCCTTAACTACCTGAAATATGGCCCTGTTCTGATAAGGCCGGCTGATGTACCTCCTCCTTATGTCTATATATAGGCAGCAGTACAGACTGTTAAGTGTCCTCTCAGGGTAGCAGGGCAGTAGGGGAGGATCTGAGGGACATGCCCTCTCCAGGGTTGGACTGGGTGTGAGTGGGGATCGATGGAGGTAGTAGTAGTAGAGGGGAAGAGGTCATTGACTCAGGGTGGACGGACATGTTGAATAGCACTTTGAGTCTGCCTTGACACGTGAATGGACTTCTTCTCTACAAGTTTTACATTGATGCGAGCCTCTCAGAGTAAGGTCTCTAATCCTTTGAAGACCGCATATTGCTTATACTGCATTATACCCTGTGCTTTCAGGATGCAGGCAACTCACCTGTGCTCTATTCAATCATCATGCCAAGCTTACAGGGTTGATACAATCATGAAGGATTGGCATGATGTACATGACAACAAGGGACATGTTTTTATAGTTCATTTTGATTCCAGTTCTAATTTAGTCAGAATTCTCCTTGCTTGTTTAGTAGGCTCCAAATTAAGTAGGCTTATCACATATTCCCGAAGTGTTGGATGAAACTAAGAAGTGAATTAACTCAGTAATCAGTATTGACAAGGTATACTGAGGAGGCACTGACAAGCTGTCTGATCGTGGTCCAATCCCTTCCCCTCCCTTGACGTGTAATTAACACTTTAAGGGCGGCATAGTGGTTTGATGTGCTATGTCCTTGGTCGTCCTGATTCATGTTTCAGAAATGTAAGTTATCCACTTGGCAAACTTGCCAGTGCTGCATTCACTCATCATGGTGATGAAGCATAAAAGCACTATACACCCGATAGAGTATTAAACGGATACACGGTCCATGCCCTGGAGGAGGCTACTCCTCATGGGTTCCTCCTGTGGCTAATCAGGCTGGCAGAGGCTGGCACCAGGACATGCACCCATCTCCAGCCAGGGCCTCTGAAAGCCAAGCCTTCTCCAGGGTGTGCCAGGAGGTCAGCCCTTTAAAGGCAGCACAGTGCTTTTATGCCCTATGCTCTTTGTTCTCATAATGACTGACGGCCAGATGAATAATTCGCGAGGGCTACATTAATGCATTCATGCTTTATGCCTCATGGTGTTGATACACTCCTGAAGGGTTGAATTATGCATGAATGCAGCACTGGCAAGTAGACCTGCCAGCGACATTCATCCATGGGGAAGGAAAGCACATCAAAGCACAATCTGGACAGTGAATGGCTAGACAGGACACAAGTTTATATCAAAAGTATTAAATGTGTCATAACTTAACTTGTTAATATTTGTGCTGGACATATTTTCATGGATTTAATAATCCGTGAAATCAGCAAAAAAATGTACAGCCCAAACTAAAATATGTTTACAGTAGCATGTCCAAATGAATTCCAGTCAAACTGGAGATTAAAATGCAATATTCCACTTTGCATCAAAACTCATCTTAAAAGACTCACTGTTAATCGTGCAGAGTAAATAACATGGGAAGTAATCACATCAACTCCATCTAAATGAACCTGCCCTGTCCTGTTGGTCCAACAAGGGAAGTTTTCAGTTCGCTTTGAAGTTCTTCGGATCCAAGGCCAGTGTAGCAATGATAACATCGGTAAAAAATAGAGGATAAACAGCAGAGGACGAGTTACCCGTATCATTTACACTGGGACATGGCATGAATTGCTTTAGATGTGCCCTACTGATCATGTAGCAGTACACTACTTGCTACTGCCAAGGCTAACTAAGGATTTGTGTTGAGACGTGCATATCTCACATATAAAAGATTCATGATTATACATATGAGACACATTTGATTCACTTTTTAATCTGCCATTCACTGTACAACATTCAGGTACTCAATTTTAATATCAAAAACGTTTTCCTATAGATATCAGATTAACATAGAATATATGTTTTGGTATGAATCTTGAAATAGCCAGTGATATAGATCAAACAGATGAAATAGATAAATGAAGATCTTGGCAACATATTGCTGATCAATATTTGCTGACAGGTGTGGGTGTATGTAGTACTGAACAAGTTACATATAGATGTATGCTGAAAGGTGCCATCGGGAAAGTAGCCAACAAGTATAGCTGTTAAACCTTTAAGGACAGAATGTTGCCTTAATGCAACTTTTCTTGTCAGTGCCAGCGAGTGACTCACCTTCACTGCATTGCTGCACCATGTCAACTCTTTGGGAGTGTATCAACCCCATGGGGTCAGTCAGTATGATGCTTTATTTTAGCCCTGTCTGGTTACTCGCCAGGCCTATTCACTATTGATGCATCATCACAGCAAAGGGCATATTACATTAAAGCACTATCCGGCCCTTAAAGAGTTAAGATGTACATTTATATAATGTAGATAAAACTGTATTGTCAGCATTGTGAATTGCAAGTAATGACGAGACCAATTACAAAGCAATCAACTTTATATTGTGGAAGTGAATTCAATTTCTTTCCTGAAGATTGCACAGCAGATCTGCATTCATGGGGAAGGCTTTGTTCAGAACACTCCCACTCTCTATACTAGACACTATATTGATCTCAACACTTCTATGCTCTTTGTTAACATAGTACATGAATGCAACACTGCCAAGTAAGTCCCCAGTGCTACCTTCAAGCACACTATGGGTTAGTACACTCCTGAAGGTCACTACACAGTAATGCACTATACAGCCCTTAACAACCATATGGCAGTGTTCTAGTCTGACATGTAGAAGGTTCACGACAAGGACACAATTGTTATCTAAAGATTTCTAACAAAGAAGAACTGCTGCACAACTATTGAACCATGTCAAGAACAAGCAGGAGACGTGCTCATTTCACCCATTCAAATAATCGTTACGGCTTCTCCTTTAGGAGCTGGAATAAGATGTTGAAACACAGCTTTTGTGTCGGAAGAGCGGGGGCAGAGAGAGGAGTGTGCTCCTGTTAGGATTACAAAGCAGGGACTTTTATGTCAAAGCATCACACTGTGGCACAACGACAGATTCCGTTTGCTTTAACACGGATCAGAACAGATTTAAACTAAGCTTAAATAACTCATTGTTCACGCTGCGTAATGCAGACAAGAGAAGGACGCAAGTAGTTTCTGTTTTGTTCAGGTGGCCTGGGAACATTCCATGTGGGAGTTTAATTCAAATGTAGTGTCATGTCTGCTTAAAGTAAGTAATCTTGGCAGATATGTGATCCAGGTTCTTTCTAAGTGGACATCTACTTTGTCATAGTTTTAGAAAGCCAACAGAGATGCCAATTTCCCTGCTTTTGCAGAAAATCTTACCTAAAATTTCTGTTACCAATTACATCAAATCTCCTGCAAAAAAGTTGCTTAAGATATTTATCATAACAATTAATAAGCTTTTGATAAACGTCAATAACATCCTGATAAATATGGATTCTTCTAGCTGTAATAGCTATACATCTATACATACCTGATGTATACCATAATGGTCCCAGTCTTCAACGACCATGTTTATTCCTGTTGTCAGCAATACAATGCCTTAGATTAGCAAATCCGTCAGGAGTCTTAACCCCCTACCCTTCCCTGGCCCATTCCATCATAGCATACAGACCCTTGTTCCCCTGCCCCTGTGCCTTCCACCTTTATACACCCAGGTAAACAGGTAAAGGTGAAGTCCTAATCACAGGATGATAAGTTTGTCTGCCAGCATTAGGCTTAAGTCACCTGAGTGGCTCCTCATCCCAGGAGCAGCTTATGCCTAACCTTTTAAGGGCTGCATAGCACTTTGATGTGTTATGCTCTTTGTGTCCTGAAGTATTAATACAGCCCTGGCAAGGCACTTGCCATTGCTGTATCTTCCCATTATCCTGATCCTATGGGAATGTACCAAAACAATAAGGTCAACGCGATGCTTAGATGCAGTCCTGGCAAATTACTTCCCTGGGCTGCATGAATGTGAAAGCATCATGATGATAAACCAAATGATGCATTAGAGCACTATAGGCTGTTCTAAAAGGGCTTATGTGTGGTACTCTCCCTGTCTGCCTATGTTTCATGTCAAGATGGAGGACCAAAATTAGCAGTGTGGCTCTAACAGGAATGGGGCTTATACACTAGAATTCATATATAGTTCAAGAAATCCATGTTTTACTAATCCCCCCCCATGTTTTATGGCCTTTGGCTTGATCAAACTTATGTCTTCTTGATGTCAGTGCTTACATTAAATATGTATTAATATCTATATTTTGGTGGTTAAGTTGTGCCTCAAAGTCAACTTTCGACAATATGTTTGTCTTGATAAATTTATATATCTGCTTACATATCTTAAAGCCATATGAGTACAGGAAAGTATATCAAGAGAATTTATCCTCATGTCTTTGATTATTTGGTGCGATCAAGGAAATAATTTTGACCTATCTCTCAGGAAACACAGGAAAACCTTAGACACAGGAGAAGCCTTATTAGAATATGCTATCACATCAGGAGGTGTTAGCTAGCTGAGTGGGGGTAAATGTGGTTGATGTGGTCAGGCTGAATTTCCCATGTCCAGATGCCCTGTGTTCTCCGAAGGCTCCTTGGGGTCAGCTCCCACCTAAAAGCATCAATAAAACATAGGTGTTGCTGATCCCATCTTCTCCAGAAGGATCTCTTCCTATATTAACCTATTTATATGTCAATGTACAGCAATATCATTTGTCCAATATGTAGCTAGAAACTCTTTCATCCCACTTTGAAAAGATTTACTTCCTGCCTTTTCCCTGCAACCTTCTAATCTGATTAAATTTATTGTATTATCCATAAAATATTATCGAACATTGTAAGCCTTCATACATTTTGTCTTCCAAGGAGAGGCAACTCACTTCTGCTCCACACTAATGTGGTCGCACGCATAGAGATTATAACGGACAATTCTCAATACCAACATAAGAGGAAAATGTGATACCAAAGGGAGAATGAGATTAGATATAGAAAGAAAGAAAGTCTTGCTGTATTATGCATCAATAATAGTTTCGGACAGACTGGCATGGCAGGCTATGTTGTGTGTTTAACTTATTCAGTCAGGAACCTCTAATGCTGTATCCACCCATTCTACTTTACCCTGCACTTAAAAAGGACCTGTGGTTATTTCATATCCATTTTCAGTGATTGGTATTATTTCAATGCCCTCCACTACCCTGCGTAAAACAGAGCCTGGTCCAATTCCAGGACATGCGCTAAAACAGGTAGATATGGTAAACTCCACTAGTACTGACACTAAAATCTGCTTACTATGAGGTAATTCACAGAACACCTTTGGCATTTGGCTAAGCCCATTATTCCGCAGATGACCCATTTTCCTGTCTCTGATGTAGTTATTTGCCTGTCACCACAGGACGAGCAGGAGCAGGCCATATTTAGCTGTGATTAAGTCTCTGATCTGGTATTACGGCACCCAGAACTGATTACGGCCAGAGGTACCTAAACCATTTAAGGGCCACATAATGTTCCAAGATGGTATCGCCTTTATCATCATGATACATAGATGTGGCTCATTCGAGCATCATGTAGACACTTTTGGAGTGTATCAGCTCTTTAGTGTCAGCATGATGCTGAAATGCAGTGAATTAGTAACCAAAAATGCATTCATGCATTATGATGATAAAGGCCATAGTCTATTAAAGCACTATGCGGTCCTCGAAGGGTTAAAGCCTCAAATCGCCTGGTGTGACATTTTCACCAACGTCAGTGCCATGGTGCTCCACTCAGCCACATGAACCTCATCAAGGGGAGGCCATTGTGGTCTCCGCTCTGGTTTCCATCCTGGGTAAGCGGAAATAGAGTGTGCTGAAATATAATTGGACTTGACAACACTCAATTATAAGTTTCCATGGGTATTTATTCCCTCTGTTAAAGTATTAATGACGTTAGCTTCAGCCTGAGATATTTGATGTTCAGAGAGTGTGAAATGTAGAATTTGATTCCATCCCAATGCTTCATCCCCTTTGTGTGTGCCTTTTGCTGGCCATGGATTTTTAGATGCAGGATAAACTTGTGTTTCCCACACTTAACAAAGTGTATTGTATTGTTTTGGTATTCTTTTCAGTTTGGGATGTTTATATCTTCTCTTAATATGGAGGTTTTGTAATAGCTACAAAAGTGGCATTCATGATACTGTGGAGAATATAATTCATCAGCTATGAGAACCTATGATCACATTTGAAGGTTGAAGATCAGACAGATGCAACCTTTCAAGAATTGTTCAAACAATCAGATCATCCATCAGACATATCTATTTATTATGCCTAGATCTAGTTATAATTCAAGAGGATTATGTTTCAATAAAATTATTCAAAGTAAGTCTATTATTATCCGTCTCATTTGTACATCATACCCTCGGTTTATATGTTGCTATAATCATATCTCTAGGAGCTCAAGTTATTTGGCCTAGTGACTGTAACATCTGTCATTAACTATGAAGTACCACACAAAGGGAACTGCATACAGTCTGTGTTATAAGAAAAACAGTATCAAATGGCTCCTGTGATGTGGGTTTTACTATTCAACAACAGTCCAGCATTAAAGTATATATTTTATCTAACACACTGCATGGCCTCCACAACATGCTGCAGATGGGAGCACACTGTACGAAAACTTGACATTTTCATACTTTTAAGTGTGACGGAAATACGGTATTTTAGGCTTAAATACCATATTTAAGCACTTTTAATGGCATTTAATCCACCTTATCATGATACATTAAATGTCCAAGAAACCGTTTTTAATGGCCTTTAAGAGTACATTTAAAGGTCCAAACCAGACTATTTAAGCTGACTTAAAACTGACAAAATGTCATGAGAATACCGTTTCTACTGCACTTAAATTTCGACAAAATGTCATGAGAATACCGTTTCTACTGCACTTAAATGTTGACAAAATGTCATCAGAATACCGTTTCTACTGCACTTAAAACCGACAAAATGTCATGAGAATACCGTTTCTACTGCACTTAAATGTCGACAAAATGTCATGAGAATACCGTTTCTACTGCACTTAAGTGTTGACAAAATGTCATCAGAATACTATTTCTACTGCACTTAAATGTCGACAAAATGTCATGAGAATACCGTTTCTACTGCACTTAAATGCTGACAAAATGTCATGAGAATACCATTTCTACTGCACTTAAATGCTGACAAAATGTTCATCTTTTATTGAGGCAGGGGGGGGGGTCACGATTTGCATTTATTTCATCATTTTCATCAGTTCTGGGAGCCCAGGCTACCCCTGCCGGCATGGGGGGACTGGGAGGACTAGGAGAACAGCACCCCGCCGGCAGGGGGAAGCCTGGGGGGACGGCACCCCGTCCCCAGGCTGCCCCCTGCCGGCCTGGGGTGCCGTCACCCCGTCCCCAGGCTGCCCCCTGCCGGCCTGGGGGGACTGGGGTGCCGTCACCCCGTCCCCAGGCTGCCCCCTGCCGGCCTGGGGGGACTGGGGGGACGGCCTGGGGGGACTGGGGGGACGGCACCCCGTCCCCAGGCTGCCCCCTGCCGGCCTGGGGGGGACGTCACCCCGTCCCCAGGCTGCCCCCTGCCGGCCTGGGGGGACTGGGGGGGGGGCCCCAAGCTTCAGTAGGTCGAGATTGTCTGTAAAAATAAAAGCAAGTTTAAGACACAGCTATAATTCAATGATATGGTTGAGTACACGGTGCATAGTATACAATCTATAAACAATTATTATGCATTTATAAGGATAGTGTGACACATGTACATGCACTCTAGTCTGGAAGGCCGGGCTCCTCCTGTGACTTCTTTCTCTGGAATTGGAAAAAAACATGTATAATGTGTAATAAAAAATATGTGTAATAGTTATCTATATTATCCACAAACTAGAATGTAAAGAAGTACAATTAAAGTAATACAGTTAAAATACTTTAGCATGCCTACATATATATATGTACGATTATAAAGGATTAGTGCTTAGTTTAAGATGGATTATAGATACACACCTTCACAGTATTCAATTCAGATACACATGATAATATGCACATGTATACTTGTAACTGTAACACAACATGTACTGTCTGTGGTCACCAGGTGTGTGTCAGACTGCTACTGACTGCAGCTTGGTTAGTTGGGGTACCAGGATGTTGGAGTTGGTCACACCTGGTTGGCCACCAGAAGCACAGGCTATTGTCCTAGGTGCCAGGCTGGCTAGGTGAGGGCTTGCTCCAGACCAGCCTGTCTCCATGAGCAGTGTGTGCGTGGGGGGGGGGGGGGGGGGGGGAGTACATCCAGGTGTGACCAACTCCAACATCCTGGTACCCCAACTAACCAAGCTGCAGTCAGTAGCAGTCTGACACACACCTGGTGACCACAGACAGAACATGTTGTGTTACAGTTACAAGTATACATGGTACATATTATGAATATATTTGGGCTCTTTCAATGCGTCCTCCTGGTCCGCCCCCGGCCTACACACTTGTAGGGCCGTTCTGGGCTCTTTCAATGCGTCCTCCTGGTCCTCCCCCGGCCTACACACTTGTACTAGTTGTAGGGCCGTTCTAGACTCTCTCAATGCGTCCTCCTGGTCCTCCCCCGGCCTACACACTTGTACTAGGCTGTAGGGCCGTTCTAGACTCTCTCAATGCGTCCTCCTGGTCCTCCCCCGGCCTACACACTTGTACTAGTTGTAGGGCCGTTCTAGACTCTCTCAATGCGTCCTCCTGGTCCTCCCCCGGCCTACACACTTGTACTAGTTGTAGGGCCGTTCTAGGCTCTCTCAATGCGTCCTCCTGGTCCTCCCCCGGCCAATACACCTGTACTAGGCTGTAGGGCCGTTCTAGGCTCTCTCAATGCGTCCTGCTGGCCGTCCCCCGGCCTACACACTTGTACTAGTTGTAGGGCCGTTCTAGGCTCTCTCAATGCGTCCTCCTGGTCCTCCCCCGGCCTACACACTTGTACTAGGCTGTAGGGCCGTTCTAGACTCTCTCAATGCGTCCTCCTGGTCCTCCCCCGGCCTACACACTTGTACTAGTTGTAGGGCCGTTCTAGACTCTCTCAATGCGTCCTCCTGGTCCTCCCCCGGCCTACACACTTGTACTAGTTGTAGGGCCGTTCTAGACTCTCTCAATGCGTCCTCCTGGTCCTCCCCCGGCCTACACACTTGTACTAGTTGTAGGGCCGTTCTAGACTCTCTTAATGCGTCCTCCTAGTCCTACCCCGGCCTACACACCCGTAGGGCCGTTATATGCACCCTTAATGCGTCCTCCTGGTCCTCCCCCGGCCTACACACTTGTAGGGCCGTCCTAGGCTCTCTCAATGCCGGGGATTACATTTGTACACCCCAACATGTGTGAAATAAACCATAGTTTACTATATTTTTCCTATATTTTGATATAGGGCCAATGTGTGTGGGAGATACTGTAGTAAATTATAGTAACTACAGTAAACTATAGTAAAAAATACTATAGATTACTATAGTGTCAAGGTGTGCCGGAAATACTATAGTAACCTATAGTTTACTAAGGTGAACTATAGTAACAACAGATATAGTACAAAAGATATATTTACCCCCTCCCCCTTGATATTTGCCTCCCCTCCTTCCACCAGAATTCTTTCCCCTAGAAGTTTCCCCCCAAAATTCTCCCACAATATACTTATATGAATGGGGTATTATAGCTGTGCCTCTACATGGGTAAAATCCGACACGTGCGACACGGCGACACGGGGGTTTTAAAATCCGACACGTGCGACACGGGGGTTTTAAAAATCGACGGACTCAGACCTCTTTATTAAGCCCTAGTATATTCTATATGCATAAAAATCGACACGGCGACACGGCTCTGTGGCTAAAAATCGACACGGCGACACGGTCAAAATCGTGGGCACCCATGTAGAGGCACATAGCTAATAGTGCCTGGATAAAGTACATCTCCCATAATCTTAAAATATCTCAATGCACTAAAAACAGCAACTGCACTGTTTTCTCTCACTGTGTCCTCCCGGTCATACCCTGCCCTAGACACCATCTATATTAAAGACCATCTTTAATTTACTAAAATGCCAAATGACATTTGGAGTACATTTAAGTTACATTTAATGTATGGAAATCCCATATGACATTTTGAGTAAATTTAAAATTAAATTAAATAAACTAAAATGCCATATGACATTTTAGGAGCATCAAAAGTCCATTAAATGTAATGACAAGGTCGGAATGGCATTGTCATGATATTGTCATTGATTTTAATTGATATTTAAGCCACGTAAATGTCAAGATTGATGCAGTGTGTGTTATCCCTAGAGTACATTCTCTCTATAAGAGAGTCTTATTTATATCTCTACTACTTTCTGTCTGAATTCAGTGGTGGAAGACAAGGAAATAAAGAAAACACTGCCATACTTCATATAAAAAAGGAATTGCTCATGTGACTATCTATATTTTCGTCGTCAAGACTAATTCTTCTCAAATTCACAGGACTGTTAATTTGAATGTTTATGAAATTATATATCAAACGCTTCTGAAATTAAAGGCAATTTGAAAGTGGGAAATTTCATAGAAAAGGTGTAGGGACCAAAAAAGTGTGATCTGAAAAGATGGGTTGGTGCAGAGATGGAGTGGTGTCTCCTTGTGAATATCTGCACCTGTAGATTGTAAAATCCTAGACCTCTGGACCTAAATACGGCCATAACCTAGCAAATTACAGTGCAGCCCCATCTGACCAGGAGTTTTCAACATGTGGTGATAGGGTACAGCACATTGGGTCTTGTTTAAAGTGGGTATATCTGATTTTACTTTAAATTCTAAATCGTCCTTAAATGTATTTACAAATCTGTAAAGGTATGATATTTAGAGAATAGAGATCAATTAAAGGTCATCAATGGGTGTTAATAGGTCACAAAGGGATACAATGTCCCCAAACCATGGGCTTTTCTAGTGTATTTTCAATGGGGGGGGGAATAAAAGAGTGCACTCTTTTATTCCAGGATGACCATATTTTGGGCAATAAAATCTAATTAGAGCAAAATCGGAGGGAATTAGGGAGAATGGAACAGATAGGAAGTCAAATATATTATTTGTGAACATTTGGACTCATTTCTGGGGAAATCTATTTTTTGTCCCACACATCGGATGTACTTACTTTAACACAGGTTCTCTCAGGTTTGCATGCAGCTATTATTACATTCCTAGTGGTGTCCTGGTCAGTGTTCACCCCCGTGGTAGTTCCCCAGCCTGACGCCCAAACAACATGTGCATGTGAGTGGCAGCTATTCAATTATGCCTGCCTCCTGGTACCTAACATGGAAGGAGGCACCTGCTGTGTGTCTTCATGGTAAATTCTTAATTAGTCAGTCACTCGATCATGTCGTCTTTTGTGTGTGTCTCATGATCAAATTATGCCACCCACTGGAGTACTGTAGATGCGGTCTTATCGAGAGGTGTGCAGTGCTCGTGTGAAGAGCCCCTCTTAGCTTCTGCATTATTCACTAGAGCTAATGTGTGCACCTTGTGGGGTGGGACTTGGGGACCGTGCATCATTTCTTGTGTGTGTTTGTGTAGAAGTACACATTGTCAAATAACTAAATTCATCAATTGGGTCACTGTATACATTTATATGCAGTAACTGTTTCATCCATATATATTTGCCCTTCAATGAGAAAGTATCAAACATGTTGAGTGAGATAATTCTTACCCCTAGTGAGGAGCAGTGGAAGAAGAGGTAGGAATAACTCCCTGTGGGTTAATATTGTCAAATAATACCTACAAATTATTATTGATCAAATTTATGCAACTACTTAAAGAAAATCAATTATTGGTTAAATGGGTTTTAAATTTTAACCACAAATATGTCCCTCATATTGTCTTTGAAAGGAAGATAATGATCCAGGTATGTCTAAAAAGACCATCGAATCTGTAGAGCTCATCCATTCATGTGTCTGTGTAAGGTCACACCTGTTGCTGTTTTTACTGGAGTGACTCAACCTTCTAGAATGACTCATAGAGGGGTTGTGTATACACTGTGTACCACTGTAAATGAAGTGCACAACCCCCACTGCCCTTTTTACCTCCTGTATTGGCATGCGAAACATTTATAAACCTCTTGCATGAAAATAAGTTGGTAAATACTGCTAGCAGTTTCATGTACCATATAGCATAGCCCTATATTACTAGACATCTGAGTTGCTCTTTTTAGAACATATCAAACTAATTTGCAGTCCCATACATTTATAAAGGAAATGGAATGACTGTTAACTACACTATTAAGTTGTCTAGCAGTAGGACTAGGTAGAGATATACTATAGGACTACTAATGGACTTGGTCTGATGAATAAGATTCCACACCTTCCCCTTTCCTTTAACCTGGTGGGTTCTCATATCAGCAGACAGCCAAGATTGAGACTACAGATGCCCTGTTTGCATCATGATAGTGTTTGCATAAGGAGGTTAAAAAGGACATGCAACAGTTCATATAGCTATAGTGTATAGGGTGAGGGATAGTACTGCCTCATTACATAGACATGCAATATCAGGAACGTTATGTTTTAGCATATGAATCACATAGCAATATTGATTAGTTAATGCATAGGCTTGCTCAGATCAGGATAGTGGTACGATTGTCGAAAAAACACTTTATTAGAGGATATGTGAGCTGCATGGCAAGAAGGATGGCCAGTAAGGGAGTTTGGAGCAGGATAGAAGTAAAAATTATAGATTAAATATTAGGATACCTCTCAGTGTTTGATCTATGTCCCATTTTCTACCACCAGGGGTCAGACTGGGGCAGTCAGTACAGATGGTATTTCTCTGTCTCTAGCAGGGCCAGACAAGTTGAAGTCATACATCAGGGCCAAGTGGTGAAGCATTATCTGTGTCCCTCGAGGTCAGAACATCACCAGACGAGCTGTGACAAATCACCCCATCACTCCTGGCCAGCTTAGATGCTGAATTGACCTCTAGCAAATGCCTTGATAGAATCAATTCATACATATGTCTAGGCTTTTATTCATTGCTTCTCTTCAGTTCTGTCATCAATCATATAAACCACTAAATGAATTATTCATATTTGACTTGTTTAAATAGAGCCTTGAGGTGCGAGAACTTTAAACATCTTGTACAACATAAGACACTAAGGTGACCTTTCTACATGCCTGTCATGCATTGCCTCAAGTCATTTGTCTGTGGTAAAATAAATACATCAAATGATGAAGAATTCAGAGTCGCTATAAACAAAGCATCAAATTCACTGGCTTGCCAAATTGACTTATGCTATGACTGACTCTAGCAGAAACATGGACCAACACTACAATTAGTAAACCTATACATTATACATCTTGACAAAGCTCCAATGTGTATTTTCATTCGTAGATTCTCTTTCCCCAAGTCCCCAATCATTTTACCTCCCACAAGATGCTGGTAGTTCTAGAGTGTCCATCTAATGCAGTCCCCCATTAGCCAAGTACTGCCAATGGGGTTGATATTCAACATGTGAGCCGCATGCAGCCACAATTGGCTGGCCAGGCCACGTGATCAAGGATTAACATGAGAGGTGTAGACTGCAGGAGCCCTCTTTGGTCTTTCAGAGATCAGAGGAAAGTGATTCATGGGCAGTGTGACTAAATGGGAAGGTGGTCGGCCATACCAGGGATTTGTAGGCCAGGAATTCCAAGTATAGAAGGAAATTAACCAACTGGCCTGGGTGAACCCCCCATTTAGGTGCTAATGTGGCATTACCAGGCTGTCATAAACTAGAATTTTCATCAAAGAAGATTCAGTTGGGAGGGAGATCCAGGTCCATAGTCCTCAGTATTATATCAATGAAGTGAATTTCATGTGAGTTCTGATTACTGCAACACTGTATGTATGAGAAAGGACACTCCTACTACACAGACACTATATCGATCTCCACACCCCAAAATATCAGAAACATCATTAGGGCTGTGATCTAGGTCACCAACGTGTAGAAGATACAAGAGGGTCCAATTTTTTTCTCATCCTTTGTAACAAAGATAGGCTGCTGCACACCTATTGAACCATGCCAGAAACAGGCAGTTACATGTTCATTGAAATAATCATTACAGCTTCTCCTCTAGGTGCTGGAACAAGATGTTTAAACTAGCGTTTTGTATTGACGTGTGTAGAACTGGTCAACTGAGCTAGAATGTGGTGGTTGGTGGTCAAGGGCTGGGGGTCAATGGGGGTGATGTGGTCAGTCTGCATTACTCATGTCCAGGTGCATCCCCTCAGTGGCCTCTACTCTCCTGGTGCTCCAGATGGTCAACTCCTACTAGAAAGCATCAATAGATTATTAGGGGCTCTACTCCCGTCGGTTCTGATATATCCCAGAAAGTATCTTTATGTATAAGTTACTGTTCAGCAAGGTTTATCATTCATAAAATAGCTGTATTTTGCTTACCTATACGAGGCAACTCAGTGCTACTTTACGCTAATGTGCTAGCATTTTCTGGAAATTGTGATGGACAAGTTCAAAAACCAGCGTACCAAGATAATGTAAAACCAGTGCCAGAGGTGCATCTTGTATAATAGTTGATATCAGACATTAGAATCTCTCCAATCTCAGAGTCACTTCACATCGTTTTCAGGCCCAAGTTCTGTTAGATTTCCTGTTATTACTTCATATGATAATGGACAAAATATATTTACTCATTAAGATCATTTTGTATCTTAAAAGCACTTTCAAGCCAGATATTTGTCTCAACCTACCTCTTACAGTAGAATTAAATATTGAAAAAAAGGCATCTAGTTTCTGTCTGAAGTCTCCCCCATTCCTTAATTCAATGATTTTCCTTGTTCACATGAAGTAAAAGAGTTAGTTTTTTCTCTGTTCTGATATACCAAATATTGTATTGGACACAATAAGTCAATCTATATGCAAATACATTACCCATGAATTTCCTTGCTCTGGTTAAGGTTAATAGGAGAAGCAGGTCATCTTTCGCTGTGATTCTCTGGTCTGGTATTCCTGAACTGATTGTGGCAGGTAGTACCCAAAACCCCAAATTGCAGAATTCACTGTCACGTTGAATTTAGCTCCTCCACATGAACCTCATCAAGGGAAGGCCATTGTGGTCTCTGCTATGCTTTCCATCTCGGGAAACCAGAAGTAGAGTGTACAGAAATATAATTGGACCTGACAACACTCAATTATAAGTTTCCATGGGTATTTATTCCCTCTGTTAAAGACAAAGTGTTAATGATGTTAGCTGCAACCTGAGATATTTGATGTTATCCGAGGGTGAAATGTACAATTTGATTCCATCGCATTGCTTCGTCTATTTCATTTCAGTACTTCAGTACTATGTGTCTTTGCTTGTTGATGGCAGTATGACCTCCAGAAGCAGGATTTATTTTTATTTCCTTCAATTAGGGGAAGTGCATCATCAGTGGTGTAGGAAAAGGGGGGGGGGGGCAGGGGGCTCGGGACCCCCCAATCACTGAGTAGTGGGGGCCTGGATATGTTTGGGTCCCACCAAAATCTGTCCTCTAATATCATACACACAATATATTACACCATACACACAATTTCCAATGTTTGCCTCTCTCACATCGGGAAAAGTAGGGCAGAGCGGTCCGGGCCCCCAATCAGAACTAAAGGGGGGCTCATATACTACTTTTCTATACAGTTTCAATATAAGTGTGTAGGCCTATATGATACATCATACATAAAAGCCTATATAGATGCTTAAACTTGGTTGGAGTGTGGAGTGCCCCCCCCCCCCCCCCCAATGAGGATTTGCTCCCTACGCCTCTGATCATTATATTCCCTGCTGTATATATAATAAACAATACTTATCAGAGCTATGGAGAAGTGGAGGCATAACATATTACTGAATATGGAGGTTTTGCAGTACCACAACAGGGGCATTTACGTCAGAGAAGTAATTGATGCTGTGGGGAACAAACAATGAAAAATGGGAGACTATGATAAACATCAAAAGGTTGAGGATCAAACACATTTTAATCAGTGTCGCTCCCGCTTTTGGGCTTTGGGAATTGTTCAAGCAAAAAATCCTGTTGTCATTGAAAGAGCTTTATATGTTTTTATAAAAGTAGTCTTCTTCAGTCAGGCTTATCTCATCCGACAATAGCTTCAGGCTATATGTGGCGTGTATCAAATTTCCAAGGGATAAAGTTAAAGCCTTCTCCCCATATCCCCTTATGTCGTTATTCATTAAGTACCGCATACAAAAATATTTAACATCAGGAAAAAGAGACGCTTGTTTTGCGAGTCTGTGTTATAAGCTGAACAAAGTGAAAAAGCAGAATCAAAGGGCTCCTGGAATGTCGCTTTTATCATTGGATGGCAGGTTCAGCATCAAAGTATGTACTTTGTGAAACCGCAATGGCTGCATGGCCCCTGGGCCCTGCGACATACTGAGCGAACAAAATGTCTCATTCCTACAATCTGCCATGCCCTATCACTATACCATACTTTCATTAATGAGTGAGTCTCACCAAATCGATACAACTTTAAAATCTATGACCGGCTCACGTCTATGGTCTACTGACATCTATGACCAGGAGAACTGAAAACGGCTGATAAATAGTTTATATAGATATACAATGGACAAATAAGGATAGGCATGCATTAAAAGTGGTGTAATACATATTGGAGAGCATGCAAAAAAAGTTGAGAAAGTTACCCCAGTCACAGACGTCAGTGGCTCATAGAAGTCAGTGGGTCCTAGACTTTTCACTTGTACCGATTTGGTGAGCCACCAGTGTACAGTCGTCTTGACATCAGATGTCCGCCATTTTTTTCGGCGACTTATGATGTTATATGCTTCGAGGAAGTATATGAAAATTGTTGATCGTGATGAAATAGGCTTCTAAATAAGTACATATATGCTCTCCAGTGAATTTAGCAATATGTATTTATCATTGAGCATTGACTATTTAGAAAGCAAAAGTTTACTTTATCTAGTTGTAGTCGTTGAAACCTAAGCTGCCTTCTTTACAAAACAGAGTTTTCTGTCCCCCAACAAAATGGCGGCAGATTCAGCTAAAGACGAATTGGATAATACTTCTCGATGATTGCTGGTGAACTGCCATCAGTATACGACCGCACCTGTTGCTGCTCCTATTTCTTCTTATACAGGAGTGACTCATTCATCCAGAATGACTCATAGAGGGTATACATGTCTTATAGACGACTGGATATCATGAGAATTGAAGTAATTGATGCCGTGGGGAACAAACAAGGAAAAATGGGAGACTATGACAAATATCGATTTGGCGAGACTGAGCCATCAGTATACAGCCCCACCTGTTGCAGCTCCTATTTCTCCTTATACAGCAGTGACTGCAGGGACATGCAGCAGTGACTCCGCAAACTGCTGCATGTCCCCAGCCACATGCTAAGAGAACACATGGTTTCATCCCTAAAATCCACACTCTGCCATGACCTATCACCGAAAACGTTTTCTTGTCATCTTTACATCAGATGTCCGCCATTTTGTTGGGCGATGTATGATACTATATGGTTCGAGGGATAATTTGAAAATTGTTGATTGTGATGAAATGGATTTCTAAAATAGTAAATGCTCCCCAGGGAATCTAGAAATATGTATTTATCATTGTGGATTGACTATTTAGAAAGCAAAATTCTACTTTATTTAGTTCTAGTCGTTGAAACCTAAGCTGCCTTCTTTACAAAACAAAGTTTTCTGTCCTCAAACAAAATGGCGGCAGATTTAGCACACAGCGTCCCCTACATGCGAATCGGAAAATACGTCTCGATCATTGCTGGTGAACTCCCATCAGTGTACAGATCCACCTGTTGCTGCTCCTATTTCTTCTTATACAGGAGTGACTCATTCATTCAGAATGACTCATAGAGGGTATACATGTATTCTAGACGACTGGATATCATGAGAATTGAAGTCAACAATCACCAGCGTTCTTTTTACCTGTCTGTATTGTCATGCAATACGGCGATTTACTACAGATGTTGCATGGATATTAGTTGATAGGTACAGCTGAGATTTATATAGCATAGCCCTTTACAACTAGAAATCCTACTGTATAACTGAGTGCAAATAAACATCCCAGTAAAGACCTTGTTAAGACAACCCACGAAGGTCTGCACCTTATAAATAGGAGATAGTGTTATATGCTATTCACCTGATTAAAGTGCCCTGGAGTGAGATAACATATATGGTACTACATGTGGAACATCTAAAAGGTTTAAACCTTCTGCTTTTCTTTCCCCGGTGGAATTTAAAACCATCCGCAGGCAAACTAGATCTCGCCAAACGTCCGTACAAGAAACTGCCAGACAGTGTAACCCTCTGGCGGACTATGACTCTTGTCAGGTTAATGATCATTTAGATAACAAGAACACAAAGAAAGTTTCACAGATGTTGCCCTTATTTATTACGGTTCAACACACAAAGTCAATACCGCTAAACCTCATGTATAAGACACAGCTAGTACGCGAGTCAGATAGGCGTTGCGGCTTTTAGAGTCAAGGTGTGGCGTATGCGCAAGTTTCTACTACTATGATACAGTACTAAATGCACCACAGATCAGATCACCAGTCCGGCTTATAGGATCGGCCCAAAGTAGGGGTGCGGCTTATACGGTAACTCCCAGCAATCTATGGCTTATAAAATGAAAGACTTCCGATCAACAAGTATACAACGCAAGCCAGAGATGCAGACATTCATAAACCCAGACACACTGGAGGTTAATCTGCTACAAGCTGCAAAACATTGCAATTACTGCAGCATCCAGACTCTAACGGCAATCTTTGCAATCAGTTTGAAAGATCTCCACGAGGGCTAATCCTGGGAGGTCTATCATTAATTGCTTAGACTATGCGGGAGCTCTGTTATGCCCCAAAGCCAGCCATTGTATAAGGACCACCAGGGTGGTGCACCCCCCTCACCCCCCCCCCCCCCCCCATGATGCACTAATTGAAGCTTGTTAGTGGGCAGACAGTGCCTTTGGCTGATTAGTCCCCTTTAAGGACGTCATAAACCATCAATGCATCATCCCAGTTAATAAGAAACGTTATACAACGTTATACATAACGTCTCTCTATAGCTCCTTATTATGGCAAAAACGTTAACAACATTATTTTGACGTAAAATAACATATTTTTGCTAGCTTGGGCGCCCTTGGTCATCATGATACATGAGTAACTCGCCAGCACTTCATTCAAGCATAATGACGACCGTATGGGGTTAAAACACTCCCAGAGGGTCGACATGATGCATCATTGGTGAGTCACTGCATTAATGCATTATGACGGCAAATGTAGTCTTTTATCAGCATGTCGTCCCTAAAGGGTTGGACCAAATGCCTATAATTGCATGGTTCACTGCCAGACACATCAAGAAACTTTAAGCTTCAAATCACAACAGAGCACATTAATTTGGTTAACTCCTGCAGGTTGTTTTGATAAGAACTCAGGTGCACAAACAATCACTCCATATATATAAGCTCCTGGAGAGCAATAGCAATATAATTGTGATAAAGGCACCTACGGCTCCCCGCTGACACCCCAGGAAGCAGCTAAACCCTTTAGTGGCTGCATAGTGCTTTAATGGGGAATGTCCTTTGTCGTAATGATACATAAATGTAGCCCTGGACCTCAGGGTTCATACAGACCTTATGGGGTAGGCAAGATCAATGCTTGAATGCTTAATGCTTGAAGACCATGGATACATTCATGCATCCCGACAATAAATGGGAAACTACATTAAAGCACTATGCGGTCCTGCAAGGGTTATATTAATGTCCTGGGAATAAAGTTTACTTCATCTGGCACTGGCAGCTTCACTCTCACCTTTAGGGGAAATGAGGAAAAGCTGCATTCGGCTGTGTGCCTCCTGGCTGGGGGTGATTTGATGAGAGTTAATAAGACTGATGGATAAGTCTTAAGGCCCCCAACTAATGCCACTCTCCCTCCCACATAGTTTACACCTATATATATATATACAGGTATGCTTTACCAACTGGTAAAAACTGATTAAATAGGTATGACCTTAAATGACATTAACTCCCGGGAGGGCACTCAATTTCATATTGACACAGGTGTGCGGCTGGAACTCTGACTACCCTTACTATTTGTGAGAATTACCGTTCGTTACAGGAATTTTATTCAAAATTCACGTTGTTTTGCATTAACTGTACATACAGGCCCTGGCTAGTTGAATTCTTATCATCAGGTAAACTAACTTTGAAAAGGGCTGCTTTCCTAGACATAGCGCGCATATAGGCATGTCAATACTGCCGGCGGAGTCTAAATCTAGCTTGGGCAATACGCCCAAGCTAGATTTGGGTAATATATTGTCAATAAGACCCAATAAACACTTTACAAAAAATTCATAACATATCAATCACACTGCAGTATTGATTAGTTAATGCATGAAAAGCTGAAGTGACATATACCTTCCTTAGAGAATATATGTACAAGCTGGATGACAGGATGGACGGGAGGTGTTGGACAGGGGAGCTATGGGGAGAGGGTGTTCATATCAGCATTTGATCTATGTCCCCTGGTCCACCACTAGGGGTCAGAGTCACCCTGCCGGCAGTCGGCGCCAATGGTATTTCTCTGTCCTTAACCCTGTAAGAGCAACATACTGCTTAAAGGGGTTCACATGATGTATAAATGCTGCCATGGTGAATAGACTACCGTAAAACCTCGTGTATAAGCCGTGGCTAGTACGCGAGTCAGATCAGCAGTACACACACAGAAAAGTGAGAGTCATTGTCGCTAAAACTACCCTCACCTGAGGGTCGCTAAAACTACCCTCACCTGAGTCCCTCAGGTGAGGGTAGTTTTAGCGACAATGACTCACTTTTCTGAGGGTGTACAGCTTATAGGATTGGCCCAGGGTCAGGGTGCGGCTTATACACAGATTTTTGCTACTAGGGTACAGTACTAAAGGTGCAACTTTTAGGACCGGCCTAAAGTCGGGGTGCGGCTTATACGCCAGCTAGGCTTATACGCGAGGTTTTAGGGCATAATGCATTAAAGCACTATGCCCTCGTTAAAGGGTTAAAGGGTTAAAGGGACCAGACGGCTTGGGATCAAATGTCGATGCAAAGGGCTGAAAGCATAACCTGTGTCCCCAGTGGTGGAACATGGCCAGACAGACCTGTGAAAGATGACCCCATCAATCCTAGTCAGCTCATGGTATATATATATATATATATATATATATATATATATATATATATATATATATATATATATATATATATATATATAATATATATATGAGAAGCTGAATTGATCTCATAGCAATTACTTTGATAAAATCAATACATAAATGTGTCCAAGCTTTATTCATTGCTTCCCTTCAGTTGTGTTATCAATCATATAAACCAATGAATTATTTGTCGGGCAATTGAAGCAATATATAAAATGATCCCCACTTATGTTACATGTATTATCTTATCTTTATCAAGCTTACTTGTCAATCATCGGAAATGATATTTAAAGTCATGAGAAAATGTGTTCTGTAAGCGTATTTTATTTCCCGTGTACATATTTTCTCAAATTTTGCAGTGAAAATCTGCGGAAATATCTACAGCGCAAATATTTATCCAGCATAGTAAACACAACTACCATTTTACAAAATCCGTGAATTTATATATAATGCAAAGTTATACTTTTTAGCAAATTAGCGAAAGTTTATATATGCGGGAAAATCACTCCGGTAGGAAGGAAGAGCAGCTCACAGAGGAAATGGTTGTGTTTTACATGCCATAAGATACTGCACAGCACTTTAGGGATATGAGCAGGTTCCGGTCAGAGAAAATGAACCTCAGAAAGCTGAAGCTCAGTCAATAAAATGGTAAAGTGCAGGTAAAGAGATGTAGGTAAAAAGACACCACAGGCAGAAAGGGTGGCTGTTCAGTGGTGACATTACCCAGTGAGTGACAAGGCTGAAGGATAGTGGTCCCTCCCTTCTAACAGGGGCAGCCCCTGTAGGTGACCATAGTTAAGCCGCCCCGGGGTCTTAACTGAGACCAGGCTTCAGGAAAGAGATCTCCGGTGCATTTTTAGTGCTTAAATGAAAGACCCCTCACCTGATCGGTGAAGCGCTCCTACTTTCCAATGCCTCACCTCTACACACCCTCTTTGCCGTAGACTCGGTCCAGTCTGGGACCAGTAGCCATCAAGCCTACTCTGAGCTGCGGTCTCTAATTGACGCTATCTTGGTGACACTCTGAGGTAGGGGCCAGCTTGTGTTGTGACAGAACGCAGCAATAGAACTGTTAAAAACAATAAGGCATTGCTACCAGTCCCTAAGTGAGAGCATTGGGATTGGAGCTAATCTCTCACTCCAACCTTTACCTACTGGACAGAAGCAGGCTCTCATGGGCTCTAAGCACTCCTGCTGGTGTCAGTGCTCCAGGGTAGGGGATAGAGGCTGAGGTGTAGGGTCTATAGTGAGGATTCATATGGGCTGTACAAAGGTCTTTACATGCAGTGGTTGCCCCTCTCTGTGTGCAGTATTGATGGAGGTACCTTGTTGTCTGCTTATATAATCCTTGTGTCTGCACATAGTAGATGTTTCCTCCTTGATGTGATATATAAGAGGTATCTAGCCCACGGTTAACTTGTTTTATGACTGCGTGGTTTAAGACAGACTCCCTGACATATTGTCAAGATTATTTATGCAAAAGCTGCTGCATTGCCACCGATTAGTCTTCTGCCAGTGACATGTAAACATACACTGTCCCCTGTACAATACAAGACATTGAGCTGCATATTTTAGAAGGCCACCATGCACTGCCAGCAATTGTTTCTCCATGGTAAATATACAGATGATGAGTGCAGACAAGCTTGTAATTTCCCCCATACAGTCACTGGAGATTAAAACCTTATCACTGCAATGAAGAGAAAATGACTGGCTATAGCTTTTACAACCTACCAATGCTATATTGAGTGGAACCAGTATAGCCATGGAGAAAATACACAGCTGTTTCAATTCCTAAAATCTTTCATGCACAATTTCATTGGACTTTTTTTCCAAGGTTGCAAATAATTCATTCTTCCCACAAGGATCTGACAGTACCAGTTCAGCGTCTCCTGGAGTGTCTCCCTGTTGATTGGTTGATAATGCCCATGTGACCCTTGCGGGTTGGGATCACCTGACCAGGTCAGGGTTTTACATAACAGGTTGAGACTGGGAGAGCCCCTTTTGGAATTGGCAAGATCCGATGGGGGTGACTCATGGGTCGTTTGGGCTGAAGGCGCAGGTGGACTGCCATGTTGGGGGATTTGTAGGCAGGAGTTCCAAGTACAGAAGGGAATTTTATCAAATGGGCCTGGTGAGCCCTGGCTGATGTGCCATTACTGGACCAGCATGTAGTGCAGTTCTTATTCAAGGTAAAATGATAAGGCCAGCCAGGACTAATGTTAAACCCTTTAAGGGCCATACAGTGCCTTAATGCATGAAGCCCTTTAAATGCAGCCATAGCACTTAACACACTCGTACTGCATAAAAGCATCATGTTGACTCTTGATACATTAATGCATCATATCCTTGGTCATCAGGATGCATGAATGCAGCCCTCGCAAGTTACTCACCAGGCCTGAACTCACTCGTTATGACAACCAAGATCATAAGACATTATTGCACTATGCGGCGCTCAAATGGTTAATGGGCACTTTATTATCTCGATAAATCAAAATGGGAATGTGTACTCACAAATATTTTGAATTATGAACTTGATAAAGGTGCTTGAACTGGGGGCTGGGGAGAATGGAGAATTGGTAATGACCAGAGATAAATCACTGCAATAAGCTTGAAGCAGTCTAGGATGGAGAGGACAGGCACACAGGGTGTGGGTTAGGGAGACAGGTCATCAAAGGGCTCTAAAGGCGGCAAGCACGTGGTAAACAAGCGCTACCTACTTGAAAGGACACCTTAGGTGATGAATAGGAGGCATGGAGATAAGGAAAGGATGTGACCGTGCAAGGGAGTCACCTTGGTGCCTCGCACTAGGCTGTTAATAAGTCAGTCAGATCGCAGGGTTGGGTTGATGGATGCTGGGTGGAGTAATGTAAGGAATGAGGGGAGGCTTTTTTGTAGTACATAGAAGAAGGATGTTTTTATTGTAATGAATGATTCATTCGTTATCATTTGTGTATGCTGTATCTAATTAAGAAAAAGAATATTGGTGAAATGAACTAAACCTGTGAGAAGGATGTTTTAGTTGTTATGATTCATTCACTGTCATATCAGTTGTCGCTGTGTATTTGATTACAGAAAAAATGTATTAGGTGAAATAAACTATAGCCACATTTTAGTACAAATGCTCAGGATCTAAAGCACTGGAATAGTCATTTCACACACTATTCAATGCTCATGATACAGATATAACGTAGAACAAAATATAAAACCATGAAGCTTATATGAACCTCTATTACCATAAAGGCTATTACACTGTGCCACATATGGTGGCCTTCAGTATTGCCAGCACGTCCTGTGGCACATGTGTGTCCTTTTTCCTACAATACCTCCCTCCATAATTTGATATATCCAATACCCTTTTCAAAAATGCCAAAGCTACAAACCTATGTCATACCTATACATATACATCAGTTAGTATGTACATACCATACATTCTACATAATTTAAACACAGTGCAGTCGGCAAAAGTCATGAGCACATTGCCAGTAGTTAGAAGTTTAGTTTGGCCCAACCATTGAGATATTTTGGGGTATCTGTAATCTAATATTCTGCCAAAATGGAGACTTTACACTTATCAGGCTAGAAGCACTAATTACGTAGAAGACAGTAAGTGTATTACAGAGGCACGGTAAAAGAGAACTGCTTACGTGCTATGCCATGCTGCAATATAGAACCTTTTAGAAGCTTGCATTAGTAAGTCCTCTGTAGCCACCTCTCATGTAATACCGAGCGAGTTTTAACATCTCAGTCATTAGAATGCACGCCTCGTTATTACATTATCTGGTGGGCCAAAGCATTAATGTGGTCGATAAGTGCCACAGCACTGACCATTTTAGGGCAGCATAGTGTTTAGGACTGAATAAACACAATAGTTGCTCTCTGCGGCATCACATCCTGTTCCAGTTTATTTCGGAAAGGCAATTTGTGAGGAATAAAGTAAAAGAGGTGTTCTCCCTAAGTTTCCCATGCAAAACATGTGGATTTCTATCCCGCGGCAAAGGTATTGCTCATATTCAGAAGCAAAGGGATTTATTAAAAGGTGTGTGGACTTTGTAACTCTACACCAGCACTGTGTACAGAGATTTATTTAAGCCACTTACCCTTCTGCTGTAAGGATACAGCTAGGAATACTGCTGCTCCTCTGATTCATAATACTAAACAGACTTATCCCCTCGAAATCGTTCATACAGAGTATGTGAATCCATAGACAGAAGTCCATCAGATTTGATCCAAACAGACTTTTTCTTTCAAATTTGGCCTTAGCCATATTGTCTCAGGTGCAGCTAAATAAAATAAAATGTAGAAGTTGGTATGTCAGGCCTGTTGAAATTTACAAGCCACACTGCTCTTTTGAGGCTGTGTATTTGCCTGTATTGTCAGGCTATAGGAATATCTACAAAAAATATGTGTTATACAAATATAAATTTTACAGGTATATCTGGCAGACATGTGGTCCCTCGTGTTCCGCACTCTGGAGAATGAACAGTTGCTGTAGTCTATTATAGCAATCAGTGCATTTGATTGAATTGTAATTAATGTGAAGCCCGTACAGGCAGCTCTGAATAGGCCATGTAATTAGGAGATGCTCAAAGTAAGTCCACATTGGGCCAGGGTAATTGTACAACCTAGGCACTGGATGTGACCCGCCCACACTGTCAGTCTTTATATTAGGACCATCAGCTTAGGGTCCCCATTGTGAACACTGTGGCAGGAATGCCAAGTGATTTTTTTTGTAATTTTACGATTTCTGGCCCGAATTACGACCATTACGATTTCTGCTATCAAATTACGATTTTCAGTAATTTGGGAATATCCCTCCCCATTGGACCAAGGGGTAGGAAAACGGGTACAAAAAAAGAGATCTGGGATAAAACCCCTTTGACCCCCTTCTTTTGCAACTGCTCACCACACCCCTGTCAACAAACTGGTCTGTTTTAATGAGTATGAGTAGGCATTGTATATGGAGCATAAAGAAATCATATATGTGTAAGATCATTCTAAAGGACATACTATTGTTACGATTTTTGGTTAGGATTTCAAGCAAAAATGGTTACGATTTTGGGGCCTAAAAATCGTAACAAATACGATTTTGGGGGTGAGTAACTTGGCATCCCTGCTGTGGGAGATAATTGTAGGGGCCTATACAGTGCCCTTGGCAGTTTTGATTGTGGCCATTGTGTTGCTTGTTGGCAGCTGCAACGAGACCGTAAGCTATATTTTAACAGGAGCGCAGTGTTGAATGTGCTGAAAGTTTCAATATATACAGCAAAGTCGAAATAAACAACGACCTATGATATCCCCGAGGCCAATCACAAAACTATTTTGATATAGACACCCAGGGCTCAATAGCAACAGTCCCATTGAGCTGCAATGTTTTGTGACCTGAGTCAACTTCTCTTGTACACTCAGCTTCACTCATTGGGAAATGTGGAGAAGCTGCATTGAGCTGTGTACCTCCTGTCTGGGGTGACTTGATGAGAATTGATAACACTGATGAATAAGACCCAAGGCCCCCAACTAATACCACGCTGGCTCTTCCCACCTAACCACATGGAGATGCAGGGATTAACCAGCACATTTCTCACTCTGGTTAATGAGAGGTAAACAGATTTTATTAGCTCCTTAGCCTATTAAAAGAAAAGAGTATCGTATTTTCAACCAAGTTTGTTTCAAAGCAGCTGTGATCCTATTACACATCTATGAGTGCCATTCATCCAAAGGTTCTACATTTCAAGAGTTAAATAGAAAAGAACATGCAACTGTTGTGCCTGAGTGGGGGCTGCCATTTTCTGGGCCACTGATGTCACAAGTGAACATTCTGCTGGGGCAGCAATGATACCAGAAGGCAGCACCTGTATACTGCAGGTGAACAGGTCAGCTTAGGGCAGACAGGGTCCATCAGGGGGCAGACCTGTTACACGTTGGGCACAACTGACTTGGTGGCCTAGCGATCCGCAGCGGCCGTAATACATGGCAGTAACAATACGGGTCACTAACTTGGTGAGTAGCATCCCCTCTAGTTGATAGGCCCTAACCTCACTGCAGCTCGGTTGTAGTTTTCTCTGCTGCCGGGGGGGGGGGGCTACTCACTCAGCATTGGTTACTATGCGTGGACACGATTCCAAGGGACAGGGTATGTTTTTTGGCCCTTGAAAACGGTTGCTTTTTAGGCAATTTTGGAGGAAAAGGGGTACATTTTAATATCACTGAATGACTGGGAAACTCCCAGATGACAAATCAATTGAGCTGTTTTTCAACATTGAAGACAAATCTTTATGTTTAGGACAAGGGTAAGGCCTACTTCTTGTGAGCCATCATTTTAAAATTATCCTTGACGGGCATCTTCTTTCTCAGCTCCACTTGATACAGGTAAATTCCTGCTCGGTTTCCCGTGAAATAGGGGCTACTTCATTGATTTTCCTCCCGTGATATTAAAGGGTACCAAATTTAAGGTGATGTTCACACATAGTTACTATAGAAAAGATAGGGAGTGTCCCCCCCCTCCCCCCCCCCCGGGCTCCACTCGTAACGTGGGGGATATGAACACAGGCATGGTCTACAGCCTATCGTCACCCCCACACTGCCACCACCCCCGGACCACCCCAGCAGCGGACGTCGTCCTTGTAAGCACTGTGGCCTCTCCCTCTCGAGTCTGTGGTCACCCTGCTCTGCCCTGTTATACACCCCGGTCCCTGCACTTAGCAGGATGCCAGTGTAGGTCAGCCACACATGGTCCTTTCTGACGTCATGTTCACGTAATTTATCGCCAAATCTCGCTACAAGATGTCAGCCCCCTTGGTGGATGGATTCGGTTTGATTTTATTGTTTCAAAACAGTTTTGTATGAATGTGAACAAGGAAACTGAGGAATGAAGCTTAGTTTGAAGTGTATTGATATACAATCAATCGATAGAACTAGACTTTTGGTTATGCCACTCTTTTCTTTTAAGGGCCACCTAGTGCTGTTTACTGTCATGATGCGTAGATTCAGCCCATGAGAGTCTACTGCCTGCAGTCCTGCATCATGCTGACCCTTCTGCTGACCCAGTAGCAACAGCATGAAGCTTGAATGCAAATCTGGTGAGTAACTCACCAGGGCTACATTCAAAAGCACATAGTGCATTAAAATGCTATGCAGGCTTTAAAGTGTTAATGGTTACCTCATAATGGGATTAAATGGCAACATCCTGTTACTGGCCCAACCCCAACAATCTGACAATAAGTACCTCCTCTGGTACTGTTGACACCCGGGATATACAGGTGTTTACATCATTGATCGATACCGCAGAGATCGGCACCTTTCCTGCCCCTCTTTGTTGACACCTACACAGGCTGTATGGTCTCTGGGATAAAGCCTGCTGCACACAATACTGCATCAACACCCTGTGGTTTGTCGGTCATCCTGACGTCAATATGTATACAATGAATGCAACATGTCTGGCTAGGAGTTGTTGGGGTAGACCCTCTTATGGTGAATGTCAAATGAGTGGGTGAAAACATATAGTGGGAGTGGGAGTAGAGAATAGTGGTACCATGTAAGGATATAAGGCATAGCACAGATGCTGGGAAAGGACATGCAATAGTTCATATACACTGCGTTTTATTGAGACAACATTACTGCCTGCTTACATAGATATAGTGCCTATAGTTGGTCAATATTTTAGTTCATGAATGACATAGCTGTATTGATTGCTTAATGCATCGGGTGGCTTATATAGTGATAACAATATAAACGCGGATGTAGCACTTTATTTGAGCATGCGTGAGCTGTATGTCAGGAAGGGTGGGAGGGGAGGTGCCGGAACTAGGGGGTTATTGTGTTAGGTAGGGTACAAACAATGCCCCTGTAGAGCTATACACTTTTAGTAGGAAACATCTCAGTGTTTCATCACTACCCCATGTCCACCCCTGGTCAGAGTGGTCCAATGGTCTCCCCAAATGGAACTCAAAGAATGGCACAGGTTAAAAACATGTGTATTTCCTAGCTTTAGGGAGTGGTCATTTTTAACAACAGGGGGGGGTTGGTGGATTTGGGGGGGGACCAAAAAAATTTGGACCCCTTGAAGGGGGGGGGACCAAAAAAATTTGGACCCCTCTTGAGGGGGGGACCAAAAAAATTACACCCCATATTAGCGGAAAAGCCCGCGCATTACTATAGCTCAAAGGTTTCGGCCGCGCTCAATTTCAACCTGCTGGAGGGGGGGACCAAAAAAATGTCGACCCCTCTCGTGGGGGGATCAAAAAATTTTTGTCCCGCTCGTGCGGAAATCCACCAACCACCCCCTGTTGTCAAAAAATGACCACTCCCTTATATGGTGATATGTATTTTAATCGTGCATATAACTAGAAATTCCACAAGTAGAATGAAGACGTGTATTCCTCGAGTTTCACAACTAAGAAATGACAGGGAATATGACACAAAAAAAATGCTATGAAACAAGAATGGCACAAGTTAGATTTTGTTTGTAGGGGGATTTTTGCGTCAATGTGCTGGAACTGTTTTTCTTGCAGATTCTTTGCATCTCCCATACAGCATGGTTCAAGTTGATCGTAGCTGACCTTTAGAAGCTATATCAACACCAGCCTATTTCCTCGAAAGGGGTTTCCCCAAAACCCTCCCCATTGTTAAAGAATGAATGCTCCCTAAGGACTTCTCCTGGATCCCAAGATAGGGTTAGAGGCGGAGGTGTGGGTGTACACTGAGGATTTATAAGGGCTGTACAAAGGTCTTTACATGCAGTGGCTGTCCCCTCTCTCTGTGCATTATTGATAGAGTTGCCTTGTTGTCTGCTTATATACTCTCAGTGTCTACACATATTGATGTTTCTCCCCTAACTATGGTAAATGAGTACTATCTTGTAGTCCTTTAGAAAACATGTGTCAAGACTTTCTTGTTGAGGACAGACTCCTGACATATTGACTCTTTGCACACAACATACTCTCCTATCTAAATGCAGCCAGCCTATAAGGATCCATGTACATGGTATATTGTTTAACAATCAATGAGTTGATGTAAATAGAAATAATGCACATTCAGTAGCTATGGGCAATTGATAATGTTCAGAAAAAAACAATCCAATGAGCCAAGCTACTTTATGAAGGTATATGACATTGTAGACTCAGCAAGAATACTATACTATACTTAATAGACCATTGTAGCCTGGGACTAAACATACTATGTTCAGATTTCTCCAATCCCCCACATGTATTTTCATTTGGGCACTCTATTCCCAAATTTTCAATCATTCCGGCATTGCCAGACCTACATCTCCTCGAAAGTCCTTCTAGTTCAGTCAGCCATTAGCAAATGACTTGGATGATGATTGGCTGATAGTGGACATGTGATCCTCCCCCAGGCTGGGATTGGCTGGTATGGTCACATGATCAGTGCCTGACACGAGAGGCCCCTTTTAGTCTTGGACAGATCAGAGAGAAATGACACGTGGGCATTGGGACTGGGAGGACAGGTGTTCTGCTGTGTAAGCAGATTCTTATGCTGGGAATTTGACCAAATGCCATGTGTGAAACCCCACCCTGATACAGGTCTAATGCAAGGTTAGTAATAAATGTATACAAGGTAAAGTGGAGAGTCAGTTGTAAAACAGCCACTATATCAAAATGGGAAATTTGTATGTTCACAAAATTGTGAATTATCTAATCATACAAAGCTGCTTGAACTTGAGACTGAGTTAGGGAGAGAGATGATGGTAGAACAGATCTAGAAGATCTACAATAAGTTTGAAGCACTCTAGGATGGAGAGAGCAGGCAAACAGGGTATTGACTCAGTAGACAGGTCATCAAAGGTGGCAGGCAGTGTGGTAAACAAGCACCACTTACTTGAGAGGACACCTTAGGTGATGAATAGGTGGCATGGAGATAAAGAACGACTTTGACCATGGGAGGGAGTCACCTGGCCGCCGCCACTATGCTGTTTGTAAGTCAGAGGGCAAGCCAGGGTGACAGATGGGTGGAATAATGTAAGGAATGAGAGCAGCTAGAAAAAACTGAACTGAGGTGGAATGGTAGTCGTTTCATGGTCTCTGAGTGGAATGCAGCATTTAAATAAGCTTGTTGTAAAAATTCATCAGTGTCATAGTATTTGTGAGAATGGTCTACATAACTACATTTTAGCATAATGGCCTGGAACCTAGAACAATTAAGTACTTAGTCATTTGGTACACAGTGTTCAATCCTGGCAATCAAACGATATCCTAGCACCAAGTATAAAACCAGCAAAGCTTATATGGACCTCCATCATCATTATTCATTAAAGCAGTTCCATCATGCCACAGGTTTTGGCTTTCTGTATTACCAGCATGTGTGTGTTGTTTTTCCTATGATACATCCATTCCCAAAACAATATATCAAACAACACTTTCCAATGCCAAAATCACAAACCCATACCTATATCAGCAAAAGGATATATATACTGTATACATAGATATTTTCGGGTGTACAAATTGCGGATTTTTGGAATATGTATGTGTATAACTATACTGGATAAATTCTCACTCTGGACATATTTCAGTGGATTTAAAATATGTTTACAGTTGTGCATTAGTGAGGCATGGGTAACACTGTAACAATTTACGTGCTATGTCATGCTTGAACTTAGAACTTAGGTCCTTGCATTAGTCCTCTCTAGCAACCTCTCACGTTAGCACCTTAGGGTATTACTGAGCAGGTTTTAACATCTCAGCCATGAGAATGCATGCCAACATTATTACATGATCTGGTGGGCCACTGGAACTAAGGAAACACTCTTACACCGTCATATGTGCTGTTCCTGTTCAGCCACAAAGGCCACATTTTTAAGGAATTAAGTGAGAAAAGCAGTTTCCTGTTTCCCGTGGAAATCTTTTGTATTTCTAATTAGATGTAAAGATATCCTTTACATCCAGGAGCAAAGAGCCTTCTGAAGGGAGCATGAGAGGTGAAACTCTACAAAAACATAGCACACAGAGTTGTATTTAGTCAATTGGTGTTTTGTAGTACATTGTTTGAATAAGGCACTGTCTGTTTCCCATCCCATAATTCCTCGTAGTAAAGTGATGTATCCCCTTAAAATTATTCATATAGGGTATTTGCATAGTAGACAGAGGTCCACAAAAACCTATCCAGACTGACAGTTGGGCCCTGAGCCATATTTCCCAAGGTGCATCTAAATATAATAAAATTTAGACATTTGTTTGTCACGCCAATTGAAGTTGACAACCACCACTGCCCTTTTGAGACTGTGTATCTGTCTGTATAGTCTGGCTCTGTGTCACACTATAAAAGACATCTACTAGGAATAAGTATCTGTTGTACAAAAATAATTTTGTGGTAGACTTAACCATAAAATCATTTTACTAATAGGAATCAGGAGTTATGTTCTGCACCAACACACTGAAGCTTCACATACTATCTAGCAGGAACCTCTTGGTCTACGCATTGTAGAATGGTCAGTGACTGTTGACATTGCTGTTCATCTGATTGAATCTCATCAGACTTTATGTGGTATACTTCCAAAAGCATTCCCACTTTCTCCCTATAAGCCTCGCTTTCCCAACTGGGTATGGAAATAAAAGCTGGAAGTACAGGGAACTGCATTTGCCATGGAAGTAAAATTAATGAATAATGAAAACATCCATTTCATGTGGTTGAATTGAGGTAAGTATGTAGCCTATACAGGTAGCTTTCAATAGACTATATAGCAAGGAGACACTGCAAGTAATTGGACATTGAGCCATAGTAATTGCACAAAACAGGCAGAATGTCTGTGACCCACCCACACTGCCAGCCTTGGTACAAGAACCACAAGATTAGGCCCTCCACAGTGAGTAATGTGGGAGATTGTTCGGGGCCATACAGTGCCCTTGGCTATTTTTTATTGCCTGCTAATGTTGTCTTACTTATTGCCAGCCACTATAAGAAACAGATATTTAGCTATACATTAAAGCACAGTAGGAGAACAATAGTTGGTTGACTGTGCACCTTTCTCTCAATGCAGCACATTTCTATATACAGCACAGTTGAAACAAAGAGCAATTGTACATATTTTATCCTGGAGGCCAATACCAAAATAACTGTGATAAAGACACCCCTTGGCTCACTACCATCACCCCTAGTGAGCTGTAATGCCCTGCGACCTGATTCTCTTGAATGCTTCCATTTTCCAACTTACATTCAGCTGTGTGCATCCCGTCTGGTGTGATTTGATGTGAATTGATAACACTGATGGGTAAGACTTAAGGCCTCTAAGTAATAAACTTGGACTTTAACTCAATTTCCGGCTATTTGCATGCGGATTCAGGAATTAATTGGCACATTTCTCACCCTGTTAAACAACAGGTAAACACACTTTAATAGGCTATGCTCATCATGATACATGAATGCAACAAATACTCACCAGGCCTGCATCAATCACCCTGGTAGTCCAGATGATGCTTGAATGCAGGTTTACATTCAAGCATCACAACAACAAAAGGGCACACTTATTTAGAGCACTATGCAGCCCTTAAAAGGTCAGTAGGAAACAGGAGGTGCCCCATAATGGGATTGAGTGGCAAGAGCCTGTCATCGGCCGCTACCTACATCCTCTGGTACTGTTGACACCTGGGATATACAGGTGTTTACATCATTGATCGATACCGC
Source organism: Harmothoe impar (assembly GCA_947462335.1). Lineage (NCBI taxonomy): Eukaryota > Metazoa > Annelida > Polychaeta > Phyllodocida > Polynoidae > Harmothoe > Harmothoe impar. The sequence continues at coordinate 17,103,867 of OX381709.1, forward strand.
AGGGATCGGCACCTTTCCTGCCCACCTTTGTTGACACCTACATTGGACGCCTACACGGGCTGTATGGTCTCTGGGATAAAGCCTGCTGCACACAATACAACATCAACACACTGCAGTTTGTCGGTCAGCCTGACGTCAATATGTACACAATGCAACAGGGCTGCGAGGGTGTGCATGTAGAGCCTAGCCTGGTAAGGGTCAAATGAGTAGGTGAAAACATGCAGAAAGGATAGCCTGTGCTGGAGAGAATGATCATCATTTCTGCTTGGCTGCTCATGCTGTCCTGAAGCCTTATTTCTAGGCCTAGTGTGAACAGCCAAGCAGAATGGATGATCTGTGTACAGCAGGCCTGAGCATCCTTTCTGTGTAATTTACTCACATGTGGTGGAAGTGGGAGTACTAGTATATGATAGGATAGTGGTACCATGTGAGGATATAGCTGCACAGGGGCTGGGAAAGGACATGCAATAGTTCATATACACTGTGTTTTATTGGGACAACATTACTGACTGCTTACATAGACACAGTGCCTATAGGCAGGTCAATATTTTAGTGCACAAATGACATAGCAGTATTGATTGCTTAATGCATCGGTTTGCTTATATAAGGATAATGGTATGAGAGCACTTTATAAGAGCATGCATCAGTTGTATGGCTGGCAGGGTTGGAAGGGAGGTGATAGGACCAGGGGGTTATTGTTGAGGATAGGATCCCCAGTACAGCTGTACTTTTTTCATTAGGGTACAATGTTTCATCTCTGACCATATGTTTACCTCATAGTGGTACTCCTAGTATTTGGCAGTGGGCACCGATGGTATTTCTCTGTCTCGCCTGTGAACAAATGTCAGAGCCTGGGGGTGTGTCCATGATAATTGGAATTGAGTCGTGAAAGTTCACTCAATGCTTTTATTCATTACTCCTTGCTTAGTTCTGCCGATTAAGTATACAAAGTATTATTTGCCTTAAATAAGATGTATGCAGTCCCAGGCAATGGCAGGAAGAGAAGTCAGCAGTTTTGATCTTTGAGATATTCATATTTTTAACGAGTAAAATTGGAAGCACAGAAACATCCGCAAAAAGGAAGTGTATTTCTACCTAGGAAAATAATGTTATAACTGAGATAAATGCTCTGCAGATTAGTAATGCTTTCACAGATTCAAGAAATTATTGATAAGGGAAAGGGGAAAAACTTTGGGAGGTGAGGGATTGTGTTCTACTGGCGATACGACACTACACGGCATCTTAAAGACATGTCCAGGTTCTAGTCGGTTAAAAAGAACCCCTTGAAGCCCCACTCGTCCTGAGAAAGCTAGACCTAATGCAGGTAGAAAGGCACCATTACTCACGAGTGACCCGGAAGAGTCGCCGGCACACTGCGGCAGACAGGGTGGACAACAGTTCAGTGGTGAAAGTACCCTGTGCATGACAGGGCAGAAAGACAGAGGCCCTGGAGTGAGAGGGGCATCCCCCTGGAGGTTACCAGGGTGGTATGCTGAGCTGCTCCTGGGCTTCACTCTAAGACCAAGCTTAAGGCAAGAGACCCCCATGGCGTGTTTAGTGCTTAAATGAAATACCCCTCACCTGAGGCGGTGAAGCTCCTCTACTCGCCCCTACCTCACTTTTAGACCTACACCGGAGTCCATCCTTTACCTAGTGGAAGGAACCAGGCTCTAGGGGAGTATTCATTTCTTAAACAACAAGGGGTTGGGTCAGTGGATTTCTGCACAAGCAAGTGACATGCTTGCTTTTTCATCAAAAAGGGGTGAAATTATTTTTCTTGTCCCCCCAAAAAAGGGGTCCTAATTTTTCTTCCCATGCTCACAGATTCCCATGTAATAACCATTCCTCTCGCTCCTCCTATAAAGGATGACCACTCCCTAAGCACCTCTCTCTTGGAGTTAGTGTCCCAGGATAGGGGATAGTGACTGAGGTATGGGTCTATAGTAAGGATTTATGAGGGCTGTACAAGGGTCTTTACATGCAGTGGTTACCCACTCCCTCTGTGCAGTATTGATAGAGTTGCCTTGTTGTCTGCCCAAATAGTCTTTGTGTCTACACATAATTGATGTACCTCCCTTAACTGTGGTATATGAGTACTAGCGTGGAGCCTATAGTAAGCATGTGTCAACACTGTCTTTTCGATGACAGCTTTCCTATGATATTGCCTTTTTACACACAATGTTCTGCTTTATCTAAATGCAGGCAACCTACATGTGTATATACACAATCATGTATATGCTACAGAGGCGTAGGAAGCAAATCTTCATTGGGGGGGGGGCATGGGGGCCCACTCCAACCAGTTTTGAGCATCGGCTTTCATGCATGATTGTGCATAACACGCTTATATAGGAGTAATATAGAAAAGTAATATTTGAGCCCTCTTTAAATCTGATTAGGGGCCCAGACCCCTGTACCCCATTTTTTCCTATGTGGGAGAGGAAATATTTGGGAATAATGTGTATTATAGTAGAGGGTCCTGACAAATTTTGGGGGGGGCCCGCCCTTTTCCTACGCCACTGCGCTACACTATACAACAACAGACAATGAGGTGAATATATCACAGGCCTGCCATGCAATGTATTCTCTATGGGCCTATAATAATGGCAGAATATACATAAATCTACAGATTAATAAAGCACATTGAGTAGCCGCCGAATACAATCAAAGATGTTCAAAAAAAAGTAGTAATTACCTTTACTAATGATTTCACTGATCGCTGGTATGTCAAGCCAAGCTGCATTATGATGGGATGACTTGTCTATCTCTTCCTAAAACACCTGTCTATATTTGGCACCTTCATAGCATGGGAAAACATATTGTTGCTTATTCCTCAAATCTCCCACATGCACTTTTATTTTGGATACTCTTTTTCCAAGTTCCCAATCTTTTTACGGCCCACAAGATCCTGACATTTCTAGTTCTTCATCTCCTAGACGGTCCTTCTAGTTCAGTCCGCCATTAGCAAATTACTTGGATGATGATTGGCTGATAGTGGACATGTGATCCACCCCCAGGCTGGGATTGGCTGACTTGGTCACATGACCAGTACCTGACACGAGAGCTGTAGACCAGGCGCCCCCTTGTGGACTTGGAGAGATCAGAGGGAAGTGACCTATGGGCACTGGGACTGGAAGGGCAGGTGGACTGACGTGTAGGTGGATTTGCAAGCTCTGAATCTTCAGTACCAAATGGCATGGATGGACCCCCACCCTGATGTAAGCCTAACTGGCTGGCATAGGTAGTGTGCAGTTCTTCAATGCTAGGCAATGTGACCAGCTATTTAACAGCCACTATATCATCATAAATCAAAATGGGAAACGTGATATTCACAAATATTGTGAATTACCCAACGGGACATTAAAGTTGCTTGATCTGGGGGCTGGGGAGAGTGGAGAATTTGTTATTGCAGTAGAAGAGATAAATCATCACAATAAGCTTAAAGCAATCTAGGATGGAGGACGGGCAGACAGGGTGTTGGGCAGGTCATCAAAGACCTCTTTCCCTTTAAAAAGCAAAGGGGAAGGTTTTGGGGGCACCCCTTCTGTAGTGGAAATGCTTATATGAAAGGCACTATGCAGCAGGGCTAAAAGGCGGCAGGCATGATGATAAACAAGACCCAACTACTTCCCTTGACACCAAGGTGATGAATAGGAGGCTTGACATAAAGAAGAAGTGTGACCCCGTTAGTCTCATTGCCTCCCACTACTTCATATTTGTCTGTGCTGCCACTGGGCTGTTAATAAGGCAAGCAGAGGGCAGCAGGGTAAGGCAGGGATGATGGATGAGAATGTAAAGAATAGGGAACATGGACGGGTCTAGCTCTCAGTCTGGTATGAATAAAATGAATCAGTCAGCAACAGGACATTCTCGGTGCAATGTGGCATAATAGTTTTACATTGGACTGCTAGAGGAACAATGACTTCATGGAAAGCATATCTTTAATGAGATCTTTGATCCTTTAAAATTGAGATTGTAAGATTAGGATAATTTCCCAAACCTCAAACCAATAATGTACACGTCCCGTGGTAAATAGCTAGTATAGGTACACAGTAAGATCTACTGTAGATCTACAGTAGAATCCTCTAGAATAGATTAACAGTACAATCTACTGTAGATTCACACCTATAAAAATGGCAACCAAACTTTTATAGCGATTACAATTTAGGTATTCTGCTTAATCCAACAAATTCCTAGTGACACATTAAAAATACAAGGTTAGGTGAGACGGCATTAAGTTTGTATACGCCATTCCTCCCCTGGAGCCACTAGCCACCTCTCACGCAATCTAGAAGACACCATCAAAATGTACTAAGAGGGGTCATTCACACCTGTTCAACACTTTACCATAGATTATCACCCACAGTTCCCCTGGTAGGCAATGGACTTCTGTGTTTGGTAGATAAGGACACTCTGTTTTTGAGTGTTTTATTGGGTTGAATAATAACGTATACAAGTAAATGATATGAATATGAAATTAACCTAGTACATGCATTTTGCATTACTTACGCTAGGACCCCTTGACTGTCCCGTATGATAAGCGTTAAAAACATAGAATGGTGGACTAGGGAGACCCTGAGACAGATAGTGAAACTTGAGGTTATTCACGTACAACATGATTTCTAGTGGCTTTTTTTTGGAAAGGACAAAACTTGAACTTTATCATTATTCACAAAAATAAAGCTTGAAATACTTGAATTACCATAAAATCAAGTGTCTGTCTTAACCTTAAGGTAAGTGTCCGACTCCGGGTGAACCTATCCTAATACTTTTCCAGTTGAATGAAATTCGGTAGAGTCCATATCCGGAAAAGAAGCCTCGTAAAATGCCCCTTCCCATAACCGTTATTCCCCTGACCTAATAGCAGCTAGTTCATATCTGGAAAAGAAGCTTTATAAAAGGACCCATTCCCTAACCATGGTACCCCCTGGAATCTGTGGCAGCTAGTTCAAATCTGGAAAAATAAAGCCTCCAAAAGGACCCATTCCCCAACCATCTGTGGCGGCTAGTTCATATCTAGAAATGAAAAAGATGCCTTATAAAAGGACCCATTCCCTAACCATTGTACCCGCTGGACATCTGTGGTAGCTGGTTCCTATTACATGTATCCTTTGCTAGCTAACAGGGTCCATAACCTTTGTACAGTGTCCTACATACACCACATACCCCTAGGTGGATGGTTCTATGGGAGGGAGGCAGGTGTCATGTCCTCTAGGCATTAGGGTACCACACCCCACTCACCTGATGGTAAAGAGACCACACAGGGTAGGCTTCACACCTTAACCCTTTAACCCTTTAAGGATGGCATATTTCTAAAAGGTGACTTTTGTCATAATGGTGCACTAATGCAGCCCCTGAGAGTAACTTTCCTGTTCTGAATTGCTGCATCTTGCCAACGAAGGGTCAGCATGATGCATCAATGCGGCCCTGGAGAGTTACCCACAGATTCGCTTGCATTATTGTTCCATAATTATGACAATTGTCATCTTTTAGGGACATGCCATCCTTAAAGGGTTAAACCGCTAGCCTAGCCTATGCTGAACCGATACACGCGGGACACAATGCATGAATGCAGCTACCAGTCAGGGCTGCATTCATGCATCATAACGACAGGCATGGTGCATTAAAGAACTATGCAACATTTAAAGGGTTAAACAGCTAGCCTAGCCCAATCATCATCTGGACATGCCATCCTTAAAGGGTTAAACGCCTAACCTGGCCCAGTCACACAGGCTAGTAGTGTGACAACCGCCCATACCGCGGCCGGCAGCCTGCCGGGTGCTGTGAGCCGCTCCGAGCTGCTCGCCCACCGTGCCGCCATAATTCGACACTGATGGCCACCTTGATGGGGTTTTTACTGGGTGGGCTGTGGGAGTGTAGAGTAGGGCTATAAGTAAGGCCTCCCTCCCCCTCCTACTACTACTACTGCTCCTCTCACCTGTTGCTATTCCTAGGCTGATGGATGGGTCGCCGCTATTGCCTTTTATACCGTTTGTTAACCCTTTAAGGGCAGGATGGTCATTTGATGCATTGTAGCCTTTATTTTTATAATCAGAGATGATATTTTTAAAGTTTTTCCCTAATTTCAGGTGTTTTATGTCACGAAGAGCTCTAGTTAACTATAGAGGACCTTTATTCAGGGGCCTCAATTTGAACTTTTCATTTTTTGGTCAATTAATTCTTTTTTTGTCCACTTTCAACCCTGCATGATGCATAAATGTAGCCTTGGTGATTAACTCACCAATGCTGCATATAATAGACTATACACCGTATATCGACCCTACAAGACTAATGCACCCCGTAAGGGTCGGCATGATGCTTAATAACTGCAGCACTGGCCAGCAGACTCGCCATGACTGCATTCATGCATCATGACAATGAAGGCACAGTGCACACCAAAACACTAGGCGGCCTTTAAAAGATTACCCGTGGGAGAAAAGAAAAGGTGATCTACCGGCACAGAAATGTACATATCCCATCATCACAATTACTGTGGGATGAGGCCTTTTTCATTAGCTATTGATCGCTGCATAAAACCTAGCTGCATATGGATGCGGGTCCCTTTAAAGATAGTCTTTAGGCTCCAGCACTTAGTCAGCACAGGCCAACAAATCAGTCAGTAGGGCCTAACCTAGTCATTCTATGGCTCCCTATATGGCCAACCTAGATTAGTCGATAAAGGCAGGGTAGTCAGTACTGACCAACTCACCGTAGTCTTCCCATGTCTATAAGTATTAGACTAAGTCCCTTTGAGTAAGGTGTTAGTCGTATGTTGTTTTGCCTAAGTCATTTTTGAATAGGACTTGGTCATGCCTAACCAATGTCCCTATGACAAACCTGGGATAGCCACAACTGACTGAGAGTTCTGGAGGTTAGATTATCTGTGTAGACGACAACCATGTATGCACCTGTTATGAACAGGTGCACCGTGTTCCAGTTGTTAATTCTATTTGTTAAGAAGGGAAATTGTAAGGTTACGGTGGTTGAAGCCATATGGGGGTATTATGAAAAAAGGGGGGGAGCAACGTGTTTATGATTTTCCTATCATCTAGTAGTAGATGAAACTGGGACTCCCATGAGGTGATCGAGATTCGATCTTGTCAGTGTCAAACGTACTCTCTTACAACACTTAGGTCTTCATGGTATTAATTTCCACTGGTATCGTATTATACTAGACACTCATGTATAGCAAATAGATAATCATAGACTTGGTGTGTTCTTAGATATAACATTGTCACTGTGAGAAGGGTTGCAAAGAGGTTTGTATTTTCTGTAGCGCATAGGAATATTGGCACACTACCAAAACGGTGGCCAATCTACCCTCTACAGACTTGTTCTCTAACAAGGCCAACTCCAAGACTCCTTTGCCTCCACCCACAGACATGCATGCCAGGACCTTATCAGCTAATGAAGGGACCTCGGATAACGTCATCGTCGCGTGCGAATTAGACAGACTTAGTCTGTTAAGGGCCACATAGTGCTTTAACCCTTTAAGGGACACGTGTCACTAAAATAAGGCATTGGTCGTAATTATGCACCAATGGAGCCCTGGCGAGTAAGTCGCCGGGGCTGCATTTGTGCATCATGACGACCCTTCGGGGGGTGTCTCAACCCCATAGGGTCGGCATGATGCTTCAATGCTGCACTAGGACTGCATTCATGAATCATGCCAACCAAGGCTATGATCATGCAATAAGATATTAAGCTATGCCATTTGTTGTCATGATGCATGAATGCATCTCTGGTGGGTCTACTCCTCATGGCTGCATTCATGTATCACTACAACCCTCCAGGAATGTATAAATCCAGTATGGTTGTCATAATGCTTTAATGCAGCCCTGGTGAGTAACTCACCAGGGCTGCATTCATGCATCATGACAACCACAGACATTGCGCCTAACAGCAATCTGTGGCTCTTAAATGGTTAGTATTGGCACTGTGCAGAGATGCTACTTTTGCAGGAATCCCGCCTTTTTCGCTGAGATTTCTGTTACAGATAATGTGAATTTCCTACATAAAACGGAACAAAAACTAAAGATTTCCAACATTTTATCTACCATGGAGTGGCATCTCTGATTGTGTTCCCTTTAGACATGTGGTAAGTAGAATCAGGACCCAGACTGCATGTCTAGCTCCTACCCCTGCCCTCCTTGTCCCAAACCTGGGCCAAATATGAGGATTTCTCAACCAGACAGTACAATAATGTATTTGATATATTCTTGATAATTGAAAAAACAAGATTCACACTGTCTGGAGTCACTCTAATGAGCTGCCATGAGTCCTGTAGCTAGCGATTCACAGCTTATTCTATGTACTTTCAAAATTGAAAAAAAATACCCAATGAAATATTCGCCGGCTCACTAGTGATTAGCTGTAGCCTGAGGCCAAAAAAATAGATGGTTTGTTTCAGGTAACATGGCAAGGAAATGTAGGGTCGGTGGGTCGGTTTGTGTTTTTTTAAATGTTTTTTTAAACATGAAAGCACTAGCCGGCCCCTCCGAAAACCCAGATTTACCAAAATCGGGTGAAAATTTCTTCAAAATTGCATAAAAAAACGTAGGGTCGGCCCTGTTTTGATAGGGTCAGTCGGGTTACCTGAAACAAACCTCTTTTTTTTGGCCTGAGCTGTGAATCTACTCGCCTTATCAATGATTCATGTCAGGCTTAGTGTTGTAAAGTCCCTGATAGGCTGGAGCATTATAGTGCCTCTGATAAAACGGTACTTGGGACGTCAGAGGCTGGAAAGTGATGTTTGACAAAGCTACCCAGTCTGATAAGGGCCCTTTGATAAGAAGGGAGCTGTTCTGTATGAATATGGAAAGCCCTGAAGTGCTAGTGATTGAATTACAGTGGAGTTACTACTGCTAATTTGATGTATTGCTATTCCTGATACGATAGCAAGGCTTGGAGGGTTTTCTCAGAGCTTTGTCTGACAGGAGGGATTCAGCTCGATGCAGCACATAGACTGAAGAATATGAGTGGAGAATCGTTAAAAACTGGAGGTTACTTCATAAGTTAGACCCTAGGTCATATTTGCCTCATGGTAACCCCCCCCCCCCAAAAAAAAAAGAAGCGTATAAAAGGAGCAGTGTCCCATATACCATTTCACTATATTGCAGAATATAAGCAATAAGCTAGCTCAAATGAAAGAACCAGTGGCCAAGTTTCAGGCAAGTTAATGTTTCATTAAGGATACAGTTGGCTATTACACCCGGGGGGGCGCACTGAGGTATGGTTTGGATAACCACTGCCGCAGGTCCTGTGGGGGCGGTAGCGGTGGGTTGACAGAGGGGATGAAAAGTAGGGGCGGTCAGCCCCTCTTCCAATGAAATGGAGAGGCGGTGACCCCCCTTATGTAATCAGAAGTAGCAGCTATAATGCTTCCTAAATAACGATTTCCTGTGTTTGTATAGTAATATTGGAGCACAAACATGCTTATGAGTGTAAGAAGGTGCTAATTGGTAAGTTTGCCATGGTTATGTCTGGCATCTAATGCTCAGATGGAATGAAAGTAGGGGGCTATGATTTCATTTAGGGGGGTGGTCACTCCCACAATTTTCCTCAGTATGGAAAAGGAGGGGCGGTCAGTGACCCTCTTAGCTCCCCCAGCTTGAGAAGGAGGGGCTGTAGGGGTATTACAGTAGGGCACCAAGTCTATAGACCAGTGCAGCAAGAAAGGTTAACTTCTTCATAATAAAGTTGTATTTATGTTGGTTTTCAAATAGTGTATATCAGTTTAGGAGTTTAGGTTATATTTATGTATTAGTCGGTCACGTTTCAGAAATGTTCAGAACCTTTGAAAAGTCATACATTCTTGCTGCACTGGTCTATAGTCCACACTAGACTGTCTTTATCTGTGTGATTGCGTGTTGTCCTGTGGCAGTTAAGCGCACTTATCCTTCAGGTTCACCGCCCATACTGCACCGTACACTCTACCTTCTGACCAGCACATACATACCACAAATGCCATTTCCCCTCTTTTCTAGGTATTCATACTTATCCACTTGGGTTTTTATTTATTTTCAACAAACTGTTCACTAATCTTGACTCTCACTTGTAATCTATAGACTGCCCTAGGTTTTTTCTTTCCATATTTTTAAAAATCTGTTATTGATCATTTTTCATAATACAGAAATGTATTCATTTGCATTCAAAAGAGCTCTGTTTCTTAAGGAATCTGCAAAAGACATAACCTGTTATGATATTCTATGGGACAATCAATTAGCGATAATATCTATGAAGTAATAATTATATCAATGCAAACAACGATCCCCAATGGCAATGCTTCTGATATAGAATACACATGTAGGTACATGTAGTATAGGTTGTTGCTTCTGTATGTACAATTAGGTACCTTTCCTCCAGGGAGCCTGTACGACCCACCTATGTGAAGGACTAAGGCTCCTCCACGGTCTCAGGTGTTGTGGTCGCGTGTTACTACTTCCTTTACATCCTGCCACACCGGGGGATGGAGGGGGGGGGGTGGATATTCATCTTGGTTTAGCCTCTTGGGACTGGCCGCTGGCCTTTAGTAGTCCTTTAAAGGGAGCATAGTGCTTAAATGTCATATGCCCTTTATTAGGATGGTGCATAAATGCAGCCCTGGGGATGCAGCTCTGGCCAGTCTATTCATGGATGATGCCAACCCATCAGGAGTGGATGAACCCTGCAGGGCTGGCATGATGCAGGAATGCAACCCTTGGTAGGGTCAGCATAATGCTTTAATGCAGCGCCATTGAGTAGACTCTTCTTGCCACGAGCCCATACAATGCATGCATAATTACAATAAAGCGCATATCATATTAAAGCACTATGCGGCCCTTAAAGAGTTATGGTCGTGCTTTATACAGAGGTGTTCATGTCAGTTCCCACGTTAGAGCCGCAGTAGTCCCCGCAAATATCCCCGGCCTGTAATGTCCTCCTGTGCCTCTGGGCGGCCCCTTCCTGCTTTCCTGACCGACATCGTGTGGAAACAGGTCAATAACCCTTTAAGAACAGGGTGTTGCATGAAACTAACATTTGTCTCATATCTATAATAACAACTTATAATGATAAACATAATAACTCACCGAGACTAAATCGGTGCTTCAGGCAGACCCTTTGGAAGTGCATCGACACCGTATGGTTAATTGTCAGGATGCTTGAATGTAGCCCTAGTGAGCTCTTAGTAAGGGCTGCATAATACATCATAGTGCATCACGGTCGTCATGAATGTAGCCCTGGGGAGTAACTCGCCATAGTGCATTGGCACATCATGGCGACGAATGTCATCTTGCAGAGACATGCTGTCCCTAAAGGGTTAAAGCGGTAAGCACCTGCAACAGAAGTAGGTGCCTGAAGGTCGCCTGAAACCACAGGCCTAAACTGAGCAGCATGCTTAACTGGGTTCAGTAAGCGTCTGTGTATATATACACCATAAGGTATGACAGAGCTAGATGCACATCATCTCTCAACCCTAGATGGCCCTACTGTACCATGTATTTGACCATAGACAGGTGGCACCATCTGAAGTGGAAAGGTCATGGTGGACGAGGGTTGAAAAACGATAGGTGTCTTTCAGACCTTGTGTGCTATATACAGTCATCTACTCCAAGTATAAGTGTACTACTCAGTTTAAGCCTGTGTCTGGGACTGTCTTGTAAGCAGGATATAGACAGATAGACAGGTGGCACCATCTGAAGCGGAAAGATGATGGTGGACGAGGGTTGAAAAACGATAGGTGTCTTTCAGACCTTGTGTGCTATATACAGTCATCTACTCTAAGCATAAGGCTGTGTCTCATGAGTTTGTAACAATTGAAACGTCTTTGACCGGGTGTCGTCTTTGACCTGTGTCGTCTTTGACCGGTGTAGTCTTTGACCAGCAAGTTTTAAAATGGCTGAAATGGGAGCTATGTACACAGAAATGCCGGGAAGTTTGAAGTATATAGTGTTAAAATATCCATTAACCTTTTCCCCCCATTTCTGTGTACATAGCTCCCATTTCAGCCATTTTAAAACTTGCTGGTCAAAGACTACACCGGTCAAAGATGACACAGGTCAAAGACGACACCCGGTCAAAGACGTTTCAATTGTTACAAACTCATAAGACACGGCCATAAGTGTACTTCTCAGTTTAAGCCTGTGCCTGGGACTGTCCTGTAAGGAGGACTCCGTGTATAGGTCCACCCAACTGCTGGACACAGTGACCTTCACCACTATCTGCCAGCATGTGATTACCTGGCAGCTCTATGGCCCTATAACCAGAGCCCCCCTCCCCTGTGACCGGGGGGGCCTGAACATTTAGGCCAAAAAAAAAGAAGGTTTGTTTCAGGTCACCCAACCGACCCTATCAAAACAGGGCCGACCCTACCCTTTTTTTATGCAAGTTTGAAGAAATTTCCTTATTTTTAGCCTTTTTGGGACATTTTTTGGGTCTTCGGAGAGAGCGGGTAGTACTTTCATGTTAAAAAAAAAATCCGACCTACCTACCACACATTTTCTTGCCATGTTGCCTGAAACAAACTTTTTTTCTTTTTGGCCTTACCTTTCAAGGTTTAAATCTACAATGACTATGAACCATTCAGTAACGCCATTTTTCCTACATTCTTTTAGGAATTCATACTTTTCCTTAGAATTTGAAGAAATGAATTGATATGAAGTCGAAACAATCTAACATATTGTTGACCAAGCCATAGTGTGCTCCAATCTTAACTCATCTGGGATGAAAATGAGTTTTTTTCCCCTGAATTTCAAGTCATTTATATTGCGAAGGTGTATAGTTACCTAATTAGAACCTATTATCAGGGGCCTTAGTTTGTACGTGTAAAGTGTTTCTTTCCTTATAGTCATTTTTATTCCTGATAAATGAGATGATTACTTCCAACATAACATAACAATAAGGCTTCTGGATGGCTCGATCACAGCAAGTGTCCTATAAAGAAGGTAATGGGTAGGAAGCTAGACCAGGTCCACCTGCAGAGGGAAAAACTGTGAGTTAGAGCGCACTCCCACCTAGCAATCTTCGGGCCACATAGTGCTTTAATACCCTCATTTTGTATAAATACAGCCCTGGCAGGTCTACTCCCTAAAAGGCTGCATTCGTGCATCATGGTGACCAATGGGGAGTGTACCATACCCATACAGTCAGCATGGTACTTTAATGCTGGACTAACTCGCCTGGGCTATATGCTCACAAAGGACATAGCACATTAATGCACTATACCACCTCGAAAGGGTGAGTACGTGGGGTCCCCATCGACAAGGCTTTCCCATTCAGTCCCTGATAACTTTATGTAGGAACTCCCAGGGGGCCAGACAAGGTCGGAACGCCCACAGGCACTGTCCCCGTAGTGTAGTCCGTGTTTAGAAGTGATTTAGTGAGGCTCCTATAGACTGATGTAGACTGATAGAGGGCATGAACTGCCCTGCTCATAAATACTGTACTGAGAGTTTATCCTCAGAGATCTTGGCGGATATGATTTGCTCTGACTGAAGAAGTAGCATTTCCACAGCCCCATTCGTCCCCTGTCTCATTCTGAGAGATTTAGATTCAGATCAGACTTTTAGATACGGGATTTGGATCCGAGAAAAGTCCTCCTTTCAGAGAAGAGAAGAGCAGCGCTCTTAAAGCCTTTTAGGGTCGCATAGTGCTTTCATGTGATGTACCCTTTTTTGTTGCCATGATGCATTCAAGCAGCCCTGGTAGGTCTTCTTGCCAGAGTTGCATTCATGCATCACATCGATTCTTTGGAGTGTATCAACCCTGTAGCATTGTAATGATGATGAATACGACCCTTGTAAGTTGACTCGCCAGTGTTGCATTCATGCATCATCACTACTCTTCCCATAGCGCATTAAAGCACTACAAGGCCCTTAAAGCCTTAAGTACCCCATCATGAGCTACTCGCCCTACTCTAACGGTGAGCAGCTCGGGCTGTGGCTTTGTGTGGCCGTCCTGTGACCATGTACCCTGTGCCTCAGACTGCAGGAAGTGCCTGATGCGGCAGGCCGTGTTAGCGGTAGTGTTAGCGGCAATATATTGCACCCTGCAGGCTTTGTACAGCCACCCTCATGTCCTGGAGGATGTCCTGGAGGATGTCAGGGAGACATTACTAGGTGGGCCGTGTCAGAAGCACCGTCTGAGTCCCTGATACAGTGATAGACATTACCGAGGTGTGACAGACGTGAGCTCAATGCAATGTCTAACAGGACGGAGATGCTTCCAGGCACACATAATAATAGATGGCCAGAAATAGCTAGAACCATGCTGAATTACATATTACAATATAAAGGGGCATTTACCATAAAAGAAACAGGACAGCTGTATCGCTCGCTGCCACAAGGAAATGTCTGATGCAAGGCTGTTATATACGCTTTAGCCCATGAAGGGCCACATCCTGCTTTAATTCATTATGTGATGTGTTGCCATGAGTGCAGCCTTGGAAAGTGATACGCTCCGGCAGGGTAGCTATGATGCATAACTGCTGCATCATGACCACCAAATCATCATACTCTTTTATCAAAATTGTTATACTAGTACTTATGACATGAATGTATACATTCCTACACATCATTATGAATTGTGAATATATTTTTTGAACTCTTTATTCCATCACAGAATATATCATCATCTGAGAAGGCATGCACATGCTCCTAGTCTGGGCTGTATTCATACATCATGACGATAAAGGGCATAATGCATCAAAACACTATGCGGTCCTTAAACGGGTAACAATAGGAAAATAGAACCATACACAAATGCATCATACTCTAATAAACAGGGTTATAGTACTTGCTTTTAAGACAAGAATGATGTAGATGTATACATTCCCATGAGGTATACATCATTAGGCATGGTGGAGGTTAACTACATAATCCCACCACAGAATAAATCATGGGGTTTCTTTATGGTTACTGGGTCGGCCGTACTACAATAGGGCATTGTATGAGCTTGCACGTGCCGCTGACAGTCCAATGATGGGGATGAATGTTTTATGGTGAAGTTTTGTTGTACACTGACAAGGTGTGAAGAAGCACTGTTATGGTGCTATTCACAGCCTAAACCCTCTCACCCACACACACAAAAGAAAGCAGCGTTTTATATTACATTGGCATAATATCTAGGTTAGATAGATAATTGCACAGATTCTTTTCCTCTCCAGAGCAACACATAGCTTATTGGCGTAAATATAGTCTTCCTCAACCTATTGTTCCAAAAGGATATCATTCCAGCTGCTGTTTCTGAATCCATATGGACCATTACATTAGGCTATTCTTAGTATGCTTGATTAAGATAACCATCACATCAGTGTCCTATTTTGTCATTGGGATGATTACATGCATGACTCTCATAATCAAAATAAATTAAACATAATTATTCTACTTTGAGCAGTATAGAAAAGAATACCTCAACCCAATCCCCATTTCATTTAATATAATAAGTGCAATTTGAAGGAGGCTTGGAGTGAGAAAACAAAGAGGAATCATTAGAGATGGCCTGAGGTAGAGATATTAGTCTTCATATGTGTCATGTGATCATAATTTGGCTTCTCAATGAGACCAAAAAGTGGCACAATGAGGCCATTTTTATTGAGTAATTCTGATGGTTCAGTTGATTATGGACGGCACGTTGGCTTAAAGTAAGGTTTGTTGTCATGATGCACCGAAGCAGTGTTGTTTGCCAACGCTAAAATTGTTTGCTAACCCTTCAGGAGTCTATCAACTCCGCATGGTATGCATGATACTTGAATCTAGCCCTGCTGAGTAAAACTAACTATGCAGGGCTGAATTCCAATATCATGACAACTAACGGCATATTGCATTAAAGCAGCCCTTGAAGCGTCAATCGATCAAATCCAATTTACCTGCTGCACGATATGCCCCTTTATGATTCATCCATAATGTTACTCATAAAACACACCCTTTAACGAGAGTCCTCTGATGGATAAAGTTTCACTTTACAGCCAGAATGAATCAGGATGGATATGCATCGATATTAAAGAAGTGCTAGTTGCTGGGCTCTCTGTTCTCCTGATGTATTACAAAGCAGTGGTATAAGCGACCAGCCCCACTGAAGGCAATGGTGTCTTGTTGAATGGAAAGGGCAGGGAGGGGGGGGTGAAATAATCATTGTAATAAAACAGTAAATGGAGGACTGGTTCCGGTTTCTCCAGCTAAAAATGCAGCCAAAATGTTCTCCCTGATGGGTTTGTATGGTTTTGGGAACTGACACCGGAACCTCTCAATGAGACCACGAACCACTCAACCGCCTTTTGTGGAAATCACTGTATTAACGCCTTGCTTCATCGCAAGATTTTAATCCTCTGAATAACCATGTCAAGTATGGTTCTAGGAATCTGCAACTCACAGTACTTTGGTGTTTGGTGAACCCCCAGATTAATAGGGCCATCTTTTTAATTATAAGCAATTGTAATAAGTTCCAGCATAACAGAAAAACAATACTGCTGGATTGCTTGATCATAACAGGTATTCTATAAAGGGGCCAATATGCAGGAAACTGGTCCACCTGCAGAGAGAAAGGTTGTCTGAGTGGAGCCGCTGTCGACAAGGCTTTCCCATTCAGTCCCTGATAACTTTATGTAGGGACTCCCAGGGGGCCAGACAAGGTCAGAGTCAATGGCTCTCACTATTGCAGGCGGTGTTTAGAAGTGATTTAATGAGACTGCACAGCATAGAACTGACCTGCTTATAAATACTGTACTGAGAAGTTATCCTCAGAGATTTAGGTGATTGATATTTGATCTGACTGAACAAAACATATTTTGACCATCCAATTCACCCAGTTGCCCATTTTGAGATATTTCAGATCAGACCTTTAGAGTAAGATTAGATGAATGGTCATTTTACGTTAAGTAGGGGCAGCTCCTTTAACCCTTTAGTGGCCACGATGTGCTTTCAGTTTCCCTTTGTCTTCATGATGCATGGATGCTGTCTTGAAATAGTAGAATTGTATCATCCTTCAGACAAGCATGCATCATGCCCACCCTTTGGTATATCAACCCCATCATTCTGCATGAATGTAGCTACTGGACAGGGCTTAAGTACCCCATCAAGAGCTACTCACCCTACTCTAACGGTGAGCAGCTCGGGCTGTGGCTTTGTGTGGCTGTCCTGTGACCATGTACCCTGTGCCTCAGACTGCAGGAAATGCCTGATGCGGCAGGCCGTGTTAGCGGTAGTGTTAGTGGGTGTGGAGGCCGATATATTGCGCCCTGTAGCCTTTGAATAGCTGTCTGAACCCCTTAAGGGCCGCATAGTGCTTTTAAAAATACATTTAGCCTATGTCTTAAAATGCATGAATACAGCTCTTGAATTCCACTTGCCAAGCCTGCATAAATACTGACCCTTTCATTGTGTATCAGCCCTGTAAGATGGTAAGATGGGTATAATGCTTGAATGCAGCACAAGTGAGTTTATGGTGAATTACTCACCAGGTCTGCATTCATGCATAATGATGACGAATGAGCATAGCACATTAAAACGCTATGCTGCCCATAGAGGTTAACAAGCCAGAGGAGGGGGAATGAGGTCCGGGAGACATTACTCGGTGGGCCTGTGCCAAGTCACTGTCTGTGTCACATAAACCCGACAGAGATGTGACTGATGTGAGCTCAGTAGACAGTTCTTACAGGACAGATATCCTCACAGGCTGTCTGTGATACATGCATGAATAAATGGTCTGAAATAGCTAGAACCAAGCTGGAAGCTAAACAGCTAAAGAATAACTATAAAGTTAACCCTCTGAATTCAGGAAAAAATGTCACTTCATTTTGTACAGTATGATAATGAGAGATTACCAGATAAATTGAAAGCTATAGCTCTGTAAGGGCCGTATATGTGCATACCATTATAAAAGCCTCTACCATAGAGAAATATGATAGCTGTATCACTGCTGCAAGGCTGATATCACTTTTAACCCTTTGTTTCAATCTCTTGTACCTTTTATGCAGCTTTACCCTTCATCGTCATGATACATGAATGCTTCCTTGTTGGGTAATTCGCCAGTTCTACATTCAAGCATCATACTGACCTTAGGCCAAAAAAAAAATTTGTTTTAGGTAACATGGCAAGAAAATGTAGGGTCGGTAGGTCGGTTGTTTTTTTTAAACTTTTTTTTAAACATGAAACTACTAGCCGGCCTCTCCGAAAACCCTCAAATTTACCAAAAAAAAAAGGTAAAAATACAAAAATTTCTTCAAAATTGCATAAAAAAACGTAGGGTCGGCCCTGTTTAGATAGGGGCAGTCGGGTTACCTGAAACAACCCTTTTTTGGGCCTTATGGGGTTGATACATGCATCATGATGAGGACCATCATGATGCATGCATGCTCAGCATCATGACAATCAGGGACATCATACAGTAAAGTACAATGAAGCCCTTAAAGGGTTAACTATAGGACAATAGACCCATCAAGCAGAGAGAAGCATCACACTCTACTCAACAATATTACAGTACTTACTTTTAGTTCATGTTACATCTCAATGTACATGCAACATATCATATATTGCAAATTCCTCTTCCATCCCCTCATCCCCCTCATCCCATCATAGAACAAATCATTGGGGTTCTTTATGGGTAGTGGGCGGACCGAACTACAACAATAGGACACAGGGGACACATTGTATGAGGTTGTATGTGCTGGCTGACAGGCCTGTGGTGGGTGTCACATTATGTTGACATTTTGTTGTACAATAACGATGACAAGGCTCGTTGTCAAGGTGTGAACAGGAACTGTTGTGTTTCTATCTGTAGCCTAAAACCCTCTCGCTCACACACAAGGGAAATGTATATTACATGGGCTGAATATCTAGGTTATATTAGATTTCTTTCTTCACAAGAGTATCACAGTCACTTTAGTGTTATGTACCTATTCTTCCATAAAGAAGGTATTGTAATTACTGTTTCTGCATCCATACTGGAGCTATTACATTTGGCACTTGGATATTCTTACTTTGTTTGATTAAATGAACAATCATCTCAGCTCGTTTCACCATAAATGTATAACGATAATGTTCTCTGCATGACTCTTATAATCAAAATGAAACATATCATATACAGATTATTCTACTCTAAGCAGTATTGAAAAGACTACCTCAAGGCTCAACCAAATTCCCATGCAAAAACAAGGAACAATGATTAGAGATATTAGTCCTCATATGTGGCATGTGATCATAATTCGGCCTCTCGATGAGACCAAAAAGGGCACAATGAGGCTACTTTTATTAGGTAATAATAATGGAGTAATCGATTGTGGATGGCATATGGCTGTAAATCAACATTTGTCGTAATACTGCAGTATTGCTGTGCCAGTGAGTAACTCACCAACCCTGCATTGCTGCATCATGCAAATCTGGGAGTGTATCAACCCCATAGTGTCAGCATGATGCATGAATGCAGGCCTGTCAAGTAGACACCCATGGCTGCATTCATGCATCATGATTGCATTAAAACACTAAGTGACCCTTAAAGGGTTAGTCCTTCAATATAAATGTACTCGTTGCACGAGATGCCAGTTTACGATTCATCCATAATATCATAAAACACACCTTTAATGGGGGCCCTCTGATGGATAAAGTTTCAGTTTACAGCCAGAACGAATCAGGATAGATATGCATCGATATTAAAGAGTGGGTGGTTGCTGGGCTCTCCGCTTTCCTGATGTATTACAAAGCAGTGGTCTCAGCAACCAAACCTACGAGGGCAATGATGTCTTCTTAAATGGAAAGGGCAGGTATGGGGGATTAAAATAGTCATTGAAATAAAACGAGAAATGGAGGACTACATCCGGTTTCTCAGGCCAAAAATGCAGCCAAAGTGTTCTCCCAGATGGGTCTGCATTGTGCCGGAAGCTGACACTGGATCTTCCCGATGAGACCACGGACCACTCAACCGCCTTTTGTGGACATCACTATTTGCGACGCCTCGCCTCCTCTCAAGGTTTCACTTCTCTGAATTAACATGTCAAGTATGGTGTGAGGATTCTGGAAATTTGGACTTGAGAAGCTATGAGAGGTTCTTTATCATAACTAGTGGATTATTAGGGCTTTACCTGATGATTATCAGGGATGAAAGTCTTCAAGTTTTTCCCTGATTTCAAGTTTCTTTTATTTCACGAAGATCTGTAGATCTTAGCTACAGAGGACCTTATTCAGGGGCCCCAATTTGAATATTTCATGGTACTTTTTTAGCTTCGTGACTTTCATCCCTGGATTATACTGATGATAGTTATGTGCTGTGTTCACCTTATAGACTTTACAAAGGCAAATATTATGAATATATATATATATATTTATCGCCTTAATGAATCAGCGTTCAATATTAAATTAACATACTCTGCTTTATGTACATGTACTTGCTATGTGACTTTAGAAAGGTACAGTATTAGATAGACAGTGCTATATCATAAGGTTATATATCATCATATAAAATGATGATCGTGACCGCATGTGATTTACTTATAACTATTAATTTATTTATCAATGGTTAAGATACGAGTTATTAGCTGGTGGTGGTACATTTCAGATTCCTCACGCGGTTCAAGCACATTATACCCTGGAATACACTCACCATCAGGAGGAAGAGCATCAAGGATTTACGTTCTGGAGACGGCAGCCCCTAGAGAAGGACCCCTCCCTGCCGTGGAGGACCCCAGGGGGTGGTGCTAGGGCTATACATTGTCTATTCAAAGGCTTACTTCTTGTTGAGAGGAAGGATAGTTGAACCACAGGGGAGAATTGTCTGTGTCTTCAAAGGTGAGGTAGCTGGAGGTTTGGAGAGGGACTGCAGTGTAGTGGTGAGGTAAACAGTCTGAGGGCTGCGGGGATTACCCCAGCATCACCCACCAGTCTGTGATGTGGATGCAAGAGGTTGGGATTCACTAAGTCTGGGTGATAGTTAAGATAAAATATTGGCTAATGTAGATTTTAAACAGGAGCTCCAGTGTTCTCTAAATGTTTGATTTGTCTATATTGTTATAGAATAATTCAGGGGAAAAAATGGTCTCTTGGATATGGTGGTACCTTTAAGTCCATGGCAGATAATCCTGGACCAAAGTCTCGTAAGAAACTTCTTGACAACAATGCTGCGCTACAGACAGGCTGGATAAACCCCCACCAAGGGAAGTAAGTGGTGGGAAAAACCCTTTATTCATAAAGTAGAAGTAGTGTCAAAAAGTGGAGTACCCCAAACAGAAGTGGACTCCAGCGCCTAGCCTAGAATACCACTCAAGTTACCAGAGTCTCATCCCCTGATCACAAACGCAGATCACGTCAGAGATCACCTTTACCAATACAACCATCGGTCATGAGGACCACCACTCTGGGGTGTCCTGCCGCCTCCCCCCAGCCCCAGCCGGGGGGCGGGGCCGGGAAGGACCGCCTGGGTGCCGGGCGTCCCCCGGGCCGAGCTGCTCACGAGCTGCTCCCTCCTCCCCACCTGAGCTGCTCAGGGTCGCTTCCCACCACCACCTCCACCTAAGCCACTCAGACACCTAGGAAGGTATCCCACGCACGTCTGGCGCGCTCCCAGCCTTAACAATATAGGGATTAGCGCCCCCTTGTGGGCCCCAGAGGCGGCTTGGTGAGCAGCTCAGGGTATAGTGACGAGCAGTTCAATCTGCTCCTGTCCTGGGAGCCTCTGCTCATACCAGGAGCACCAGGCCCGCAGTGGTGCATGCTTCCTTGTCCCTAAGGGCGGTCCTGAGGTCAGCAATCCATCTCATATTGACCTGTAACATGGAGGAGAAAAGATTGCTCTTTTTAGAGGCTCCTGGGGGATGTGTGTGTCTACTGGGGTTAGGCCATGTGGACGCTGCCACTCCCATGTGCTCCCCACATGGATCCTATAGAAGGCTATAAATTTCCAAGAATTCTTCACCTCAGGGGCATGCTTCTACTTTTGCTCCTCGGGGATCTTAATAGTTTGAGGAGTCTTGTGTGATCTTACCTGGATCAGTGACACGGATTTGATAACTTACTACATAGCTTCGTGGCACATATTGGATAAAAAGCGAGACTATATCTAGAAACAGTAAAGATCTAGTATATTGGAATATCAATAGTGTTGTGTTAAAAGGGAAGATCTTGAGTCCCTTGCAGTAAGAGTAAGAATGGAGCGGGGACATGCAGTAATCAAGTTTTTTATTCCCAAAGCTCGGCTTTAAAAGCCATTTCCATTACTCCATCCAAATCACCCGGAGTCACTCTGTGTCTGTGGGCCGCCCCTGCTCCCCCATGCAGGTCACACTGGGATGCACTGGAGGCGGACAATATGTCCTCCTGCTGCCTCAAAGGGCCTCCTCCAGGGTGGCGTTAGGGGAGCATCCTAAAGCATCAAATAAAACTAGTCCTGAGGGAGCCTCCTGGGTGTGTGCTGCATAAGGCAGTTCTGTAACAAAACATGACGCCATTCCCTGAGAACAATTACCTCTCTGTAGGGAAACGACCATGTATAGGCCTATGCTGCGTCAATAATGTATGTTAATTCATACAGTTGAATTAGAGTCTAAACTGAGAATCTGCTGGGAGATTGATCTCTCTGTTAACGATTTTGAACCACGCAGAGAGGCCTTTTGATCACTCCTCTCCTGCAGAATGGCATACGGAGTCTTTCTGGGGACTACCAGAGTCTGAACGTGCCAGGCCGTCACTCAACTAACAATGACCATTTATGGGTCATGGGAATAGCACTTTCTGTAGGCTCTGGTATGTTGGCTAGTAATTCTCAGATTGCTAGTGTGTAGGTACAGATAGTATTGACAGGCCTTCTTGTGACTAGCAAAAGAAACAGGAGTATTTCAGACCCACCAGGGATTCCAACTGGAAGTGACGTCATTCAAAATTGCAATTGCAAAGTGGCGTCACCCTTGTCTAGACCTTACTAGACAGAAGCAATCACTAGCGCCGCCTGTGTGTGAAACAGGTACTACTAGACACTCATTCAACACACTGATTCTCCCCTCACATGAGGAGTTACATCTACAGCTCAATAGATACCAGATTGTTAATGGTTAAGTACAGGCCTGATCAATGCAGGAAGTTGAGAGCAGCTCAAGTGGAACAGCTCCAGGAAGTGCCACAGTGAGGGCCCTAATGTGAGTGGACGGGCATGATGTAGTGGTGTCTGCCTGATCTGAAGTCCACTGTGTAAAGTACAGGATAATCCACACCATGGGTTAGGGAGGCGGACACATTACCAGACGATATGGATTTACTGTTATAAGTGTTTTATTCCCCGACCAGGAAGTCAGTTACCCCACCTGCTGAGAGCCTATTCGCTCCTCCAGGGGGGTGCCTAGATGGCCCATTAGTTTTATCAGACTACTGCTTGTAGGTAGGATTTGGTTATTTTATTTTTATTTTTTCACATTTTATGGCGACTCGGTTGCTGGTTTTATATCAGCATCCAGATGCCCAAGCACGAGTCCGCCTTTATGCGTTCCTGGAAACAAGCTAGTTTAACATACAGGCCTCTGCCGGACCAGAGCCCGGTGATGGACGCTGGCAACGGCGCCGGAACGGGGCGCCGGAACCGGAAACGGAACCGGACCATCCGCGAAAAGGACGCTGGGAGCGGCGGCGGCGAAAAGGGCGGGAAAAAGGGGGACGATGCCGAACTGAGGCTCTCCGTGGTCGCCATCATGTCGAATTTCGCCAAGAGTCACTCGGCCCTTCAACCTCCAGGGGGTGCAGAGGGGGCCTTAAGTCAGCGCCGCTACTCCACGGCTTTAACCATGCCGACACGCCGCGGACAACGCCCTTCTCTAACTGGCATGAATACTATAGAGGAACATGGGCGCATCCGGCGGGAGTCCATCGCCACCCCGGGCATGCGGCAGGAGCTACAAGCCCTCACGGCGGCAGAGACAAGCCGTCTGGACCGGCGACGTCCGACCCTAACGCGCATGTTCGCCATCTACCAACCGGATGAGCCGCCGGCGCGTCATGGGAGTCGCATCCGGCGCGGCTCTAAGCGCTGGGCGCGGGCGTGTGACAAGGAGAAGATTACCAAGCGGATGGACAGTGTCGATAGTACCACGGTAAGTGTATGATAATCCCCCTATAGGGTAGTTTTTTAAAAGTTATTATTGGATCTAATGATTGCAACAATCAAACCAAGGCTGAGGCGCATTGCCTTTCTGCCACCCGGACCCCTGCATATTGTACTATGATGTATAGGATATTGTCTTTATTTGTCCTTTGCTGGAAAATTATTACTTAAAGTGTACTGTGATACACAAAAACAGGGCTTATCATACATGAATGACTAGAAAATTGAGGAGGACATCTCAAGGTACGTGCTTACCTTTAGGTCTGTCTACCCCATACACTGATAAAACAGGGTAAATGTACACCGAACCCGTTATACAACAGGGGCAATATTCACACGTCGCCAGGTTTTATTAGTCCAATGTATTGATAACACCCCAGTGTCTGCCACTTTATATGCATATAGATATTCATCAATAATTCAACATAATACGGGTACTTTGATAAAATCAATGTTGCTAATGCATTGAGCCAATATGATATATATCTAGCCATTATTCATTATTAAAACAAGTAATTTGGTTAGTCCATTGTATATATAAAATCCAGCCATGAATGTTCCTTGCGAGGGAGCAATGTACGAATATATATGGTACAGTATTGAAAGTGGACCCTCTTAGCAGTCGTTGCTCTTTGACCAAACACAGGGCTACGACGACCCTGTTCCCTATAGACATAATTTGTAACTGTCTTCACTACAATAAGCCATAAAACATATATTTGTCCTACGCAGGCCATTGTCTACATCAGAAGCATAAATAAATGAGTTTCTTTTTTATAAAGCTATGAAATAGTATCAAAGTAAATCCCCAAGTAGATTGGACGGTGCTGATCCTACTAAGCCCTGATCTATCAACCTGTCACCCTCCCTTACCCCCTGTAAAGACCGCTTAATGCTTCAGTGCACTACATGTACATACCCATGTCGTCATGATGCATGGATGCAGCCCTGGTGAGTTGCTTACCAGTGCTACATTCATGCATCGTGCCAACACTATTGGGTTGATACACACGCGCAGGGTCGTCATGATACATGCATGCAGCCCTGGGGAGTTATCATCCAGTGCTGAAATCATGTATCATGACGACAATGGGTATTAAAGCATTATGCAGTGCAAAAAGGGTTAGGTGCTGAATACCTGGATATGTGAAAGGCTTGTTACTCATCTTTTTTGTCGGGCTCTCTTATTATATATTGACGCAACAAGGTTTTATCGCCAAGCGTAAGCAGAATAGTTTCGTAGTTGTTCTAACTATAAGTAAACTGTAATTTGTTATTATAGGTTCATAATCTGTTTCCTCGTACATGGTCTTATCTGCTTGGCAATTAGCGTTTTCACAATTTAGAGTCTAAATTGAAATTCCTGGTAAGGAGGTTAAAGAAAAAGTATTACAGGATATGATATCAAATGTGTTCTTGGTTTAAATCTCAACCAATTTCATCTTGTTTAATAAGTTACAATAACGTATCATAGTCAAGGTTTGGGATCATATGAACCAGACACAGTCAAGTCAATTTTGCTTTCTCCTACAAGCAATTATGTTGGTAGTAAATGTAGGAATGCAGGTAGATAATAACTTTTTGACTTTTTAATAAGTATTCCTCAAACCTATAACCTGTAAGCATGTCTTATAAAACAAGCATACCGCCTTTATACCAAGAACCAGAGCCGTGTTTAAATTCAGCATGCATACTCTCAGTCAGGCATGCTCTGAGTCTCTCCAATGTGGCATAGGAGGGAGGTGACAGAAATAACCAATAGGTAAAGAAGTGGGCACAATGAAGAAGAAATAGCTCTGCAGGCAGGTGAGGGGGACTGCTGCTTCTTTATGGCCCCCAAGGGAGGCAGTTAGCCCTTTAAGGACAGCATAGTGCTTTAATGTGTGATGCCCCTTTGTTGCCATTGTGCATGAATGCAACCCTGGCTAGTAACTCGCCAGGGCTGCATTCATGCATCATGCCGACCATACGGGGTTGATACACTCTTGTAGGGTCTGCATGATGAATGAATGCATGCAGTATTGGTGAGTTACTCACCAATGCTGCATTCACGCATAATGATGATAAAGGACATGCTACATTAAAGCACTATGCAGACCTTAAAGGGTTAGTTTGGCATCCAAATCTTGCCCAGATGCCGTCTGGCTGACTTGGTGAGGCTCCCTCCGGTATTCCCTGTTTTTGTCCCATCACTAGGGAAAGTAGGTGGTGCTTGCAATAACAGCTCCCAGGAATAAATACATGGAAATGTCCTCTTTTTTCGTCCCTGAGGCGGCTTGTGGTTTCCAGCTTGCATAACAGTTATAGACATCTATTTTCATTTCTGAAAAGTAGAAAATACCTGGTTTCTGACGAAGGATCTAGACCCGAGGATCTACATAAGCAAATAGCTGTCACTGCAACGCCCTTCCCTATACTTAAAGCGTTATAGCAGAGGCGTATGAAGCAAATCTGCATGGGGGGGGGGGGGAGGGGGCCTTCTCAAACCAGTTATAGGTGTTGGTTTTTATGCGTAATGGTGCATATAGATGATTGTGTTGAAACTGTAAAGAAAAGTATTTTTGAGCCTCCTTAAATGTTGATACCTGTGTTGAAGCGGTCAGGTTTGGGAATCATATTATGTACTACAATTCCCCATTTCCTACGCCACTGTATAGGCTGTCAGGGCATGGGCCCTCTTATTACTCTTTGATCTCTTCACAATGCCCATGTCCAGTTGCCGCTGGGTGCAACTCTTACCTGCTCCTATGGGGTCGATACCCTCCCAAAGGGTCGACATGATGCATGAATGCAGGTCTGGTGAGTAGACTACCCAGGGCTGCATTCACTCCTCATGACGACATAAAGGATAGCACATCGAGGCAATATGCGGCCCTTAAACTTAAAGGGCTAGGTATGCGGCCCTTAAAGGGCTTAGTATACATAATGGCAATAGATAAAGAACAAGTGGTATCCTCCAGGTGGTCTTTGATGCTAGAACGGTATACCTGCCTCATGCCAACGTACTGGGTTACTTATCCCACTTCTGAGTAGCTCAAAGCCTTGGGCAATCGTGGTAGACAATGAGAGAAATCGGTCATTGTCTATATATATGCCTATGGTTCTAAGGCAACTGGGTCCTTGACTATATAAGTAAAATGCTTTGGCCAGAAGATATAAAGCTATTGATGTCTGAGAGTAGCTGTTGAAGAAAGCAGGATTAATGATTTATTAGATAGATGGAGGTGTGTTGAGATAAGGAGGTCCGCAAGCATTAAGAAAGATAAGAGACCCAGTACTGTTAGACATGACTTGCTGATAGACATCACCTACACTTTACCCTATAAAGGTGTGAGCTCACTCCAACAATTACTGGCCGGCTACCAGGATATGGGCCTTTAACGATACCATAAACCACACAGTATTATACCGGAGACCATGGTCATTAGGCCAAAAAAAGAGGTTTCTTTCAGGC
Organism: Harmothoe impar; assembly: GCA_947462335.1. Lineage (NCBI taxonomy): Eukaryota > Metazoa > Annelida > Polychaeta > Phyllodocida > Polynoidae > Harmothoe > Harmothoe impar. The sequence goes on from OX381709.1 coordinate 17,131,366, forward strand.
CACCCCACCGACCCTATCTAAACAGGGCCAACCCTACGTTTTTTAATTCAATTTTGAAGATTTTTTTTATATTTTTACACTTTTTTTAGGTCAATTTTAGGTTTATAAAAGTTTTGAAAAAATCTTCCCATTTTTACACTTTTTGGGTCGATTTTAGAGTATGTAAAGAAAAGAAAAGTTTAAAAAAAATTAAAAAAAGAAGAAATCCGACCTACCGACCCTAGAATTTCTTCCCATGTTACCTGAAACAAACCTTTTTTTTATTTGGCCTAACCAATACTGGGAGATAAAGATGCATGTAGATGTAATCTCCAGAATTCTGGGGACAAAGGAAATCCCTCATCATTATGAAATAGTCAGCCAATGAAAAGTGCTCAATGATTTTCCTAAAAATACTCGGATTTAAAAGTCTTCTTTTCTTAAGGTAATCATTCAAAATATGGATTTTTAGGTAGTCGAATATCCTTTCAGGGATTTTGTCAATATCCGGCCTCCATATTTGCACATTTCTATACCCGATGTGTTGGAGTATCTGATGTATCATGAGATATGAATGTAAAAGCCAGCTCCAACAAGCAGGGAAATGGTCGTATCGTGCTGGACTGATGTACTGGGAAACTCTAGAGCTTATGCTTATGCTTAGAGCAGTGGGTGGTCGGCTCAGATTAACCATTTATGGGCTGCATAGTGCTTTAATCTGCTATGTCCTTAGTCGTCATGATGCATGAATGCAGTCCTGGCGAGTTACTCACCAGGGCTGCCTGCTGACCCTACTGCATGGGATGATACTCTCCCGAAGAGCTGGCATGATGCAAGAATGCAGCGAAAGTGGGTAGTTGCTCGCGCTGTGCTGGTCAATCCTGACAACAAATGTTGCTTTAAAGCAACATGCGGTCCTTAAACGGTTAAGTATAGGCCCCACATCCGTCCTCAGCGCCACCATAGCTATAGTCAGTGGGCGGACCAATCAACACAGAGCCCAGTGCTGTGCTGTCACCCCCACGCAATGCACAGATCCGTCTGAAAGGGCCATGTACCCCAGCCATGCATCTAGAGTTGGCGGAACGTGACCGTACCATGGCCAGCCTCCCAGCCCCAAACAGCCGGCCTGGGCTACACTAATGCACCGTGGTACACTCATAGTCCCCTATGTGGGTGTAGGTTTGGGTTTCAATACCGCCATATTGGATACCAACGCTGGGGATGGGATATAGGAAATTCAAAAGCTGAATTCATGTGCGAAGTTTGCACACACTGAAAACTTTAGTCTGGACAAAGGTTTTCACTGCTTTTCCCAGTTGACCACCTAGGGTGATCATTGTGATTATCCAAAGTTTTCAGGACATCACTAGAGGGAGACCTACTATACAGAAATGTAATCATATATTGCCACCTAGTGAGCAACAGGGTACTCTCCCAGGTCACCATCACTATGAACACACCCCAAGGTGTTCAGTAGTGAAGACTTTAGACCACCCATAGGGGTTTCAGGGCAGTGCTTCAGAAAGCACAGAAACAATATGGCAGTGAGGTCTTCAGTTCAGTCGCCAACACGCAATTTCTCGTCTTACTTTTTGATTTGGGTTTCAATACTTCCACATTGGATACCAAGCGCTGGATTGGACGCTGAAAATATTCCAAGCTAAACTCAAAGCTGCACCCATGCCCGAGGTTTGCACAGGGCCAAATAAAAAAAAAGTTTTGTTTCAGGTAACATGGGATGAAACTCTAGGGTCGGTAGGTCGGATATTTTTTTTTTTTTACTTTTTTATTTTTTACATAACCCTAAAATTGACCCAAAAAAGTATGAAAATGGGACAAATTTTTTCAAAACTTTTGAAAACCTAAAATTTACCCCCAAAAAATATAAAAATATAAAAAGTTCTTCAAAATTGCATAAAAAACGTAGGGTCGGCCCTCTTTACATAGGGTCGGTCGGGTGACCTGAAACAAACCTTTTTTTTTTGGCCCAGGCCAGTAGCGAGTAGAATACACCACAACAGGATTTTCAATTCAAATGCCAACATGCAATTCCTCGCTCTATTATCATGAATCCCTAGGCTTTTGATTTTGAAATCTGAAAAGTTAATTTCAGAACAAATCACACAAAGTCATGGTCAAATCGCAGACAAAGCCTTGATGAGTTTGTTAACCCTTTTAAGGACGCATGTCCCTAAAAGATGACATTTGTCAGCATGATGCACCAACGCAGCCCTGGCGAGTAACTCGCCAGGGCTGCATTGGTGCATTATGCCGACCCATCGGGGGTGTCTCAACCTTGTAGTGTCGGCATGGTGCATACATGTATGTAGTTACTCGCCAGGGCTGGGTTCATGCATCATGAGCGAGAGCATGAATGCATTCATGCATCATGCCGTCCTTAAAAGGCTAAACTTTTTTTGCCGACATGGAGTGAGCAATCAGCCGCCATGCCAGGTACTGACGTGCTATCAGGCGCCGCCAGGGGAGAATGGGTCTCGTGCCGGGCGATAATTGACGTTAATAGGCACACAATACTGTGGGGATTAACCCTTTAAGGGCCGCATAGTGCTTTATTGTGTCATACCCTTGGTCGGCATGATGCATGTAAGAAGGCCTGCAGGGCAGGTAACTTGTCAGTGCTGCATTCAAGCATCATGCTAGCTTTTTTAAAGCACGCTGCAGAGATGCCACTTTTCCTACTTTTGCAGAAATTCCTCTATTGGCTAGAATTACTATGTTAAAAGCCTGCAAAAGATTTACCAAAATCTCAAGATGCATTAAGGCAGCCCTCGCAAGTAGAGTCTCCAAGGCTGTATCCATGCATCATGCCGACCAAGGGCATAATATTCAAGTACAAAATGTACTATGCGGCCCTTAGAGGATTATCACTAGGGGAGGGGAGGAGCAGAAATAGATCATTAGTCACAGAGCTCCCAGCAAAGGTATGATGCTGCAAGGATGGGGGTTGCCATTTGTGAACGTTACCTTAGCATCTATGGCTGTTTTGGAAATGGTCAAAACGTATTATGTGATTCAAACATGATAAATTTGGTATATGTATATTGCAGAAATGGCGTGGTCAATGGCAGTGTCCCAGAAAAAAGAAGTATCCCATCTAGAGCCAAATGCACTTAAACCCTACAGATGCAACCCAATCATAATGAACTGTAAATGTACTCTTCCACAGAATTACCCGAGTGCTTGGCTCTAGAGACCTCACTTCATGCTCTAGTATAGAAAGCCTGATTGGCCAGTGCTCTTCAAGCAGAGGCTTGGTAATAGTCCAGTTGCCAGCTTGAAAACCTTGCATAAAAACCCCCCGAAGAGGTTATGACTGATTTGGGTACAGGAAGTCATATACTTTCAGAATCTTGACGATGCCCGGCTGGCATCGTTGAGCGTTTTCCGAAATTCAAGATGGCGTCCAAGATGGCTGACAAAAATGTTTAAAGTCATAAATCAGTCAATTCTTATGTGATTTGCATGTGTAATACCTCTAAATTTTGGGGTTTTTGGGCATGCCTGATTGATTAAAAGAGTCAAAAAGTCATTTGAGAAGGTATCCATGGTGATAGCGTGTTTCCATAGCAACCAGCATGCCGATTCTAATACAAAATATATATTGTTTTAAGAAGTTTGTCATTTCTCAACACCTACACTCATGTAATATCTCAAATTAAAGATCTCATTGAGATACATCATTTTAACATAGTTTTAGAGTTGTCACAGGTCCTAGGTTACCATCCTTACTGATAACTGCAATTGCATGACAGAACAACCAACATGGCCACAATATACTCTGTCCTCAATATCAAAAAGTCGTTTGAGGGGGTATCCATGGGGATGCATCATTTCCATAGCAACCAACATTTTATCTCAAAACATGATTTTAGCTCACAATATATTTTGTATTTAGGAAATTGTCTTTTCTTAACATGATATGGTCATGTGATATCTCAAAGTAAATGTTTCACTGAGATGCATGATTTTAATATGTTTCCACAGTTGTCTTGGGTTCTGGGTAACCATGACAACTTCCCCCTGTGTTAGTGGGGACCTCCATGAAGGGGCCATGAAGGAGTAGAATAACTTGCTGGTGGTCTTTCTTGTGATCTTTCCTCAGAGAACCATGTCTGAGATATCAAAAGCTATGGTTTGTCTGGCCCTGCCTACTATAGTACTAGCCCAGGTATGTAGGACCATGCAAATAAAAGAATGCTTGCTCTCCTCTGAAAAGAGCATGGTACGTAGCGGTTTTCTCCCTCACCTCATAGATGTGGTCATTCATTTCATGCATTCTATCATCCATTGATGCAGTCACTGCTGCATTAGGCAAGCAGCATATAGATATCTGTCTCACTGCAAGGCAACACTACTACTATTTGTGGAAGGTTACCTTGCTAACTTGAGATATGTCCCGTGAGGTACTTGATGTACGTCTGGACATTAAACAAATCGATCAATCATTCAAATCTCACCATGACAACTGGAAATCAACAACAATAATCCATAATGATTGACATAGAGGTAGTTCAAATTACCACTCCCACACGCTTTTGGCACTATGTCTCTCTGGTCAGTCTCTGCAATCCAAATACCCTGTGTCTGCAACCTTTCATCATCCATGGTAACCACCATAATCTGACCCCCTAACCTCCCTTTCCACCAACTTTTACTGTCCTGACCCTAGTGAGCAACAGGCCTCTTACTCCAAAATCACCACATGTACACATTGAAGTTGTTGCCAGAATTAACTGAGGAACAGTTGATCCAGGGCAAGCACACCATGCGACCCATCAGTTCCAATGCAGTGTGGTTTGTACTGACTAACATAACCTCAAATGAGAATGTCACAAACTAGTTGGCACTGATCCTGCTGTTTGCAGCTAGCTGTTAAGCACTATAAGAGATTTAGGGAGCAATGATACACTGTTGCCAACATACACAAGGAATAAATCCAGGCCCATATAACAAAATATGAAAAGGACAGAAAGAAGCTACATGAGAATATCAATAGCCATGTACACCTCAAGCATCAAAAGGGGCATTCAGCCTTACATGAGAAAGCTCTCTGATGGTTACTGCCATGGCTGTGAACTGGAAAAGGTCATAGATAAGGGAGGCAGATTCAGTTGACACAGAAGTGTCAATGGATCAATTGGAACTAATCAGGCTCTATCAATCTTGATTCTCAAGAACTGAGAAATTCAAAGACTCCTCTTTGATCAGGAGAATACAGCTACATGATCAAGCATCACAAATGAACAAGCCAATGCAATCATGACCAATCAAGCTATGACATCTGTGTAGTAATATCAAAGAATACATGTCATCTCTTATGACACCGGTGTCTTTATTCTGCTAACCTGAGGGGGTGCTATGTCTTCAGAACATCCAGAACAAGACCCTCTGCTATTTGACTGGTCTTTGCATACAGCAATGAAGTGTGTCATCCCTACACCATTGCCAAATGTGATTCATATTCCTCCATCAACTATCCTCAAAATGCTTTGCTGTAACTGTTCTTCCTCAGACCCATGCTGTTCATGGAAATGTTACTTGCTGATGATCATGCTTGATTGAACTGCACAGATATGTGGAAATGTCAGATCATTGATTCACATCCTTAGTGTCCCATCCAAATGACACTATGGTGGACAATCTGGAGGAGGGAACCATTGTAAATGACCATATTGATTGTAGTATTAGCCGTAGTATTCAGTGAGATAGTGACTTAAGCCATTTTTGTGTGCTACTAAGCTAACCATCAAGCAAAAAGTTACAAACTGTTATAGCATTATACATTTTGTATCTGTATAAGGAGTGTCAGCAGACTGGAGTTATTACACAGAAATGATATACATCTGCATGTTCATATGTTTGCGTATTGTTGATATTGAACAGCTATACTGCATCATTCACTAGCTGGCCAGGCCCACAAAGGGGCTGGCCAGGCCAACAAAGGGGCAGCCAGGATGACAAAGGGGCTGGCTAATAATGAGTGCACTATGGGAGGACTGGCAGGGTATGAGCTGCTTTAATGACTGTTGTAATCATCATAGATTTATGGGAGCTCTGAGGATGCATCTTATAGACACCCAGAGGCGTAGGAAGCAAATCTTCATTGGGGGGACCCAGGGGGGCCCAATCCAACCAGCTTTAAGTATAGGTTTTTATGCATGATGCATCATATACACACTTATATTAGAATGTAAAGAAAAGTAGTAGGGTAAAGGCACCCATTTCGGACGCTCCTGGGCAGTGATTAGGTGACCCTCCTTGTCTGTTTAATTTAACCCATTTAAAGGACGCAAATTGTGATATTCCTCACACTATTGAATACTTTAGATCTGCCAGCTTCTATCCCTGAAGGAATTGCATGAAATTTACTATCCAAAGTATTCATAAATTCACATCTAATATGATGCTCTCAAAAGACTAAACTGCACCTAAAGTCGGACACTTCATGCCAGATATGACCCTAGAGTCGGACTCTTTGTCTATCCATTGATTTAGTTAGTTTATATTATTGTACATGCAATATTATTGGGGCTTTGTGTAGGTCCTATGTATACCACATATAAAACCTCCTTTTATCTGCAATTAAGTCCCTAATTCCAAACATAAAATAATAAATGCCTTGGTTGACTTAGATGAGCCTTGGTCAGTACAACTAAGACGGACCATACCATGTCTATCGTTCCTAGATATAAAAAGACTATGTAGGTTAGTCAACATCGACTAAAATGAATCAAAAGGGGTTGGGCATATAGATATACCAAACCACTGGGTTAGTCACTTTTGACTTAGTTTCAAGCATAGAGACTACTGTAAATGTACATATTTTCGCTGGTACAAATTTTCGCGGATTTGCTTCAAAATACAATTTCGCTGGGATTTCCATTTGCTGATATTGAAATATTACAGTTATAAAGCTATATTGGATAAATTTTCGCTCTGTACATATTTTAAAATCCGCGAAATCCGCGAAAATATGTACAGCGCGAAATAAAATACGTTTACAGTATAATGTCTAGTGTCCGACTCAGGGTGTAATTAGTGTCCGACTTTAGGTGCAGTTTGATGTTGATATAAAATCCACTCTCAGAAAGTATCATGGGTAATTTATTTGAATTTGTTGACTTAAATTATCACAAAAAATACATATCTTGATATTATTATCCATAGGAACGCTGTGACTTTGAATAGGAAGCCATAAAAGATTGAACAAGAAAATGAACCAACCCATTTACACTCGAATTTCATCTTGAGAAAATAGCAATAACAGTCCAAGTTCAAGTGGTCAGAGAACCATGTATAACATCGATAAAATTTGTACATGGCATTTATTAGAAAGAAAAACACCTCAACTTTTACCCATAGTTGAGATTATATGTGAAATATCAATACTGAGTGTGTACTTCATACTCAATGGTGTCCGACTCAAGGTATCTGTCCGACTCAGGGTGCCTCTACCCTATTTGAGCCCACTTTTAGTTATGATTTGGGGGCCCAGTCCCCTCTGCACCCACTTTTCTCTATTGTGGGAGAGGTAAGGATTGAAAATTGTGTGTATTGTATTAAAGGTCTTGACAAATTTGGGGGGGGGGCCCAAACATATTCAGGCCCCCGCTCCTCTGTGATTGGGGGGGGGGCCTGGCCATAGTAGCAGCAGCAAGCAGCAGCAATTAATAACATGTTAAAAGATGTGAGTTTTTAAGATCTATGAAAAAAAAGTGCACATTTGGTAAAAATCATAACATGAAATCGAAACTTTCTGCATATAAGCATATTGGTTGCTACGGAATTGACCCATCTCCATAGATAACCACTCAGGTGACATTTTGACATCAAGCAGAGAATCATTATCTGGTGGCCATGTTGGTTGTTTTGTCATGTATTTGCAGTTATCAGTAAGGAGGATGATGTTTCGGCATCAATCATTAGGCACTATTGTTGGTGATTTCTGGTTGCCATGGTAACCTAGGACCTGTGACAACTCCAAAACTATGTTAAAATGATGTATCTCAATGAGACCTTTAATTTGAGATATTACATGAGTGTAGGTGTTGAGAAATGACAAACTTTTTAAAACAATATATATTTTGTATTAGAATCGGCATGCTGGTTGCTATGGAAGCACGCTATCACCATGGATACCTACTCAAATGACTTTTTGACTCTTTTAATCAATCAGGCATGCCCAAAAACCCCAAAATTTAGAGGTATTACACATGCAAATCACGTAAGAATTGGCTGGTTTATGACTTTAAACATTTTCGTCAGCCATCTTGGACGCCATCTTGAATTTCGGAAAACGCTCAACGATGCCAGCCGGGCATCGTCAAGATTCTGAAAGTATATGACTTCCTGTACCCAAATCAGTCATAACCTCTTCGGGGGGTTTTATTGCAAGGTTGCAAGGATAATTCCTCCCTGGCAACTGGACTATAATGCAGCTAGCCCCGTAGCACTGAGGGAATGCTGGGAGAGTCATTTGGGGTCGGGTGAAGGTCATTTGTCAGGACTGTGTTTGTGTCACCATGGGATGTGTGAGACTGATTAAGTTAGTACGCCCTCTAGGGAGGGGACCGGCAGTGTGCCCCCACCCCTCTCCCCCCTGGACACTGGACACTGGTGGCATGTGCACACAGTCACTGAGCCGTATGTAATGTCATATACCATCATCGCCTGGCCAGCTTGGTATAATTTAAAAAAAAAAGAGAAAACAGTACACAGTGATGATATTCACCGTGTCCAATGCCCTACCAAAAATGAATGGTGAACTATACCTTGAACAACTTGTCTCATAGAAATAGATGTATTTTGCACTCATATGGTACCGCACTGCGACGTAGTGTGTATGCATATCTGAATTAGACATGTTGATAATGACTATGGCTGTGTAAATGTTACCTAGAAACACGATTTTATGTGGAATCCAGTGTTTTTATTCAGGTATCTATTAACATCATCTCGTGTGACAATAACTGATTTAAAAGACACAAGGCCCAAAAAAAGAAGGTTTGTTTCATGTAACATGGGCAGAAAATGTAGGGTCGGTAGGTCGGATATATATTTTTTTTTTTTTAAACTTTTTTTTAACATGAAAATACCAGCCAGCCGATCCGAAGACCCGAAAATTGACCAAGAAAGGGTAAAAATATGGATTTTTTTTCAAAATTGCATTTAAAAAAAACCTGTTTCGATAGGGTCGGTCAGGTTAGCTGAAACAAACCTTTTCTTTGGGTCTAACCCCGAATGTATTTATTTGAAGTACCTGTAGTTGGAAACTAACAGATTCATGGTCTCTTTTGGCTGGGAACACTATTTCTCCAACCCCTAACGGCTGAGTGCTCACCGTGTCCAATCCAGGATTCCAGATATCCTACGCTGTCATGAAGCTTGGGTTCCGGCAGTGAGCTTATGTAAGAAGGCCCCTGTTGGTTTATAGCAGAATTGGTATACCATAGGAAGCACTGTGACTTGTCCTCAGCCATTATAGTAGCCCAATACGATCAGTAAGGCCTAGAGCATTGCTTGAATTAATATAGAAAGAGGTCCTGCAAGTAAGGCAAAAAAGAAGGTTTGTTTCAGGTCACATGGCAAGAAAAAGTAGGGTCGGTAGGTCGGATTCTTTTTTTTCAACTTCTTTTTTTAAACATCAAAGTTCTAGCCGGCCTCTCCGAAAACCTTAAATTTACCAAAAATGGTAAAAATACAATAATTTCTTCAAAATTGCATAAAAAACCGTAGGGTCGGCCCTGTTTTGATAGGGTCGGTCGGGTTACTTGAAACAAACCTCTTTTTTTTTGGCCCAATTATGTTCCTGGTCTAATAATGCATACATTATATAGCCTTTTGATGATGGTCAGACTAGAGATGTGTTTCATATTCCATGATTAAAATGAAAGTTAAAGTGGTATTTTCACCAATGGTGTACAGGATATTTTTATAGTACAATTCGATTCAAGGTTTTAATTCTGCTATTTCAAAATATATAATAGTATTCTGCCAGTATACTATCTGGTCTCTACCATATTGAAAAAAGCCAAGGCTATTTTCTGTTACCTTTGCCGCCCGAGGCACCTTCACCAGAGACACCCTTCCCAGTCCACACCGGAAGTCGTGTTTGCTCTAGGACCCCACCTGACCTGCGCAGTGGGGGCTTCTATTGCTGGTCGCCAGCGGGAAGTAAACGCCGCGGCTTGTGTGCCGAGGCTGCCGCCCGAAACCAGTGAAGCGGTAATTTTCCGCCTCCTGCGATGACAGTTGGAGAGTTCTGAAGACAGAACAGCATGTGACAGTTTGGTGTTTGCGGCTGTGGTTGATGTTTTATTGGCCCTGAGCCGTATGCATTGACTTCTTGATGAGACTCTGTGGGCGGCCACACTGAAAACCCAGTCCCATGGGAAGGTCGTCACTACAGACGACACAAGGTTGGTCATGCATTGATGACGACCCACAGTTATCATGTTGATTACCTTGTCATATTTCAGCCACTAAGGGGCCTTACTGTATTATATGAACCATTCTGACTAATTGCTATGTTAATATCAACCATAAATCGTCTATTGCCCCAGTATGATAATCATTGAGAATTTTCAGTGTTCAATTTAGATTTTACCATAATTAGATTTTAAAGGTTTGGTCATAATTCAGATATGAAATCCATGAACTAATCAAAACTGATTACATAGGGTAGTCATCCTGAGTACACGAGCCTAATGACACTAGCATAGGAAGTGCCCCAAAGTCGTCACTAGTGACTACTATGCACTGGTGTAGGGAAAAAAGGTGCATAATACAGATGTCCTTTATATAAGTCTATATAATGTTAAATCCCATATAGTCCCCGCCCCTAACCAAGACCCTGGTTCCAGCTCCTTTGCCTAATAAAGAGTTGACTCCGACGCCCTCCTGGCATGTGAGGATAAAAACAGAGAAGAGGAATGCATACATATATACACAGGTACTTTATCAAATACAATACACCATATCACTAAAGCAATAGAAATATCTGATATTCTGTTCATATATGTGGATGTATCCATGACATGTTGGACAGTCAAGTGTTATTTCAGAATCTATAGGGACCTATTTGACTACAGAGTTGTCATCCAGTATAAATCCTGCGTTAGTAATAAGGCAATGATAATAACACGGCATATAGTCTATATAAGGTTTGGCGTTTTATTGCAAATCCACGCATGTCCAATGCACCCCCGTAACAATTATACAAAAAGAAAAAACACAGCGGGTGTATACATGCTAATGACCGATCCTTTGTGCGCGTCCAATTTGGCGCGAGGGAGTTCACGTCCTACCCAATAGGTGGCGACACGTCTCTAGTATTTATAGCGCCATAATGCTGCACACATTAATGTCCACAATAAATCCTGCGTTAGTAATAAGGCAATGATAATAACACGGCATATAGTCTATATAAGGTTTGGCGTTTTATTGCAAATCCACGCATGTCCAATGCACCCCGCCAACCGCCAAAATGAAATATAGACTATGGTGGGAATTCAGTCTGAGACATACGCCTTTGGGTTGAGGAAAATATCCTTCACTATGCGTTTGTCCAATCCAATTTTTGAATCCATAGAGCGACTTAAATAAAAAAGTACACTCATCGACTTCCAGTCTCCTAGGTTCTTAATGTCAATCAGCGAGACTCCGTTCTCAGCCAACAAGCTGGCCCCACCTCTGCGCATGGAATGAGATGACATTCTAACAAGGTTACACACAATGCACAGATCTGATAGTTTTTTGCTATACCATTTGTAGGTGCCCCTAACAAGCTTGCCTTGGGACATATAACCCACTACTTGTGAGTCAAGAGAAGGGTAACTGACCCTACTTAACAACAACCTGAGAAATTTACACACACAAAATATTGAACCCGGAATCGGTACAAATGGAATCAATAAGACCCTCTCCCCGAACGATATGGTCTTTGTTCTACGAACAGATACCCCCACCCCCCAAGCTTCCCAAGACAGATCTCCCAATTTCACAGACATCTCTGACTCAACTATGTTAGACTTCCTAAGGAGACCCCTAAAACCTAGCAGAATTGGTACCCAGAAAGCCAAGTCTTGATCCTTAGACAAATCTAAGGCATTAAATATAGCAATAAGATCCCCCAGCGTAGCTGGCCTAGCTTGAACAGTGACATCCCCCAGCGTACGCTTAATACCTCGTAATGTAATTACTAATTCAAATTCTCGTGAGTCCACATGGGGAACACCAAACATATCATGGAGAATCCATAGGGCACCCAAGTATTGAGTGATTGATTTATATTTCAGCCTGTCTGACAAATGCACCACATATAAGAGCGCCATTTCTAAGGTAGCCGGTAAAGGTTCCTTGTACTCAAATTCCTCACAAAAGTCAAAATAAGATCTCCACTGAGAAGCTCTGGTAGATTTTGAGTTGTCCGACATCCACTGTGATTGAAGGACACGTAACTTCTTTTTCAAGGACTCACCTGAAAACAACACAACCACTCATTAAATGAGGGAGGGAGAGTGCCCAAACTCCTAGAGTCTGAGAGTCTTGACAAGTAATCGGCTACAGTATTTTCTTTTGTACCAAACCACTTGGAAACTAACTGAATATTATATAAGCAGCACCTCCAGAATAGCTCCCTCAACCACCACATGGCCTTGATGCTTTTAGACCTACCGGTACTAATCATCCACTTGACCTGGGTGTTATCGGTCCAAACAGTTATCTTGGAATCCCTCCAACACTCACCCCATCTCTCCACTGCCGCAAGGATAGGCCACAATTCTAACAAATTTATATCATCCACTGGATCATAATCCGAGGGCTCCTTAGACCAATGATGATCCAAGTAACTGGCACTATCCCCCGGATTATCCTCCACCCAGAACCCTGCTAACCAGTCCCCCTCCCACCTGGCTCCAAAACCTGACAAAGAGGAATCTGTTTCTAACCTCACTTCTGGTTTGAGGGATGATTGGATGACCTTAGCCTTGCCATTGAAGATGTCAATGAAGTTCCACCACCATACCAAATCCTCTTTCATCCAACTTGTACCACCTTCTCCCCGGGTAAGAAACGAATTAAATTAATAATTCTTCTAGAGAAAGTCCTCCCCCCTCTTACCACCTGACTGGCATGTGCCAGGTGACCTGCCAATACTTGGAGTTCCTGCTTTTTACAACAGGATTTGTTCTTGAACTCCTCTACCAACTGAAGGGTAGCTTGGACCTTGTCCCTAGGGAGCCTGAGTTCCATGGCCACACTATCAAATACTATGCCTAAGTATTTTACCACCTGGCTGGCCGACACTACCTTCCTCCATGCTATATGGAATCCCAGGCTGCGGAGAATTTCTAACAGAACTGCCTGGTTGTTCCTACATTCTTCCCTAGTATCTCCCATGACGAGGAAGTCATCAAGATACCCATAAACCCTATGGATATTCCTACGCTTTAAGCACCTAATGACAAATTCAGTTAGCTTTGTGAATATAAACGGGGCACATTTGAGCCCAAAAGATAGGGAACAATCTATGTAATATTCGTCTCTACCGTCAAGGTTCCATGAAAACCCCTGCTTGTCCCTATCCCCTGGGAATATTGGAACTGACCTATAAGCCGAGCTTATATCCACCACAGAGAAATAACATCCTGGAGTCATATCTTCTACTATGTCATCCACCTTTACATACTGGAATTTTGTACAGGTTGTATTCATGTGATCATTGATGCTTTCACTTCCTGGACCTGGTTTGCCTCTACTACAGTCAGTAATGGGCCTAATCGACCCATCAGGCTTGTGCAATGCACCAAGGGAATGAACGCAAGTGGGTTTGTTCCTAACTTTGCACACCTTGCCACACAACAATTCTTGCCTAACCAATTTATCCATCTTAGTTTTGGCTTTTCCCGTTGTAATGGAGTCATAATTAACCCTACAATATGACTCTTCAAAATCTGCATCCACAACTCTGAATCCTTCACTCACACCTTTGAATATGAATTCTCCCTCCGGGTCAGGGCCACTCGCATGGTTGAAACATTCATCAAAAAATACACATGGATTTAACTGGACCTGCATACCTTTTAACCTATGCCTACCACCACATTTCATACCACATGGACGGGAATACGACACTCCATTACGAGCAACCGAAGGAACAACAACCGGTAACGCAACTGTCACTGGGGGGGCGATAATGGGGGAACTTGCCTTCATCGCCGCTGCTTGACCACAACTGCACGTAACCTCTGATAGGATCATAGTCTGAATCCACCTCCACGTCTTCGCAGTAAATACAATTGTCCATTCCATGTAAATCACACGATACAAACGATAATCCAAGACCCGAATCCACACTGTCATCGTCTTCGCCTTGCCCGCCGCCATTTTTACCGATGACGTCACTATTCTCGTGCGAACTCTCGTCCAACCTCTCGCGGCTCTCACAGCCCGCGAGATCCAAGATGGCCGCGCCCATGAAATTGGCGTCTTCAACCGAAACACTCTTTGTGCAATCGAATTTTCCTTGTTTCTGCTCTAACAACACCGAATTCACACTGACGCGACCCAGGTCAGGTCGCTCAGATGTGCCACAACCGGAAAAAACTGAAAAAAGGGGATGCTCTGCCCCACAACCTTCAGGAACAGTGACTTTCGGGCGTCCCAACCTCTGAGAGAGGCCACCCTCAACGTTCAACGATTGACCTGCCACGCCCCCTTCCTCGACAAGGTGAGCAGTACCAACCCATACATCCTTACTAGATTGACTGCCTATGCCAATATCATGCCTCCCTTCCTGTCTCGGAACTACCATACCCTGACTGCCTGCCTGGCATAATTCTAACACTCCCCTCCATCTCGCCTGGATTGGAGGAGCTGCCTCATCCTAGTCCTTTTTCTTCTGCTGACATGCCCCCACTGTATGTGGGCCCCTACATTCCTGACATACGTGAAGGTACTTGCAGTCATAGAATCTACAACCAGACTCCTTGTTGAAGTCGAAGCAGTAATCTGTTCTCCTACCGGTACCATAGCCACCACTGTAACCACCTTCCTGGTACCCATCATTGTACCCCCAACTAGGCCTACCTCCACCTCGGCTTCTACCCCTGCCTCGATTGCCTCTACCTCTGCCTCTATTTGCCTGTCTATAACCATCCCGTAGCTCCTTGGGTAAGACACCTTCTGGCCCTATCCACCTGGTGAATAACCTCTCGTCCCCATAACAAAACGTATGGATGCCAAACTCTTCCCCCCTCTCCCTCATGGCCACGTCATAGTCAATGAGACTCTTTTCCTCATAGATTTTTACTTTGTCGGTCAGATACTTTACATGTTGGGCGTAACAGTGGGCATCATCAACACCATGTATCATAAAGCATTCTACCAAACTCATACTTGCTGATATTATATCATGGATATTGGGGGATTTAGATCTATCACTGTGCATGTGTGGAACCAAGTCAAAAGTAACCAACTCACGCTTTGCTGATTTTTCAGAGATGAAGACCAACTGCTGCCCGTTGACTCCCTGGACTCTCGGGACTCCCGGGAACGCTGATCTTGACGGGGCACCTCTCAACAGGTCTGCAGGTGTGAATCTTTGTCCCTTCAGAGGATTGGACGGTGCTTTCTTCTTGCCCAACAATGCCTGAAGGAGCGCCAACCCTTGGTCCTCCTCCTTGGTGTCATCCCCGGCGGCGTCATCGACGTCCTCATCGACGTCACCGGCGTCCTCCTCGCCTTGGTTCATCTGTGCCTCCAAATACGCTGCCATGCCTGAAGGGTCGCGCACCATCCGGGCGGCACGAGCTGCTTGCTGCATTTTTTCCCTGGCCTGCGCCTGGCCCTTAGTCTGGTGACTCTTACTCCCACCTGACTCTCCGCCGGCACCCACGGACAATCCTTGGACAAGTGTAGACAACAAACACATTTGATCGTGCATGATTTTTCGAGAGGCCTGCATTTCGACCAACATAGCCCCCACTGTAGCATCATCTAGGTGCACTGCTGCCGGGGACTCTTGCTTGGGACTCTTGCCCAAATACTCCAAGGCATCGTCCGCCATTTTCTGAGAGTCAATGTACAACCGCCAACCTTCACCCTGTGCATCTTGTGCCTTGCAGTCTATCGCCGATTGTTTTGCAGTAATCACATAAGGGCAAGGTTTACCTCCCTTTGGAACATGAGACTCCTTGCATTCGCTGCACTTTTGCAATTTCCTCTCCATGACGTCTATGTACCAACCGGCACACCACGATCGACGGTACCACAATCGACGTCTTCACACAGCGGGTGTATACATGCTAATGACCGATCCTTTGTGCGCGTCCAATTTGGCGCGAGGGAGTTCACGTCCTACCCAATAGGTGGCGACACGTCTCTAGTATTTATAGCGCCATAATGCTGCACACATTAATGTCCACAAAAAACATATAGCCAGTCCCAAAGTCACATTTCCATATCCTACTCACACCAGTCAATCCTCTGTGGGTAGGTGCTAAATGACACAGCCCAGAGAAACTATAATAGACTGAGGAGTGATGTGCAGGTATCTAAGTCCACAACGAATATGTAGCCATTCCTGTTATCAAATATTTATTTAACCCTAAGGAGGGATGTTGCTAATAGATGACATTTGTCGTCATGATGCACTTATGCAGCCCCGGCGAGTGACTCACCAGTGCTGCATTGGTGCATCATGACGACCCTTTTCGGGAGTTTCCAACCCTGTACGATCGGCATGATGCTTGAATGCAGCACTGGCGAGTTACTCGCCAGGACTACATATGTATATATGCATCATGACGACCAAGGCATGATGCATTAAGGTATCATGCCATCCTTAAAGGGTTGAAAGTAATGTCCCTCTGTTGAGTGAAATCCTCCGAAGGAAGAGATCAGTGCAATAATATAAACATCTCATATACACAATATTTCTATAGAGGATTAGTTTTCTAATATCAGCGAATTATGTATGAGGGACTTCTGTTTTCACCTATGTATTAATAAGTCCATGTCCCAAAGGCGGCACCGGCCTACTTAGACAGTTTTAATTACGTTCATGAGCTGGCTTAATTTGATCTTCAAATGAATTAAGTCGTTTAAGCTGGATAGATGATGTCTCCGGGGAGATGAGTAGCAAATTAATTAATTTCACACTGCTCACTCAGAACTAAAACTCCTATGACAACTACCATGTCTTCAAGGGTAAATCAATGGATTTAATCTTTAATGAAAACATGTTTTAGGGTTTCAATTAACACCTCAAGGGAGTCCTCCACTTTAGCTGAATTTGCAATCTGCTGTAATTTTGTCATGACTTTTTTTTTCATTGGGTGAAAAATCAAGTGTTGTGGCATTGCTTTTTATTCGATTTTGCCAAGATTACATCCTTTTTCAGTAGGATTTTCGGGCAATCTTAATTATTGAGGCCTATGTATTTTCTCATCAGAAAATGGAAAAGTTTTCTAGATGGCCAGAAATCAACCAAAAATGTGCCTGCCCATGGGACGATGGGCCAATGCCATCCACCAAAATTGGCAACAGAACATAGTGGAAGACCACCTCTACAAACTTGAAGTGCAGTTTCCTACCTTGAGCTCAGAATACATGTATTGTACAACAATTTGTGTGGGTAGAATCCCAGGTGTTATATCCAATGTGTCTCAGGTAACTGTGGCACAGCGACTCCGGGTGTGGTTTTTAAGGTGTCCGACAACAGGATGGTCCTGCGGCCCAGGACGCCCTCTGATGTAACACCTCATATTACAGCCTGCTAAACGAGATGACAGTGCAGAGGCGTAGGAAGCAAATCTTCATTGGGGGGCCCAGGGGGGCCCACTGCAACCAATTTTATGTATTAGTTTTTACACATGATGTATCATATACACACTTATATAAGATTGTGTGGAAAAGTAGTATTTGGCCCCCTTTAGTTCTAATTTGGGGGTCCAGCCCCTTCTGCACCCACATTTCCCTATGTGGGAAAGGTCAGAATTGGAAATTATGTGTACCATATGACATGCCTTGACAATTTTTTTTTTTTTGGGGGGGGGGGGGTAGACATATTCAGGCCCCCCCTCCTCAGTGATTGTGGGGGCCCGGGGACCCCCCGCCCCCCCCCCCTTTTCCTACGCCACAGGACAGGAAGCACATGTTGAGGACAAGTGTCGTTGGGGTCAGTTGAGAACATGAAATAAGAGTGATATAACGGAACACATCCTAGTGCGGAAATCAGATTGCCTTTTTTTTAAACATTTTGTAATATAAATATCAATTTTCACGATATCAAGTCTCAGCTGTGTACATATTGAACACAAGTGTTCTTTAAGAAATACAGAGTTACGGCCAATATGTTTTCAATTGGTGGACTTCAACTGTGCAATTGAGCACAAAACTGATAATAGGTTAAATCTAAGCTGAATTCTGGGGAATAAGATTAAATAAAGCAGGTAGGACATTAAGTATGGCTTCTTTTAGGGGGGAAATTCCGGTTAATTTTTTACTAGATTGATTTTTGAGCCCTAGTCAGCGGCCATACTCGTTTTGAGCCACTCAATATATACCCAATCTTCCATCCCTTCCCAAACAAACAGCACTTCGACACCAGCCAATCTCTCCACATAGTAATAGTACCCATGCAGGTGCTAGTAGTCACCAGAGGCAGCCCACCAACACAGACAGCCAACTTTCCTGCAGACTTGCTGGGGTCTTTTTTCCACGCAGTAAATTGCCAATTTACATTCCTGCCCAATAGATTTGCCGGGAGGGACAGCGTTCAATCACGACTAGCCGCGTGAATACTGTTGTTACTCACCGGCACAAGATAAAGACTGCTCAAAATAGGCCATTGTCACATTCCAAGATTCTGGGTAGGTAAGACAGACACACACCATTAGAGATGGGACTCAATCTCTTTTAAAGAGACAAATAAAGGTAGATATTCTGAAGAATATCAAGTCTGTAACACTGTGGAGGAAGCTTTATATAGTGTTGAGCATGACTGATATTTTATAAAACAGATCAACTCTTGTTCTGTTGGTACACTGATATTCCTAGGCTCCCTATACGCCCAACCTCTCAGTCACTAGTGCCTATCCTAGTTAGTCATTTTTTGGCTCCCTATACGACCAACCTAGATAAGTTATTATTGTCAGGTTGGTCACTACTGACCAACCCACCTTAGCCTTTTTAGTTCCAGGCGGAGCCACTGAGTGGTCATCACAGGTGGCCCCAACTAGTGGTATACAAATACAACACACCAATGATGGACCTAGGTTAGCCACTACTGACTGACCCCCTGGTCATTTTTGAATATAACTTTGCCATTTTGACTAACACTCATATGACCAACCTAGGTTAGTTGGTACTGACTAACCCTTTCAACCTATGGATTTTCAGTGTAGTATTTACACTTAGAGGTCTGAGATGAAACACATGTGGCCAGGCCGCTCCAGCCCTCTTTATAAAAGTAGATATTGAAATGAACAGCTTAGGGCAGCTGAGATAGGGATCATATCAAATACTTTAGTAAACTAAATTTAACATTGCAGGGCACAGTTATTCAATTCTTGGGAACACATGTCCATATTTCAATTGTCAAAATTGTATACAATTGCCCATAGGGGCAGGGAAAAATGTAAAACTCCTAAAAATTTTTTGCAGAACTCTACCAAGGTTGTGATAATGTTGCACCGATACAAATGCAGATCTATATTATCAGACAGTGGACCAATTTTACAGGGAAGTTCATTGGGTATGGGAGGTACCGATGTATCCAAGAGCAACATCGGAAAAAGCTTGCATCTATTTGCAATCTCTCACAAAAATAGACCTCCCGCCATTGATACCCCATAATGCATTGCTCAGACGGTAGTGACGTCATAGCCGGTGACGTCAGTAGCGCCGTCTGGTAGTAGATAAGATGGGTGTATGTGGAGGGGGGCAGGAGGGGCAAAAAAAAATACCCCAAAATTGACCAAAAAAGGGTAAAAATGTGAAGATTTCTTCAAAATTCAAAAAAAAAGACGTAGGGTCGGCCCTGTTTTGATAGGGTCGGTAGGGTGACCTGAAACAAACCTTTTTCTTTTGGCGTAGGTACCCAGTGAGGCTGCTTGTAGTTGCTAAAAGGGTGATAAGGGGGGCATGTCTGGTCTCCTATAGCCCTGCCCCTGCCACTCCCAGTAGTCACTCCCTGCCCTGCCCTTCTCACCCCCATGAGCCCTATCCTGTTCTCCCAGTGGGGTCTTATGTGGAGGCAGATATCTTGGTATAGGACACAGTCCTACTTCAATTTTAGCACTTTAAGTGCCATTTCATGAGATCTCACTGGCACATAGTCAGCTTATCAGTCTTATCTGCATATAGGCCTGTAGATACATAGCCAGTTGGTCCGCTATTTAAAGTTTCGCTTGGTATTGCTAGTCCCTGAACACCATTGGTAATTACTTCCAATTATAGCTTTATATATATATATATATATATATATATATATATATATATATATATATATATATATATATATATATATATATATATATATATATATATATAGTATAGTACATATTTTAGATTTGCAGACTTTATTGTGCATTAATGCTTGTATCTAATCAAATTGAATATGTTAAAAAGAGCAATTGAAGCATATTTGATTTGAATAAGTGCTACTTAAAACAACTTTTGTCAATATGACATGTCTGTGACATTCCCCTGGAAATACTTGACTTAAAGGCACTTAAAGTGTGTTTTAAAGGCATCTGAAATTTGTTTAAATGCAAACATTCATGCGTAAGTAGTCCCATATATGAATTGCATATTATAGATGTGCCTTTACTTGAGAAGTTAGAATCCAGGCATTGACTGAAGAGGTAAGGAATAGGAGTGCCACACCAATACTCCCATTGCCTTCCCTGCGTAGCTATTACTGCGGTCTATTTGCAATTATTTAGAAATAGACGGCCGTCTCGCTTTTAAGGCCCTTGAAATAGAAACCCAGCGGCTGCGCCCCTAGCTACTATGTATCCATTCAGATTTAACACAGATGGATATACCTACAGGGAGGGTCTGACTTTATCCCTTGTGGGGAGGGTTTTAATAGGTACTAGCAATCTACTACTGTGATTTTTACTTGTATATAGGCCCTACAGGTTAAATCAGTTATTCAAGGACATTATTAAGACAAAATGTCCTGCATAGATACATTTATGATATAAGGAAATAATGTCTATTATCAAAATTCAGACACTATTGAAAAGGGATATCCTTCAGTATGTTGGCTGACTATAGTTAAGGTAATAAAAGAAGTTTTCCTCCAGGTAAGTACATCCTTTCAGGAATGGCTATGTCAGATAGTGTTATCCTATGTCTGTCCATATTAAATCACCTGAATGCTCAAGAACCTTACAATGTTGCTGTTAAATTGGTCATTTGCAATGTGTTCCCTCTCTGTTGTGTTATGTTGACGTTGTCAACTAGCAACCTGCAATACACATATGGATCTACATAAACAGGGACGTGGCCTGCTAAAACGCAAACAACAGAATGATGATGCATCTTCCCTTTGAAACTTTCATGTCATAAAAGTCTGTGTTTAACTTTGAAAATCTTTACTGGTACAGAATTTATATCAAGTAACATCCTTCTGTAAAAGCTAATACTACCAATGAGAATATTTGAAATAATTCAGAAGTCCCTACTTTGAAGGAATTTTGTACTTTTAAGTCTAAAAAGTAGGCCTTATACTCAAACTCAAAGCCCTTTCAGAAGTATTTCTCTTAAAAGACAGGCACAGCGTTATTAATGTCTACTTCACTTAAAAAAGTGAAAACTTTATTCGATAGAGTTTCACTTTAGATGATTGACTTATGAAGCCCTAATAAGGTTTTACATCCTAGTCCCTTCGCTGGTGGCCAATATGTCTCCCCTGACGGGCTGCCTTAGAGTGTGAATTAAATAATGTGGTGGAGACAGGTGGTGGTGACTGCAAGACGTAGACAAATGTGGCTCTGATAATCTGGGATAAGGGAGTGGCCATTTTGTGACAATACAAAGGGGATGGGTGGCTGGATTCTTGCGCGAAAACATCCAACACTTTTCCGCCCCCACCCCCATCTAGCAGGGCTGAAATTTATTGCAGCCGACCAATTTTCTTTGGTCCCCCTCAAAGAGTCCCCTACCTGAAAGATCTACTACACTTCCTGCTGTTACAAAATGACCACTCCCTAGGAGATTATGGGGAATTATTGGTGGCTCTGCTTTCACACGCACATACACACGTCAGTCTTCTCCAAGCCGATCCCTGGTTTTCTCGTTTCATGCAGGCCATACCCCCGCCATGTGATCTGTATGATGAAAGTCCCTTTGATTATGTTCTAACAGAATGAGTCATTAGAATAAAGGAGATGGATGAGAGTCGCATGATCTCGTATTCAGCCTCTTCTGTGTCATAGTAAATGCTTAGCTCAAGGAAACTCAGTGCTATATTGCAATGGTACAGTATGGGATTCATCTCCAAAGAGATTGAGTTGATCAATATAAGCGTCTGGTATGTCTCTAGAGTGTCTAGAGAAGACAAACGATATTAAATGTGAAATTTTCCTTGGACTGTTTATAAGTGGTACATTCTTTATTACTGGACATCGATTCTCTGTCTCTTTGTAGCTCTATAGTGATCGATGCCCAGTTTTATACTTCAGACCAGTGGCTCATTTTGGCTGTTTTTCGCCTCACAGATTGCTCCTAGCGCAAAATCCTGACTAGGTGTCAATATATTCTCTATGCCAATGTGTAATATGAGGGTAGAAAACAGTGGAACCTCAGTTAGAAAAAATCCTACTGAACAGTTTTTGAGAAAATTAGGGTTTTGTTGCCCTTTTTTGCTGTTTTTAGTACATTTCCTACATAACCCGTGAACGTCAGCATTTCTCAATTTTCAGGTATTTAGAATTAGAATTTGACATTTTTTTATTCGCAGTAGGATTCCTGAATACCGAGCCATTCTAGAAAAGCTATTCTTTGGAAAAAATACTTAGTATTTCTTGATGATTTTCGTTGCACAAATTTAGGTTGTAATATAAAAACTGCATTGTCATCCAATCAAAGTGTTTATGCACTGTTGATGGTCACCCCCTCCCACCCTCTTCACTGTGCATTGAAGGAGAACAGGCAGGGGAGGTACACGTGTCTGTATATAGCTGTTGACCTGGGTGCTGGGTGCATTTTTAATTTATGGGGTGCCAACTGTTCATGAAAGAAAATTCAAATAGATCTTTTTTTTTTTAGTATCAGATTAATGCAAGTACAAGTCGTGATAGCACTTAAAGCATTCTATTTGCATTAATATGAATGGTGGCCACCTAATGGGGTGCCAAATATTCATGAAAGAAAAATTGATAAGAATTTGTTTTTTATTAGCATTAAATTGATGCAACTACAATTCGAGATTGCATTTCAAGCATCGGGGCATTCAATGAATGGTAGTCATCTTAAATATATGGGGTGCCAACTGTTCATAAATAAAAAAAAGAATAGAATTAGTTTTTTTATTAATATCAGATTAATGCAACTACAATTTGTGATTGCACTTAAAGCATTGTGGCATGCAATGACTGGTAGCCACCTTGAATGTATGGGGTGCCAACTGTTCATGGAAGAAAAAAAAGAAAGTGTTTTTTTTAAGAATCAAATTAATGCAACAGCAACTCAAGATTGCATTTAAGCATTATGGCATTCAATGATTGGTGGCCATCTTGAACCTATGGGGTGCCAACTCTTCATGAAAAAAACAACTAAATTGGATGTTTTTAACAGTTTAAAATTAATGCAACTACATTTCAAGATTGCATTTAAAGCATTGTGGCATTCAATGAATGGTGGCCATCCTAAACCTATGGGGTGCCAACTGTGTTTGAAAAAGGTATCAAATAGAAATGTTCTTATATAGATATCAAATTAATGCAACTACAATTTTTTTGATTTTGTAGTGCGTATTTATTCATAGAATGATTTTCAAAATACAACAATCAAAAAAGTGATGCGATCTATATAGAATGATATCTAGTATGGTCACATTCCTATAATGGGGTCTCTTGCCCATCCAATACTGTGGTCGATTCCTCATAGCTGCAGCAAGCTTACATGATGCTGCCGTATGGGTTACAAGTATCCACTTAGTATTACAACATATTAGTATCAACACAGGTGCAATATCTCAAAATTAGTATACAGAAACAACATATATCGGTTTCTTATTTCATAATTAATAGAATTTTCCTTGACACAGAGGTACGCTGACATGAGAGTATTTTGACTCAGCTATAGACTGGTCAGTACTCGTCGTTATAACTACATAGGTGGATTCTAAGAATGGTTATATTCTCATGGATGTCTTAATTGGAACATGTGTCTCCGGTTTAGGACATCATTAAACGTTTGACTGCTTATTAACCGCTGTTATGCGTATGCATAGGGATTTCCATAATGTCACGCAATGCTTCGCCATATTACAGATCACCATAGAGACATAAATACAATGAAGAGAGTCGGCAATGGCAGAGTGTATGCACAATTACATAATTATAGGGTAGTGGCCTAGTGGTATTAGTTGAAAGGCAGCGAGAGTGCAGATCTTAAGGTGGGCAGGTGCGTCACGCTTAGCGTACCACACCTTTGCGCCTGGACTCACTTCTGGTCCGGATCACCTTTAGCGCCTCTGCCTTAAAAGCATTCTTGTTAGCAGTCAGTCTACATGAAGATGGGAGCGAATTCCATAACTCCACGGCCCTGTAAAGTGGGCTCTTCCTGTAGCTGAGCTTGTTATCAGGTGGGTAGGTAAGCTCCAGTGTATTAGCTGACCTAGTCACCATGTTATTGGGGTTCATTTGGTTGAGATACAGACTCATGCTGCCAGCATCCAATACCTCTGAGTATAGGTATTTATGTACTAGCATCATAAGCTGTATGTCAAACCGGACATCTACATAGTCAACTTTACATTGTGAGTGCAGACCTGCAACCAGGTGCCTCATGTTAGTTTTTAGACATACCCTAAGGCCACGGTTCTGAACATGCTGTAGCTTTCTCATTATGTTATTCGTGAGACCATTATGGAGGATACCACAATACTCTATTACAGGTAATACAGTTTGTTTATAAATGAGAATGGCGGTTGATTTTGACATCATATTACGTATTTTCCCTAATAAATATATGCGGTGGCACGCAGTGCTTATTGTTTTGTTAATATTTTTTAAGAAATTTAGCTTATTGTCAATGATTACACCTAGATATTCATATTCATCTTTTACATTAAGTGTATGGCCTCCCATAGTTATGGTTGGCGGGTTGGGATTTTCAGTATTGAACATAACAATTTCTGTCTTGTTGGTGTTGATACATAAACCACTTTTACTAAACCAATCATATATTCTAGTTGCATCATATTGTAACAGGTTTTCAGCAATGATGGACGATTTATGACTGACATAGAATACGACGTCGTCCGCATACATGGATAAAGAACAATGTGCAACCTTTGAGGGAAGGTCATTTATGAAGCATATAAATAGAAGAGGCCCCAGTATGGATCCCTGGGGCACACCAAATTTTATTTTTCTATTATTAGAGAGGGTGTTATTACAGCATACACTCTGACTCCGGTTCTCAAGATAGGCATGGAACCAATTAGTATATAAGGGGGGGATACCTAGGGCTTTTAGTCGGGCGAGCAGCTCACCGTGGTGTATAGAATCAAAAGCTTTCTTCACGTCCAGGAAGCAGGCAGCCACGGCCTCCCCCCGGTCACGTGCCCCATATAGGTCACTGACCACAGAGAAGACCGCGTCTGCCGTCCCCCTGGACGATCTGAAGCCAAACTGGCTGGGGGACAACTTATTATTTTCCTCCAGCCAATGGTACACCCTGGTGTAGACAATGCGCTCCATTATCTTACTAGGAACCGGTAGGAGTGAGATTGGGCGCCAATTCCCAATCTCACGGAGATTGCCCGATTTGGGTAAAGGGACAACTTTAGCACAGGCCCATTTGTCTGGAAAAGCAACCTTCTCCAGACAGGTGTTAATTAATGAGGTAAGTTGTGGGGCCATTATAAGCAGAGCATGTTTCAATACCTTTGCAGAGATGTGATCTACACCACTGGATTTGTGTGTTTGTATATCACGTATAGTGTTAATTACTTCATCATAGGAGATTTTATCATCTGGTGACATAATGGTAGACTCCCTCGGTAGTGATGGTTTCACCGGCGGGGTTACCTGTGGGATGTTACCCAGACTGTCAAATAGATTACTGCCTACATCAGAGAAGAAATTATTTACATAGTTGGGTACGTCCTCGCCAGATACCTCCGCATTAGTAATATGGTGATTGTAGATAATTTTGGGGTTTGCTTGATCAATGTTGCCTAATAATATATTTATTTGTCTCCAGAATTTTGTTGGGTTTTCAGAATATTCGTCTAGTTTTTCATAGAAATATTGGTTTTTAGCATAGTTACAGTGTATATTTATATTGTCCCGTAGTCGCTGTGCTCTGACAAGTAGCGGCTTATTGTTGACTTTGTTGAGACAATACTCATACATGAGCTGGTTGCGCTCATAGATGAGTTCCAAGATATCATTACTCAACCAGGGCTTATTGTAATCCTTAAATGTCATGTCTTTTACAGGACATTTCTCATCAAGATATTTGGTGATATGCAATAACATTATGCTCCACTTACTATTCACGTCACCCTCACTGTGAAACCCGTCCCAGTTGATGTTGAGGAGATAATCCTCAAAGTCACATTGGTCAAAGTGCCTATATGACCTACCGGTTATGCGTCTTGTGATGGGTTTCACATGGTATGATTTACGAGTAGCAAACGTAGCCAGGTGATCTGACAGATAGACTGGCAGCACGCCGGAGTTGGAAACCACGTGGCATGTTGTTGTTATTATGTCAATGCATGTACCACCATTCACACTTTTTGTATTTGGGCGTGTAATTTCGCTTATTTGGTCTGTGAACGGCAGTCCAGCCATGGACTTATAATACAGACGTGTTTTCCAATCATCGGGGGTCAGGAGATCTACATTTATATCTCCTGCCACCCAGAGCTCCCTACCTTCAAGTAGTGGGTTCTTACATACATCCACCAGTGATTTAATACACTGGGCACACGTGCCATCAGGGGGCCTATATACATGGATGATAGATAATAGACGATGTTTGGGTTGCGTGATGTTGATTACTTGGATCTCTATGTCCTTATTAGACACACACAGGTCTGTAACCACTGTACAGTACTCAGATAGGGTATCCTTAACATAGCAGATGAGACCTCCTCCAGTCTTATTTACCAATCTGTCCATCCTAATAATTTGATAGTCAGGGATGTATACCTTACTGGATGGGAGGTCCTTAGTTAACCAGGTTTCACTCACACACATGACGTCAAATAATTTCACAAGTTTGCTCAGCCCGACCATCTTTAACAGCATGCTCTTAATATTGACATGACCGAGTTTAAAACCCTTCATATCCATGAAATCCTGAATTTTTACAGGCATTTCCTAGATTTAAATCTCACCCGGTGTGGCCGGTTGCTGGACATGATGCGTATGATATGTGTCAAGGAACGAATATGTATACTTATGCTTAAAGCTACAAACAGAGTGGTGCAAATACAGGACAGAGGGTTTGGCTTAACACTAGTCAATTTCCGGTGACATGGGTAGTACCAGTATAGCTCGACATATGGGTGGAGCATGGCTTTATTTACTATAAGTGGGATAGTCCTTACTAATATATAAGCACAGGATTGTAGCTAGCGAAGTCATTAGGTATATGATCCATAAAGGAAGATAGTAATAATGATTAGCTTGTCAGGCATACACACATGAGTACATGAGCAATAGTTATAAATTGCCATAATAATAGTACTGTCAATAATATGTGATTAATGTGACCTTTATCAGGCGACATGTCAACTTTGCCGCGATGATGTGATGTATGCAAGAGCTAATGAAATAGGACCCATAATATGTTATACAAGTTGACATGAAATGATACACGGCATAGCTGTGGAGAGATACAATATTCACTCGCCGCAGCGATCCAATTTCGTGATTGCGAGACATTGTGAGAATGAAAATGAAAATGATACATTACCCACACAGCAAGAGACACACAGAGACACTTAACCCAGTGAGGTATAAGACTAGCAAGATTAGAACATCTTTTGGCTAGTGATTATTGAAGGAGAGTCGTGAAGAAGATAGAGTGTGGTGTACATGTTATACACATGTGTGTGGATGGCAAGGCTCTCACGTCCAGGTACATCCAGGATCAGTCACTCGACAGCCATAAGGGTTGCCGCAGTGGTTGGTCCTAGGGTGATTTATATTAATAACAATAGCTACCAAGAGACATAACTGTATAGGATGTAGGAAATGGGCCTTAGGTTTTGAGGTCTCCGCTGTGAGGATCGTGCACACATCCAATATTCTCTGTCAGTACAATAATGACAATAGCTATATAAGCATATCAACATAATAAGTGAGAATCTGTCAGCTATTGACATTACAATAATGGTTATGATTATAATAATAGTAATAATAATACGACTGTGTTGTGTAGTACTGTTCGCGCCCGCCTCAGTCTGCAACCAGGCTGGGCGGGGGGGGTGGTGGGTGGCAGGAGGATGGTGTCCAGTAAGTGGCAGATGAGGTTACCAGTTCACATCACCAACTATCTGCAACCAGATAGTGCTGAAGGGTGGTACCATGGTACACCTGTGCACACTTAGTTATGGTGACCCCTCAGTCGGTTCTCATCAATGGCAGACTTGATGCAGGTTGCACTCATCCTAGCCAGGTCAGGAGTTGGGTGGAGGCCGTCGCGTAGAAGGCTGTAGTTTGGTTTGTAGGTGTGACGTTTGCTATTGTAGCTATGCACTATTTTCTCCAGATGGGCTGTTGCATACCCGTGAGAGTTATTCAGGGAGATGGTTGCCGCGTTGACATAAGGAAGCAGCGCCTCCAGGTTGTCCTGGTGATGGTGCCTCCAACTGGGGTGCCTATTTATCACGGATAAGTCGGCACCATAAGAGGGGACCAGGATCACTGGGATCTCAGGACCCATCCTATTGATTTCATGTACAGCTGACAACACACTGTCGATGTACCTTTGCTTGAAGTCAAACAGTGTGGTAAATGATCTTAAGACAGATGCGCCTCCTGCATCTCTTGTAATCATGTCGCAGATGCCAGTACACACATAGATTGCGTCATAGCTCCAGCCCTCGTACAGGTGAGCACATATAACGCTGCTGATAATGTCTATTGTTGCACTGCCTCTGTGTAGAGGGAAGGTGTTATAGTAGGGGTGTAGATACGTTGACATGTCTCTCACCCTAGAATCAC
This sequence comes from Harmothoe impar, assembly GCA_947462335.1. NCBI lineage: Eukaryota > Metazoa > Annelida > Polychaeta > Phyllodocida > Polynoidae > Harmothoe > Harmothoe impar. The sequence goes on from OX381709.1 coordinate 17,160,795, forward strand.
CAACCACTAAGATGGTCATGTTGCTGGTGTATATCCTAGTATAGAGGTACAGCTGGTAGTAAACGTTACTCCTAGTATACTGTAGTGTGTCCAGTAGGTTGATTGAACTTACTATGACTGAAGGTGCATGTGGTGCATGCATTACAGGCGGGTGGCAGCCAGCACTGCCTTGGGGGTGGGTCGGGGTGCGAGGGGTAGCGTGTCCTTATCCCGGACACCCTGTTCACCTCTAATTTCCATAAGGATTTTACCCATAGTGTTCTGGCCTTTGAGGGGGATGCTGATGTCGTTGTACTCGGGGCTGTTGTAGCTAAATCCACCTCCCCAGTACTCACAGCGACATGCCTCGATTATGGTGGCACCACCTGTTTGTTGCAGTTTGGTCTTGAGGGATAAGTCCTGGGCGAACTTGTCGTTTGCATGCCTTTTGATGGTGGGTCTGGCCATTTTACTATACCAGTCGGTATTGCGGCAGTCTATTTCACTACCTCTGGCTTTTATCTCTGCCCCTCTATGGAGGAGTAGGATGCTAGCCGCGCTGGGTGCATCTTTACAGTAGACAGCCTTCGCATACTGATAGGACTGTTCCACACAGCAGAATTCCCTGGTCACACCCCCTACACTAGTTTTGAAGGTGGTGGGGTAGAAATTGCTGAGGAATGCCGTGTCGCCAGCAAAGATAATACCATGTTTGGTGTGCTTTATTTGCTCCGTAGTTTTAGGCTGTCTGATGAAGGAGTCGGGAGGTGACGCCTTATGTGTGTTTGGGGGTCCCGGTTTCGGTGCACTTACCGCCTTGGGGACGCCCGCAGTGCCACCTTGGGTGATTTTAGGTGGCACCACAGTGGTGGTGTCAGGGGGGGTGTGTGCAGCGGGAGGTGCGTGTGTAGGCGGCGGTTTGGGCCGGGTAGACTTGACCTTACTAGGGTCATTCGTTTTCTTGCCGCTTGGCTGACCACTGGTCATTAGTGACTCCGGTTTGTATTGCGCTGGGATAGAGTCTATTCCTGGGTAGTTGGCGGCGTATGTAGTGCCAAGGATGGTAATGCCTGCGTCATCTAGAGATACCTCATACCCTAGATTACGTAAGTGGTAGTGGATTTTCCTCAGTTTACCTCGGCTCTCTCTTATCTCTCTGGGTTCATCAGGGTTGAGGTAGACCCTTTGTGGTCTGGTGCAGAGTGTGTCACTGTTGCTGACTCTGTGCCTCAGCTCCAGGGCTTGCTCTTGTAGGTCCTGGCGACTGAAGGCGATCATGATGGGACGTGGGCGTGGCGTTGGTCGGTTGGACTCCCCAACTTTAGATTTGGAGGGGGGTTTGCCGATCCTCGCAGCGGATATTATGTCCTCACTCTTTAACTGTATCCCCAGGACGTTGGTGATCTTTTTTATAGTGCAGAAAATGTCCTCTTCCACTGGTTGGGGCATGCCCACCACCACCACATTGTAGGTGGCTGTTTGACCCTTTTTTTGGGTGGGGCGCGGTGCCTCCTGGGTGTGGTGGGGTGGGTTTGTTACAAGGGGGACTCCTGTCTTAACTCGATTGGCGTAGTGGGCAGTTTCAGGTGTAGGGGCCGGCTGGGATTGCAGACTTTCCAGTTGGGCTTTTATTACACTAAGCTCCTTGGTCTGATTGACCGCCAACTGGGCTGAGATAGAGTCTATCTTTACCTGGGTGTCCACCTTGTGCTGGTCAAAGGCGGCTCTTAAGGTCGTGACCTTTGCGTCAGTAGAGCTCAGCTGGTTGGTCAGCTGTGCGTTGTTATTGTTTATGGCTTGCTCACACGTGGTTAACCTAGTTGTCAAGTGGCCCATTTCCTGACGCAGTTCACTAGATAGGTCTGTGAACTGTGTACCTAGCTTGTTAGAGAGGCCTTCAATATGACTTTTTACATCCTCCTTCATGGCCATGTGTGCCCTAATGAAGGAGAGTGTTTCCATCATGTCGGTTTGTGGACCAGACACTGGCAAGTCAGTGCTTTGTGTAGGTGGTGGGGGTAGGGTGAATGAGGACGGGGGTTCATTCCCGGTACTAGAAACTAGAGCGGGCCTAATAGGCTGTGCTGGTGTGGGTGTGCTGTTCATATCAATGCCCTCTTCAAATTTAGAGTTGTGAAGAGAGCTGATTAAACTGTGTATAGAGTGATCAACAGCGTTGTGTATGGGGGAGAGCAACCTCTCCACCCGGGTGTTGTTCTGTGAGAAGAAAGATGGGGATGGCGGCCCCCCTGCCCCCTCGGCCCCCTCCTCCAGGGCATCTAGGATGCTACCATCCTCTAGTAGATCAGCCTCCATTAGATCAATCAGGCTGGTCGATGGTAGGGAGGTAGGGGAGTCATCTCTTAGGGAGGCCGGTGGTAGATCTATTATAGCAGAGCTAGTGCTGGGAGCCCCGGTGGGGTCGGTGTAGGCACTGGAGGCGGCTGTGCGGTCCTTGGATACAACATGGCCGTCATTGTTGACAGCAGGAGCGTCCTTGGATACCGGCTTCCTCTTAGCTTTTTTCTTTTTCTTGTGTTGGGGGGACAATTCAGTAGGGCTTGCATTTACAAGAAAATCTATGGTGTCATGGGGGCGGGCTCTTTTGGGAGTATTGACACAGTTGGTAGTGGTGGTGGTAGTAGTGTGGTGGCTGGGGCCCCGCTGTGGGACCTTCAGTTTAGGCCGGGGTTTAGTGTTACCTGTGTCTCGGCGCTTCAGCTGGCGTTTATTCCTTCCCATTTTGGCGTTAATCCTGGGTTGATTGCTTTAAAAAGTAATTCAGTATATGCACTATCGGTTCCTATAACTAATCTGAGCTAACCAGGGTCCATAAGCTAATCTAACTAGCTAAATCCTGTGCTTTTAGTAGGAGCGCTCCTCAGTGCGTGTTACTCCTCGGTCGCCATGCTGTATTCTTCATTGCACTGAAAGCATTGTGGCATTTAGTAAATGGTAGCCATCTTGAATGGGTTGAATGAAGGAAAAATCAAATAGGATTTGTTTTTTTGATAGTATCAAATTAATGCAACTACAAGTCAAGATTGCATTTCAATCATCGGGACATTCAATAAGTGATAGCCATCTTGAATCTATGGGATGCCAACTGTTCATGAAAGAAAAATAGAATAGATTTTTTTTATTAGTATCAAACTACTGCAACTGCAATTCGAGATTACATTGAAAGCATGGTGGCATTCAATCAATGGTTGCAATCTTGAATTTCGAAATGAACATACACACAGACATATAGGCATGAACATGGTGTTCTCCTTCATATAGATATTCATGGATTTCTACTTCTAATAAATATAGCTTTCTGTTACATGGATGTCGATGTCCAGTTTTAGATATATATCCATATAGTGCATTGGAGTGCTATAATGTTGGACTGCTGTATATTTATATCATGCAGCATAGAAGAGCTTAATTACAATAGTGTTGTAATGGTAGTTGTGATACATTAATGCAGCCCTAGGTCGTCTTCACACTCAGAAAAGTCAGCGTCATTGTCGCTAAAACCACTCTCACCTGAAAGTCAAGCACTGCCTGACTTTCAGGTGAGAGAAGTTTTAGCGACAATGACGCTGACTTTTCCGAGTGTGTACTTGGGTCTACTCTCATCCTAACATCAAAGGGCATAATGTACCAAAGCATTAAATGGCTCAACCCAAAGGCTATGCTTTATGATTGCCTGGCTAATATTCAATGCTTTGACAAGAAATATACCATAGTGCCATGGTGGTAGGGCCGCCGGGATGAGCAACTGTGGTAGTAACTGTTCCTCTTTGTATCATGCCAATCCAGTAACATAGGAATCTGTCAAGCAAAGGACTGCAGTGTAGTTTCAAAATAGATGGTTTTGAAGTCTGAAGGTCCCAGGTCCGATTCCCAGTTGTTCTAAGACATTTTCTTTTACCTTTACAGACGTGTCAGCTTCTTGGTTCCCCTAATTTAGTCCATTTTCCTTGGTATACCAAACAGCTACCAAGTAATTTAATATATATGATGCTATATTTATGTACACAAAATCAAAACAGTATCAACTACAGTTGGTGGCTTCTTTACTAAAGCAGGAATCAGACCTTCTGCCACATAGTGGTCCCCCTGGAATCCTCATATTTCTGGAAGTAGTTGTCAGCTTGTGAGCCATCAAAGTTTAGTGTATGTACAACTTATATCTCCTCGACATTGACTGTCGCTAACTTCAGTATAGATCTATATAGAATATACTGTTCAAAAGAAAGCTAGTATGCAGAAGGTGAGCCGGCAGATAAATCAATAGCTGATTGATCAAAGAGGTGTGCAAGGTCTACCCCCACTGTGGGCCACATGTACAGGTATTCAGTGAAGTCTTAGTACCATTTGATTTATGTTACCTAAATTGTACTACTGTAAAACCTTGTGTATGAGACGATAACTTGTGTGTTAGCCCCACCCCAACTTTGGGACAATCCTATAAGCCACACTCGCATTCTGATTATGGTGACTTGAGTGTGGTACCATGGTTGCAAAACGTTGCGTATAAGCCACACCCTGACTCTCAGCCAATCCTATAAGCCGCACTAGCAATCTGACATGTGTACTAGCCATGGCCTATACACAAGGCTTTTACTGTACTGGCAGTATCACAATCTTCAGTGTTAAAACACAGGTGATAATTGATACCTTACTGAAATGCAGTATTGGACAACTTCTTGACAACTGGTGCTGTTTTAACAGTTGCCTGGGCGAGTCCTGAATAGAGCCAACCTGGGAGAGGGAAAACACAAGCAAAGTAGGGCCATTTAATGACCAATAATGGCTAAATTGGTATGGCTGCAAATTCCTGGGGACCAATTGACTGGGTGAGATTAATGAGATAATGATAGTGGTCTAGCATGCTGGATGACTCCCCTCTCCCCATGGGAAGCACTTGGTTGATAGACATAAATATGTTGCCCCCTGATCAGAGGTAAATATCTACTCAACTCAAGTACATAGGTAACATAGCAGGGAAGGGCAGAAACGAAGGTAGTGGAAGGAGAAAAAGAACATATGGTGAATGTAACAGATACTTCTGTATCACAACTACATATTGACCTCTCGGCATACTATGTTGTGAAATTCAAATAAAGTTTAAACCGAAGCTATCACTACACATTTTGGGTCGTACAATATTTCAGGAGTGAAGGTATCTGCCCAGGCAGTAAGATAGAGCAGTACCACACCAATACTCTCTCCTTCACTGTGCAGTTATTACCTGCAGCCATTCTCAGTTTACAGAAATACAAGGCGGTCCGCCTTTTAAGCCTTTCGGAATTGAAACATATTGGTTGCACCCCTGGCTCTAGCCATTCAGATTTAACAGGGATAGATATACCCATGCATATAGAGCCTGCTGCTCAGACTTACTGTGGCATGGGTATCAAGGGGAACAAGACATCTACTATATAGGGCTGTTGTTTGTGCACAGACAAAATTCCATCTCTGGTGACTAAAACATTATGGATCCAATGAATTAAATGATAAAAAATGACTTTTTTCTTCATATGCAATTATTGTAGCTCATATGATCTTTCTTTGTGACCAGAAACAATTTAAACAAACCTATGTTCATAATAGATATCTTCCCTTACTTGTGGTAAAGGATATGTTTTCTTGGTATTAGATTACTGTATGAGTCCAAGGACAAATGGGAAAAATAATTGACCAGCTAATGTCTGAAACCAGACACTATTGAAATGAACTCATGTTCATCTTTTTGCTTGGCTATGGTTATACAAATATAAAGTCTCCCACATGAACGCTTCATTTTATAGTGATATCAACTTGTGCACATCTAAAAGTCTCTTCGCTAAGACCTAACAGTGTTGGATTTCTGAATCGAAGGACTATTAATGTTTCTTTCTTTTTTTTTGCCTTTTGGTTATGTATTGTTGACAGTGTCAGCTATGAACCTTTAATACATGAAGATATCACAATGTTCGGTGTTAAAACCAATCGATACACAGGTTGTAAAATGTGCGTTATTAAAATGCAGTATTGGACTTGTGATGAAAAATCTGAATGACTTCCTGCCCACTGGTGCTGTTTTAACAGGTGACTGGGCAGGTCCTAAAGACACCCTACCCAGGGAGATGGAAAATGCAGACAAAGTAGGGCTACTTAATGGCCAATAAGGACTAAATTGGTATGGCTGCAAATTCCTGGGGACCAATTGGTGGGGTGAGTCAATTAATGAGTAGTTAATGATAGTGGTTTGGCATGTTGGATGCCTCTCCTCTCCCCCGTGGGAGCCACTTGGTTGATGGACATAATCTGTGGCCCCCTGATCAGAGGTATTTATTTACTCAACTCAAGTGGATTTGTAACATAGCAGGGAAGGATAGAAACGAAGGTAGTGGAAGGAAAAAGAGGACAAAAAGTCAATGTTACTGATAATTCTGTATCACAACCTATTAATTCTCTTTGTTAACATTTCGTCATACTATGTCGTGCAATATAGAATTGCAAAACTGAAGCTATCACTACACATGTTAAGTTATACAATTCTTCGGGAGTTAAAATCCAGGTATTGGCTCAAGCAGTAAGACAGCACTACCACACCAATACTTTTTCCTTCACTGTGCAGTTATTACCTGCAGCCATTCTCAATTTGCAGAAATACAAGGCGGTCAGCCTTTTAAGCTGACTCGAAATAGAAACATATCGGTTGCACCTCTCGCTCTTATCTAGCCATTCAGATCTAACAGAGATGGATATACCTATCCATGTACAGCCTGATGCGGCTAAGGTAACAATGGGAACACATAATTCACTACAGAGATGTTGTTTGTGCACAGGAAAAATCTTCCATATTGTGACTAAAACATGATGGATCCAATAAAATAAAGAATTTGAAATTAATTTCCTTCATATGGAATTCACCTAGCTCAAATAATCTCCTTTTTCTGAAACAATTGAAATGAACCTGTGTTCATAATAGGTATCTTCCCTTACTTGTGGTAAACGCTATGTTTTCCTGGTACTAGATTACTGTTTGAGCCCAAGGACAAATGGGAAACTCATGTTCATCATCTTGCCTGGCTATGGTTACATTAATCTAAACTATTCTACACAGACACTTTATTTTGATACTGATATCAACTTGTGCACATCTTTTCTTAGACCTAACAGTATTCGATTTTAGAATAGAAGGATTGTGAATGTTTCTTCTCTTCTTTTTGCCTTTCAGTGATGTATTGTTGACTGTCAGCTATGAATCTGTAATATATGAAGATATATTATATTTAGAGAAACATAGGCTATTTGTACATACAGGAAAGTAGCCATGCGAAAAGCAAGCATAACAATGATGCATTGTACACTCCAGCACATGATACTTTTATTCAATAATAGAATGTAGTGTCATATTTTTAGGGTGTCATTTATCCAAAGGTTAACATGCATCCATATGTCTCTTTTGCTGTATGAAATAATGTTACTTAATAATTATCGAATCACAGTATGAACACTATTTGGAATTCTCTTGGTTTAAAATACTGAGCACTTTTACAAGTATTCCCCTTAAAGAACAGAAACACTGTCATTGATTCTAACTCTAGAGGCAAAACCTTATTTAATAAGTTTCGATTAACATGAGTGATTTATGCAGCACCACAGCGTGAATCTAATTAGATGTTGAAGACAGGTGGCGCTGGCTGGTGGTCACTAGCAGGAGGAGACAAATGTAGGCAATGATGTGGGATAACCGATTATAGGGAATTAATGGTGGTTCCCGCCTACCACACGCACAGATACACAGTAGCCTTCTTTGAGCTGATCCCTGGTGCTATCACTTAATGCAGGCCATACCAAGTCAGGTAATCTGTATGATGAAAGTCCCTTTGATTATGTTCTAACAGCATGAGTCATTAGAATAAAGAAGATGGATGAGTGTCACATGATCTCGTATTCAGCCTCTTCTGCGTCATAGTAAAGGCTAAACATAGTAGAGTACCGGGGCAATATTGAATCAGGGGGGTATTTATCATGGCAGAGACTTTACGCACAGTACTAGAAATCCTTAAATAGGATTAGATTTTAGTGCTTAAGAGCTGATACTATGATGTACATGTATTTTCTAAATTTGACTGTTCATAGTACTAGTAGGCACATTCTTTATTAGATTGTGGTGTAAATAATCAGTTACACACTCACTGGCTCCCTCACTCTCCTAGTATAAGATCATGCAGTAGGAGAGAGCTTCACTATGTCTTGTAGTCTCAGTAGAATTATTACATGGTGTTAATTGAGCCACAGGCTTCATTTTTGTTTGGTGCCTGGACAACAGGTTACAATTGATGCCTTATTGAAATGCAGTATTTGACCATGAGTGATTTGAAATGGTAAATATTTTTGACTCAGGGTTACTCTGAGTCTTGTGCGACGGGTAGCGATGGGCTCCTTGGCGAAAAATTTAAAACAGCTGTCATTCCTTCAAAATTGGAGCTTTTTCTCTCAATTTTGTGTCATTAGATGCGGTACAATGTTGTCCTTCCTATGTAATCGCGCTTTAATCCATTTTCAAACGCTTCCCCCTGAAAAGCATGATTTTAATTTTGTGTCTAAAATGGTGGTAATTTGCTTCAGCATAGAGCTCTATGGGAGCCTGTAGATAACCCTTGACATTTAACAGTTACATATTGAACCGGCTCAGTGCTAAGTCAATGGGACAGATCTCGGCAGCCGACCAAACCGGGGTGAGACACTTTTTTTCAGCAAGCTTTGACTGGATCCAATGGTAATTTAACACAGGGAAGTACTACACTACTTCCCAAAGGAGATGCCATCCTATATCATATACTAGGCCCAACATACGCTGCAGTATGTTAGATACCGGTATGGTAATTTAATGGTAATTTAATATATATGTTGCTGTCCAGTGTTGTTCAATACATGACAAATATTTTGAGAACAAAAACAGACAACCCTGTAGTAGGATATAGCTCAGACCCTACTAAGCACTATTCGCTGTTACTTACAATATGGACATGGGAGCTTTTTATTCAGTGTGTGTCTGACATAGACGTGAGAGGACAAAAGACATAGATAGCCAAGATCGGGGAACATGAAAATTTGAATTTGGGCCTAAGTACCCCCCCAAAAGAAAGTCAATGTCCACATTTTTTTTGAGTATACCCTTCTTTTGCGCGGCTTGCCTCACTCGGTGTGGCTTTCTTAGGGCACCTGCGTCATGCGACCTATAGGTTGTGTGGTGCAGGCCTATAGGTAGTTGTGAGTTCCTGACTTGTGACGCACAATTTGGGTATGCTATCCGAAACAGTCCAGCCAGCATATAATAGGGGGAGCAATGGATGGATATGGATAGTGGACTAGGGTAAACCAAAGGTGCTGAATTCATTTCTGTTATGTGTAGGATGATATCTAGGTCGGATAAAGGTCAAAATCAAGGTCAAAGGTCACATCTTTAAGAATCCCATTAATACAAGAGTGCACCCTTTCTCTTTCTTACTATGATAAATGATACATTTCCCTTCACACCTCTACCTGACCCTGAGTCTAGTTAACGGGGGAAGGGGAAGGAGAAGGGGAAGGGACTCGGGGTTGGGACTCGGGGGTGAGACTCGGGGGTGGGACTCGGGGTTGGGACTCAGGGGTGGAACTCGGGGGTGGGACTAGGGGTTGGGACTCGGGGGTGGGACTCGGGGTTGGGACTCGGGGTTGGGACTCGGGGGAGGGACTCGGGGTTGGGACTCGGGGTTGGGACTCGGGGTTGGGACTCGGGGTTGGGACTCGGGGGTGGGACTCGGGGGTGAGACTCGGGGGTTGGGACATGGGGTTGGGACATTAGCTTGGGATTTGGGGATGAACAATATTATTATATGTATACTCCTATATGATGATACTACATTTCCCCCCGACCCTGAGTCATTTGTGATGCAGTCACACGTTCGATTTTTTACTTCTTGGCAACTGGTGCTGTTTTAACAGGTGCCTGGGTGGGGTCCTAAATAAACCCTAGCCAGGGAGAAGGAAAATCCAGAATAAGTAGGGCACTTTATTTCCAATAATGACGAAACTTGTATGGCTGCAAATTCCTGGGGACCAATTGGTGGGGCTTGCAGATTAACTCTTTAAGGGCAGCGTAGTACAATGACACATTATGTCCTTTGGTCATCATAATGCATGAATGCAACCCTGGTGAGTAACTAGCCAGTGCTGCACCTATGCCTCATGCTGACCCTGTGGGTTTGATACATTCCCGAAGGTTTGGCATGATGCATAAATGCAGACTAGCCAGGGCTGCCATGGCTGGATTAATGCCTCATGCCACAAAGGGCAGCAAATTTCTGGGGACCAATTGGCTGGGTGAGTAGATTTATGAGCAGATAATGACAGTGGTTTAGCATGTTGGATGCCTCCCCTCTCTCCACAGGATCCAATCTGTTGATATGGAGAACCTGTTGTCCCCTGATCAGAGATATTTATCTACTCAACTCAAGTAGATAGGTACCATAGTAGGGAAGGATAGAAACAAATGTAGTGAAAGAATAAAGAGGGTAGAGGGCCGTCCCAGCTAGCAAAAATACATTGTTTTGCATCAAAATAAGGTTTTTGGTGATATATAACATTTTGCCATGATAAGGAGCCATAGAGAAACGTTATATAAAGTTGGATATAATTTTTTATTTACTGGGATAGGAACAGCTTCATGTGATTATATATTACAACAACATATTAGTCCTCCATGTTGACTTCCTGGCATCCTATGTTGTGCAATTTAAATGAAATTGAAATTGAAGCCATCACTACACATCTTAAGCTGTAAAATATTTCATCCCGGTTTAGGCCCAAGCAGTACCACACCCATTCTTTTTACTTCGCTGCGTAGTTATTACGTGCAGCCATTCTCAATTTACAGAAATACAAGGTTGTCTGCCCTTTAAGCCTTTCGAAATTGAAACATATTCGTTGCACCCCTTGCTCTTATTTAGCCATTCAGATTTAACAGAGATGGATATACCTACACATATAGAGCCTGCTGCTGACTTAATGTGGTAGGGTATCAATGGAAGCAAGCAATCTACTGCAGATGTGTTGTTTGTGCATAGGCAAAATCCGCTCTCTAATGACTAAAACATTATAGATCCAATGAATTAAAGGATAGATTTGTCTGATTTCTTCATATGCAATTAGTCTAGCTCAAATAATCTCATTTCTTTGTGACCACAAACAATTGAAATAAACCTGTGTTCATGATTCATATCTTCTCTTACTTGTGGTAAAGGGTAAATTTTCCTGTCACTAGATTACTGCATGAGTCCAAGGACAAATTGGGAAAATTATTGAACACATCACTTGAAAACTGATGTCAACTTGTGCAAATCTAATATCTTCTTTTCTAAGACCTTACAGTGTTGGATTTTAGAAGGATTGTGAATGTTTCTTCCCTTATTTTGCCTTTTGGTGATGTATTGTTGACAGTTTCACCTATGATCCGGTAATATATGAAGATATATTACATTTCGAGAAACATAGGATATACATACAGACAAGTGGCCAGGCAAAAAAAAGTGGACATATCAACAATGATGCATCATACACTCCAGCTGTATCATACCCTTAATCCAAAGGGTAACATACAACCATTATCATGCCTTTTTCCCCAACACTAGGGAGGGTCATATATGGTGCACCGCTCTGTTGAGTCTGACCCCAAAACTTGAAAGAAAAAAAGAATTTAAAAAAGAAATCACTAGAAAAAAAGGTACAGGAAAAATCCCCCCTAACAGCCATATGCCTCTTTTGCTGTGTAAAATAATATTACTTTATAATAAATCTAATCACAATATGAATACTGTTCCCAAAACTCTTGGTCTAAAATACTGAGCAACTCTACAAGCATTTGTCTAAATGAACAGAAATAGTGTCATTGATTCTAACTATCGAGATAAAACCTTATTTAATGTTTTACACTTAAGGTGAGTGATTTATGCAGCATCACAGCGCAAATCAAATAAGACAGTAAAGACAGGTGGCGCTGGCTGATGGTGACTGGCACAGGCAGACAAATGTGGGCAATAATGTGGGATAATAGATTATAGGGAGTTAATGGTGGTCCTACCTCGCACAAGCGCAGATACAAGTCAGCCTTCTTTGAGCTGATCCCTGATGCTATCACTTTATGCAGGCCATACCCAGTCAGGTGATCCGTATGATGAAAGTCCCTTTGATTATGTTCTAACAGAATGAGTCATTAGAATAAAGGAGATGGATGAGAGTCGCATGATCTCGTATTCAGCCTCTACTGCGTCGTAGTAAAGGCTAAACATAGTCACAGTTTTGTGCCAGGGTTCTCTTCATCTTGGCAGAGACATAACACCAAGTATTAAAGACACTTAGACAATGGTTAACTGAGAATACTATCGTGAACATGTGTATTTTACTTTGACTGTTCACTGTTGACTGTACTAGTATGCATATTTATTAGATTGTGGTGTAAATCATCCGTCACTCACTCACTCTGTCCCTTTCTCACTCAGTTTCAGCTTATGCAGTGAAAGAGAGCTTCACTATATCTTGTAGTCTCAGTAGAATTATTACGTGGTGTTAATTGAGCTACAGGCTGCATTTATGATTAGTGCCTGAACAACAGGTTGCAATCGATACCTTATGGAAATGCAGTATTTGACCTTGATTTGGGACGGTAAATATTTCCCAGTTCTTGCCAACTGGTGCTGATTTAACAGGTGCCTGGGCAGGTCCTAAATAAAGCCAAAGTAGGGCCACTTAATGAGCAATAATGAAAAAATTGGTATGGCTGCAAATTCCTTGGGACCAATTGGTGGGGCTTGCAGATTAACCCTTCAAGGGCAGCATAGTGCATCGACACATGATGCCCTTTGGTTGTCATCATACATGAATGCAGCCCTGGTGAGTGTTCAACCAGTGCTGCATGTATGCATCATGCCAACTTTGTGGGTCGGATACAGTCCCAAAGCATCACCATTAAGCATAGATGCATACCTCGCGAGTTAGCCTTAGCCATGGCTGGATTCATGCATCATGTCAACAAAGGGTTGCAAATTCCTGGGGACCAATTGGCTGGGTGAGTAGATTAATGTGCAGTTAATGATAGTAGTTTGGCATGGTTGAGGCCTCCCCTCTCCCCCTGGGATCCAATTTGTTGATATGGATAATCTGTTGTCCCCCGATCAGAGATATTTATCTACTTAATGCAAGTAGATAGGTAACATAGCAGGGAAGGATAAAAATGGGGTTAATGGATGAATAAAGAAATAGCCTCAATTGATCCTTCACAACTACATATTGATTTGCCCTGTTATCCTTTCTGAAATGAATAATATTAATATGGAAACTGCTGAAGCTATTACTAGGCCTACACATTTTCAGCCATACAGGGTTTCAGTATTAAGAATATTAATTGTAGTACCCCATCAATACACTGCCTTTTACTTTCTCTCCAGCTACTTTCAATTTGGTAGAAATAAGAGGTGGTCTGCCTTTTAAGCCTCCTGAAATAGAAACATAGCGCTTGCACCCCTCGCTCTTATCTAGCCATTCAGACTTAATACAGATGGATATACCTGCAAGTAGAACCTGCTCAGGACTGAGCGTGGCACGGACATCAGTGCAAATAAGTAACTAAAGGGATTTTGTCTGTGTTAATGGGAATTTCCTTCTCTTGAGTTAAACAAGATAGATCCTATAAAATTAAGTATACAAACTAAGATTTGTTGTTTGCAATTAGCCTTGCTCAAATGATCTCTTTTTCTCAGGAACCATTATATACTTTTCGACGAGTGATAACATCCAATAACCTCACGTGTGAGACCTAACAGTGTTAGCTTTTTAGATAGAGGGGTAATAAATTGGTTATTTGCATTTTCTTCTCTTTTGGTGATATTTCGTTGACATTGTCAGCTATGAACCTGTAATACATGATGATATATATAATATAAGATATTGGAAACAAAAGGCTTTAAAAATACAGCCAAGTGGCCAAGTAAAATGCGAATATATCAAGCGATGATGCATCCTACACTCCAGTACAATATACTTTTATGGAATAAAAAGAGTACCACCTTATACTTATAAAGTGCCACTCTATGATTTAATAATATTATCTAATAGTAATGAGAATATTTACGTAATATTCTTGATTAAAATGCAGAACACCTTCTAAACTGTTGCTCCTAAACAGCTGATATGGTAGTCAGGAGCATTTTCTGGAAAAGAGGCCTTATAGAAAGGGTCAAGGCATTTTGCAGTAGAATTGTTTTTAGAGTTGGATTAGGGTAATTTGGGTGTGCTGAATCCAAATCTGCCGTATAACATTTCATATCTTGATGTTATCTGGCCGAAAAATCAAAAACAAAATGGCTACCATTTTTGGCTGAAAATCTGCAGATATCAGCAGGTGTAGGGTATACTAGCCTAGTGCAAAACATGGTATGGTCATGAAATTGAATATGCTTACTCCTTAGTGGGTCATCGTTCATATCTGCATCATTTGACATTTGAAAATCCAAGATGGCGGCCATTTTCAAGATGGCTGCCCAAATCACATTTTCAATCTTGTTTCCTTCATAGAAATGGATGTAGTTGTTCAATCAACTTAATCTTGGTGTCAAATTCTATGTTTTCAGACCTGCTGAAGCTAATCCCAGCACTTATAATGATCTCAGAGCAGTTATAGAGCAGAAAAATATGTATTTTACATCATATCTATAGATTACTTGTGTAGAAAACGAGTCTTCCAATACTCAGCTCCGACTCTTATCCTCAGCCCCACCTCCCAATCTGTAACCATCCTCTACCCTTCCATGAACTGACTATCATCAATGCCTGATTATGCCCACACCTGCACCACTACCACCTGTTACTAGAACTATGTGTAGTAAGGTATCTTCTTGTATTCAATACAGCAGTAAGGGTCATAGTTGGAAAAGCTATGAAAAGGGTATCATGAGGGCCCACAATTACACTTCAGTCTTTGTGGAATCTACTTATGTACCAATTTATAGAATATCTTGAGGAGAAAAACTGATTCAAAACAGATGACATTGTACTTCTCAGCTTGTTTCTGTAAAACATATATTGAATTCTTAGGATTTTTTTAAAACTTTGTCTTGTGTGTTACCTACATGGAGGCGGTAAGCATCCTTCTCTTCTTCACACAAAATTACTGTAGAGGTCTACGGCTTGGTTGAGAAAGACTTTTCACATTGCTGTAGAGCTTTGTCATTGACCGGATTGCTACCAAGCCTAGACAAAAGGTTTTGTCTTGCATGAACATTGTCATGGCTGTTCTATTTGAGTGATCTACCAAGGAAGAGGTGGTATCACTATGGTTTACAAAGAGTTACAACTAATGCCTGGCCATCAGCAATCAAGGTGAAGTATCTTCTAGCATTTTATAAGACCTTTTATCAGACTTTTTTTTAGGGCCAGTCCATGCATGAGGGTCAATCAGTCTCTACCAGGGACAAGGGAATAGGGAATAACTCATCTAGAACTTAAGATCTGAGATCTCTCTTCTAGCAACTTAAAATAGGACAAGTCTCTACAGAACATAACAATCTAGCCTTTCTTAAACAAACTGCTCCCATCTTTCTTGACCAAGCCTATCGTAATTAGTTAGTGACTCTTTGGTGTCTTCTGTAGCTTGTGGCAATATTTCTATAATTGACCCCTTTGGTGGTGTCATTATAGGCCATAAAACTCTTGGACAGAAGGGGGGGTGGTTCATTAACACCTCACATTACATGCACTGGCAGATGGGGCTTTAGGGAGTGAAGTCTGGTTTATTTGAGATATCACTGCAACCCCTGACCACAGTTATAAGACTCTCACAGAAAAGCCAGGCCCTTTGTTGGCCTCACCAGGTCTTCCCACACTAGGTATAGTGTAGAAAGTTTCTGAATTAGTTTTTATTCAGCTTCTGTGTCTTGTCAGTGTCTTGATGTGTCTTCTTGTGTTGGAGCTAGCCTAAACATTATTGGTGTTGCTGGATATTTCAGGCCTGATTGTTGCATCAAACAAGTAGCTAGGTGTCAAACCTTTGGTAGGACTTGTATGTTATACATCAATTGAAAAACAAATTATATAAGACATATAATCTGGGAAGCCTACATTTATACATGACAAAAAGCATAGCTCTTAAGACATACTGTACCAAAGTACTCCCTTACTTTGATCATCAGGATCAGCTTTTGCTTGGCAGCTTTGCTTAGACATTGAACAATATGTGCAGAACAGATGCCTTGAGATATGTTTGAAGGGTGATCTGCTAACTCATACAGTGTTTGTAAATGATAATGCTAAAATCCCTATGCTAAGCTTTGAGAGAGGGAACACATCTTGAGAGTGTCATGTATTATAGAGCACAAGAAGGCCAAAGTACACTGTTAACAGATACCTCTTGACCAGAGCCTACCAGGGCCTGATTCTAACACATTACTTATGGGAGTGGATTTGTCACACACATTCATATGATTTATATTTTGCTGTAACTATCTGCACTAACTTGGTAATAAACATACTTGATTAAGAAAAAAGAACTCTCTCTGTTGTTTGGGATACAAGAGGATCCCCCTCTACACATAGCTCTACAGACATACCTTGATACTCAGACCAGTGCAAGCAGTGCAGCCTAAAGATGGGTGGATATCAAAATTAGATGGACTTTCAAAGAATTATTTCAATTCAAGTGTATAAGAGCTGTTACAGCCAGAACAGGTTGGATCCTGTGTACTTTGGACCATCAAAGGACAACTATCAGAGTGATCAAGGTGATCAGCGATACATGGTGGTCAGTCTATAGGAGGGTAGAGGGTAGTGAGGGACGGGGAGGTGGAGGTAGAGGCTAACTTTGATCTTGCTAGTGTCAATGCTGAGTTAGGGTAAGAGCCTGAAGCTGAGTAGGGAATTACAAAACATTCATTTTCTACACTCAAGTTAAGATTGTAAGATTGTAAGATTTTTATTTCAGACAGGGTCATGGTTTACACTACGATTTTCAAGAGCTGAATCAGAAAAGCTATGTTCATATAGGTGAAAACATATAAATACATAAACTGGGTGCCAGCCTAGGTTTTTATTTGGGCATGGCAGTAGCGGATTGAATGTAGACTTCTTACTGATGAATGGTAGTAGAGCATTGGCGACTCTATGTTCGGTGTTTTCTTTTCGAGTGAAAATAAGTTAGATTGAGGAGGGCATTGCTTGTGCAATGTACCTGTCCTGTATATAGTTTGTATCATGTCAATGAGTATGAATTAATGAGCATGAAGAATGTATATAGGGCTGTATAGGCAGTGCTTGTGCACTAGACCATAGCCAGTGATCATAAATAAATGCTGAACACAGCGGGCAGTGCTGGTGCACTGTACCTATCTTCGAAGTGTGGGCCTTCCAATAAGGTCATGTCATCATCATCCTGTCTTGTTCATCATATAATGTGCTGGGGAGCAGTGCTAGTGCACTGTACAAGCCGTATAACCAATGTATTAATATGCACCCTACTATAATTGCTGTTAGAAAGAGGGGGGCAGTGCTAGTGCAATGTACCTACCCTGAGTGCAGTATATTGCACAATGAGTATAAAGTAACCAAATTAGAGAAACAATTTGAACAATTTAAACCATTTGCGCATTTCTGAGTTTAATAGCAGTGAAGTCTATTTTTTCAACAGCTGTTTTAAACAATAAACAGGATGTAAAATACACATTTTCCTGTTCAATAACTGCTCTGAGATCATTATAAGTGTGGGAATTAGCTTCAGCAGGTCTGAAAACATAGAATTTGACACCAATATTAAGTAGATTGAACAACTACATCCATTTCTATGAAGGAAACAAGCTTAGAAATGTGATTCGGGCAGCCATCTTGAAAATGGCCGCCATCTTGGATTTTCAAATGTCAAATGATGCAGATATGACAGATGACATACTGGGGAGTAAGCATATTCAATTTCATGACCATACCATGTTTTGCACTAGGTTATTATCAGCTGTACCTGCTGATATCTGCAGGTTTTCAGCCAAATATGGTAGCCATTTTGTTTTTGATTTCTCAGCCAGATAACATCAAGATATGAAATGTTATACGGCAGATTTGGATTCAGCACACCCAAATTACCCTAATCCAACTCTAAAAACAATTCTACTGAAAAATGCCTTAACAATTCTGATTTTCTGAAAATGGGTCCTGACTATGGTGTATTTGAGCTGTGCATAACTCTAGAAGAGAAACTAGATTCAAAAATGTTTCACTTAAGATGAGTGACTATCCAGCTATAATAGAAATTTACATTCTGTCCCCTTGTTAAACCATTAATATCTCTCTTCTATGAGGCTGCAGCCTCGGTGTGAATCATATTAGATGGTAAAGACAGGTGGCGCTGGCTGGTGGTGACTGGCAGAGGCAGACAAATGTGGGCTATATTATGGGATAAGAGCTTAAATGCGTAGATCTCGGTACCCCTCCAGCGACAGTCGGAGTGGGGCCTGGACAGGTACTCAGCCCCATTTACAGGGGTGCTGGGGCTTTAAGGGGAATTAACGACGGTTCTGCATCCACACACACATATATACACGACAGCCTTCTCCAAGCCGATCCCTGCCGCTTTCACACCATACTGCTCAGACCCTGGCAGCTTATACCCATGATGAAGGTCCCTTTGATAATGCGCTCGGTGCGTGAGTCATAAGACTTAAGGAGATGGATGAGAGTTGCATGAAATCAACTCAAGCCTCTAATGCATCATAGTGAAGGCTTAATATAGGAGGTGTTAGTAATGGGATATCTCCATCCAAGGTGGCAGCTTGGCCTGATTTCTGAATCAGTGATATATCTCTCCCGATTTACAGGTATAGAATTTAAGCAGGGTAGTAGCAAAATAATTATTAATGGTGATTGCAAATCACAGCTGTGTTTTTCCTTTTAGCCTGCTGAGTTGAACTGGTGCTTGTATACTTGCTTCAGTACATTCCATAATGTCTTTTAATAGTCTTTGCATTGTATACTTGCTTCAGTACATTCATGCAGCGCTGGAGTGACTTGCCAGTGCTGCATTCAAACAATATGCCAACCCCACACGTTCGATACACTCCTGAAGCGTGAATGCAGCACTGGCGAGTTCCTCATTTAACCACATTCTTGCATCGTGACAATAAAGGGTGTTGCGCATATAGGAACTTTAAGACCCCTTTAGAGCCTAACCGAATAACAGGTAGGAAACTTGCCAGATTGGGAAGTTTCCACCTTTCTGCTGACCACCACACAACAAGGAATTAGTGACATAATCAATAG
Source organism: Harmothoe impar (assembly GCA_947462335.1). Lineage (NCBI taxonomy): Eukaryota > Metazoa > Annelida > Polychaeta > Phyllodocida > Polynoidae > Harmothoe > Harmothoe impar. Next base: position 17,180,094 of record OX381709.1, read on the forward strand.
CCGGGGCAGGCCAGGCTAGACGCGCCCAGCAGGGAAACCATCTTAACACTTTAATGGCCGCATAGTACTTTTATATCTTATAAATGCCCTTTAGTTGCCATGATGCATAACTGATGACTAATTCATGCATCATGCTAACCCTACTGGGTTGATGCATTTCTGAAAGGTTGGCATTTTGCACCAATGCAGCACTGGCGAGTTACTCACCACTACTGCATCCTAACAAGAAATGAAGATTAAATCTTTGAGGCACCATGTCGTCCTTAAAGGGTTATCAAACCCTGACCTCCAGGTTCCTCCAGGGTCCGTGGTCCTGACCGTGAAACATTGTAACTCGTTTAGGACGTTACCAACGGGATTAGATGGGATTAGAAAGTAGCCAGGAGGGACAACTGGACGAGTTTCTCGGTGATACTGTTTACAGTGGTGGGTAGGGATCTGATTTGGTACTTTAGCTGAGTATGAGAAGCTATCGCCCAGCGTGTTTGCTCCAGTCTTGTTCAACGAGACGTGTGGAAATCTCAATTCCTGTTACTAATAGCTCTTAAAGGGCTACATGGTGCTACCCCAGTAAACAAAAAACGTTACACAACATTTTATGACGTTATATATAACGTTATATAACGTTTTCTCTAAGACTCCTCACTATGGCATAACGTTATATAAAGTTTTAAAACGTTTTTTGACGTAAAATAACGTATTTTTGTTGGCTGGGATACCCTTTGTCGCAATGATCCATGAATGCAGCCCTGGCGAGTCAACTCTCCAGGGCTGCATTAATGCAGTTATTGATTTATTGTTGACAAACCCGATGACAGGGGACCTGGCGGAAGCAAGGCAATGCGCCTAAGCCAGGATGATACATCTACTTTTGTATTTGTCATTTTTTACCCAATAAAACACTTTTTTTAATGCATCATGACAACATTTCGGGATGGTATCAACCCATGTGTCAATGTTTGGCATGATGCATGAATGCAGCACTGGTGAGGTACATACCATGGCTGCATTCAAGCATTAATACGGTAAAGGGCATGATGTATTAAAGCACTGTGTGGCCCTTAACGTCTTAAGAGGCTATAAAATATGACCTCTGCAATTCTCTTTGTGGGGCTTTCCTAGCTCACCCCTACACGACTGTAGTAAATCTGCTGGTTTAAACGAAACATTATCAATCCCTTGTCCATAAATGGAATGTGTGCATATAAATGGATGTAAACATTTACCAACAGACTTGATTCCGCAATGCAAAGACTATTAAAACACATTATGGATCTCTTAAAGCAGATGGAACATTAGACAAACATAGCAGATGGGACTATCGGCAGATAAAGTTTATCCTAGAACCAGTGCACTGTAACAGCATTAGACACCCTACTGCATTTGACTGTCTTTTGCATTAGTATACAGAATTAAAAGACAGTCAAGAATGACAGGTGGTTGTTTTCTTTTGTCAGAACGGCAGGTGCTTATTTCCTATGTCCAAACATATATTCCCATGCTGAATACAAGCCGACCGAACACTGTAACACGAGCGCCTGATTATACAATTTAAGCAGGGTAATAGCAAATTATGGTGATTGCAAATTGGCATACTATAAGGCGCCCCTGTCGCATGCTGCTGACAGAAGCCGGGGCATGTAAATTGTAAACATATATATCCGCCCTGAACATTAGCACCTAAGCATTATAACAGTACCTGCCTAGCAGGGACTCCCATCTGTGTTTGCAAATATAACGTACATTGTCTGAACCTATTTTTACCCTTTAGATATAGACTTGCTTTTAGGCTTGCATCCCGCTAATGCACAGGCGGGATGGAATATATCATGCTTTCTTAAAGCCCTGAAATTACCTACTCTAGATCCAGACATAAAGAAGGATGCAGCGATATCCAGGATTAGCTAGGGCTGGCTGAAGCTTAACCCATTAAGGGCCGCATAGTGCTTTAATGCGATATGTCTTTTATCACCATGATGCGTGAATGCAGCACTGGCTAGTAACTCGCGAGTAACTCGCCAGTGCTGCATTCATTCATCATACCGACCATGAGGAGCTGATACACTCCCGACGGATTAGCATGATGCATGAATGCAGCACAGGTGCTGCATTCAATGCATCATGGCAACAAATCGTATTAAAGCACTATGCGGTCCTTAAGGGGTTAATGCCAGGGCTGATGTGAACATGTGTGATTATGATAAGAAGGGAGGAAGGCTGCGTCAATAAGAAATCAGGATTACATGAGAAATTGTATCTTAAGCATGCAGTCGATCCATCATTCCTATATCGATCTAAACTAGAGGGAATGTAAAGTAATGCCATTATATCACTCAATACAGAATCCACTAAGATTTTTTTTTTTTTTTAGCAATTTCTCCACAATATTATTAGATGTGCGATATAGAAGTAAAGAAAATCAGGAAAAAAAACATTATCCAAGCTGGACGGAATGTAAATCGATACCATTATTTGTCTTAAATGTCAACGATTGTCACTCGTCAATCCTAGTGTGCGAAAATCGAGGTAAAGAAAATGAGAAAAATATGCAACGCTATTTAGGGGAATCATTTGCTCGCAATAGTACCTTGGCAAACATCCAGCAATGTCTTTAAATGAGCAGCCATTGCGTCCCAAGCTCAGGGAAACGTTGAGGTGGAGACCAGGTGGACCGCTATGAGATTATTGTCAGGGGAAAGCCAGCTGTTTCCATATCTAGCTCTATAATGTTCAACAGGGAGATCTAGCATTGAGAACTACCCAAACGCCACCCCTCTCCGCGCTGACCGGGTAACAACAACGGCAGCGCGCGAGAGACTCCACTCCAGTATATATACTCATATAAACGCTGGTACCTTTATATAGATCTAGCATTGAGTGAATTTACCATGCTATCTTTGTATAATAGTAATATAACTCAGCCAAATAATGTTCATCTTTCGGCTTGGCTTTTGATTAGCATGACTCTTTTACCCCAGCAAAAAGTGGATGTCTCAGCTTACTTGGTCCAAACATTCAGGTTAGTTTGTTCGGATCACATTTGACCTAAAAGGACCCAAAACTGGACATGCAAATTACCACAGCATTTCGCGAACTGCTTTAGTCATGACGGTTCAGTTCAGCAGCTCCTGGAACGCCTCTGCAATGACCAACAGTCAAAGATAGAAAAGAAGTGTGCTAAGGTTTTTGGCTCTGTGGAGCCGAGTAATCTGAAACACCTTTTTGGAGGTTTATCTGTGTAATGTGAACTGGAGAATGGTGGCTTCATGAAGCCTTTAAGGATGAGAGTGCTTTAATGTCCTGTTGAATTTGTCGTCATGACACATGTACTCAATGGGCACATAATTTAGTTCAACGTTCAATCAGAGTTGAATTAACAATTTGTCAATGTTGATATAATGTTCTGTGCCCACTGGGTAAGTGGATTATGATGACAAATGTAACATCCCGTCCTTCAAGGCGCAAATCTCGGTACCCCTCTAGCGACAGTCGGAGTGCAGTCTGGACAGGTCATCAGCCCTATATATAGGGCGCTGGGGGTCTAAAGGGTTAAAGACAGCCAGTATTTGAAGTGTTTCAGGGAGGCTGTAGAAGCTTCATACTATGTACACTTTGGTGCACTGTCCCCATGTGTGTATATTCTCTATAAAGTGATTGTTTGACGGTCTGGAAGCCCATTACCACATCAAAGGGTGCACCTGGTTTATATAGTGTTTGGGACGTGCCGTTGTTCTCTTAGCCCCTCACAATAGAGGACTACTCCCACAGCACCAGCTCACAGAGAAGCTCACATACACTAAAGCAGTGCTGACACCACAGGCTTAAACTGAGCAGCATTCTTGGGCAGAAAGGTAGTGGGATATATGTGTGTGTTTCATAGTCTGAAATTCTAGGTTAGGTAGGTTGGGGTTTTAAACCATAGAGCTAAATATTACGCAGAAATTGACTCGCAAACTGTTGGGCTGACTAACCGACTGTGGCTTTGACACATGAATTCGTTTTTTGGCCTTGGCTGGTTGGTAGAGGTACCTGTATGTATATACCATAGTGGGCCATCTGATGTTGAGAGATGGTGGGTTCTTTCACCGTTGTGCCTTATGGTACATACAAACAGCCACATCAACTAGTCATGTATGTGCCTCCACATGGGTACCCTCAGATTTGACCATGTCGCCGTGTCGATTTTTAACAAGAACTGTCGAGTCATTGTGTCGATTTTTTTATGTAGAATGTACTGGGCCTTATGATAATGCCTGTGTCCGTCAATTTTTAAAAGAGCCGTGTCACACGTGTCGATTTTTAAAAGGGCCGTGCCGCACGTGTCGAATTTTACCCATGTAGAGGCACATGTATGCTACTCAGTTAAGGCCTGTGCAGACCACAATAGCAGTGTCTAAGCTGTACAGACCCGGGGAGAGGCGTCTGTTGGTGGCATTCAATACAGCCCATGCACTACAACTATATGCATAGCCATACCCAGCTTAAAAGGGAAGCTGGTTTATGTTATTACGATCAATTCCAGGAATATAATGATGCGGGCATACAAAAGGTCTGCTATCTTTTCAATCAAAACAAGGCAGTTCTAGATCAATGTTTGAGATTGTATGAGGGACATGAACTAGGAATAGGGAGCGGCACTCTAAGCTTTGAAATGATACCAAATATGCCAATGTTTGGCCATTTGTATCATGTTTTTCTTTCAAATTTGCAACAACAAGATACAACACCTCAGATGACAACTTTTAGTGATGCGTGCATGTGATGTTTTTTGAGTGACCTGAGATACAATAACAACGCCATTACACTAAATAGGAGCCCTATTGGCATGGCGTGAATCAGGATAATGAATGATTGGAACTATTTGACCAGAACCTCTGAAATGTATTGTAAATCGTTGCCCATAAGTCTACCTCACCTCAAATTGGACGTTTGAAGAAAGAAATCAAAGTTGTAGGGAAATGCTTTGTACTTTTGGAAAACTTCACCTATAAGTCGAATTGGAAGTTGAGATATTTTTGTGGCCAGGCCCTACCAAAGACTGCCCTAAACACCCTTTACCAGAGGGAAAAATTACTATTGTTTATGATATCTTTCCCTTTAATATGGGCCCCCTCCTTGTGGGGAAAAGAAGCAAGACTTACATGGAAAAACACCCCCCCCCCCATCCTCCCCCAAAAAATGATATAGAAAAGATTTATTCCAAGTTAAAATCGACTTATAGACGAGGTTTTACGGTCCATGGTAAAATACATTTAAATGACTGACTGACCTGTTTACAACGATAGGGACGCCCATACCAGGATGTTTTATTCTTAACTGGTCTCCATTTAAATACATGAGTCCATTCATTGATGGTCAATGAAAGCCGCCCATTAACATCCTTCGGGCGTTAACCTTAAGCAGTGTTAAGGTGGGGAGGACGTTGGCGTCAGCTCTTTAAGAGGCCGAATAGTGATTTAACCCTTTAGGGACGGATGTCACTAAAAGATTATATTTGTCGTCATGATGCACCGATGCAGCCCTGGCGAGTAGCTCGCCGATGCTACATTGGTACATTATGCCGACCCTTCGGGAGTGTCTCAACCAGGTAGGGAGGGCATGATGCTTGAATGCAGCACTAGCGAGTTACTCACCAGGGCTGTATTCATGCATCATGACCGCCAAGGGCATGATACATTCAAGCACCCTGTCGTCCTTAAATGGTTAAGCGGCCGCATAGTGCTTTAATGTATTATGCCCTTTATTGGGAAAATGCATGAATGCAACCCTGGAGAGTCTTCTCACCAGGGCTGCATTCATGCACCATAACGACCCTTCGGGAGCATGACAATCCCAGAGGGTCAGCATGATGCTTGAGTGAACCCCTGGGAAGTGGACTTGGCAGTGCTGCATTCATGCATCATGCCGAGTTAGGTTTGGTGCATTAAAGTACTATGCTACCCTTAAAGAGCTAACTAAACCGGCCACCTGGTTCTCGGTCAGGAAATGGAACCACTTTTACCCGGCCTAATTAAAGACGTGTTAACCCTTCAAGAGCAGCATAGTGCTTTAATGCGCTATGCCCTTTGTCGTAATGATGCATGAATGCAGCGGTGGTGAGTTACTCGCTAGGGTTGCACTCATGCATCATCCCGACCCTATGGGGTCAATACTGCTCCTAAAGGCTGGATGCCAATGTAAGATACCCTGGCACTCCATTGGTGCATCATAACCGACAAATATCATTTTAGGAAAGTTCATCTTAAGATGGTTAACATAGTATTATTGGCCTCCTTGGAATCCACAAAACGTCCAAGTATCGGCAAAAGGTCAGTGGCTGCTGAAGCCTCCTCCGCTAGCCTGAAGATGGCGCTGCAGACGGCGGCGGGAGACGCTGGAGGCTGATCTGGTTATCTCGGCAACAGTCGGTTTTAGACCATCATGAGGGGCTAATTAGGCAACGTTCACAAATGACGCCCTCTATTTTGGACCTTCATTAAGACCTACTCCACTACCATCTTGTCGTTAATTTAGGAGAATTGGTCTATATAACAAATGCATGGCCTGGGTCTCGTTTCGACATTAAACCACTGTTTTCCGACTCCTTTCCCCTTATTTCTGTCTGCTTCTTGTCTGCATTGAATTTCTGTATCAAACTTGGCAAATCTTCTACAATAAATTGACCAAAATATTTAGGATATCCTGCCTTTTGTCGACGATGGGGTGTCAAGTCTGAAACCCTAACACCTCCCTCCCTATTAAACCCCTAGGAGGTGAAGTCATTTGTGAACGTTCCCTTTCTCATGAGTGGGCTAATTAGCGGGGATGCCCACTTCCATGTTGTCCATAATTAACCATCAGGGATGGCGTGGGTAATGTGAGACATGGTGGTCATGAGGTTTCTTGTCTCTAATTCCCTGGAGCTGTTCTAGCGATTTAATAGTGCCTCAAATAATGCATGCCATGGACTAAAATGGCACATTTGCCAGCAGCAACACTTCCGGTCATCATTTGATAATAAGCTGCTCTAGACTATGTGTAAGTGACAGAAATGGTGTATTTTCCTAGAAATAACTTCCAAGACGCAGAGATGCCAGTTTTCCTTCTTTTGCATGGATTCCTACTTTTTCGTTGGGATTTCTGTATTGAATTATTTTAATTTCCAACATAAAGTTAACCAAAATTGTAAAATGTCCTACTTTTTGTGAACTAAATTTGCGTGAACGAAAATTGCACATTTGACAGTGGTAGCACTTCCGGTCATCATTTGGGAATTTGCATCCATATGTTAGAAGTGTCGGAAATAGGGTATTTTTCTGGATGTAGCTCCCAAGACGCAGAGATGCCAGTTTCCCTCCTTTTGCATGAATTCCTACTTTTTGGTTGGGATTTCTGTGTTGAATTATGGGTTTTTTTCCAACATAAAATTAACCAAAATTGTAAATGAGTGGCATCTCTGCGTGAGCTAAAATTGCACATTTGCCAGTAGTAAAACTTCTGGGCATCATTTTGGAATGAGCTGCTCTGTATGAAATACAGAAATAGTGTTTTTCAAGACTTAACGCCCTAGACGTGAAACATTCACGTTGAGGTGTGATGTTGACAATTGTAGTTAGTATCAGTGTCTGTTTGAGGCTAGTTCAAATCGGTTAGTATTACTAGGTCTATCTGTCTTTGGGGTTAGTTCAAATAGGTTAGTGCTACTGAGACAATGTGTGTATCTGGTTGTATTCCAGGTGGGCTGTAAATAATGAAGTAGACAGGCGTCAGGTAGTCTGCTCTGTTGGCGGCAGGTGTAGGTCGTCTGCTGACAGTGGGACGTGGGAGGGGATGGGGACAGACAGATACAGTGTCAATTAGCCCTCACGACCCCCCCCCATGCCCCCCTCCCACATCCCAACCTGCCTCCTCTGCACTATACCTCCCGGGTGCTCTTTCATTTCAGAACGCATTCAGAACTTGTGGGGCAAAAGGTCTGATGATCTTGAGTAAGGCACTTGTCAGAATTATTTCACAACATGTAATGGCCAAATATATCAAAGTACAGGGCTGCATATATCATCCAATGTATTTAATGGATAAGTTAATAAATATATTTCAGAGGCGTAGGAAGCAAATCTTCATTGGGGGGGCCCAAGGGGGGCCCACTCCAACCAACTTAAAGTATCGGTTTTTGTGCATGATGTATCATATACATCCTAATATTAGATTGTATGGAGAAGAAGTATTTGATCTCCCTTTAGGTCTGATTTGGGGGCCCGGCCCCCTCTGCCCCACTTTTTTCTATGCAGGAGAGTTAAGGATTGAAAATTGTGTGTATTATATTACAGGTCTTGACAAATTTTGGGGGACCCAAACATATTCAGGCCCCCCCTCCTCAGTGATTGGGGGGGCCCGGGCCCCCCTGGCCCCCCCTTTTCCTACGCCACTGAATTTTACATGTTGTAAAAGACCCACTATTCTTATATGACCATTTCCAGGGATGAAAGTCTTCAAGTTTTTCCCTGAAATCAAGTTTTTTTTCAATCACAAAAAATATAATCAGGATATTTAGCTGTAGGCCCTCTTAAGATATATTTGTTATTTACACAATATAAACTCAATATAAACTCAATCAAACTTATTTTGTGTGTGTAATCCTATGATAAGACAGCAGAATCATCACTGATTCATCCCCAGTGGTCCTACACATACACAGACAGGCTACACCACACTCATCTCAGTGTCAAGTTTTTCTCAACCAATCTCAAGTTTACTTGAGAAAGCTTGAAGCCCTCTCTCTCCTCTATAGTCCTATGCATTTACACTCTTCACATGAGGCTTAGTCACTGAAATAAAGGTGCTATGCATGGAGAGTGTATGGACAGATATCTCATTCTCCACAGCAGGAGATAACGTCCAGGACCACATGGACATGACAAATGCTTCTCCTCAGCAGGAGACAACGTCCAGGAGAATATAGATATGACAAATCCTGCTGCACAGCACTAGATATGTGTCTATATAGATGCATAAACATTAGTAGTGTTCTATAATGTAGTTATGAGGTATGTTATACCTTCAAGTTGTTTTGACATAGTCAACTTTCATCCCTGCATACTTTCATCCATGGATTAGCATCAGATGGGTGGTGCACTCGTCAACTTGCAAATTAACACTTATTTTTTTTAATGATTTTTACAAGTTTAGTTGTTGTTGCGAAAAAGCCCCCAGGTAAACCTAGAGGAGGGTTGTCACTGGATAGCCACAGACAGGTCTCTAAGGCAGTAGGGCCTACACCACCACTTTCATCCTCATTCTGTATCGATAGGCGGCGCCACCTGAGCTGATCACCTCTCTATACGGATACAGCCATCTTCAACCACCAGGTTAACATATGATTATTCATGCAACTAGGTTCTGAGTCTCAACCAAGAATATGCTCGGAGAGTGAGGTCTCTAATACAGATTTGGTATCCTCAGAGGGGGATTCGAAAGTCGACCTCTCTCTCAGAATTCTCCCCCTGTCCCCCACCACTGGCACCCCATTCCTCAACCACCCCTCCACTCTACGTTCAGAAGAGATTTTGTTACGGTCTCCACTCCTCAATCTCTACACAAATCCGGCAGTGTGTAGGCCAATGGACCCTTTTTGGCCCCTACGCAACAAGTATTGAAACATGTCATTCCTTGTGTACAAATCGATTCAAATATGTGTAAACCTAAACTTCTGAAAGTTACAGGCATATTGGCCATTCTTTTTGGTAGAATTTGGTGTTTTTTCAGGAACTATTTTTGGGGAGGGATCAGTACTGGCAGTGTGGTGTGGATAGGCGAGCAGAAAAGTAGTACCACTTTTTCCCCTTCGTTCAAAAAAAGTATTTTTTCAAGGCTGAAAAAAGAGAGGTTTGTTTCAGGTAACATGGCAAGAAAATGTAGGGTCGGTAGGTCGGATTTTCTTTTTCTTAAAACTTTTTTTTAACATGAAAGTACTAGCCCGCCTCTCCAAGTCCATAGCTTGAGGTAGAGATGAGTGAGGGAGTCCCTGCCAAGTGAGATTGCCCCCCCCCCCCCCCCCCAACCACCCACCACCCACCTCTTGTCACAATGAGTAGCTCCCCATGTAGAACTCAGTGTGTCAGCTCCAATGGCGTCCTACTCCATATATATGCAGCAAGCAGCGCCGTCAGGCAATCAGATTACGTCCCACTCAGCGTCCTCTGACGTAGTCACCGTGACGTAATGACGTCACAAGGTGCCGGCCAATACTCATAAGGACGTCAGCAGGGGGAAGGGCCGCCCTGCTCTGTCACTGGTAGTTGGTAGCTGCCTACCTCCGGCCTGTAGTTAGTGGTGTTTGATTCCCAAGCACGAATTGTCCCATTCTAGTCAGGCATGGAGAGAATTGCGACTGCCCTATAGCTATGTTTCATTATATTTGGACCTACTAGATCGTCGGATAATTTGCTTCCTCAGAAATGGTTTCTTACATTTTCTAAATCTGAGGTAGCGAGGACGGATTGTCAGTAATCGAGTTATGAGATTCAAATGAAAATGTGCAATGCACAGTTTCAAAGCGGTCATATCTCAAGTTATGGCTGTAGATACATTTGTTTTAAAGTCCGATATCATAGGGGTTAGCGTTATGTACTTAAATACAATCAAATAACTGGCATCCCATGTGAAGTGAAGGAGAGTGAAAAACTGGCTGTAACACTAGCGCCTCGGCCTCGGCACTGCATTTCCCATTGTTTTCTATTGCTGTGTCCACTTTCTCTTTAATATAAAACCCTTCAATATTTTATCAGTTTATGTTCAATAGATGCGCCTCTGCACTGCAATTCCCATTGTTTTCTATTGCTGGGTCTACTTTTTCTGTAATAAAAACCTTTAATATTTTATCATTCTATATATAATGCCACCTTCCCTTGGCAACCATTTTGTCTCAGGGAATAAAATCGTCTTTTAATAGTTAAGCCCGAAACTATGCGACGAAGATGGATAGCGTTTTAAAAGGCAATATAAAGGCCACTCACCCCTGTAGACATCCACCTGCGCCAAGGTGCCATCTCCCTATACTACTCACAACCACTTCTGTCAACAAATGTAAACAAACTACCTCCTGGGTCTGACCTGGAGGTGCCCTGAGTAGACAGCTGTTATAGATATAAATTACCCTCATCTCTCCGACATTCTGCAGCAGACGGAGTGATCAGAAGGACTCTCTGAGGAGTTCAAATCTCTAGCAAATGTGTCAATCTCCGAGCGGATTCTTCGTTATTAAAGACTCAAACCAATTTCATACATTTACATACATGCATTATCCACTGGTGGATAAATATGGCTGTATTCACACAGAGAGGTAATTGAGCCTGACAAGTGGCGCCATCTTTCGCTACAGAATGCTCCCCTATGCCTCCCAACACAGCGCCCAAACTCCCCTTACGAGCCCCGACCCAGTGGGCACAGAACATTGAATCAACATTGAAAACTGGTTGACAATGTTGATTCAATGTTGTTTCAACGTTGACTCAACATTGAACTGCCTTTTGTGCCCACTGGGGACCACTCATCACCCAGCGCCCTCTGCTCCTTGGCGGCCATTGCCAAATGAAGGCCAATAATGGCGGCAATATAATCTCAATCCGTCCCCAAGATTACAGTCCAGTTTTTGTCGTCTATCTCCGGTCTGGTCCCAATCTTGGCGTGCCTGCTGTGAATGCCAGGGGGTTATTTTCTTATTTTCCTAACCCTTTAAGGGCTGCATAGTGCTTTAATGTTCTATACCCTTGGTTAGACTGATGCATAAATGCAGCCTTGGAGAGTAACTCCCCAGTGCTGCATTCAAGCATCCTGCCCACCATATGGGGTTGGTACACTCCCGCAGGGTCGGCATAATACATGAATGCAGCTCTGGTGAGTACAACCACCAGGACTGCATTCATGCATCATACTTACCCAGGGCATACCACATTAAAGCACTATGCGGCCCTTAACACGTTAACACTTCAAGGACTGTATATCACTAAAAGATGACATTTGTCGTCATGATGAACCAATGCAACCCCGTCGAGTAACTCGCCGGTGCTGCATTGGTGCATCATGCCGACCCTTCGGGAGTGTCTCAATTCCATAGGGTCGGCATGATACCATGAATGCAGCCCTGGTGAGTACACCCACCAGGGCTGCACTCATGCATCATGCCAACCCCAGACACCCCAGATTAAAGCACTAGGCGGTCCATAAAGGGTTAAAGGTGGTGATTACCCCGGGGGGGTAGTCACTCTTTGATGCTAGGTACCAACTGTGAAACTACAGCCCCCCCCCCTTTTTGGTCATTTGACAGCTCCTTGAAAATGTGTTTTATTTTTACAGCCCCCTATTTTCTAAGAAATCAGCTGACCGCCCACTGTTAAGAGGCCTATCCACTTAACGTGAGTTCATTATTTGTATTTCAATTGTGACAGCCCCTGATTTTGTACTTTCCAGTCATCGACAGCTCCTAATTTTAAAATTTTATATATCTAACCGCCCCCCTTTTTTTCTTGGTCTGGCGCGCGCACAGCTACGGCTCTTCAGGGTCGTTGCCGCAGTTGGTACCCATTCCCATACTGAGTACCCCCCCCCCCCCGGGGTGATTACACAGTGACTTAGCGCTACTGATGGAGGCTCAGGCCGGCCGGGCAGCACGCTATGTGTGTCTAAGGACAAGGCCGTCAGCGGCTCCAGCAGCGGATCAAAAGGTGAAAGATCCAATCTTCTGGTGGCACCGAGCAGTGGTCAATCGGACCGCTTCAGGCTGGGGAGTAGATGGCAGACAGAAGTCAAAGAGGTGTGGTGGGCCACCACGGGTGGGGGAGGGTAAGCCCTATTGGTCACCCTGGGAACCAGTGTGTCCCTGAATGGGGTGAAGGAGAAAGTACCAAGAGCTGAAGAGTGTATAGAGTATAGCCTGTACAGTTGTTTGCATTGTGGGGCTGAGTGGGGGTTAATAGTGTTTTATGCAGAAGTGGTTGTGAGTAGTATAGAGAAAATGGCACCTTGACGCAGGCGAATAACTTTTGTCGTTTTTGTGGGTATTCAATTAATAGCCAGTTACCTTACGCCAGAGTGGTCAACGACCAGTGCCGTCCAAAATGCCATTGATGCCCTTCACAGTTTTAGATTCAACTGAAGACAATTTAAATTTTCTTCAGGGAACCTGGTATAGAAAAAAAAGGGGGGGGGGTAGCATCTGTGTGTGTGGCTCCACCTCGTGTGATATGATCCAATGCACCACTCGTAGAGAAACCTGTCATCCAGACAGATCATCGTGGACATCTGTCTATTTATTTCATTTGGAGAAACCAAGCTTCTATGCTTAAGCACTAGAATGGTCGTTCTCCACACCTCCTTGGAGAAACTGATGCTCATTCTCCATGGACTGTTTCTCCATGATAAGGTCTCTGAAATAGCTATGAAACCAATCTTTAAATGTTATTTTAAAATATAATTACATGAAATAAACACAGAGATCCACTCTAATCAGTCTGAATTCCTGGTTTCTCCACTTGTGGTGTCTTGGATCATATCACAATCGGCTCTGCCTCGTGTGATGGCTGTTTCTCACGACCTTGGGCCAATGTTTTTGTCTCTGACTGGGTGCCAGCTCTGACCGGGTGCCAGCTCTGACCAGGTGCCAGCTCTGACCGGGTGCCAGCTCTGACCGGCCTGAATAAATTCGGATAATTTAGGGCAGATGGAGATAGAATTTGGCTGAAAAGGTTAATGGATGTTATAACTCTCTAAACTAGTCATTAGTTGTCCATTTTTATCATGGTGCCTGAATAAAAACGGGTTATTTAGGGCAGATGATGATAAAAATGGACAACCAATGACTAGTTTAGAGAGTTATAACATCCATTAACCTTTTCAGCCAAATTCTATCTCCATCTGCCCTAAATTACCCGAATTTATTCAGGCCGGTCAGAGCTGGCACCCGGTCAGAGCTGGCACCCAGTCAGAGCTGGCACCCGGTCAGAGCTGGCACCGGGTCAGAGACAAAAACATTGGCCCAAGGTCGTGAGACACAGCCTGATATGATCCAAGATACCACTCGTGGAGAAAGCTGTCATTCAGACAGGTCATCGTGGGCCTCTGTCTATGTATTAAGTGTACTGTTACATGTTACTTATGTTGTGTGTCTGCTTCCTTCCAGGTGAGTCATTACACAACCTACAACACTCTCTACATCAGGTAACACGTAGCACCATGCTCCTGCATGAAACTGAACTGAAGCTGCAACCCCTCCAAACTGAACCTTGGAATTCAACGTTGAATTGGAGCAAATCTGGGGAAATCACCAGAAAAGGCACAAGATATTCTCAAGGATATCATGTGATTTTTCTGGTGTGATGCTAACTTCCCCTGGTTTCTCTCAGTTCTGAGCGTTTAATTTCTGGGTGCTGTTCAGAGGAAACATACGGATTTGTTCAATGAGATTTTGGTATCCTGAATAGCATTTATTGTTACAAGTGTGGAGCAAGTTAGCATACAGTTGCATGGCTGCAAAAGTTTATTTTCCATGCGGTCAAGGTGCCTTTCTTAATTAATCGACATAATCGACACCGATATATGAGACAAATATAATCCAAGGAGCTGTTAAACATGTTGAGCATTATCATATTTCTCCATTGATACAATACCATGTGATGTGTATTACTCCCAACTTAGCTAAAGTGCCTTTGAGAAAACCCCAGCCTGTTGGCTCTGCACAATCGTATTGCACCGCGTCCCTGATGTGACAAGGACATGCCATTCACAAGGCCGTAAAGTCGCACTTAGCGGTGGCAGTACACTGAAAATCCATAGATTGAAAGGGTTAGTCAGTACAGACTATCCTAGGTTGGTCATATGAGTGTTAGTCATAATGGCAAAGTTATATTCAATAATGACAGAGGGGTCAGTCAGTAGTGGCTAACCTAGGTTCATCATTGGTGTGTTGTATTTGTATACCACTAGTAGGGGCCACCTGTCATGACCACTCAGTGGCTCCCCCTGGAAAAAAAAAGACTAAGGTGGGTTGGTCAGAACCTGACAATAATAACTGACCTAGGTTGGTCGTATAGGGAGCCCAAAAAAATGACTAACTAGGTTAGGCACTAGTGGCTGAGAGGTTGGGCGTATAGGGAGCCTAGGAATATCAGTGTAGCAGTAAGATGCATAAGGTACATAATTGCAGAGCCTACTGGTCTCCAAGCGGATTCTTTGTTATTAAAGACTCAAACCAATTTCATACATTAACATACATGCATTATCCACTGGTGGATAAATATGGCTGTATTCACACAGAGAGGTAATTGAGCCTGACAAGTGGCGCCATCTTTCGCTACAGAATGCTCCCCTATGCCTCCAAACACAGCGCCCAAACGCCCCTTACGAGCCCCGACCACTCATCACCCGGCGCCCTCTGCTCCTTGGCGGCCATTGCCAAATGAAGGCCAATAATGGCGGCAATATAATCTCAATCCGTCCCCGAGATTACAGTCCAGTTTTTGTCGTCTATCTCCGGTCTGGTCCCAATCTTGGCGTGCCTGCTGTGAATGCCAGGGGGTTATTTTCTTATTTTCCTAACCCTTTAAGGGTTGCATATCGTGCTTTTTAATGTACCCTATTAAACAGTAGATAAAGGTTCTACTCCAACGAGGTCCACCCCTGGAGGCTGCAGGAACCCATGCCTTATAGTACACTGTAATAGACAAGAAAAGGACGGATGTAATTATAATGATGACACAGAAGAAGTTAGAGGATAGAAGATTTAAATTACACTGTAGTGGACGAGAGAAGACGGATATATACAATCGGAAATTATACAAGAACAAGGGAGAGTAAATAAAGGAGGAGGGAAGAGGCAATTGGTGGAAGGCAGAAGGGTGGGTGGGTGGGGGACCCGCCTGTTGCGCCAAGGGTGTTAACCCTTTATGAGCCGCATAATGTACGTCCTTTGTCATTATGATTCATGAATATATGTAGGCCTATAGCCTTAACCAGTCTACACACCACCCAGTAGGCACAGACCACTTAATAAGCCCTTATTTAGCTCTGCATATTCTCTGTAGGGCTTAATGAGCGTTTATTGAGTGCTGCTGCTGGGCAGGGCTGCATGAGTGCATCATGCCCATCATACGAGGCTGATGCACTCCCAAGCAGTCGGCATGATGCATGAAGGAGACACTGGTGAGTGACTCGCCAGAGCTGCATTCATGCATCATGACGACAGAGCACTTGGCACATTAAAGAGGTTTGCTGCCCTTGAAGGGTTAATCTTTATTTTGAGACATGTAATACCCGCAAGGTGGCGGACATGGAAATGGCGCTGGGGGATGACGTACTGTCGTCACTCATGACGTGCCTGTTGCTCCTCAGTCATCCATAACGCGTCATTACAGCGCCACACGGCGGCCCCTTTGTGACGGTTAATGACGTGACGTCCACACGCTACCCTTGTAACCCTGCAAGGGCCGCAGAGTCCATTAAGGACCATTTTCCACTAGCCGATCTGGACGTGCTATCGATGCTAATCGGCAGGTAGAGCCGCAACAACTCGGTGGTAGTACACTCTGTGTAGTGTAGTTGTTGTGGCTACCCCTGCCGAATACCGGAAGACAGACGTCCAAATCGGCTAATGGAAAATGGGTGAGCTGTCATTTGTCGTTATGATGCATGAATGCTGCCCTGGAGGGTTTGCTCACCAGGGCTCCATTTGCGCATCATGCTGATCATTCGAGAGTGTATCAACCCCGTAGGGTCGGCATGATGGATGAATGCAGCTCTGGTGAGTTACTCGCCAGGGCTGCATTCATGCACTATGCCGACTAAGGGCATAGCACATTAAGGCACTAGACTATCCTTAGAGGGTTAAATGTCTGTCTGATACAAGATACGGCCTCATCCATACAAGGGTCGCAGAGTGTTGTAATACACTGTCCTTTGTCATGATGATGTATGACTGCAACTCTTATGAGTCCATATACTGCTGCATTCAGCATTATAAACCATTAGACTAACCCCTGGAAGAGCCATATAAGGTGGACATGATGCATGGAAGCAGCCCTCGCGAGCTACTCATAAGTGCTGCATTCATGCATCATGCCAACTAAGGGTATAGCACATTAAAGCACAACACCACCATTAAAGAGTTTAAGCTCTGCCTGATAGAAGAGACGGCCTGCTCCGTCAGGGGGCGTGGTAGGCGGCATGATGGATGGGTGATGACGTTGACAGTGACGTGACGTAGCAGGAACGCGGCAGAGACGCCGCGGGCCTGATTTCCTTCTTGTCTGAAAGAAACCGTCATAAAGTCGGACAGGCGCAGACAGCCGCGGTACAAAAACGCCGCGTTATTATCATGCCGCCGTGCTTTGAACGTGACTGCTTCTTCTCGCCGCCGGCAGGTGGGGTGTGTGTAGGGGAGGGGGGGGGGGGAGCCACACAGTCAGTGGCTTCCCATGGTTGGGGTTGTATGGGAATGCAGCCTTGATCAAACGATGGTCCTCCTCCTCGGGGTGCCGCTTTGATACGGCCCAGTACCCTCACATCCTGTCAGCATAGAGGGACTGCAGTAGAGAGGAAGAACTGGGGTTTATTATTCATGTACATTATCTTAACCCTTTAAGGCTGCATAGTGCTTTAATGGGCTATGCCACCCATAATATTGCCATGAGGCATGAATGCAGTCCTGGTGAGTAGCTCGCCATGGCTGCATTCATGTATCATGTTGACACTACAACAGATAACACATTAAAGCACAATGCAGCCATTAAAGGGTTAATCCCCCCATTCTAATAACCTTCATATTGTGTGAGATATTTATGCAGGGGTCTGGGGATATCTATTAAGTGAAACAATGGGGAAGAATAATGCAATTATAGTGGCTTGTCATAGTGACTGGGCGGCGCGTGATTGTACCCGCCCGCCCTTGTGACTCTATAATGAGTGATTTCCCCTACTGCCCAACTGTCATCTATGTAAGTGGTCAAGGGGTTCCCAGAAAATATGGGGCTATCCTCTTTAAATAAACATCCACGATAGGTATTCGTGAGGTCTTTAGAGATTCTGTCAAAATACGTGACTTACATTCGAGTCCCTCCCTACCAAAAAAGAAAGAAATGCCTTTTCTACGCCACTGTATAGGATTGATATATGAGAGATGTGTGACTTACAAGACACAAAGCACTATACATTTGCTCACATGATCTATCCTAGCTACCTTTGTGTATTGTGGTCAGAATACATAAAGGCGTACCTTGTACTGTAGGCGTGCATTTATATGTCACTATTCACCAAAAGTCCCCAACTCTTCATGACATATCTGTATTAAAAAGTTCAGCGATAAATACAAATCAGTTGACTATGTGTCACATATCCGATTCCCTTAGTCACCTCCTCCCCTTTCTACATCAGCTATTATTTGCTTCCTGTATAGTACTATAGCAGTGGCATTTATGTGGCAAACTCGCGAGATCTCGTCTTCCACACCACGTGGTCGGGTCATTCCACACGCGCCCCGAGGTGGGGCCGTGATCCAATACACGTAACCCCCACAGCACCGCCGCGCCACCTAGTGTCGCCTTTAGTGCCGATAGCCACCACTCTCCCAGCACAGTCTCAAATAAGACTCTGTTGAAAGGCTCCGACTTCAGGAAATCTTTTGCAGAAGAAGGGAGGAAAATGATACTACTTGTCTACTCTCCTATCCGCATCGCACACTGCAGTCCCTATACACTCTATTCAGTATTCAAACATATGGTCCTGTATAAGCCTGCTCGTAAATTAATCTATGTAAAAGTGTAAACGCGCGTTATAACTTGGAGTATTGCCTATGTTAATAAGTCGATACGATATTGATTTATGTCTGGATGTACATATTGATACTGTGTGATTGCTGGATGTTGGCTGTATTCGAAAGACCTTGCCAGTTAATGGATTCCAGATAAGAATATTTCAAACTCAAAGTCTAATGCAGTTCCCATCATTATAATAAATTCCTACCATAAAAACTGGACTGATACTTCTGTAATTTTTGATATTTGCTCTTCAAACATATTTGAATCGATTCATAGCTGTACAGATGAATATTTCAAAAGCATAGCACATATAAGTTTTCAGAAAAAATTCCCCACTGCATTTTGGCAGGGAGGAAGTGTAGTGCCAGCAGAGACGAATAGGAGAATCTGCTGGGAGTGTGAATAGCCAACAGGGGGCGGCCCGCTTACCTGCAACCCCTAGGGCGGCTGGAATCGAGTCACTGCCAAGCTGGGATAGACACCCCCTCCATAAGGGGCAGGGGTATCTCCATAGGGCAGGGGTCTAGGTAGGGGGGAGAGTCTCCATAGCAGCCATGATTTGCTTATCTCTTTCCATATTCGTGCGGCCAATAAAAGTGGCACCGATTAGGTTGGACCTGGTGGGGGTTATAGCGGACAGGGTCTGGATATAGTACCGGATATAGTAACTGCCTGGTCCAGGCTGTGGGGGGGGGGGGGGGTGAGCGCAGGGGGTTTGTGGGGGGGGGGGGGTAATGCTGCCATGGTAGCAGTAGGTATGGGAGGCATGATGATATCAACCCCTCCTCACCAACAGAGAGGTGCTGTATGTGTATGAATTAACCCCTGCAACGTGACTGGACACTTAATACTGCAGATAAATATTCAACTACAAGGAATATCATATATATATAGATGCTACTTTTTGTATAAGATCCTACATTGTCTTGGTATTCACATTCATAACATAATACTGCGACACTATTATTCGATTATTCATGTATTTATCTTGCATAACAGTGGGACCAGGTCCCGTATACAATATGCAGCTCAAGTGTATCATATATTGATCGGCATGGTCGGATGACCTGAGACAAACCTTATTGTTTAGCACAAGGCATAAATTTTAAAGTGCAAAAATGCAGGCTATTATTTTCTTAACCGGCTTAGAGTTTCCTTTACAAAACAATGAGTCAGGAAACTTCCCGGTCATCTTATAATTAAAGTTGAAATGGCAACGCCCAACGGGGGATCACAAGACTAGAGTGTTCTACACTAAGTTAACCTCTAAAAGGAAAACATCCGATTATAATGCACCCTGATATAGCAACCGGTGCATGACTCGGCAGTTTTTTGCCCTAACATTTCCTAGTCCATAAGAGGTATGTTTCGTGTTAATCTGTCTGAAGATGTATGGTAGGTAGGCCGAATTTCATTTTACTTAGGCTTCTTACGTCCATTGAAATCAACTTGTCGACATCGATGTGGAAGCCTATAATATGTCAACTTGAAAACAGTTCCAAAATACCTAAAATATAATTGAATAAAAATGTCTTTCGCCGGTCCTGCAGGTCTGCTAAGTGGGTCGGGAAACCTGGAATACATAGGCATATTTGTTAGCCCATACATGAGACGAATTAAGTAAATGTCAATATCCATGTGTTTATTCATACATGCAAAGCAGTAATGGAAACTGAAGTCCCTTTTATAAAGGCTTAGTATTTCCTGGCAATACTTCAGCAGGAGTATCAAATACCTTTTTCATATCGGCCGTGACCTGTCAAAATGCCAACATAGTAATATGACTCACCCCATTAAATACTACCTTTGTAGGGGCAAAAGGAAAAAAAAAGTGTTTTTCAGGCAACATTTTCTGAAACATTAGGGCAGGTAGGTCAGTTTTATTTCAAACTTAGGCCTGCAAAGCACCCAGAAATTGACTCGTGAACTTCAGCGCTGACTCATCGCAGACTGCCTTGACTCTTGGACTGGCAAATTGACTATGAAATAGCCCCAAAATGATCTTGAATATTAATAATTTTTCAGTCGGCCCTGTTTTCCTATATAGGGCCAGGTAAGCTGAAACAGACATTTTTTTATTTGTCCTAATATGATATTAGGACTACCTGTGAGATATAAGGATGTGAGTGCACTGATAAGGGACGGCAGTGAACAGATAAGGCCAAAAAAAAGGTGTGTTTCATGGTCAGAATTTCTAGGGTAGGTATATAGGTCGGCTTTTTTTTTTTTTTACATAGACAGAGTACCACGAATGAGTCGCGAATCGATTCATTTTGGGGCTAAAAATCTTCTTTTCTTTTTTAATCCCCAAAATTGGGGAAAAATGCTAGGGTCGGCCCTTTTTTGAATCTAGTCTCGGGTTGCCTGAAACACACCTTTTTTGGAGCCTAAATATCCTTGGTGGTAAAGAAGGATGTAAGGTTGCTAACGATGCTCACAGTGCACTAAAAAAACTTCAAATATGGTTTATTTAGACGTTTCTCCATGGAGATGATAACGACCTGAATGAAATACTACCTTTATGATGATAGTACTACCTGAGATACAAGGATGTGAGTGGACTGATAAGGGACAGTAGTAGACAGATAAACATCCTGGGTGGTTGAGACGGATGTAAGTCGTTATCTAAACATACAAGGTTGTGAGGTTGCTAACTGTGCTCATAGTGCACTCATAGAGGTCAGATATGCTTTATTTAGACGTTATTTTAGAGATGATAACGACCTTAATGTCCGCTCAAAGGTGACATCTATTCATTACCTAGGCCTTCTTCTAGAGAAACTGATGACCTGAGTATCTCCTTTAAGTCCCCTAAATCAGATTTTAACAGTATATATGATGAGGATATAGTAGATTGATTTTGAGGACTAATTGAACCACTTTGAGGAAAATGGTGTCAAGTTGAGAGTATGTGACGGAAATTGTTGTATTATTGGCTAATATTCGAAATTGATGGGCCACAACTCAAGAAGTGTTTTTTTGAGGATATCGATTTTTTGTATGCTTGTAGTTACATGTTGTACCATGTTGCAAACAAAATTAGGAGTTGCTATGATGTATTAAACACCAAGAAATCAATATCCATGTTTTTTCCGTCTCGGAATCACCAGAATTAATGCCTTTGCGAGGCAATAAAAACTGTAAAATGTAACGAAACATATATATGTGTTTCGTTACATTTTACAGTTGTCTGATTTTGTTAGTAATGCTAGGTTGGGTCACATGAACGCAGCTCTCTGTTTTTAGACTTACTTTTCCCAGAACGGTGGAATGACGTGGGGGGTTTTCCATAGATATGCACGATTTTACACACGTTGCACATTCCTGAAAGGCGTCATCTAAATAACGCCCGCTGACACATCCAAATCCCCTTAAGGTTGGTCGCTACTTCTTGAATCTGGACCACTGCGCAGGTTCCTGCGCATATGGCTTAAATGCCTCTAAATGAGCTGATATTGAATCACTGGGTACATATATATGCTGACTAAGCCATATTTAAGAATTGGACGATTTAGAGCAAAATTGAGCTTTATATTGGACTTTGAATATTTGATATATTTCTGGCAAATAATATTTGCTATTTTTAACTTAAGTTAGAATATTAGAATCATCAATCAATAAATCATTATTTAAATTGATACAGATCTCATTACGTTGCTTGGAATAACCAAGGGTATAACATGCAAACATTTTATACCCTGGTTCTTGCCATTTTATCCATTATTTTGGGCTTTAAATACAAGATTTAGACCATTTTTGCACAATTTATCAATCATAAAGGCCCAAAACCTTCAAAATATGCACGGGACCCCCTATCAAACTCACTTTTTTCTCTTAGCAAATAGTCCAAACTATTTTCTGAGAGAGTTTAAAAAAAATCTGTTGACTTTGAGTACTATTTTTAACCAAAAACACTGTGAAATTATGACAATTTATTCCTACCCATTCACAAAACATTACATTTTTACCCCGAATATCAGGCCATACAACCATAAAATTATTTTTGCAGTAAAAGGGAACATATAAGCACTTCACATATGATGTTTCA
This sequence comes from Harmothoe impar, assembly GCA_947462335.1. Taxonomy (NCBI): domain Eukaryota; kingdom Metazoa; phylum Annelida; class Polychaeta; order Phyllodocida; family Polynoidae; genus Harmothoe; species Harmothoe impar. The sequence continues at coordinate 17,202,924 of OX381709.1, forward strand.
TATTTCTGTGCAGAAGGGTTGATATGCAAAAGAATTTAGGAAGTTTCCACATTTTTTCCTAAATTTTAGTGAAAAATGTAAATACTTTTATTTTTCAAAATTCAATATTAAAAAAAGTAGTCCGGGACCACCCTCTTTTCTTTTCATTTTCGGATTCTATATGATTTTAACTACCTGTGGAAGAAAATTGGAGAAATTCTGTTGAATTTGATCAAAGGGTAGCGACCAACCTTAAGTGACATTATTGTTGTTAAGTGATGGTTGTCAATGCTGATTTTGCTGTCCATTCATCAAATTCCCACACTAACGGGATGGGCATAACCGTGGTATAATTAACATTCAAAGTGCTTTCATACACTAAACCAAAACACTCAGAAAAATATGAGTGTCAGTCTGATGCCGGCTATGTTGCCAATAGTACCCAAATACAACTTACAAGGGTCAGGTATTTAGTAAGGGTCATGAAGGCATTACTGGACTCACCTGAATAGCTTGAGAGTCTGGTCATGCTGGATACTCTTGCTAGAGTCTGGCAATGCCAGACTCTAGCGAACCTCTCTACAAGAGTCCATCAATGTCAGACTCTGCGAAGAATGTCTAGTATTGCCAAACTCTCGAGCCATGTTTGGTGAGTCCAGTTTGTTATTGAAGATACAGTATAGATTTACCCTCACTAAAATGTCGCTATTTGGGTGCGTGCAAGAATGCCTGACCCTTGTATGTGAGTGCCTTTGGCGTCATAGCAAGCCTGTCCAAATAAATAGAGTAGCTCGGCTTGTGCAATTTTACAGATAATGCAATAAGTATAAGATAACCCACGAGTAACTGAGTGTATGTCCAAATAATCACGACAGACTGACTGTAGTCGCCTCAGCACAAGCCTCCCTTATTTCATCAGGACGGTCGCATGGTGAACAATATGTGTTTTTCATTGACGTACACACATTTGTACTCATTAATCACATTCGTTAAAGGCGTGCGTCTGAGTAACCTGGCTCCATGCACTCCCACTGTTACTGTTACTGTAAGGGTATCAACATGTAAGGGTTAAACTACTGTATTGATGAATGGACTATTGTCAGATCATGACATTCCAGTGACATACAATATAGGCCTGTGTAATGTATAACGGTAGCAAAAAGCAAATTTGTCACGCTTGAGAGCCATGGTTAAAGGCATGTGGAAACTAAATATACAGTAGAGTGGTCTCAGGTCACTCCTTCTAACGCCCACAAACACACTGTAGCATACACTTACACCTTCAGGGGTCAATGAAACACCTCTCATGTCACCCCACATGCACTGATATTCTAATCCTAGTCAGTACTGGCTATCAGCTCAGTCACTATAGTGATTAACCTAGTTAGTCATTTTGTGGCTCCCTATACATCCAGCCTGGGTTTATGTCAGGTTGGTCAGTACTGACCAACTCAATTTCAAATAGTCTTTCAATCTCTATGAGTATTAGGCGAAGTCTTTTTGAGTAAGGTATTAGTCATATTTTGTTTTGGCTCAGTCATTTTTGAATATTATTTGGTCAGCACTGACCAATGTCCCTATGACAAACCTGGGATTGCCACTACAGACTGATATAAACATATAAGGCCCGGAGCATTTACCTTATCAGTGTATACCATAAATAGGGCCACAGTCAGCTATGTATAGACATCCTATTGTGCGTGTGAGTGTATCTCATAGACCCCCTTAGAGGGACAACTGTTGCTGTCCTGACTTGAGTCAGGATGGAGCCGGGACTGAGCCTTTTATAGGGGGCCTGGAGCTTTAAATTCCCAAACTTTACTACCCTTCTACCAAGAGTAGGGCTGGAGCAAGAACTTGTACAACATATACCCTGGCCCTTATATAAGGCATGTGGGGGTTAAACATAATCTTTTTACTATTCTACGTTTACTATTAAGCCCACAGATACATAGACACTGATAAATACCTCATTTGGAAAGTAGGCTAATTCCAGTTTATCCCATGACGTCTGGAGGGAGCCCCCTTTTTACCCCCCCCCCCCCCCCACCCCCTCCCAGCCCCAGTGGATCATTGACAGGTAGGTATTGACCATATAGCACATTATATGCAGGATGCAAACAGGTCTCATGTTATCAGAACTAACCCACCTTACATCATTAGGCGGATATGCCCCACAAGTGACATACTTGTATGGGATCAAGTACTGTGATAATATATATATGTATGTATGTACACACACTGCACTTACTATCAGTGTATCAGTCACTAGCAGTGAGTGCTACTGGATGTATACCCTGTGTTGGGACGTGTGTTATATGTACATTGCCAGCTGAGGAACATGCCATGTCATAGTCATCACATGAGTATGGGGTAAACACAGGGAGCCGAGTTACCTGGAGATGATGACAGGAGGAAGGTGACCTCTTTGTCCCGACCACACACAAAGATCACAAATGTGGTATAGTAGCTACCGCAACTATAGGACTTCACAATTACTCACAGATCGTGTCGCTCCAGGTCAAAGAGGGATAAACACAGTACATGTATATATGTACACACCGGTGGTAGTGTCTTCATGTGTGTATGAATAGGCCTACACCGGAGGACTAAAAGTCAGTGTCTTCATATGTGTATTAAGACACAGGAGGAGGAGCCAAAGTCAGGCAGTCACACCTGACAGACCTCACCCAGCGGAAGGAAGCTAGGGGGATTCCCACGGGATACCCCAAACAAACCCCTCCCACCTCAAACTGGGGCACCACCACTGAGTGGAGGGTGCACCTGGGTATCCCAGTCATAACTCATGGAGGTGTTCCTACCTGGGGGTCTGGACGTGAGTGGTCACATGTTAATGGTGTACATACTCAGGTGGATTGCAGTCGTACATTTCTGAGTGCTACTTCGGTGATATGGCATAGATCGCTTACACTATAACACGTGGACAGGTGTGTAGGTTAGGATCAAGGTAGGACATACCTACATGGATGTACACGCACTGGTAGCAGAGTTTTAATGTAGAGAGCTATGGCAAGGAGCTGTGCTCCTACAACCTATAACAACCTGGACTGTCATCCAGGCTACCAACAGGCCTTTATGGCCCAGATCTCGGTACCCTTCCAGCGACAGTCGCAGTGGAGCCTGGACAGGTACTCAGCCCTATTTATAAGGGGGCTGGGGGTTTAAATATTACTACCCCTGCACCAGGAATAGGGCTGTAGAGCGGACCTGTACTCTGACCCTTATATAGGCAGGCTGGAGCTTTAACCACCAAGTAACCACACGGATACATACATTCACCATGGGTGACTCCAGCCGTCTTGGAAAGGGCTACATGACCCTGCGTTTAACCCAAGCCCAGTCCCGGCCAAGGACCACCTCAGAGAAGTCAGTGGCCCTTCTCCACCCCATTAAAGTGGTCACCATCGTGGACGAGGAGGATGAGGGGTCGTCCCCAGAGCTGTACAGGAGGAAGAGGAAGAACAAGCTGGTGGAGAGGCTGCCGTCCACGGGTGATAACTCAGTGAGTGAGTGCCTCCCTCCAGGGCGCAGGTTCTCCTGTGTGCTTACAGCGGTGAGCGGGTTAACAACTAACTGCTTTGTCATCTAATGATTGGTTAAGAGCTAATTTGGGGTTGATATATATTTTTCCTTTTTTAACATATTTGTGCTCATGATGTCCATATAAATATGTATGTAGCTTTTTGAATCATTCTGATACTTGTATGCATAACATATAGAGAAAACCAGATCAGGGGACCTCTTTCTCTAATATAGTCGGGTCCCATGACCTATTCTGACCATAATTTGCTCTACTTTTTCTGGATTAATTTGTGTCAGAACTATTTAAAAAGCTACACAAATATGTATACGGACACTATGAACAAAAATACCTTGACAAAATAAAATAAAATAAAAATTGACCCCGATTTAGCTCCTAACACATCTTTAAGGCTTACCCTGCAGGGTCACGGTCGCTTTTAATTAGATAATTACGTATAGTTAGCGAGTGGTCATTAGGGGGCAACAGGGGAGAAGGAGAACTTTCAGGGGGTGAACTATCTTGGTCAAAAAAAGGTGTGTTTTAGGCTACCCGACCCTACCTAGCAAAACAGGGCCCACCCTAGACATGTTTATCGAATTCTGAAAAAGTCGTATTTCAAGTAATTTTTGGCCTATTTTGAAAGTCAATTTGATAGTCCGAGAGTCGATTCTGTTGTCAGCGAGTCAGCGCTGAAGTTTGCAAGTCAATTTTTGACCCTGCCTAGCAAAAGAGGGCCGACCCTAGAAATAGAAAAAGTATATTTAAAGTTATTTCAGAGTATATTTGATAGTCCTCAAGACAACACTGTTGTCGACGAGTGGGCGGTTAAATTTGCGAGTCAAGTTTTGGCTACTTTTCAGGCCAACATAAAAAAGAAAATCGAAGAAAAAGAAATTCCGACATACCCTACCAAGACGTTCAGACTATGTAAGCTGAAACACGCCTTTCTTTTGGCCCTATGGTCCAACCCCACCGCTCAAAGAGTCTTGTTGGTACCCTCCCCTCCTCGGTACCCCAAACTCAATCAACCCTCCCCTGTTGTTAAGAAATGACCACCCCATTATGTGGGTACAATTTATAGGGGCGGGTCGACCCCCAGGACCTCCCCCATTTAAAAGTTTGCTGATGGTTGAAATTCCTTGGTGGTGGTATCGTATCGTAGTAACACGTTGCAAATCGTATCTCCGGCTATAGATCTTTATCTTAGCATCAGCTGTTCAATTCACTTGAGAAACACTCAACGATAACCAAAATCCGTGTTACTTATGGTAGAATAATTTCCGAATGCAGTGATTTGCATTTGTATTCTTTCCTAAGGTGGTTCTTTTTATTATTTTTTTTTTTTTTGGTAAGAATGACACTTAAATGGTGCTGCTATTCACTAAGGGAGGGCTTAGCCTGCTTGAATAAACGTGAAACCAAGTGTCCAAAATGAAGGTAAAAGTGTACGACTGATGCTGAATCTACTCTATAGTATATCATTCAGTCTCAGGGAGTATAATATAACCTGAACTTGACTTTGATCTACTTCAATGTTGCCATTTATATCTGTTTCCATCATCTACAGACATGTTCAACTGTCTGAAACCTTTAGGGGCGGCAGTGTGCTTTAAAGTACTGTGTCCTTTGTCGTCATTATACATGAATGCATCCCCGGCGAGTTACTCGCCAGGGCTGCACTAGAGCATCATACAGACCCGGCAGGGTTGATACACTCAAGAACGGCCGGCACAATGCACCAATGCATCCCTGTGATGAGTAACTTGCCAGCTTAATATAGCTCTGTAGCCAGTACATTATGGCGACACATGTTACTTTAAGACGATATGCTGTCTATAAAGGGTTAAAGGAGAGATAACTGATGTGCTTCTTTTGGGATTAAGAGCTGATTAAGAAGATGATCCCGTCAGATAAGAGGCAAGGGAACAATAGCTCCTGTATGGAGCACATTAAGATATGACCAGTAGTGATGCAGCAGATGTTTCTGGGATTAAAAGGTGTCCTATCAAACATGCACAGAACTTGCACAATCATGTCAGTAAAATGGCTGATGAAATTCTTCTATTCTAATAGCCCGCATTGACTATAGTCCCGTACATGCAGGTTCACAAATATCATGAATCAGTTATACTATGAATTATATAGACAAAGGTTCATGAGAGCAGATCTCATGAGGCCAGAAAAAGAGAAAGTATGTTTCAGGCAACATGGTCCAAAATTTTAGGATAGGTTGGTCGGATTTCTCTTCCATTTTGTTACATCTTGAGAGCACAATTAATGAGTCGCAAATTGCCACATTAGCTCGCGACTTTCTCGAGTAAGAATAGATACGAAGAAATCATTGGATATTTCTCGTAAAAGGTCATTTTCTGAAGGCAGACTATTATTCAGGCCACTGAGGTCAGTGGGAGCTAGTAGTTCCTGACCAAAGAATTGCTAAAAAATTAAGAATTAAAAAAAAAGGAGAAGAAAAATCTCCAAAATTGAAAAAGAAATTCTAGGGTTGGCCCTTTTTGGAATCTAGGGTCGGTTTGCCTGAAACACACCTTTTTTTAAAATCAAGATTATTTAGCCTGATGTTAAGCCGAGTGGATAACAATACCCTGTCCTGCTATGGTGTACACATTCATATATTTGATCCTCATCCTGGGTATCATAATCATAATGTTTTTGGGGCCTCCTGTTGGTAGATAACTGCCTCCGTGTGGTAGGGATTGCGACAGGCGTGTCAAGCCTGTCAGATTACTGATCATAAAGCCCCCCCCCCCCCCCCCAATTCAGTCAGACAAGCTGGTGAGGCAGGTCGATGTTGTTTAGAGTTTTTATGCCATAATTAGGTGGCGATAATCAGGTATTAGTTCAGGGTATTAGTACGGTCGTGCCAGAGGATGTTTGGCTATGTACATCATACCACAATCTAGTTTTTTTTCTACCATACCAAGTACAGGCTATAATGTACAATTCTATACTATCCTTATACACCTATTTACATGTATTTGATTTGTTTTGAAATGATTGATTCATGGCACATTTCAGTAGCATTAGTTTTAGTAAATGTTTTAAAATCGATCGCACAAATAGGTATTTCATAAACCTACGTGTTTAACTATTTAAAGCGGCATGATCACTGAGAGTGCCCCATTCAAAAGTCTAGTCTACTATGGGGTAGCACCGCGAGTGGCGATATTGCTCCTTTAATTAGTTCCATCCTATTAGGATTACACATCGTACATCTTGTATCTCACTGCTTTCAACATCACAATCTGAATTTGGGATAAGGAAACTGAGCAGGGGGATGCTTGAGTGACTGACTCACCAACTATGACATATTTTAGTATAATAAAGTGGCTCTATTAAGTTCCTCATGTGAAGATTTCGGATTAACGATCCAGAAATTGACTTCTTAGGACCTACTTCTGTAGGAGTTCCTATATTTTCACTAGAATTTCTGTATCAAATTATATTTAATTGAATAAAATATTGAGATTTCCTACCTTTTGTGGACTAGTAAGTGGCATCTCTTTTCCTACTTTAGTAAGAATTTCCTACTATTTCTCTGCAATTTCCATATTGAATTATATGAATTTCCTATAGGAAGTTGACCGAAATTGATGGAAGATTACCTTTTTTATTGATCAAGGAGTGGAATTTCTGGGATTTACCAAACCCCAGAGGACAGTCTCATCAGACAAGTAGCTTTGTATTTATTGTATAAACACCACATACATCTTACTGAATGTCACAGGTGTGTATATTTTTGTACATCTGTGAGAAAAAAAATAAAGGTTGACAAGTCAACTTCCTGCATAGGATCAGGTGCTTGGGGATGCGAGATAATTCGAGGTAATTTATTAGATGTGGGTGGTTATCCGTGGTCGTTGTAATACAATACATCTCCCCCAACAAAAAAATATATAAATAAATAAATAAATAGATAAATAAATAAATAATAAATAAAGAGATGAACAACTCAGATAAACCCTTCAAGAGTCGCATGGTAGTTTCATATACCATAACCTTAATGAGTACTCACCAGTGCTACGATCAAGCATTTTGCCGACCATACGGGGTTGATACACTCCCAAAGGGTGGGCAAGATGCATGAATGCATCCCTGGGGAGCAGTCTCACCAGGGCTTCATTCATGCATCATGACGATAAGGGCAATATTCTGCCGCCCTTAAAGGGTTAACACGAGTCGTGTGTCGTGAGTACTATAAGTAGACACATGATTCAGTCAAGATTTACATATGTTGTTTTCTCTGGGTGTAAAGGTCACCTTTTTAGCTGCAGATTGAAGTCACCTGTTGCTCTAGGATTAGAGATGTCTATGCAGAAAGGTATTCAGATCCAGTTTTAATATCATTAGATTTAAACTCTTTGAAGATACTCAATATCAAAGGTTACTAAAAGATGACGTTTATTGGCCGCAGCGAGTAACTCGCCAGTGGTACTTTGGTGCATCATGCCAATCCTTCAGGAGTGTATTGACCCCGTAGGGGCGACATGATGCTTAAATGCAGCACTGGCGAGTTAGTCACCAGGGTTGCATTCATGTATCATGACGACCAAGACATGATGCATTTATGCACTATGCCATCCTTAAAGGGTTAAGTCAATGTTGATACATTTCACCACTAGTCACCCGTAAGCCTCATTATACCCTCTGTATTGAAATTCTAAATTTAGATTTAAAAAGAAATAAGAAGAAAAGATCGGCGAGTTCCCATCTGCCTATAGGATGAGCCTTTATGTGTGTTAATTCAATGATGGCGAGCTTAATGTGTGGTGTCAACATGCCTCTTTATTCCTCTTATCTGATACCAGGTGGGCCCAATTCTATTTTAAATCTACTTCTTGGGCTTAAACAGTGAAAAGTCTTAAAGCTCAAAATAGCTTTAAGCTACTTAATAAGATTGGACTGTTAAACATCTTGGCCTCACAAAAGGCACGATGGGTTACACTTCCTATCAGGGATCCCGCTTACCTGGCTACGATCTCCATAATTATAGAGTAGGTAGAGTGAGTGTTACTGATGTATAACTTAACGTATGTATAAAGCAAAGGGGTTAGAAGGGAAAGAAAAGGCTAGGAAAAGGCTACACTGTCAGAAATGAGTGCAGCTGCACAATGTGATATACTGTAAATGTACTACTGTATATAAAGGCCCGGTCAGATTAGTCAAAATTACGATCCGATTTTGCTACGACTGCCAGAGTCGTGCATGCCAAATCTACGGTGGCCGACAAGGCTCACTCCAAAAAAAGTACTATGAAATTAAAAAAAAAAAAATTCAATATAAACATGGGGAATTTTTTTTTTTTTTTTTTCAGAAGTGATTTTTTTTTGGAATTTTTTAAACATAGAAAATACTTGCTGTCAACTGTCAACTGCGGAAATCGTTGCTGTCAACTGTCAACTTTTTCAACATTCTGCTCTCTAAGCACATTCTGCCATCAGCAAATGAGATGAGCCTGGTGATTGGTCCTTGGTGGTGGGTACTTGAAATACTTGCAGTAGGGATTTCTCTGCTGGCTCAACTTGCTCCATAAGCCTATATGGGAATGAAGATTGTTGTGTTTTTGCGTTTTTAGTGATTTCTCGGAAACAAATTGGCCAAGAATTTAACACAGTAACCCTGCTAGGCCATGGAAAAGTCGTAGTGCATGTCCTGTTTATGAGCAGTCATAAACAGAAACTTTCCTGTTTATGACCGGTCATAAACAGGACAAGAGAAGTGGTAAAAAATAGTCCACCTTGAAATCCCTACTTCAAGTATTTCTTTGCCCTACTTCAAGTACCCACCACATAGGACCAATCACAAGGCTCATTTGCTGATGGCAGAATGTGCTTGGAGAGCAGAATGCTGAAAAAGTTGACAGTTGACAGCAACAATTTTCGCTGTTGACAGTTGACAGCAACTATTTTCAATGTTAAAAAATAAAAATACTTTTTTCACTTCTGAAAAAAATGATAAATTTGAAAAAGTTGACAGTTGACAGCAACAATTTTCGCTGTTGACAGTTGACAGCAACTATTTTCAATGTTAGAAAATAAAAATATTTTTTTCACTTCTGAAAAAAATGATAAATTTGAAAAAGTTGACAGTTGACAGCAACAATTTTCGCTGTTGACAGTTGACAGCAACTATTTTCAATGTTAGAAAATAAAAATATTTTTTTCACTTCTGAAAAAAATGATAAATTTGAAAAAGTTGACAGTTGACAGCAACAATTTTCGCTGTTGACAGTTGACAGCAACTATTTTCAATGTTAGAAAATAAAAATTTTTTTTTTAATTCTGAAAAAAATGATAAATTTGAAAAAGTTGACAGTTGACAGCAATAATTTTCGCTGTTGACAGTTGACAGCAACTATTTTCAATGTTAAAAAAATATTTAAAAAAAAATCACTTCTGAAAAAAATTATAAATTTTTTTTCTCCCCATTTTTATTAGTGAAAAAAAAATCTTTTTTTTTTATACTACTTTTTTTTGAGTGAGCCTTGTCGGCCACCGTACAAATCCCACGATTTTGAAAATCGTACGATTTTGGAGATTTTTGAGTTGTAGCCCTATACCAGACTGCACGATTATTGGTCCCGATTTTTTAGGGGCAAAATCGGATAGTAAAGCCCCGGCCACACCTAGGTGATTTCACCCGACCCGACGTGATCCGACCTAGATCCGACCCGACCCGACAGTCGGAATAGTTTGGCATGCACAACTCTATCAGACCGGCCAGGTAAATTAGGTCCGATTGTCGGGTCTGGTCGGGTCGAATCTGCTCAAAATTGCCTAGTGTGGCCGGAGCTTAACCTTCCCGTTTTTGCGACTAGTCTGACCGGGCCTTAGTGCACATGGGCAGTAGAATATACTATTGGTTTACAGTATTATAGGACGAATTTTTGTTTTCAATTTTTACAGTGTAGGTAGCTATAATCATGTGTGCCATATGTATGTACACGTTGTTTTGTTGTTATACCCTGAGATGTATGATCATTGCCAGGTGGCATGAAAGACTGATATGCGTTCAGGTGAGGACCTAGGAGGTTTGGTAAGGGTGCTACTTTATTTGATATACCTCCCAGTGAGATGGCACCGGCCAGCAGAGCGTTACGACTGGAGACTGACATATTACTACACCTCTCACTCTCCAGGCTGAGGTGTTGTAAATGATTGCTCTTATGGGGGGAGAGTGTCGGACCGTGACGATATGGGTGTCGTAAATGTGTCTTGTCTGCCGCTTTCCGACATGATGAGACGCCGGGAGGTGCTGCCATATCCACTCAAGGGACGCATCATGATTAAACATAATGGGCTCTTTGTTGTCATGATGCATGACTGTAGCCTAACCATCCATGGGCTACAGTCATGCATCATGACGATTCTTGGGAGTGTATCAACCCTGTATAGGGTCTATTCAATGCTTAAATGCAGCCCTGGCGAGTTGACTAACCGGGGCTGCATTCATGCATCATGACGACAAATGGCATAATGCATTAAACTTAAGCACTATGTGGCCCTTAAAGGGTTAATCGCCCTAATCATCACCTTTTGCAGAAAACTCTCCGTGGACAGCTGGAAAAGATGGATAGGGTTATCTGTGGGATGGAACAAGGGAGAGAAACAGCCCCCATCCCACCCATACACACACGCAAATCACTTTTACACTTTTTTGTCGGTGATTATCAAATGACTGCACAACCTCCCCTTTTCACGCCCCATCCCATTACCAACTTAAGGTGGGTCGATCCCATTGAATCAAAGTCATCAGAATTTCCCAATCTTTTTTCTCTGAGTACCCTAAATCATTTGAAAACAGAAAATGAAAAAAAATGTAGGGGTTGCCGCGCTACTTTTTTAAATATGGAATTTTGAAAAATAAAAGTATTTCAATTTTATATTAAAAAAACGAAAAAAATGTACAGATTTCTATGATTTTATTTTTTATCAAACAATAACCACAAAATTCTGAAACATCACACAATGAACAGAAGGATATATACCTTTATTCTAAAAATATTTTCGGAGATTTATCAACCTGCATTCTGGGAAAAAATGTCCCAGTTCAGTGAAAAGTTAGAATAAATTTTCATCATTTCCTTACATAATCAAAGAAAAATAGTAGTAAAAGTCATCAGATTTTTCTTAAACTTCCCCAAAAGATTGCTTGGATCATTTGCTGATGAATAAAAGTAATTTTGATATGGGGTGCCGTGCACAATTTGAGGGTTTTGGCCCTTTGAAAGAAAAAAATAATGCAAAAATGGACAAAATTGAATTTTTGAAGTATTGCATTATGGGTAAATTCCCAGCAATCTGCATATCAGATTATCTCACCATGTAGTTTTGGATATACACGTATTAAAGCAATTTATTCACTTTGATGCTCTTTAAAGTGCCATTTATTACTTCATAAATCAAAGCTTTTGAAGAATGTTAGAAAATGCCCAAAATACCTATAATTATTATATCAAAATATAAAAAGTGTTCTAAAATGCTCAATTTTGCTCAAAATTGTCCAAAAATTAATAAGGGTGTAGAAAACTACATATGCCTACCAAAAATGACATTATTCTGACCATTATAAGCCATATGCGCAGAAAGCTGCGCAGTAGTCCATTCTGCAATGGCCTCGACCCACCTTAAAAAGAAAACATACACAAACTCTTGCATCATTTGCTTTGCTACGGCACTTTCCTTATTCCGGAGATGGATTTGTGGTTTCAATTTGTTGATGGAAATTCGTGGGTGTTTTACAAGTATGAATGGACACTTTTTATGTATATTACATTTAAAGTTCGTTCGGAGAAAGAGTATAAAATGTACAAATCCAGTCCTGGCATTGCTTGGAATGTTGTTGCAGTTCTCACTGAATATTTACAGAATTGTGATTGAGTTGAGAATATCAATTCAGAATGGAATAAATGAGGAAATTCTCCATACCATTAACAGGTGACTGGAACATGCTTCACCCTTTAAAGACCACAAAATGCCTTAATGTGCTATTCCCTTTATCGTCATGGGCCATGAATGCAGCCTTGGTTAGTTTACCTACCAGGGCTGCATTCGTGTATCATAACAACCCTTCGGGAGTGCAGAGACATGATGCACAAAGTGAGTTACTCGCCAGTGCTGCATTCAGGCATCATGGGAAAATGGCATAGCGCAATAAAGTATATGCGATCATTAAAGGATTTCAACCAGCTGCAAGTATTGGCTAACACCATTTCGGAATTCCTCGCGATTACCAAAAGCTTCTTGCAGTTTTACAGCTTCCCTTTTCTCGCACTAGGGGGCGGCAGCCTACTTGGGGTAACACTCACTTTCTTTTGGTGCTTTTAGTAATCGATCAACGATTCAGCGGGTGTGAATTATTTGCAATTACATTCACCAATCGATCCTAATTACCAGATTCCGCCAAAGAATACCAATGCATATTCTTGCAGAATGCATCGATTTATCGAGCGTTGTTTTCACAGGGCCATAAACTTGGGAGCAGGGCTTTTTGCTTTATAGGCCATGTATTAGAAACAGTCAAACTTTGCTGTTTTCACTTCAAATAATAGGAATAACGCATCATATGTAATGTTCAAAACCTTTTTTGAATATCTTTCAGATTTCTAATTGCTCTTTGTAAACAGTGGTAAAGTAGATCTCCTGCGACAAGGATTCAACACATTTTGTCCACATGTGCATGAGACTTTCTCAGATCCCTTATTCGATGTGAAATAAGCTACAATGGCTTGTCTGACATCGTCGTAACTCACTATATGTAAAGTTGTGACATCAGAATGGGTGTGTGTATGTTTGGAGGAGGGGGTGGGGTCATATCTCGAGAGGAAGGAGAGTAAATGTGGCAGAAGTATAGTACTCATCGTGCATATTGCATGTGGTCATCTCATTCTGCACTGAAAACTTCAGGGTCGTCATTTTGACAATGCCAAAACTGACAACTTTAGGTAGTCAAAGTGACCACCTTAGGTCGTCATTGTGACTACCCATCTGAGCCATTCAGACCAAAGTTGTCATAATGACGACCTTAGGTAGTCACAATAATTGGGTAGTCAGAATGACTACCTCAAGTTAGTTAATTTAGGTATTGTCCACTTGAAGACCTAAAGTCATCAGTAATGACGACTCTCAAGTCCTAGGTTGTCCCAATGACTACCCTATGGTACATACTTCTATTCCTCACTTGCTACTTATGGTACACTACTGCCACCTGGTTTTAATATCAGCATAACTATATATGTCGTGAGATATACACTGGTGACAGGGAGCAGAGTGGTCTCTATACCTTTGGGGGGCCATCATTCTCACCCATCGGCAACTTATTTATAGCAAGTAATGCTACTTAGTTCAATCAAGACTACACCAAATATGTGTAAAGGATGCCTCTCATTAAGAAGTGAACTAATTAGAGACTTTATTCATATTCCATTCTCCACTCCATCTGCCATTATTCATTATGACTACCTAGGTGGTCATAATGACTAGGCTCCGTGCTCTGGGTTTTCAGTGTGAAAAGCTGAGTGAATCCTGAGTGGTTGTCATGGAGATGTACTGACATAGGATGAATGCCCATTCATAAGCTGTCAGCTAATCAGATGTTGTTAGCCCTTTAAGGGCTACATTGTGCTGAAATGCATTATGCCCTTTGTCGTTATGATGCATCAATGCAGCCCTGGCGAGTAACTCTCCAGAGTCGTGCTCATGCATCATGCTGAGCTTTCGGGATTGTGTCAACCCTACATATAAGGTATGCATGATGCATGAATGCAGCCCTGGCGAGTAAACTCGACAGAGCTGCATTCACGCATCATGACGACCAGAGACATAGCACATTAAAGCACTGTGCGGCCCTTAAAGGATTAGGGAATGTCTAGGGCTGTGTCTCACGACCTTGGGCCAATGTTTTTGTCTCTGATCGGGTGCCGTTTCTGACCGGATCCCGTCTCTGACCGGACGCCATTTCGGAGTTTAGTTATCTTCTACCAACAGCAGGAAGCTAATTATAGTTACATAACAACTGCCATAACTTTTTTACAAATCCTAATATACATGAGTAAATGTTTAAAAAATAAAAAAACACTTCCTTCTGACACCAGGTCAGAGACGGCACCCGGTCAGAGACGGCACCCGATCAGAGACAAAAACATTGGCTCAAGGTCTTGAGACACAGCCCTATGTATACCTAGTATCCGCTCGTGAGAGTACAGTGTAGTGCTGATAACAGCCTCAATGGTTACATATGCCGCCTACAATGGGAACAGTGCCAACTTCACAGACAGGAAACATGGCGGCAACGGGCTAAGACGGTGGAAAAGGCGCTCCGCAATGATTTGGACATTTACATACTAAAACTAAGTCGAAATTCAAAATCTCTTCAGCCCGCTGAATTATAACAACACATAGAACCAACATAGCCATGTCGAGAGGAGGGAGAGGAGCCAGAGTGGATATGCAGACGAGAAAACAACCGCCCCGAGGACAGCTCGACATGTTGACAGGGGACGCGTCCCCGGCTGAGGTCATAGCGGCAGTGAACCAGCTGTCACAACGTATGACAGTGGTCGAAACCTCAAATACCACTATGCAGGGAACGCTGACGGAGATTAACAAGACTCTTCAAGGCCTAAATGATACGAATGTCACTACACAGCAAACCATGACTAGTCTTTCTAAAAAAATGGATGGACATGATGAACGTCTGGAAGGCTTTCAGAACGCGTTGACAGAGACTGGAGCCACTATGAAAAAGATAAGTGACACCGCTATGGCTCAGACTAGAATGCTGACAGCTCACGGTAATCGATTTGAAAAAATGGACTACCAGGATAAGCGCAAGGTAGTTATAATGGAAGGCTGCCCAGAGGATCAGGCCGAGAACCTACCTGTGATTATGGTGCGTTTGTTTAAAGACGTAGGGTTGGACTGGACTCAGGATGTATTAGACTCGGTGGAAAGGGTAGGACCGTACAGGCAGAACCAAGATGGCGGAAAACGTAAACAAAAAGATCGAGCTGTAAAAATCGTCTTCCTCAAACCCACAAATAAGTCTAAACTTATGAAGTCTCTCAAATTCTTAAAGAAGAAGGCTTATTGGTTTGGAGTATCATTCGGGGATGAGCTGTCGGACACCGAACATAGGCAATTCCTTGACCTAAGAACTATGTATTTTTACGCACGAGCGAAGGGCATGGAAGCCAAACTGCGTCAGAAATTCATCATCATCAACAAAGAAGCATATCCACACTACAGGCTCAGAAACATGCCATTCCCTGAGTTAACGATGAAAAATGCCACGTCTGTGGATACACCAGATGGGATCCTGTTTAGATCAGAGTACAATCCTTTTTCCAATCTTTACCCGTGCAAAATTAAGGTAGAGGGAGAATGGTTTGAATCAGTGGAGCAGGCGTTCCAGTGTAGAAAAGCTTCAATCTGTGAGGACCCCAGAGCATGGGAGGTGATTAAAGCTATGGACTGCCCGTACAAAATCATGAAGCAGGCAAAAAGGATAGAATCCAATGCTGAATGGGCTAGACTAGCTGAAGGAGTACTCTACCAATGCAACAAGGCTAAATTCACCATTCCTGAGCTACGAGAGCTGCTCAAAGACACCAAGGGTAAAAGGATGTATGAAGCCAGTTATCACCCAGTGTGGGGCTCAGGCTTCCACCTAGGACAAGGAGCAGAGTGTAAACAGAACAACCTTAGGAACGAGAATGGACATGGCAGGGTGCTTGAACGGGTGAGACGAGAAATCTATGCAGAGGATGGACTACCAGAACCTAAGCTAAACGAAGCACCTGCAGCAGCAGTACCCCCACCTCCTCCTCCTCCTCGTCAAGAAGAGCAACTAGACCAGCAAGATCAGACGAACCAACCCGAAGCTGCAGCGCCTGCAGTAGAACAGGTTGAAAACCAAGGATAGGTTCCTTGGCATACAAGAAAAACTGTGACAATTTGGCTCAAATACTCCACCAACCCCAACGCCAAGTGCTTCGTATCTACAGGTCCAGCTGTGTAATTTCTCATGTTTTAAACTCATATTTTAATTTTAATTAATCTATATATCATTTCTATATTTACTATAAATATATTTACTTTAAATACATCTCATCAAATCTACTATAAGTAAGGAATCACATAAGACGGATGTCAAAATTACTTAATTTAGCTATTAATTTGCACTGGTCATCTACATATCGAAGCTAAGTCAAACTCCAGTAATACTAGTTGGGGCTGGGGGGGTATGGGGGTACAAACTTATGTTGTCAAGAGATCTCTGAACAAAGTATCAGGTCTCGAACCTAAACTAAAGTGAAAATGGGTTAACTTAGTTTGAATCTACCGGTACATGTACTGGATTAGCTATGTAAGATTGAAATTGAATATTAACAGTGTAAGTGGATTATTTAATCTGAATTTACCAGTGATGTATACGTGATTGCCATGTAGGATTGTATGCTATGTATGATTGTAAATCGTCCCCTCAGGGTATCTATATATTGTTACCTTTGTACCTGGATTTATTGCTTAGTCAAAGGGTATTCTATAGATTGTGACGTGTATGATACGTCCCCTCAGGGTATCTATATATTGTTACCTTTGTACCTGGATTTATTGCTTAGTCAAAGGGTATATTATAGATTGTGACGTGTATAATACAGATGCAGGTTGAGGTTTGGTTTATTAGAACTTACCGGTAATTTAGATGTGTTACATCATGAACGATTGTAAATCGTCCCCAAATGTTCTTTATTTGAACTTACCGGTAGACAATAAGTACTGTGTAGGCTAAGTCTCAGGTAAATATATTACCTTACCGGTACCAGGCTTCATGTGTTTCTACCTCTTCTAAATCCCTGGGTAGGGTGAATGGTTGGGTGAATATTAATGTAAACATTTTCATGTATACGATAAGCTGGAATGAGTATGAGGGCCTCGTAATCTATTGTGCACTTACCGGTATCCTGGTTTATTTTATCTTATTTTATTTCGTACGTAAAACAAATGAGAAAAAAAATGGTTAAACATGGTTCTCTGATCTAAATAAATTTTAAAACTTTAAAATTTTAAATTCAAATCAAGTAATTTGGATCTTTCGGAAAT
The DNA here is from genome assembly GCA_947462335.1 of Harmothoe impar. Classification (NCBI taxonomy): domain Eukaryota; kingdom Metazoa; phylum Annelida; class Polychaeta; order Phyllodocida; family Polynoidae; genus Harmothoe; species Harmothoe impar. The sequence continues at coordinate 17,220,567 of OX381709.1, forward strand.
TTCTGGAAATTTGTATAAAGAAACGACTAAGGTTGATAAATTGAATAGGAGCTATGCCAAAATCTGCACGCCAGCTCATAGAATTTATTTGAACATATACATGGGAGGCCACAAGTGCCGACTCCTAATGTTGGGGGGCAGGGTTATTTTTGGGTTTGTTGTTTTTTTCTTTATTTGTCTTGTGTGTGAAATGGTACTTGAAAAAATGTGGGGAATCTTTCATAAGGCGAAGACGTGAATTTTAAGAAGGGATTTTCTGTGGTCCATCTTAATGCAAGAAGCATTAGAAACAAGATGACAAACTTAAAACTTGAATTAGCTAACATAAATATAGATATAATATTATTTTCTGAGACATGGTTAAATGACACGGATGAAGATGGATTGTATACATTTCCGCGCTATAGTTTATTTAGACAAGATCGTATTAGTATTTACAGGGGAGGTGGCCTTTGTGCTCATGTTGATGAGGGAGTCTCTTGTTCAATAGATAAATTCAAACACTTAAACAGATGTAATGAAAACATAGAAGTCCAATGGCTATTATCAGTCAAGGGCGAGTGTAAGAAGGCTCTAATATGTAATGTATACAGACCACCTTCTGGTTCTATACAAACTTTTTGTGATACTATGCGAGCCCTGCTACTACAGGTTGATGACCTCAGCATATTTGATGTATTTATTCTAGGGGATTTTAATGTAAACGCACTTAATGCCACAAATGAAAAAAATGTATTATACGAATGTATGGATCAATTTAATTTGACCCAGCTGGTACATGGTGTAACAACAACTTCTGGAACTAATACATGTATAGATTTAATTTTTACAAATTGTACGAGAATTGTCTCGAGTGGTCCTTTGAATATTCATTTAAGTGACCATTTACCTATTCACCTCATAAGGCAACACAACTATGTTAAACCTGCGTTTAGAAAATTTAAAGGTAGATCTTATAGAAATTTCAATATGGAGACATATTTGTCTAGTCTTGAGGAATGTGATTGGACATATTTTGAAAATTGTAATAATGCATCGGAGTGTTGGGAAATATATGAAAATATGTTGAAAAGAATGTTGGACGTACAGTCTCCAGTTAGAGAGTTTAAAGTCAGAGACAAGCCAGATCCGTGGATAACAAATTATCTAATAGAAAGGATTGCTGATAAAAATAATTTATTGAGGGAGGCAAGACATTCTAAGCTTATATTAACATGGTTTAGAGCAAGACGCTTGAGAAACACAGTTAATTTGGAAATTGACGAAGCCAGAAATAAATATTTTTCTGAGCTAAGCCAGGCTATGCTAAATGATTCAAAAGGCTTCTGGGCAACTTTAAAGGAAATTCTACCCTCAAATAAATCAGGTTCTAAATTTATAAATTTAATTGATGATTTAGGCAATCAAATTTCTCAAGATAATACAGCAGATTTCATAAATTGTTTTTTCGCGGAAATTGGTCCAAAACTTGCTCAAGCTCATCAAAAAGATTTTGAATTCAATGGGACAAGATGCCTAGAAGATATGCCTGATGTCTCTTTCTCGGATGAGGATATAATTAATTGTGTTAAGAATTTAGATGTCTCAAAATCATCCGCGCTTGATTATTTACCCACAAATATTTTTAAAAGGGCTGTTTTACATAATCCCTCACGCTTTATAAAAATTATAAACTTGTGTGTTACTACATGTATGATACCAAATAGTTGGAAAATTGCGACAGTGACCCCTCTACCCAAGGGGGGTGACTCCACTAACGTATCAAATCTAAGACCAATTAGTGTACTACCTGTACCGGGTAAGGTGCTTGAGAGACTTTTACACACTGCTATCTCTGAACATTTAGATGCTAATGAAATTTTGTCGCCTCATCAAGGCGGTTACCAAAAAGCTAAGTCAACCTTGGATTCTATTAGTAAATTGGTAGATAATGTACTTGAAAACAGAAACAAAGGAAATATAAGTATGGCTGCATTTATAGATATAAAAAAAGCCTTTGATTCGGTAAATTATATTATTTTAATTTCAAAATTAGAGCAGTATGGCATTAGAAATAGAACTTTAACTTTAATTGAAAACTATTTATCCCAGAGACAGCAGTGTACAGTAGCTAACAACGTCAGATCTAGTACCCTTCCTTTAACATGTGGCGTGCCTCAAGGCTCGATTCTGGGCCCCTTATTTTTTCTTTTATATATAAATGATTGTATAAATGTTGAGGATGACCACCAGACTATACTCTATGCTGATGACTCAGTCCTATATGTATCTGGAAAAACGATACCAATCTTAGAAAATAGACTTTCGACTGCTTTGGACAAATTTTCAAATTGGGCTTCTATAAATAAATTAACGATAAATGAATCAAAAACTAAAATTATGACATTTGCCTCGAATATAAAATTAAAAAAACTAGAAAAGCCAAAAATTGTAGTAAATAATAAGGAGATAAAAAATGTGATTTCATATAAATACCTGGGAGTCATCCTTGACGAGCAACTTAATTTCAATATGTACTTGCGTAATATGATAAAAAACCTCAGGTTCAAGTCTATACTGTTGTATAGGACAAGGCTTAGTATGGCCAAAGAAGCCAGATTGAGGGTTTACAAAAGTCACGTGTTACCAGTTATTGATTATTGTGATGTCTTATACTCAAGATCCTTAGCTGGGACTCTCGAAGAGTTGCAAAGAGTCCAAAATAAGTGCTTAAAAACCTGTCTATCGAAGCATATCTTGACACCAACAGAGGAGGTACATAAAGAGGCAAAATTACCGGTACTGGAAAAGAGACGACTGTATCATACTAAGTTATATGCATATAAGAGGTCCAAAGAGGATAAATTCTTAGAAAAAAAGACAAGAATTACAAGGGCTAGTACAGCACCATTGTTGAAGTATGATATCATACACAGTGCTTCATATGAAAATTCAGTGGGTGTATCATGTGCGCAAGTATTTAATGCTCTATCTCCGGACTACAGAAATATCCCAGATTTCATTTCTTTTAAGCGTAAAGCCAAAGAAGAAATGCTGAATACCATACCGGTACTCTAAAACATATATGAGACAAGTAAATTGTATGTACTTTTCTTAACTTTTTTTCTTTTTAAATAGGGGGATATTATATTACAACATTGTGAAGTTAAAACCAAATGAAATTGCTGCCTGTAAGTTTTCCGCAAAAGGACTCATTGTTATTTCAAGTATGTATTATGATGTGATTAATTATATGATGATACCACTATACAACAGCTAGCCTGACAGTGGGTCATCGACTCTTATTGACCAAGCGCAGATAATATGTACACTCGACTATATGTAAAGAGAATTATCGATTTGTTGGTCATCAGGTAAAAGAATTGCCTCATTCCATACACGAGTGTTCTACAGAAGCAAAATTGTTAAATCATTAAGAACTTGTGGTCAATAAAGTCAAATTTGTTCATAAAAAAAGGAACAGGAAGTACATGTCTGCGTCTGCCTTTTAACACTTAATGGGCTGCATACTACTTTAGTGCTTTATTGTGGTATGCCCTTTGTAATCTTGATGCATGAATGCATCCCTGGCAAGTAATGCAAAAGTGCTGCCGAGCCTACCCGTCCGACGGGTCGGCATGATGCATGAATGCATCATGCCAGTAAAACATTATGGCACATTAAAGCAATATGCTACTCTTAAAGGGTTAATATCACCATTAAAACTGCCCACTTACGATAAGGCTGATTTATTACATAACATTGTCAATCTGATCGATCAGGTATGGATTTTGCCTAGGGCTGGTAACAATCAACCTCGGATTGCTGCATTAGCTATTTAATCAACCAAACAAATTAATCCCTCCCCACTGGGAGAAAGTAAATAGACAAATGCCAACGCCCATTTATACCGTCTCTGCCGTATTTCACGAGTGGGAGCTGGGGCCATATCCCACAAAGCCACAGGCTGAGTGGGATATGCCCCAGCCCCCACGAGTGAAATACAGCAGAGAGGTATCAATGTAGTTGGCATTTGCATTTATTTTTTTATTTTAAGCCATTTAATGAAGAAATCCAGTTTTTTCTAGCCCATTGAATACGGCCACATTGTATTCAATGGGGGGGGGGGCATTGAATACGACCCTTCCTATAGTTAAGCATAGTAAATCTTCATAAAATTCATAAAAATAATAGCTACTGGTCAGTCCTGTTTTATAGGTAGTATATAGGGTCGGATTGCCTGAAGCAACCGTCTTTTGGCGCTATGAGTGCTTAGATATTGAGTTATCTGTTTAACAACTAAAACACACTAAACATCTAGAAATGATAAATCATTTTGCTGGCAGTGAGTATCGACCACAGGTTTGTATGCTATCGTGATAGTGTATTAGTACCTATGGTTATTATCAGTGTTTCGTGATGTATGGTGATGACTGCGTTGCCGTGTTTGTAAACACTGGGTCAGGTCCACGCAGCCAGGAAATGAATGTTTTGAACAGAAAAAGTTTTAATATTTAATAGGTAATATACCAGGTACACGCAAACATGTTTTGTGGAATGAAGTGTAATTGTTACTGCATCGTCTGTGGATTTTTTTTGTCTAAAAGAACAAAACCAAACACAAAGAAAAACTAATTCAGTGTCATTCTCAAGCAGTGGCGTAGGACTGAGGAGGGGGGGGGCCTGAATATGTTTGGGCCCCCTTAAAAATTTCTCAAGACCCGTAATATAATACACACAATTTTCAATCCTTAACTCTGCCGCATAGAAAAAAGTGGGGGCAGAGGGGGCCGGGCCCCAAATTAGTCCTAAAGGGTGCTCAAATACTACTTTTCCATACAATCTAATATAAGGATGTATATGATACATCATGCATAAAAACTGATACTTTAAGTTGGTTGGAGTGGGCCCCCCTTGGGCCCCCTCAATGAAGATTTGCTTCCTACGCCTCTGTCAAGGATGAGTGACAATCGAGGTTCCTACTCACATTTAGATATCCCCAAGACATCCACAGAGAAAATGAAACAAGGGTCAACCTGACCCCGAAATGTCTGCAAAACAACACACCTCCCACGTTCAGGCAATATAACGAGAATAAGACAATATTGGCATATTGGGCTGACCAGCGCTGATGCCAGGCATTGCACTCAAAAAATAAACTTGTCTCCAGACTCTTCAAAGTGACGGTCATAAAATAAACGAGTCAAAAACTTGTCTAAGTGACAAGGAAGCGGGTCTTCTAGCTGGAGATAGAAGACCCACTTGGTATGTGCCAACCCAAAACCCGACATTTGCCAGCTCCAGATTCTATTTGTGGGATGGTTACCTGATATGTTAGACAACATTTGACTCGTTTATTTTATGACAGTCACTTCGACGAGTCTGAAGACGAGTTTACTTTTTCAGTGTGCTTGACTCTCAATATAGTCTCGCCTTCTCAGATTGCAGGAGAGTTTAGCACTGCTGTAGCCTCGGCCAGCCTTGCCCGAGTCTGGATCTAGAAAGAGCCTGACCCTCATCTTTTTCTTTGTGTTCTACAACAGAAACTACTAATTTGTTTGACTCCTGTTCTGACGAAATGTGTCTTTGTCCTTTCAGAGCCAACGGTCGTGGATAGAACGGGTGTTTTACAAACGGGAGTGCATCAAGTTCTTACCTGTCAACAAAGAGAAGACCAAGTAAGTTGTAACTCCTCTACTCTGGTGCTAAGCTATGACAGGTGAGTATCGAAACCGAAACTCCCGATGTTCATCATCCATAAGGATTACACCTGGGTGTAGCTACATGTGGACAATATCCAAATAAATGGTGTTATGTAAGAAGAGATATCCATACACAGAGGAAAAAAACAACGTCAAAAGGGAGTCCAGGTTGCCTCCAGAATGGCTCTTCTCTTTAGGGGAGCCCAGGTTGCCTAAAGGAGCTTAGGTGACTCCCTGGCCGAACTAAGGGAGTCACCTGGGGGAGTCACATAGATCCCTGACTCAACTAAGAGAGTCACATAAAGACCTGGGCTCCCCTAGAGAGGGGAGTCATTCTGGAGGCAACCTGGACTCCCTTTTGACGCTGTTTCTTTTCTCTGTGTAGTAGGCAGAATGTCTCAGCCTTAAGGAGCCGCATAGTCCTATGTCGTCATAATGCATGGATGCATCATGACGGTCAAGTACATACATTTGGTAGTACATCCAAGTACTGTGCGGCCCATTGGAGATCACGTGACCCAAGTAACTGGGTTTGCAGCCTAATTTCATGGGATTTGATGTGTTTTGTCAATATTTATACGAAAATTTCATTGAAATGAATGAAAAGAGCAGTCAAATCATTGTGCCTCTATATGGGTTAAAAATCGACACGGGTGACACGGCCCTTTTAAAAATGGACGGACACAGACATTTTAGTCAAAACTGTGAGGACCCATGTAGAGGCACATCATTCAACATTGAAGGTTAAAATATATCACTCATTGGTTACCTAAATTGGAATTCCTTAGGTTTTACTTTCACCGACCTATCGTTTAAGATTTAATTCAATGTTATTTCACCATTAAATGATTCATCATCTTTTTGTTCCCCCTGATTTATACACTTTATAATTTGGTAGGAATTTGATTTGATCTTGTTGGTTTGGTTTTGGTTCGTATAGCCAGCTATATCGAAGGTATGTAACCATAGACCTGTATAGCTCTATTTAACTCTTGTGTGTACATGTCTAACCCTTTAAGGGTGGCGGGGTGGTTTAATGTGATATGCCCTTTGTCGTCATGATATATGAATGCAACCCTGGTGAGTCGGCATAATGGCTGACTGCAGCCCTGGCGAGTTACTCGCTAGGACCATCGCATACACCATGACGACCAAGGGCATATAGCATATTAAATATCTATGCCATCCTTAAATGGTCAATTAGGTTAAGAGAAAGCAGCACTGTGTGCACGTAGGTAGTTCAGAGATGAGCAACTCAATGAAGTTTTCCCTATCATATTTATATATGAATTTATGTAGACTCGATGTGTTATAAGTGGCTATTCGTTGTATGGATATGGACATGTATGCTTCATGAATAAGGATTTATGTTTGAAGAATGCATTGTCAAAGTATTTAGTAACTTAAGAAGTCGTTATTTTCCAACAGTGGAACAGTGATGGGCCATACTAGCACAACCTGCAGTTTAAGCAACATAAGACTGTATATATATACCCCCGTCCCCCAATTGTTAAATAATGACCACTCCAAAACAGTATTGTAGTGTATCTCTCCAGGTTGACTCTCATTTCTATTTCCTTCATGTCTTTGTCTCAGCAAATCGACGTGTGGCTTCCAATGTGGCTTCCCGTGTTCAATTATATTCTCTGATTCTGGTGTACATGACACCACATGGGATAGCTTTGGGGAGGTTGTTGTGTTGGTCAGCGGTTAATGTATTGTTCATGCATGTATGATATCAAGTCTTGCTTTCTCACAAATATTTTCTCTGCACTTGCTCAATGCTGAGTCTCACCACCCACCTGTTTGAATGCTGTCAGTAAGGCAACATATATGACGATACAGCTTCTGGTTTGAACCACCAGGCGTCGCCTCTGTGCCCAATGGACTTGCACTCTGAGTCAGCAGTTGACGAAGCAAGGTTCTCTCTGTAGGGTCAAAATCTCGTGCAGAGACATCTTTCTCCTTACACATTCCTGGTCTAGAGACATGCCAAATTCCATAAATCATAATAAAGCAATAATGCACCCAATGCTGTACAATTAGCGCCTTCAATGGTGTGTTTATAAATAGCACGTTCCACCCTATCTATATCCCAGTGGGCACAACACATTAAATCAACATTCATAGACATTTGTCAAATTTTGTGCCCACTGGGATACGTCACAACTGTAACAGTAACACTTAATTTTGTCAATATAATTCCGTAGGTATTCTATTCTATTTTATTTGATCTTGTTGGCTTGGTTTTGGTCCATATAGATCGCTATACCGCAGGTACGTAAGTGTAGCCCTGTAGATCTATCCAACTCACTCTCATGCAGCTGTCTTAATTAGGTCTAAGTAGGTCAGGGGTGAGCAGCTCCTAATAAAAGCTCACACAACTGAGTGTGTAAAATTGCATATGTCAGATATTTATATATGCATAGGATCTTTCTGCATGACCAATGTTTTAGTGTTAAGTATCAGTTATAGGATGGTATAATACTGTTTACTCATTGACTTTTCCTTGAAGAAAGTTTCTCTCGTTATTAGTCTCTACTCTGTGTGTCCCACTCACATCTGTGTGCATTGCATTGCATTACTATAACTATGTCATAATATTGTCATAATATTGATAAGTATCCTCACTAGAAGGGAGGAGGAATTCAGTCAGGGTATATGCTGTTGCATTGTCAATCTATTAGGTCTTGATTTCTCATGGATCTAGGCTTCTCTTTGCACCAGCTGTGCATTCTTATTGAGTCTGCTCTTCCAATGCCATTTGGAAGTGGACAATGACGCCAGCGATTGAGGTCAATCATCTCACAGTTCGAATACGGCCATCTTGAGCCACCAGTGGGTGACGTATTTGTTATATCATGCAGTTGGATTTGGGTCTAGATGAAGCATTCTACTTGGAGATTGACGCGTCTTACTGGGGATTTTAACCCACAGAGAGGCCTTCTGATCACTCCTCTGCTGCAGAATGTTGGCCATGGATGACGATTCTGGAATACACCACCAGGTGCCGCCTCTCTTTTCAATGGCCTCCTCATTCTGAGACAGAGGTGGATGGAGGAATTGACTCTCTGAAGGCTCTAAACAGCTAGCAGAGGCAGCCATCTCCAAACACATTCTTCATCTATCCTAAAACCCTGTGGTTGTAGAGAGAAGGAATCCTCGGAATTCCCGCTTCAGAAAGTGGCCTCTATGGTCTCCTGGACCTGTTGCATTTTACATAGATGACAGAGGAATCCCTCCCTGCAAGATTTAAATCTCCAGCAGAGGCATCAATCTCCTAGCAGATGATTGGCATAGACTTAAAATGAACTGCTTGAAATAAAGCAACTAATGATGGCCATATCCATACAGAGAGGAATTCCTCAGGTGGCACCATCTTTCACTACTGAATTAGGGGTCCTCCCAATGCTTTCCCAGGAATACAGCAGCTATACTACCCTATTGCTAAGCAGCCACCTATGAATGAGCAGGAGGAGGAGGGTGTGCTCTGGTGTTGCAACATTCTGCAACAGAGATGACTGAGGATTTCTTCTCTGTAGGGTTCAAATCTCTACGAGAGTTGTCCATCACCCAGCGAATTTTTGGTCTAGACTCAAAACCAATTGCTCAAATTAACATACTTTTTCCACCGATGGCTGAAGATGACCATATCCAAACAGAGAGGTAGTTGACCTGGATGGGTGGCGCCCTCTGTTCTCTCGGGACAGAATGCTATTACCTCACAACACCTGTTACCCCTGGCGAAAGAGGCAGGACTCTGCATGTAAATACATCCAATGACATTGTGTATAAATACTCTCCTCCCTGCCCTGGCATACCTTTGCTGATGTGTTTCTATTGTCTCTTCTACTAGTCAGATAAGTTGGTCTTTTCAAAGCACTATTTAGGCAGCTCATATGGAATTGATTTACTGCTCTTGTGTCTCAAATGTGAATAATATGCAAGGACCTTTCTTTGTATGTATAAAGTTGGTATTACGATTTACCTACATGAATATAAAAAGACTTTAGTCAACATTAGCAGGCCAAATAGCCATGGCCAGGTTATATAGATCTGCAGTATTTTACTTACAGATACAGAGACATCATTTTCCTACTTTTGCAGGAACTCCTACTGTTTTATCAACATTTTAGTATTAACTTGACAAAAATCATTTCTTCTTCTTTCTCGACCAGAGAATGCTTATGCCAAATGATTTTTATTGAACCTGTTGTACAATATGTATTCTGAATATTCCTAGACAGATATTAAGAATGAGCTGATCTTAACGTATTCACTTGCTTCACATGAGCCATACTGTTTTAAGAAAATTTAAGACTTGATTAAATGTTAAGACTGCTTAACATAAGCACATTTATACGTTTAATTATTTAAAATAATTCCCATTATTATAAGTTCATCGTTCATGTTGTTTTATCTGTTCATATTCATTTATTTTCTTTTAATCTTTATTTATTGAAGGAGGAGTAAGCCCGAAAAGTCCCCGAGGTACGTTTCTGACTGATAATTTAGTGATTTTGAAATGCAAAATTGATATGAATGGACATTATACCCTACGTCTTGAGAGTTTAAAGGCAATGACAGTTTGGGAATATATCTCTCATTCTTGCACGGATATAGCATGGATCTATTATATTAACAAAATTGGTTATTAATCAGGTTTTGCTAATTGTGCATGGTTTTATTTGGCATACTAGTCCAATGAATAGTAACTTGTGAAGGATAATGATTAATCAAACTTGTGTAGATTAACATATATCAATGATTGGGAGAAGGATACATGGTAGACTATTAACTCAGTAACACAGCCTTTTCTTTTTTTTTTACTGTGGAGAGCATGCATTTTCAGTAATCGTCACAATGGAAGAGATCATTGAAACAAATGTTCCCATCTATATAAATCCATATGAAATTCCAACACTAAATAAGATCAATTGGATGTCAGGGAGTAACCTGGCATGGATTAAAGGCCAATTGCTCGTCCCCCCAGCCAGTCGTAGTGATGGTGGTGTGGTGTGTGTGCTGCGTAGAAGACCTTGGAGTCAGATCTTTAGATCCCGGATCACTCATCCCACTCTCCCAACAGATACTTACTACAGGCACTACTTCTGTCTCTGCCGAAACCTGATGGATTACTGCCATAATTCATCAATGTGCTGGTATCAAAAATGGATTGAATATGGCAGATTTATAAATATATATTTGCCGACAACAAATTCTGAGATTTACGGTTAGGCCTGATAATGTACTAGAAATTGAACATAGTTTCAGGAACTAGCTTTTATATAGGGGGACTAGCAGTGTATGATGCGGATAGGAGAGCCGGAAAAGTACCCTTTTCTCCCCTTCTTCTATAGAGAAGTTCTTAAATATACATGTACCCTGCATGACTGTTTGCATTTAAACAAATTTAAGATGCATTAAATGCAATGCAAATGCAATGCAAATGACCTGGAAAGGTTGTAATGGCATTTAAGTGGCTTGAAGTGGCATTATGTCTACTTAAGTAATTTCATGCAATGTTGGACAAAGTCATATATATACAATTAGACTGTGCTAGGAGAGTGGGATAATCCCTCACCAAGGTGTCTCCTTAGCTTCTTGTGCTGCCACCTGGAGAGTGCACATGTCACCACCCTCTACCTTTCACCTTTTAGGACCACATAGTCCTGAAAGTCCTTGCTCGACAGGATGCATAATTGTAGACCTGGCGAGTAACTCGCCAGTGATGCATACATTCAGCATCATGCCGGCACTGTAGGGTTGATATACTCCCGAAGGGTCGTCATGATGCATGATGCCAGCCCTGACGAGTAGACTCGCCAGGGCTGGCTGCATTTATGCATCATGATGACCAAGGACATTTAAGCACTATGCTGTCCTTAGAGGGTTAAGGCGGGGTGCATTCCTGAGGCTGGAGGCACACTGGTGGCCTGATTATGTGCTGGCGAGTCCCACCGTGGCAGCACCAGGGCCTGGAGCGGTGAGGGGGTGGGGAGCGCCATTCTGCACCAACAGATGGCGCCAGTCGTCCTGGTCAATTGCACTCTCTGTATGGATACACCCATCTTCACCCTCCACTGCTATATAATGCATGCTTATTGATGCATTTGAGTTTGCTGCTGGAAGACTGTGCTAGGAGAGTGATATACCCACCTATGCTTGGTAGACTTGAGTGTACAGAGAGGTCTTCTGATCACTTTTCTGGCTTAGAATGGCATTGGGGTTGGAAATGCAGCAGCTGAAGCAATACCAGCGACTGAACCAGCAGCAGCAGCAGCAGCAGCAGCAATGCTAACTAGGAGGCCATGGTCGGGAGCCTCCTCCCACACCTAGTGACTGGCACAGTGAGGATGGCTTTAAGACATTAATCCCTGACTCCTGAAGCTCCCCACTGCCCTGGAGGCTTTAAGTGGGCTGGCCATCACCCTGGAGGATACCTGAGGTATGGCCCTACACCACCACCTCGTTGTCAACCAGCTCAACGGGGAGGTACCCCACCACCACCACCATAACCAGAACAACCACCACCACCGCCGCCACCACCCCCACCACCCTGAACACCACCCCACATCACCTGGCCCACCTTTAGGCCCTGGTACTGTCCCGTCTTCCTCATCCTCTCTGCATCCTTCTGCTCCCCCCAGGCCCTCATACCTCATCACCGGCATCAACAACGAAGGAAGGTAAGTGCTAGGGTGGACCCATTGTGTGGGGTATATAGCAGGTGTTTTACACTATGTGTATGCTTCTGTATGAGGTGTATGTTGTCAGTAGTTATACTATTCTCCAGTATATATACACAGAGAGAAGAAGCAGCGTCAAAAGAGAGTCCAGGTTGCCTCCAGAATGACTCCCCACTCTAGGGGAGTCCAGCTCGCCTAAGGGAGCCCATGTGACTCTCTGGCTGACCTGAGGGAGTCACCTGGGGCAGTCATATAGCTCTCTGGGTCCCCTAGGTGACTCCCTTATGTAAGACAGAGAGTCACATAGATCCCTTAGGCGACCTGGACTCCCATAGAGAGGTGAGTCATTCTGGAGGCAACCTGGACTCCCTTTTGACGCAGTTTCTTTTCTCTGTATATCTATATGCTACATGTGTAATTTCATTGTGTCCAGGTATATCTCTCTCAGCTGCACAACAACTATATATACATATATGAAATGATCTGGAAAAGGGGGCTTTAGTAAGGTCACTTTTATCAGTGATCATTACATATATGTCCTCGGTATATATGTTGTATGTGTTGACACATATGACTGTAGTGTGTTAATAAATCAACCACTGTATATCTCTCTCTTAGGCACACACAATATACAGTGTAGGAGAAAGCAGTATATTATGATATATGTGCATGTGGTATGGGCCATAAGTATTGGATGTGCAACTTCAGACATGCTATCATACATTCGTGTTTATGATGGACTGTACCCTGAGTTCTATTGGTAATAGTATCTGTTGATGGTCACAACGGTTGCGTCGATATTATGTGCCTGGCATGACCAAGGAACAAGTCTGTTATATGAAGTAGAGTCCTCTGTCCTCTGTGACTCTCGCATGTCGTTTATGTATATGAAGCATATCTAGAGAGAACCTATCTAGGACAATCTACTACAATGTATAGACAGTCAGACAGAGATGCATTGACATTCAAGGATGTTTCACATACATTCTAGGTAAATAGTTGTCTTGAATTGATTCTGTATTCAGTATTATCTCAACAGGAGCAAGGTTCCGTTTCTTATTATTCAACGTCCAAAACTCAACGTAGGACTTCTGGTCATATCCAGTGTCATAAACAAGTCGCACTAACGGTTTGGAGCCGCAATCTAAAGGAATTAATGGCGGGCATTGTTGTCATCAGCTCATCACGATGGGATCATAATAATTAGTTATTGGGGACAGGACAAAGGAATAATCAATTGTGACAGAAAAAGGCATTAGGATTAATAGCAATTTGCATATACACGAGCGGTTATCTGATTATGGCCCATGTTTGTTCCCAGGATTTCCATAATGGCCACAATAAGGTATTAGATTGAGTTAGTCAGAAGGGGGAGGGGGGTTGGCTTATGCATCATTTATATCATTGTGAGACAATGGCATTTCACCAACCTTAGCTGTCTGTTCGGAAGGAAAATAAGGGAGCTGAAGACTACTAATTTTCTAACATCGACATTGACATTATATAACTGCAGATATATGAACATGGATACCATTCTAAAGCTCACTTTGTGATTATAACCACTTAAAAGTTGCTTGGCACAAATGGATGTTATATATCAGGATATATATTTACCTGTGACTTGGGGTCATGTTAAATAATTAACTGACCGACAGGTACATTTGGATTCGGATTTCCATTCATTCTTTTGGCTTCAGAGAGGGGGGCAATGTATGGAGTCTATATCAAATCCTTTTAGAACAAATCAAAGCTGATCAGAATTACAAACACTTGAAGATCACGTGTCAAATGACAAACAATTCTATCAGAGGTCATATTTTACTTTCGCACATTTCTTCTGGTTTTGATATTGACAGGAAAAGAACCCAATGCAATAGCTCGTCATGAAGCTGGAAAATGGAGGTTATACATGTATATAGACCACTAGCTCCTCATCAGGTTGTCATTTTAAAGAATTATCTGTCCGTTGAATGTCAATTGAAACCATAACTGGAAATAGTTAAAAACCTGGGTTGACATATTGGTGGTATATAGAGCATCGGCACCTCATGAGGTTGACATATTGAGCGTACATATAGTGCATTAGCTACTCACGAGGTTGACATTGAGCGTGCATATATAGTGCATTAGCTCCTCGCGAGGTTGACATATTGAGAGTATATAGTGCATGTTGAGAGTATATCTAGCCTTAGTTCCTCATGAAGTTGACATATTGAGAGTACATGTACATATGTATAGAGGTACAACACACCATAGGTGAGCACGTGTAGCCTCACATGGCAGGTGCAACAGGGTGTGTGTCTGTAGGTGGGGAGTAGCTGGGGGAGCAGCTCACCCCTTATCGATCTGCTCATTGGCAGCACGCCCTCCGCCCTGTACCTGTGCATGTCCCTCAGCCCCACAGGCATAAACTGAGTACACTGAAAATCCATAGGTTGAAAGGGTTAGTCAGTACAGACTGACCTAGGTTGGTCAAATGAGTGTTAGTCACAATGGCAAAGTCATATTCAAAAATGACCAAGGGGTCAGTCATTAGTAGCTAACGTAGGTCCATCGTTGGTGTGTTGTATTTGTATACCACTAGTTGGGGCCACCTGTGATGACCAGTCAGTGGCTCCCCCTGGAACTAAAAAGACTAAGGCGGGTGGGTCAGTAGTGACCAACCTAATAGTGACAACTAATCTCAGTTGGTCGTATAGGGACCCAAAAAATGACTAACTAGGTTAGGCACTAGTGACTGAGAGGTTGGGCGTATAGGGAGCCTAGGAATATCAGTGTAGCACGCTTATACTTGGAGTAGATGACTGTATATAGAACAAGGTATGACACAGCTAGACACCCATCAGCTTTATACCCTAAACGGCCTACTGTACCATCGGTTAACCATAGAGGGTAATGCCATCTAGCTAGTAATATGTAAACTGCTTAGTCCACCATCATGTTTATGTCCAAATACATGTTACAGTAGGGCCATCTAGGGTATAAAGATGATGGGCGTCTAGCTGTGTCATACCGTGTGGTATATACAGTCATCTACTCCCAGCAAAGCCAGAATGATCAGTTTAAGCCTGTGCTCAGCCCACCTGCGTGCAGGCCCACATGTGCCTCTCTCTAAGCAGGTAAACTGCTAGTTAACCCTTTAAGGATGGCGCAGTGCTTTAATGTGGAGCTTTCTTTGTCGGTTGGCTTTGT
The DNA here is from genome assembly GCA_947462335.1 of Harmothoe impar. Taxonomy (NCBI): domain Eukaryota; kingdom Metazoa; phylum Annelida; class Polychaeta; order Phyllodocida; family Polynoidae; genus Harmothoe; species Harmothoe impar. The sequence continues at coordinate 17,236,129 of OX381709.1, forward strand.
CAGGTTGACGCATGAAGGCAGTCCTTGTGTACAAGTAATCAGGTAATCGGCCAGCGCTGCATTCATGCACATGCCTACTTTACAGGGTTGTTAGACATGATGCATGCATGGATGGTCAGCGCTGCATCTATGCATCATGCTGACTCTACAGCGCTACTACATTCCCGAGGGGTCGACATGATGCTTGAATGAATGCAGCACTGGCGAGTTACTCGCCAGGTCTGCATTCATGCATCATGACGACCAAGGACAATAAGACATTATGCGGTCCCTAAAGGGTTCCCCACCTGTGCACTGCTCAGGTACCTCTCAGGTAGACTACTATTTAACCCTTTAAGGACGGCATAGTGCTTCAATGTAGTGCCTAGTGGTGAGTAACTCGCCAGGGCTGCATTCATGCATCATGACGACCAATGCAAGGACACTTTGATACCTGTGTGTTCAGGCACCTCTCAGGGAAACTACTTAGTCCTTTAAGGGCCGCATAGTGCTTTAATGTTTAACTTCTTGGTAGACATTAAGGCATGAATACAGCCTTGCAGAGTACAGTGATGAACGTTTTCAAGTTTCCCCCTGATTTCAAGTGTTTTTTTATCTCTCGAAGACCTACACTTAACTATAGAGGACCTTTATTCAGAGGCCTCAATTTGAACATCAAGTTTTTTTAGATCACTTTCATCCCTGAGAGTAATTTCCCACTGCTGCATTCAGGGTTGTATCAACACTTTTAACGACTGAGGACATTAAAGCACCATGTGGCCCTAAAAGGGTTCCCTCAGCCCTACCCACCTGTGTGATCAGGTACCTCTCTTTCATCAGGTAAACTATTGCTGCTTAACCCTTTAAGGATGGGATAGTGCTTTAATGTGCTACATATATATCCTTTATTGGCATTGTGAGCAAATGCAGCCCCGGTGAGTAACTAGTCAGTGCTCCATTCATGTACCATCCAGACCCAATAGGTTTATTACAGTCGCGAACGCTTAGCATGATGCACTGCTGGGGAGTTCCCTCACTGGACCTAGGTTGGTGCATCTTGACAAATTTCGTTTTGAGTCAAGATGCCGTCTTAAAAGGGTGAAACAGGTCCCATCTGTGCTAAGGCTCATATTGGACCCAACAACCGGCGGGAGTGGTGTCTTATATCCCTGACGTCACTATTGTTCCCACAGATTATGTTCACGCCCATTTTTAAATCCCCATTTACCACATAAAAGCCCTGACTACAGGTGCTCGCTGCACTACTCATTTTAACCCCTTGCGGGCGGCATAATGCCTTAATGCATCATGCTTGTTGTCGTCATGATGCATGGATGCAGTACTGGCGAGTGACTCGCCAGTGCTGCATTCGAGCATCATACCGACACTACAGGGTAGAGACACACATGTAGGGTCGGCATGATGCACCAATGCAGGGTTGGTGAGTTTTTCGCCGGGGCTGCATTGGTGCATCATATTGACAAATGTCATCTTTTAGCAACATCCTTCCTTAAAGAGTTAATGTAGGGCCAATTAGAATTGGACCTTTCTAAGAAATTGTAAATACCCTTTAAAGTGAAACCTGATGTTTCTATGGTGCCTACCCTGTACTACACCCTGCAGTGGTTTCATTGTGTAAGGTCCCTAGATACGATACCATGTCAGTGGTTGGGGAACGGGCTCTGTGTCTGGGGGGAGGAGGTCTGTGTTTTCACCGCATGTGCCTTTATAACCCTTTATAGTCCGCGTAGTGCTTTTATGTGCGATGTGCTGTGATTTATGAATGCAGCCCTGGTTAGTCTACTATTGAGGACTGCATGCATGCAACATGCCGACCCTTTGGGAGTGTATCAAACCTGTATAGTCGGCATAATGTCTGATGTCTCGCCAGGGCGGCATTCTTGTATCATGACATTGTGCACAGCGCAATAAAGTACCATGCTGCCCTCCAAGGGACAACAAAGGCAAGACGTGGGAGATCCACAGCATCTATATGCTAGAGTCAAGGAGGGTGAATAGATACAAAGGAACAGGGGGCAGGGTAGTCCTTGCACGGACCAGCTCAGAGCAACTTATAGGTCCTGATGCAAGTCTCATTGGGTGGGCGGTTTGTATAGATAGGGGCTGAAATATACTACATGTATATCACCATGAATACGTTTGTGGCAGTTGTTTTCTATATATGGCGGGAGTCGGAAATCTTTACAAAATACCTTATATTTTCAACTCACTTTTGTGTCTATCAATCTAAATGTTGTTCAATATTGTAAAATATTGCCCCGCTCCCATTTATTACATATTCAAACTTACGCACAGCGTTGCGAGAATGACCTAGCCTAGAAGTAAAAAAAATAATCTGAAAAAGTCGGGGCATGCTACTGTGGTTTTAAGGGGGATTTGAAATGTCAATGTGAATTCAAAACTGACTTGTCAGTGGCAACCCTGTCGGAGATTCCCTACATAAGGTCCGAGATGGCGGTGCTCCCATCATACCTACTATACGTTACGATAGAGATTTGCATGTCACGAATGCCGATCCTCTAGACTAGGGCCAGACTGGTGGTTAACCATCTGTACAGTATACAGGACATACATTGCCGGGAACTAGCGAACTGGCTGTTATCAGTGCATATTATACACGCACCCACTGCAGTGGAATCAAGATGGCTGCACCAACTGTGGGTCATGCATATGCCCTTTATATGTTACATGTCACAGATAAGAACAGCGACCCTGCATTGGCGGATCCAGGCGGTGGGGGGGGGGGGGGGGGGGCAACGGGCCTTGCCCCCCCCCCCCAAAAAAAAAGAAGAAAAAAAGAGAAGTAGAGAGGAGAAAAAGGGGGGGGGACAGAAGGTTACAACATCATATAAACACAGTCTAGACCATCAGCCTTTTCTTGGGGGGGGGGCATGCCCCAAACCCCCTATGGCTGCTGCACTTCGTTTGCGCTGCGCGGGGGAACATATAGTCACTCCTTGTTTGGCCAGGTTTGGGCCCCCCCTCTGGAAAATCCTGGATCCGCCACTATCCCTTACTTTTGGATTCTGCATTCTGCTTTGATATTTTCTGTTTAGGCAAAATAAAAAGTATGTTTCAGGATATCCTACAGTAACTAAGAAAGCAGCCCTACCCGACATATTTATGAAAAAAAGCTGATTATTTTTCCACGGGTCAATTGGCGAATACTCCCCAAACTATCCTCATTTTGAAATGCAATCCAAAGAAAAATCATTTCAAAATATCTTTTAGCATAATTACTGCTAAGCTAAATCCGACTTGCATAGACTTCATAATCTGTCATGTTGCGTAACCCCCCCCCCCTTTATTTGGTCTGTTCGTCAAATATAGTTTGTAAGCTACACAATGAGAACACGGGCAAGCGTATATCTATTTTGTCCCATCACAGATGACAGAAATAGCAATGCTTTTATCGGCAGTCGGTATTCATGATTGTTGACCATGGTCCCTCAGAAAGCAAGGATAGTGGAAAAACACCATTAGCAACCAGGCCTGAATATTAAGAGACATCATATATACGTCATAAGGCAGATTCACCATGAGTCGGACACATACCCTGAGACGGACAGTGGAATTACATTTATTCACGTACAATACCACTTGAAGTCTTTCCTTTTTGGAAAAAAAACTACTTTAACTTGACCATTATTCATACACAAAGAGCTTAAAATGCTCGAATAAACAGATATTCAAGTGTGCGGCTCAAGGTATGTGTCCGACTCCAGGTGAATCTACCCTATAGAGATAATTTATCATTTCTGAGACATAGCCTCCATGCATTGACAACAGCTACTACTTCAGGCAGCTGCAAGATGAAACATCTGGTGACGTCCCTGCCCCCTCCTGGGATCAGAATACAAGTCTTTCTCGTGAATAAGACAGGTCCCCTTGCACTTAACATGCAAAGAGGACACCATCCTTGTTACCCTCCTTTTCCACCAATATTTGGGTTTAAAAAACACGATTTACCAGTTTGTTTGTAATTACTTTATTTATCCTGCAAATACATATGGCCAGGCCCAGTTCGGGCATTGCAGCTAATGTACATATATATCACAAGATGTTCATCATGATTAAATATACATTCAATTCTTGGGATAGGATTCAGCTCTTTATATAACATGATATATGATAGCATATTTTAGAAAAGACATGTATGTTAAATGAGATGTTATTCATCCTTTGTCTTGTAGACTTCCCTGGAAAAACAACAACATTGGTTTGAGGGCTAAAATCATGCATAAAACGGGACCACCATGTAGCGGGGTCCATCTACGCCTTTTTATTTGAATTTTCTCTGACGAGGATGGTGTCAGTTTGTCTGTGAAGTGCAGGGGTCGGGTTTAATAAGACAATACACGGGTTGACCACTGTGGACTCCTGCCTGAGGCCACTGACAACCATTCAACCACGCAGCCTCACCAAATATTATATTGCAATAACACCAGTCCTAATGTCAGGGCTTAATTGAACAGCCCTCTTGAATGTCCGCAATCACAACTGCTAATGAGACATGGGTAAGGGCGCCCTTCTTGGTATGGGATCATGAGTAGTGTGGGACTTCCCAAGTATAACTACGCTATACCTGTTTTAACCGTTTAAGGGCAACATAGTGCTTAATATGCATCATGGCTATAAAGGTCATAATTCATTAGATCACCATGTCCTTAAGGCAGGATTTCCACTCTCTGGGAAAGTGTCAAGGAAAATTATATGTGGTCCAGGTCAGAGAATTTCAAATTTTGCCAGGGGAGAAAAAAAAATTCTGAGCAGTTAGAATATATTTTCCAGTCTAGTGATATCTTACTGATGTACTGAAACACAGTTTCACCAAAAAGAATCTGTGTGTTTCAAATGAAACTAAGGGGATACAAATCCTCCAACTTTGCAGGAGGATCAGGGGAAAATTCTGAATCCTCTAGAGCATGAAATGTGATTTAATATTCATAGTTGGAGGCCATTAAAAAGCATTGTGTTTATGAGGCTATTGTCAGGGAAATTTAGTAGTTTAAAAAAAGGCAGAGAAAATTAGAACTAGCTTGTCTGTGGCAACCGTAAAAGGGCTAACGGAGTGGTCATTTTAAACAACGGGGGTTGGGGGGGGGGGTCCGTGAATTTCCACGCGAGGGGTTCAAATGTTTTTGGGTCCCCCCTTGGCAGAAGGGGTTGAAAATCTTTTGGTCCTCCCTCAGGCAGGTCGAAATTGAGTGTGGCCGACCCCTTTGAGCTATAGTAACACGCTGCCTTTTTTGCTAAAAAGGAGTGCAATCTTTTTTGGTCCCCCCCCCCTTCAAGGGGTCCAAATTCTTTTGGTTCGGTTCTTTTGGTCCCCCCCCCCCCCTGTTTGTTAAAAAGTGACCATTCCCCAAGAAGTATTGGCCTAGGTAACAGGTATGGTGCTTTAGGTGAGAGGCTAAGCACGCTGGTTAGACATTACCACCGGCAGCTAGAAGACTGAGGAGTCATTTCCTACTGATAATGCCCCTTTACATATTCTGATCTGCTCCTCATAGACCATTTAACCTTTAAGGGCCACATAGTACTGCATTCATTAATCATGCCTACCCTACAGATTGATACACTCCCAAAGCATTGGAATGATGCCTGAAAGCAGGTCTGCCGCCAAGGCTGCATTCATGCATCATGCCAGCAAACAGGGATGAAAGTTTATCAGTGGTTTTGCTATAACCTGTTCATGTACTTAACTATAGAATAACACCAGTCAGGGGCCTCAATTTGAACATTTCAAGTTTTTTGAGATTGGTCACTTTCATCCCTAAACGGAGTAATTAAACAACAAGAGAGAAAGCGGGAGCCTACCCAAGGATGCATTTCGTCTGCTCACTCTCCATCACCTCTCTGCGCTCAACTGTAGGAGACAACAGACCTAACATCTGCTGGGAGATTGAACTTTCACGCCACTACGACCCTATTTGCGATATGCTAAGGCATTCCCACAGTGCAGTCTACTAGGTCAGACGAACGCTACCAACTTTCCCGCGCCACGATCGCCGGCAGCGGAGCTGCTGGTATTACATTAAGGCGCTACAGGGTTAAGCTAAGCCCCTATAAGACAGGGCTCCCTCAGCCATGGTCCAAATCCTTTCAGCGGCTCCCGGACTAGGGACAGACCTGCATGCAACAACGTTCTGCAACGCACAAGATAAGTGCAAAATAAAAGTATGAAAATAAAATCCGTGTGGGCGAGCCCCTGGAGTCCGCCCTGCACATGGTAAATTAGCCCTTTGGGGGCCGCATAGTGGTTTAGTATGCTATGCCCTTTGTCGCCATGATGCATGAATGCAGCTCTGGGGAGTCCACTGGGCGGGGTTGCATGAATGCATCATTCCGACGCCTTAAGGCTCGGCATGATGCTTCAGTGCTGCATTCATGTATCATGACGACATAGGACACATGCAAAGCATTAAAGCACTATGCGGCCCTTACAGGGTTAGAGAGTCTGGTAAAACTAGTTGGTAGCGGGGACAGGGGCGACAGGGGGAGGGCGACACCACAGAGGCTAATCTAATCTAACAACACAGTTCTCTGAATACTGACAGAATAACCAAGGGGGTGCTGAGTCTGAATACATGACACCAACTCCTACAATATGTAGTAACCCCAAGGGACACCTAGTGCTTTAATGTGCTGTGCCCTTTTTTGGCATAAATGCTTGAATTCATCCCTAGAGAGGAGGCTCGCCAGGGTTACATTTATGCATCATGCCGACCTTTGAGGAGTGTATCAACCTAGTATGGTCGCCATGATGCATGAATGCAATTCTGGTGAGTTATTCACCAGGACTGCATTCATGCATCATGCCAGCAAAACGAATAAAGCATCAATGCTCTCATTCATGCATGATGCCAATAAAGTGCATAAGCATTCATGCCCTATGTGGCCCTCAAAGGGTTAGCTAGTTTAGATCCTTTCTGATACCAAATTAGATCATTGTTGCAACATGCAGACAGCACGGTTTTGAGGGTAGGTGTGCGTGTCTGATATCTTTATGGACCATGTAGCGCTTTAATGCATAATGCTATATGAAATCACAATGCATGAATGCAGCTCTGGCGAGTGCTGCATTCTTGCATCATGCCAACCCCACGGGGCTGAACACTACCAAAAGGGTTGACATGATGCATGAATGCAGCTTGGTGAGTAACTCGTGAGTGCTGTATTCATGCATCACGTCGACCCTTCAAGGGTAAATGTATGGGTGGTCTACGCCTCATGCAGAGCTTGTATATCCAGACAGTAACTCTTATCAGTGGAGAGTCCTTGTCAGGCCAGATCTACCCTGGACTACACTGAGACCACTTTATATTCAAGCCACCGTGATTTCTGTAGATCAGACGGGGTTGTCTAGTGGTCACTATTACCACAGGTTCATTTAAAGCTGTCAACTCCCCCACCTACCTACCCTACCGGCCATTTCTCTTTGCCTTCCTGCTTGCAAAGTCTAGAATGTAATACCAGAATGGTTGAATCAATAGGCATTCAGGTTTAATATTAGGCCAAAAGAAAGAAGGTTTGTTTCAGGTCACCCAACCGACCCTTTCAAAACAGGGCCGACCCTACCTTTTTTTATGCATTTTTGAAGAAATTTCCGTATTTTTACCCTTTTTTGGTGAATTTTAGGGTCTTCGGACCGGCCGGCTAGTACTTTCATGTTTAAAAAAATAAGTTTTAAAAAAAAAGTCCGACCTACCGACCCTACATTTTCTGCCCATGTTACCTGAAACAAACCTTTTTTGGGGGGGCCTCATGTTATAACAACACTGTAAATGTCCATATACCTACACTAGAATGTTACATGGCATGAAGGTTCATGTCATATATAATCTCTAAGCAGTCTTTATGACTAAATAAGAACGCCCTCTTTAAGGCGATTCTTGCAATAAATTTCAATCTCAATCTCAATCTCCCGTTACAAAAAAAAACAAAAAACTATTGGAATAGCAGCACTGCAGACTTTACACAAAATATCAGGGAAAATCTAATATAGCCTTCTGAGGAAAGGCAGAAATGATGACAGTAGACATTGGGAGGAGCACCATGTATGACAAAGAGGCTGAGCAGGTAGGGAGCAGGTGGTACGAGAAGGTCACCCAGTGCAGCTACACCTATGTGTTAGGGATGAGTCATTTATTGCCTAGGGGTGGGAGTGGGTAATAACTAAAGGGATACCTTCAGTGTGGGTTAGTACCATATAGACCACTCATCACCCCCCCCCCCCATGTATACCGGTACATGTACACATAGAAAAGAAACAGTGTCAAAAGGGAGTCCAGGTTGCCTCCAAAATGACTCCCCTCTGTAGGAGAGCCCAAGCTGCCTAAGGGATCCTCCTAGGTGACTCCCTGGCTGACCTAATGGAGTCACCTAATGGAGTCACATAGCTCCATGGCTCATCTAAGGGAGTCAAGTAAGGAACTGGGCTACCCTAGAGAGGGGGAGTCATTCTGGAGGCAACCTGGACTCCCCTTTTCTGTTCTCTGTGTATGCAACTTTTCTTGGGGTGGGGTTGGCTGAAAATTACTTCAAGCTCATATGTGGGAAAGGGGTATCAAAAAGGAGAATTACTGTCATGAAAAATAGCCACCAAGGCCTCCCCAAGCAGTAATAACTGACTCATCCTGTACAGCCACAACATGGCAAAGTGGGGGGGGGGGGGGGGTGCTCACCACTTAGGACTAGCTTTACAGGGGGTATTTTAAGGAGCTTCCCATGGAGAACACATCCTTTGATGACAGGCCACTCTCTTTAACCATTTAAGGGTCGTATATCGCTTTAATGCCCTATGCATTGTCATCTTGAATGCAGCCCAGGTAGTTAATTTAACCTGCTTAGTGCATAGCGCTGACCTTACTTGGTTGCTACTCTGCCCAAGGGGCATGTTACTCGAATGCAGCCCTCGAAAGGAGTCACCAGGGCTGCATGCATACATCAAACAGAAAAGGGCATAGTACATTAAAGCACCATGCGGCCCTTAAAGGGTTAAAGCCGAGCTGCTCGTGGTGTATTTATAGAAGCTATGTTAAATGCATGGTTAGTGAGCAGCTGTGTAGGTGTCTCTGTATCCAGTCACTTGTAGCTGCCACTGGCCATTTGACATGGTCCACACTTGATGACATCATAATACATTCATTTTTAAACCATTGTCCCATGGCCGTTAAACATGACTTCATGAATTCCATTACGCAAGACTCCTCTTTCATAATGAATGATTGAGATCGCATAGGATCTCTCGTGGAGTTGTCTTGATATCCTCTGATCATTAGCGAGTGGTCACATCAGAAAGGTCTAATTTGTTACTGCAGCAAAGGCCTATCTAACAGCTCTTGCAACGCATAGGCATTTACACTGAAAAGGGGTTACTTTTTTGTTCCCTGTCCCTCATTCAAGAGGGGTCTAAATTGTTTTTCCACCCCTAGAAGGTTCAGATTTCCCTCCCCCACCCCACCTCTAGAAGAATCCCCCAATACAACTGTTTAGATAATGACAGGCCAGGGTGGCATTCATGCACCATGCAGATAAAGGGCATAATGCACTATGCAGCCTTTAAAGGGTTAGCTAGTTTCTAAGAATCTTTTCTGATGCCAAATTCCATCATGATTGCACGGTTTTGAGGGTAGGTATGCATGTCTGATATCCTAACTAAACCCTTTAAGGACCACACGGGGCTTTAATGCATAATGCCATTTGTTGTGACCCTATGGGGCTGAACACTACCAAAGGGCTGGCACAGTTTTGTGTTGATATCAGTGTGTGTGCCTGATACTTATGTATAGCTAGTCTGCTCCTAATGCAGTGCTTGCATGTCCAGACAGCAACTTTTTATCAGTGGAGAGTCCTTGTCTAAACTGGGCTAAGCTGCTAAACCTAGACCACTTTATATACAAGCCACCGTGATTTCTGTAGATCAGACAGCGTTCTCTAGTGGTCACTGGTGCTACTGGTTCATGTAAAGCTGTCACCCTTCCCCTCGTAGCACAGTCCAAAATGGCCAAAATGTCCAAAATGTCCAACTCTTTGTAACGATGTTTGAGTTAACGTTATAGAGTTTAGATATATGTTTAAGTGTCACAACGATACTGCCAATGGCCTTAGATTTAAATTAGCATATTGCATGATATAAAATAACTTGGACCAACAACCTCATGTGTGTATACATGTACATTTTGTTTGTATGAAAGCGTTCTTTTCTGACCTACATTGCAAGGGCCAAGGGAATAGCAACACTCCATACTTTACAAGAGCCAATAGCCAAATCAAACATAACCTTCTGGAGAAAGGCGGATATGATAATAGTACAAAAAAAGCTATTGAAATAGCAGCACTGCACACTTTACACACTTCAACAGGGAAAATCAAATATAGCCTTCTGGAGAAAGGCAGAAATGATACCAGTAGACAACGTGAGAATGGGGAGCGCCATGTACAACAAAGAGGTATAGCTGAGCAGGTAGGGAGCAGATGGTACGAGCAGGTCACCCAGTGCAACTACACCTATGTGTTAGGGATGAGTCATTTATTGCCAGTTAGGGGATGGGGGTAGGGCATAGCTAAAAGGATGCCGTCGGTGTGGGATAGTACCTTATAGACGTACCACTCAGAGAAAAGGGGATTCCAGGCTTTTCTCCAGAATGATTCCACTCTCTAGGCCAAGGCTATCTAAGGGAGCCTAGATGACTCCCTGGCTGGCCTAAGGGAGTCACCTAGTGGAGTCAAATAGCTCCATGGCCCATCCAATAGAGCCAAGTAATGAACTGGGCCACCCTAGAGAGGGGAGGCAACCTGGACTCCCTTTTGACACTGTTTTTCTTCTCTGTGTATGCAGCTTTTTTGGTGTGGGGTTGGCTGAAGATTACTTAAAGCTCATCAGTGGGGAAAGGGGATCAGAAAGAAAAATACTGTCTCGAAAAATCGCAATCAAGGCCTCCCCAGCTAGTATTAACTGACTCATCCCGTCATCTGCAACATGGTGGTGATGGGGGGGGGGGGAGCTGCTCACCACTTAGGAATAGCTATACAGGGGGTATTTTAAGGAGCTTCCCATGGAGAACACATCCTTTGATGACAGGCCACTCTCTTTAACCATTTAAGGGTAGTGTATCACTGTAATGTGCTATGCTTTGTCATCTTGAATGCAGCCCAGGTAATTAATTCAACCTGCTTAGTGCATAGTTCTGACCTTACATGGTCGCTACTCTGCCCAAGGGGCATGTTACTTGAATGCAGCCCTCTCACCAGGGCTGCATGCATACATCAGACAGAAAAGGGCATATTACATTAAAGCACCATGCGGCCCTTAATGGGTTCAAGCCAAGCTGGTCGTGGTGTATTTATAGAATCTATGTTAAATGCATGGTTAGGGAGCAGCTGTGTAGGTGTCTCTGTATCCAGTCACTTGTAGCTGCCACTGGCCATTTAACATGGTCCACACTTGATGACATCAAAATACATTCATTTTTAAACCATTGTCCCATGGCCATTAAACATGACTCGCGCAAGACTCCTCACTCATAATGAATGATTGAGATCGCATAGAATCTCTTGTGGAGTTGTCGTGATATCCTCTGATCATTAGGGAGTGGTCACATCAGAGAGGTCTAATTCAAGAGGGGTACAAATTGTTTTTCCACCCCTAGACAGTTCAGATTTCCCTCCCCCACCCCACCTCTAGAAGAATCCCCCAATACCCCTGTTTAGATAATGACAGGCCAGGGCGGCATTCACGCACCATGCAGATGAAGGGCATAATGCACTATGCAGCCTTTAAAGGGTTAGCTAGTTTCTAAGAATCTTTTCTGATGCCAAATTCCATCATGGTTGCACGGTTTTGAGGGTAGGTATGCATGTCTGATATCCTAACTAAACCCTCTAAGGACCACATGGTGCTTTAATGCATAATGACATTTGTCGTGACCCTATCGGGCTGAACACTACTAAAGGGCTGGCACAGTTTTGTGTTGATATCACATAATCAGTGTGTGTGCCTGATACTTATGTATAGCTAGTCTGCTCCCCATGCAGTGCTTGCATGTCCAGACAGCCACGTTTTATCAGTGGAGAGTCCTTGTCTAAACTGGGCTAAGCTGCTAAACCTAGACCACTTTATATACAAGCCACCGTGATTTCTGTAGATCAGACAGCATTGTTTAAGTGTCATGACGAATGGCCTTAGATTTAAATCAGCATATTGCATGATATAAAGGTACTTGGACCAACAACCTCATGTGTGTATGTATGTAAGCATTTCTTCTGACCTACGTCACAACAGCGAAGGGAATAGCAGCACTCCATACTTTGCAAGATCCAATGGCCAGCATCAAACATTAACTTCTGGAGAAAGGCAGCAATGATAACGGTACAAAAAATACTATAGGAATAGCAGCACTGCACACTTTACACACTTCAACAGGGAAAATCAAATATAGCCTTCTGGAGAAAGGCAGAAATGATAATAGTAGACAATGTGAGAATGGGGAGCGCCATGTTCAACAAAGAGGTATAGCTGAGCAGGTAGGGAGCAGATGGTACGAGCAGGTCACCCAGTGTAACTACACCTACGTGTTAAGGATGAGTCATTTGTGACCTGCTAAGGGGTGGGGCATAACTAAAAGGATGCCTTTGGCGTGCGGCAGTACTTTAATAATTATAGCCTGGGTAGATGACAACTCAATATGTCCCTCTGGACCACTCATCACTCCACCTGCGTATACTGGTACATGTATGTCATTTTTCTTGGGGGTGGGGGGTGCCTGAAGAATACTTGAAGCTCATTGTGAGGAAGGGGCATCAGAAAAAAATTACTGTCTTGAAAAGTAGCCATCAAGACCTCCCCAGGTTGTAATAACTGACTCACCCTCTACATCTACAACATGGTGGTGAGGGGGGACATGGCTGACCACTTAGGACTAGCTATAAAGGGGGTATTTTAAGGAGCTTCTAATGGAGAACATGTCCTTTGATGACAGGTCACTCTCTTTAACCATTTAAGGGTCGTATATTGCTTTAATGTTCTATGCTTTGTCATCATGAATGCACCCCAGGTAACTAATTCACCAGTGCTACATTCAAAAATAATGCTGACCTTACAAATTACATGGTTGTTACTCTCCCAAAGGGTTGGCATGATACTTGAATGCAGTCCTGGAAGGACAGCATTCATAAATTATGATGGCAAAGGGCAGAGCATATCAAAGCACCATGCAGCCCATAAAGGGTTAACACCAAGCTGCTCATGGTGTATTTATAGAATCCATGGTAAATGCATGGTTAGGGAGTAGTTGTGTAGGTGTCTTTGTATCCAGTCACCTGTATCCGCCAATGGCCATTTAACATGGTCCAGACTTTATGACATCTCTAAACATTCATTTTTTATACCATTGTCCTGTGGCCATTAAACATGACATAATGAATTCCATCACTGAAGACTCCTCTTTCATAATGAACGTTTGAAGTCACATAGAATCTCTTGCATACTTGTCTTGATATCCTCTGATCCTCAGGGAGTGGGCTGATATCTTAGCCCTTTACGGACGACATAGCGCTTTAATGCCTAATGCAGGGTTCCCACATGTCATGGAAAGTCATGGAATGTCATGGAATTTGAAAACTGTCTGGAAAGTCATGGAATTTTGTAAAAATTTGCCATGTGTCATGGAATGTCATGGAAAATGAAAATAATAGAATTAATATCACAAAATCTCCTAGAAATCTCCTGTTTGCTTTCTTGATTTTAGAAATTTTTCTCGGGGGCCAAGCCCCCGACCCCCACAAAGATGTTATAAATGTCATGGAAAATTGAGATTTTTGTCATGGAATGTCATGGAAATGTCATGGAATTTCAATCTGAAATTTTTGTGGGAACCCTACTAATGCCATTTGTCATGACCCTATATGGGGCTGAACTCTACCAAAGGGCTGGCCCTGTTTTGAGTATAGGTGCGCGTGTCTGATGTCTTATGTATAGCCAGTCTGCTCCTCATGCAGTGCTTGTATGTTCAGACAGCAACTCTTATCAGCGGAGAGGACTTGTCTAAACTGGGCTAAGCTCACAGAGAAAAGTAAAGGTGTCAACTGTGTCTCCCATGCGGCTCTGCTAAAATAGAGAGTCAAACAGCTAATAACTCTGCTTTTATGAAGTGTCAACTAGGGGGTTGACTCTCTACTATCAGTGCCAACCCAAGTTGGCCCCTCATATAAGCAGAGTCAATAGCTGTTTGACACTTCATTTTTACCTGAGCCACATGGGAGACACAGTTGACTACTTTACTTTTCTGTGTGCTAAATTGAGACCACTTATATGCAAGCCACGATGATTTCTGTAGATCAGACAGGGTATATAGTACTGCATTCAAGCACCGTGCAGACCCTACGGGGTAGACACACTTCCAAAAGGGTCGGCTAGAAGTCTGAAGGTACCCCCTGGTGAGTACTCATCAGTATGAAAAAGGGCATAGCATATAAACCCAGTATGCCATCATTAACCCTTTAAGGATGGCATGATACCTTAATGCATCATGCCCTTGGTCGTCATGATGCAGAAATACAGCCCTGGCAAGTATCTCGCCAGGGCTGAATTCATGCATCATGCCGACCCTATGGGGTTAATACACTTCCGAAGGGTCGGCATGATGCACCAATGTACCCCCAGCGAGTGCATAAAGGCGACAAATGTTATCTTTTTGCGACACTCTGGTGTCCTTAAAGGGTTAAAGCCGAGCTGCTCGTGGTGTATTTATAGAATCTATGTTAAATGCATGGTGAGGGAGCATCTGTGTAGGTGTCTCTGTGAGAAGCACAGGCTGTAACTGAGTCCTGCTGCCATGGTATTGTGTATGTATAGTGTATGTAAAGGTCCAACACTCCTAGGCCCCGGTCATCTATACACTTGAGGTGGCAGCACTGTACATGGGATTGTAGGTAGACTGTGACACCATCTAGTAGAAAGGTAGGAACTACAAATCTCTGTACTTCAGATGGCGCCACTGTCTACCTACAATCCCATGTACAGTGCTGCCGCCGCAAGTGTATAGATGACCGGGGACTAGGAGTGTTGGACCTTTACATACACTATACATACACAATACCATGTCAGCAGGACTCAGTTACAGCCTGTGGTGGGAAGCTGCTCTCCTCTATCCAGTCACTTGTGACCTGTAGCCGTCACTGGCCATTTGACATGGTCCAGACTTAATGACATCAAAAGACATTTATTTTTAAACCATTGTCGTATGGCCGTTAAACATGACTTAATGAATTTCATCGCTGAATTCTCAGTTTATGGAACGAACGAAGAACGAAGAACGAAGAATTAATTGCAGATATCTTCTGTAGTGTGGTAATTTTTCTTTAATAACGAAGAAGGGGATTGTGGATTTCCACATGTGTTTTTTTTCCGTTGTAGGGTAGTATCTACAAGCGCATGGACCTTTTTGCCGAAAAGGGGGTTTCCTGACCCCTCAAGCAAGATGCACATCTTTTGCCCCCCCCCTCCCCGAAGGATGCAAACATTGTCCCCACCAGGCTCCCCTCCCCTTTGGGATCGATCAGCTTTGGACTGTGAGTCTATAGACCATTGCAGCAAGATAGGGTGACTTTTCAGAAAAAATGTTGATAACGTTTTTGAACTTTTCTGAAGTGTGACAGACAAATACGTAAGTAAACCTCAAAATCTTGCATTCTAATACATGTGTATATACTATTAGAAGGATAATTGTCCTGGGAATCTTCTGCTATGGAATGTTTGCAAACATAGCAATTACAGACAATGTTGTGAGGATTCTGCTAAAACCAAAGTAAACGCAACTTTATAGTGAAAAATTCACCCTTTCTTGGTGCATAGGTCTATAGTATGAAGAGGGAGGATCAACTCTACATCCCCCTTGTGCTCTATTCAGGACAGTGGGCTTAACTTGGTATTGAGTAAACATAATGAAACAGTCTATAACGCCCGAGGGGGGGGGGGGCACCGAGTCCTTGAGGAGAGTTTACAACTGCCGCCCTACCACCCCTCTTCTCAGAGGTTGGGCCACACTTTAATTAGGGCACCTTAATCCTAATACACACCCTCAGAAAAGTGAGAGTCATTGTCGCTAAAACTACCCTCACATGAGAGTCAGGCAGTGCTTGACCCTCAGGTGAGGGTAGTTTTAGCGACAATGACTCTCACTTTTCTGTGTGTGCAGCCACATGGGCAATTGCAAGTTTAGGACTCACAATTCTGTACAAATTCTATTTCATTTGTCCGTATCAGCAACAAAAACCTACTCGATTTGATTTCATGATTCTTTAATATCCCACTTATCAGGGCCTTGACGACATCTGACCGCCCCCCCTTTTTTTTCTCAGGACCTAATGAAAATTCACTGCCACCGCTTTTCGCAGTTGTGCTGCAGTGGTTATCCATTACATGATAGAGTAGCCCCCTGGGCTATAACCGTTGCTGCAGCTCCATTCACTAGGAGGCTATTATCAGATAAAGAATCAGCAGTAGTAGTTAAACCCCTCACCCCCCCCCCCTTCCACATCTATCCCTGCCAGTTGTAGGAACACAGCCTGCCAGTCTCTCATGCAAATACCGAGGAAAGCAATCTCAGGTTGGCTGCTGAAAACAAGTCTGTGGGGATTGGTGTCGGAGAGGCGGGTCGGTGTTTGGTCCATTCTGTAGGAAAACATGGCGCCACCCGTCCAGGCCAATTACCTGTAAGGCCAACTTGGATTACGGGCACTCAGAGCAAATATTTTGGGGGCGGGAGGAAAAAAAAGAAAGCTGCCCTTCAGTACTGAAATTTTCCAGGGGGTGGAAGGAAAAAAAAGCATGGAAAAGTCTTTTTTTGGCTATCAAATGAAGGTATATTGAGAAATGTTCCCAAATATTCCCAATTTGGAAGGCCTAATTTTGGGTGTGTGCTAGTCAGCATGTACTTTTTTTTTGCTAAAATTTTCAAGAAATCCCAGCGGAGGGGGGGTGAACAAATATTTTAAAAAAACTTCCTTTTTTTGCAATATGCCAAAAATTCCCATCGGCGGATCCGTAATCCAAGTTATCCGAATAAAACGGCCTAACTTACCTTTTTCGCAGGATGGCTCGTTCTTCTATAAAGTGGATCTAGATCAATTTAATGGTGGAACCTAGTGGATGCAAATAGTGACTCGGTTTGTACGCAAAACTATGATTCTAATGGGTCATATGATACAATTGATAATGCTTTCATAATTTACCCTCTGGAGACCTTAATAATTATCCGATTTATAAGCCACGAAAACTGGCATGGAGCTAATTATCTCCGTTTTCAGGCCACCTAGGGTTGCACTCTTTTTGGTGCTATGGGGTTGCTCGGACCGAAGAACCGCCTAATTCCAGGCCTGCTGTGAACCACAGAGAGACCATCTGCTTACTCCCTCTCTCCCAGAATGTGTTCGCTCCACCATCAGTGATGCCTGAGAGAGGGATGTAGGCATAAAGCCCTCACAATGTGGGGTTGATATATGGAAATACGGGATTGCAGCCTAATATACGATCTGCCGACTCGGCCTATTCACCGCTGCAGGCCGGGTTATTAGGAATATTGGTGCCTGACGTTACAGATTTAGACGTAGGAGGCACCGGGGCCCGCACTCCTGATGGAAACTTGACACCATCGTCTCTAGAGGAATGAAGATTTACCCCACTTTGTATGAATCTTTGAGTGAAGAACGTACGCAATTTCTAGTAGAATGGCAGACTTTTGGGGCCTAAAAAGTACCCTTTGAATCTTCACTCTTTAAGGAAAGAAATGCTGATATATTTAGGGACTCAACCTCTTTGTGAAAAAATAACAAAAACCTGAGGGGGAAATCACCACCCTTTTCAAATTCCACAGACTATCTTTAGGGAAGGGGGGGGGGGGGTAGTAGACTGAAGGCGGTGGGGGAAACACCTTTATTTTTTTAAACGTTGACATGCACAGTTTGAAAATTATGACCCTTAATAAGTGTTTCCCATAACGTGCACTGATATTCTTTTGCTCCCTTTACGACCAATCTCTCAGTCATTATAGCAACTAGCCTAACCAAGTTAGTAATTTCTGGCTCCATATACGACCAACCTAGGTCATATTGTCAGGTTGGTCAGCACTAACCAACTCACCTTAGTCTTCTTCATGTGAACAGCTGGTCAATGAGTTTTAGGCTAAGTCATTTTTGAGTAAGGCATTAGTCAACTTTCGTTTTGCTTCAGTCATTCACTTTGTCATGCATGACCAATGTCTCTATCACTAACCTGGATAGCTACTATAGACTAAGGGCCGGGGCATTCAGATTATCAGTGTGGGTGGTGTCGGGTGTTGACATGGAGTGCGGGGGAGGCTGCAGTAGTCCTATTCACCTCCTACACCCACCTACACGTCACACGTGGGATGCACAAGCCTCATTACCCCCTCCACTTAATTAATGGAGTGGATTCCCAGCTACCTTTATCCCTTAACCCTTTAAGGATGGCATGATACCTTAATGCATCATGCCCTTGGTCGTCATGATGCATGAATGCAGCCCTGGCGAGTAACTCGCCAGTGTTGCATTCAAGTAACATGCCGACCCTATGGGATTGAGACACCCCCGAAGGGTCGTCATGATGCAGCAATGCAGCACTGGTGAATTACTTGCCGGGGCTTCATAGGTGCATCATGACGACAAATGTCATCTTTTAACGACATCTGTCCTGAAAGGGTTGATGACAGCATAGTGCTTTAATGTGCTAAGCGCTTTATTGGCATAAATCCAGTCCTGGCGAGTGACTTGAGAAGGGTGTATCAGTGTTCTTACAATATTCTTGCACTCGTAGGGTCAAGTAGAGTAGACTCGCCAGGGCTGCATTCATGCACCATGACGACACAGGGCATAGCACATTAAAGCACCATTCGGCCCATAAAGGGTTAATCCCGTGCTCAGTCCCTGTGCGTGGTTACCAATATGTAGATTTAAATTAGGTTTTATCCCTCATCCCTGGGATGAGGGAACTTCTTCAGAAGATGCTGATTTGATTTCCATGAACCCTGCTGAAGCCTATAGACTCGGTTAAACATGTCATCTATTTACTGGTTGGGGGCTCCCTGTAGCTTAATGTCTTAGAAGTCTGCCTTCATCACAGGTTTTAACAAGACTTCAGCTCTGAGAGTGAAATGGCTATATAGGGTATCATGGGAAGGTGTGCAACTAGAAGTCCACAATCAAGTATGGACGTGACAAATGGGCTCTACATACCACTAGTGTGCATGGCAGTCCCTAGGGGTATGCAGTAACACCATCTAGTGCATTATTATTGTGTACACTAGTGGTATGCAGAGTCTAATTCACGTCTTTGTCACGTCCATACTTGACCGTGGACTTCTAGTTGCACACCTTCCCATGATACCCTATATAGCCATTTCACTCTCCGAGCTGATGTCTTGTTAAAAGCTGTGGCCTTCATAGTATAGGGCTTGGTGTGTAGGCGGTATCTAAGTACGTAAGAGCGTCTTTACCATTAAGCCCACTCAAAAAGTGTGTTTTTCTCATCACGCCAAGCACAAAAGAATATGTCGATTTTTTTTTATTAGTGGGTGGTTAGAACCGGTAAACGCTGACAATGTCCCTGTTACAGTACTATATACTAGAGTGGATACATTGTACATGCAATGACCTGTGCAAGACTGGAGTCCTCTGCCCGGCTTTAATCTTGTACCAAATATCCCCATATCTAGTCATTTTTATTATCTTTATTTTCAATAATTTTGCCCATAAAGAAATGATAAGAAACTGTCCGCAAAATAAGATTTTTGTGATACTCGACTCGCGAGGATGACAAACCATCTATCTAGCGGTCTAGGTTTTCACTCGTGTCAGTGCTTTCAAGTAAGCCTGCTGCTTAACTGTGGGATTAGATGCCACTTTTTATAACGGGGTCTAGCCGACACAAAGATACCTCCTTTAGTCCCTTTAGGAACAGCACAATGGATAAAGATATATCATGCGACAACGATGAATAAGGTGCAAGGAGATGGATAACAAGATCCTCCATCGCCCATCTACTATATATGCTAACCCTTTAAGTGCCACATAGTCCTTAAATATACCATTTCCTTGGTCGTCATGATGGATGAATGCAGTCCTGCTGAGTATGTATACTCGCCAGAGCTGCATTCATAATGCGGGTTTTCAGGTAGGGAATGAACGCTGTAGGGTTAACATGAGGCTTGAATGCAGCACTGGATAGTTACTCGCCAGGGCTGCACCCATGCATTATGACGACAAAGGACATAGCAAACTACAGCACCATCTACCCCTTATAGGGTTAAGGCTTGCTCGCTGCATATAACCACTGGAGCAAGTCCAAGAGCAGCAAGGAAATAATGAAACCAGTTCTGTGGCACCAAATGTGATTACAAGTCTGCAGCCATTACGGTGATGGATGTGGTGTGGCTAAGCTGTCTGCGGGTGTGTTGGGGAATGGTCACCAGGCCGGGCACGCCACGGGACTGGCCATTTTTTAACAACAGGTGAGGGGGGGGGGGGGGGGGGTCAGAGGATTTTCACGCGACTGTATGGATTATTTTTGCTCCCCTCCCGGTGGATTTTCATGTGAGCAAGCCTTCAAGGCAATATTTTTGGTCCCCCCCCCCCTCCCGCCACAACAGAGGTCGTCATTTTTTTCGGCCCCCCTCCCCCCGCTCTTCCCACCAGGAACCCAGTGGGCACAAAACATTGAATCAACATTGAAAAACTGGTTGACAATGCTGATTCAATGTTGATTCAATGTTAATTCAACGTTAAATGGAATTTCGTGCCCACTGGGAAGGTTGAAATTGAGCACGGTGCACCCCCATCCCAGACGCTGGTTCAGGATTGAATCAACATTGAGTCGACATTGAAACAATGTTGAAAGCCAGTTACCAATGTTGATTTGATTCAATGTTCTGTGCCCACTGGGTTTCAGCTATAGCAACTCATGAATTTTTCGCTAAAAAGAGGTGAGCTTTTTTTGCCCCCCCCCCCCCCAAAAAAGATCCAACAACCCATCCCCCCCCCTTCTATTGTTAAAAGATGACCACTCCCACCAGCGCCCAGGCACCAGGGTGTGAGGGAGG
Organism: Harmothoe impar; assembly: GCA_947462335.1. Classification (NCBI taxonomy): domain Eukaryota; kingdom Metazoa; phylum Annelida; class Polychaeta; order Phyllodocida; family Polynoidae; genus Harmothoe; species Harmothoe impar. The sequence continues at coordinate 17,257,245 of OX381709.1, forward strand.
CCAGAGATTAGACACTCCAGGTGAGATGGACGACGGTCACGGGGTAAGACAGACGAGGGAAAGGTAGGCGTGAAATGGGATAGGCCGCGTCAACCTAAGGCTGAATATAAGGGTGTGTTTCAGGTTAACCGAGCCTACCTAGAAAAACTAGGCTGATCCTAGGAATCTTTATCCAATTTTGATTAATGAATAATGAGTTTTAGGTCTAATTTAGAGTCAATTGATAGTTCACAAGTCGAGGCTGCAGGTTGCAAGTCAACACTGCAGTTCATGGTCAAATGTATGTCTTTTTTCGAGGCCTTAGTTTGAAATTCAAAAGATTGTTCAGAATCCGACCTCGCTACCCTATAGATTTTCGGACCATGTAACCTGAAACCTTTTTTTTGCCTAACACAGAACATTAGCTGTAGGGAAACTGACGTTTCCATAGAATACCAGACTATAAGATACTCTAGTTTTCTTAGTGGCATTTCTATTTGCACCCATCGGGTGTTCTGACAGCTTTTAACTGTGAGTCTCTTCACAACTAGGGATTTGTGCATAGTGGTACACTGAAAATCCATAGTTTGAAAGGGTTAGTCAGTACAGACTAACCTAGGTTGGTCATATGAGTGTTAGTCACAATGGCAAAGTTATATTCAAAAATGACCAAGGGATTAGTCAGTAGTGGCTAACCTAGGTTTATCATTGGTGTGTTGTATTTGTATACCACTAGTTGGGGCCACCTGTGATGACCACTCAGTGGCTCCCCCTGGAAATAAAAAGACTAAGGTGTGTTGGTCAGTAGTGACCAACCTGACAATAATAACTTATCTAGGTTGGTCGTATAGGGAGCCAAAAAATGACTAACTAGGTTAGGCACTAGTGACTGAGAGACTGGTCGTATAGGGAGCCTAGGAATATCAGTGTATACTACATGAGGTCAGGTTAGAAAAAGCCAATTAGAAGTGCTCCTTAGTTAATTAGCACACCTGCTAGAAGGTAGAAGCCACACATGATGATGATAGCGTGCCACATACTATGTGAGGAGGATACTCTATCTGCCCACACACTGTGCATAGGAGTACATTATAGATAACAGCTTACAACCTGTAGATCACAGCAACATGGACTATTTCTGCACATAGTGATGGGAGTATGTATTTACTGTAGGGCTCACATTTTCGAGTCCATATGATAAAGTATCATAGGTCAATGAATTCTTGAAGATAATGCACTCTATTCCTTGGTGTCGACCAGTATTCACATAGGAATTTCCAGGTATATTTATTTTGTTTACAAACTATAGTCGATGCCGATGGATTTGGCAAAGCCACTAAAAAGAAAATTGATATAATTGTAGGGGATGATTAAGAGAATATAACTCAAAGAGGGAGCAACCCTAAATGCCCCATGGATAGCTTTACCACCTTCACGGTCCTGTGTCTGTCATAGATTAGCACTGGAAATCTGTGTGGGTGTTAATGTCAGAAGAGGGTGGGCTGCTCCTCTATCTTAACTATATATCTCCTCCCCCACCCACCCCCACACTACATACTACACACTATAATGGGTGTAGCAGGTACTTCCTCCCCTCACCTGGGCTCACCTCACCACAGCCACACCTGGCTACTCAAATCACGCTTCCCTCTTCCCATGCTGTTACAACAGGCATTATACTGAGCTGCTCCCACTGGGGTAGCCTTGCTAACCTAGAGCAGCTCCCGCCCATCAGCTGACTATATAGATACACTTACTATAGGTATACTCCTCAAGGTCACACTCACAACACATTGGTGTTAGCTCCACACGTTGGTGTTTACAACCAGGTACGAGGTCTGTGGTATCTACTACTAGTACTACATGGATTACCACAATGGAGAGATGTCTCTTGGCTCAAGATGGAGGATCTATGCTTGGGTCATTGGCAATACCCCTGCTTGTGGTGGTTGGGTAGGGGTATGGCAGTAGCATATCTAACATGTGAAGGAGGAACTCTTACGCGAGTGTGAGATACGAGGTGTTGTCAGGGCAGGACAAGTGTGAACTTTTCACGAAAGATTCTAACATGTATCAATCACTGGACCAACCTGTGGCTGTGGGTCAAATATATACCACACATAATGAACAGACCTGAATACCCCACTTTTGGCAACGCTTGGTTACCATTTCATCTGAAGAGTTGTTTACATGGGTATATTCTACGATGAGCTTGAAAGTATCCAGAGTGCACACAGAGAGATTTTGATAGACTCGTTCCAGCCCCGAACGCTCGTGTAAGGACCAGTAACCAAGCTACATGGTAACGGTTTGTGTTACCGCGTTCTGTTACTGTTCTCCACAACCTGGCCCCAACTCGCAGTGCTTAACATACATAAAAAATCTCCCATCTGGAGCGGACCAAACAGTTGCTGGTCCCTACATGAGCGCATGAGGAGTGGAAATACCATAGTGGCTTGTTTAAGCGCTTAAGTTTTTAGTGCTCAACACCTACATGTATTTCAATACCGACGTACCCCGGTGCGTATTCAAGACCTGCGCTTATTCAAAGACCTGGCGCTTAAACAAGCCATCACTGCAGTTCGATAAAGAATGAGCTGGGGCAAGACAAGAGGTAAAGGATGGGTTCCCAAGTTACCTCACAAGAAGGAGCGACAGATGGTCAACGTGGCCACCTTGGTGGAGAGAAGAACCTCCAAGCGGTGTTACTACGAACTGACTTACCGGAAGCACTCTCTCCATGGGGCCCGTCCCGTCTCCCCACCCGCCTGTAATACATGTCATACCTCTCCCGGCGGTGATGAGAGGTAGGGCGCATGCGCCCCAAAGTGTGACTTGCCGTTTCCGGGTGTGACTTGCAGTTTCCGGTTGTGCCCAAGCTGGCCCCTCCTCGACCTCTGTTCCCGAGCGTCATCACTGGCAACAAAGGTTGCTGGTCAAAGTAGTTCCGGTGCACTTGGTGCTGTAGTATTTAAAATGTGGATGGGTACCGCGGATTAATCCCCCACAACATACGGGGGGAGTGATGCGGTCATTGTCCCTCATATCCCAGCGATGTCACTCGGACACGTCCGAAGATGAGTTGGGGCCAGCTTGGGTAGTGACTTGCAGTTTATGGCTGCGACTTGCAGTTTCCAGTTGTGACTTGCAGTTTCCGGTTGTGACTTGCAGTTTCCGGCTGCGACTTGCAGTTTCCAGTTGGGTTGACGAATGTAGTTCTGTTGGTTAATTACCTACCGTGTGAAGCATGTTGTTGGTTCTGTTGGTCTGGCTCGTTTAACATTTTTGTCAAATATAATTTAGTGATTGATATCATGGAATTGTATTGTACGAGATCTAAAAGGTGGTTGCTCTAAACCTAGATCATTAAGTCCACCGACCACCTATGGAATTTGAAAAAAAATTGTATGCAGGTAGGGAAAATTTGTATGTGATTCTAGATAGTTTTGTTTGAAGGTTCCGTACTGGAGTTGCATCGTCTATATTTGATATCCTCAATTTGTAAAACTATCAGGAGGATGAGTCTGACTCGGATAGAATTGCATAACTATCCCCAATACTTATGTAACGGACTTAACTTCGTTTTTGAATAATTTTAGTATATTCTATGCGAAAGAAAGCATCAACAACAGTTTGATCTCGATGTACAGGTTGCAATGCTTTTATTATGAAACCACAGACAGGCGCCTCGGGACCCTGATCATGTGGTCCGGATCAGGTAGGTTTGTTAGCAGAGTTTGCTCGTCCCATTGAATGCCCTGAGCAGTGATAGTTCCTGAGCATCAGCTTATATAGGCGACCAACCTGTGTGCTACTCTCGTTCCCAAATCCTTCTGAAGGAAGGCTCTGGTAACTGCCAAATGTTGGGATTTTGCTGGGTCTGGGCAACCCCTGCTGGTAGCTTGGAACCAGCGAACAGGAACAGGAAATGGAACCAGAAAGGCTGATGGTAAATCTGCCTAAAACTACCATCATACATTCTGGTTCCATTTCCTGTTCCTGTTCGCTGGTTCAAGCCTACTAGCAGGGGTTGCCCAGACCCAGCAAAATCCCAAGTTTAATGTCATTTGGCTGTCCCCAGAGCCTTCCTTTTGAAGGATTTTGGAACGAGAGTACCTGTGTGCACACACACCTACTGGACGCCTATAGCTACCTCAGTCTATACGCCAGAGACAGGTACCACCATCTGTCGTCAGCCCAAAAGGTTCGGACTCAGTTCGCAATACAATGCTTAACAGGACTAGTGCTGCAGCATCGAAGGCTAATTAGCTGAACACCCATCACCAAAAAAGACTAAAGGTCACTATATACTACTGGAAAGCTCTGATCATGGGCTTTTCAAATATGGTGAACGTTAAAGAAAAGGTTGCGAGGAATCCAAGATGGCCGCCAAAATCCAAGATGGCCGCCAAAATATCAGAATTCCATCTCCAATGACCTAGATATGGCTTAGAATACTTTTTTAACACTGCCTACCCCCCCTTATCTGGACCCAAGGAATCCAATGGTTCTATTGGTTTGTTTCTAAGACAGCTGGTTGCTTAGCAACAACTGTTCTAATTGTTTATCTGCCTAGCAACACCGTTTTACATGGTCCTGGGGTTGATTACAACCATACCTATCCCCCCTAAATTGGATCCAAGGAATCCAATGGTTCTATTGCTTTGTTTCTGAGACAGCTGGTTGCTTAGCAACATCTATTCTAATTGTTTATCTGCCTAGCAACACATATTTCCATGGTGCTAAGGTTGATTATAATCATACCTACCCCTTTAAACTGCACCCAAGGAATTCAATGGTAACAACATAATATGTTATATTTCATGGACCTGAGGTTCATTATCAACAAGCATTGCAACAACTAAACAGCCTTGGATCCAGGTTATTCTGTGGTGTGAGATTGATAAAGAAACAAGCTCTGTGGACTCTTCAAGTAGCTCTTGGGACCCCTTTAGCGGCTCTTGGGTCTCTGCAAGCAGTTCCGGGTGCCCTCTCAGAGGCTTTGTGGGACCTTCCAGTTGCTCTGGGACCCCTTTAGTGACTCTGGACCCCTTCAGCTGCTCCGGGGACCCTACATGCGGCTCTGTGGACCCTTCCAGCTGCTCTGTAGACCCCTTCAGTGACACTCAGGACCCCCTTAGTGACTCTGTAGACCCTCCAAGCAGCTCTGGGGACCTTCCCAGAGGCTTTGGAGGCCCTTCCAGTGACTCTGTGAGCCCCTTCAATGACTCTGTGGACCCCATCAGTGGCTCAGGGGACCACTGCAGTGACTCTCTGGACCCTTTCAGTGACTATGGACACCCCTTCAGTGACTCTCTGGACCCTTTCAGTAGCTCTGGGGACCCTTCCAGCTGCTCTGTGGACTCCTTCAATGATGCTGGACAACCCTTCAGTGACTATATAGACCCTCTAAGCAGCTCTGGGGACCCTTCCAGAGGGTTTGGAGGCCCTTTCTAGTTGCTATGACTCTAGGAACCCCTTCAGTGACACTGTGGACCCCTTCAATGGGTCTGTGGACCCCGTCAGTGTCACAGAAAATCCATAAGTTGAAAGGGTTAGTCAGTGCAGACTATCCTAGGTTTGTCATATGTGTATTAATCACAATGACAAAGTTATATTCAAAAATGACTAAGGGGTCAGTCGGTAGTGGCTAACCTAGGTTCATCATTGGTGTGTTGTATTTGTATACCACTAGTTGGTGCCACCTGTAAGATACTTTGATGACCACTTAGTGGCTCCCCCCTGGAAATGAAAAGACTCAGGTGGGTTGGTCAGTACTGACCAACCTGACAATAATAACTTACCTAGGTTGGTCGTATAGGGAGCCAAAAAATGACAAACTAGGTTAGGTACTAGTGACTGATAGATGGGTTGGTCAATACTGACCAACCTGACAATAATAACTTACCTAGGTTGGTCGTATAGGGAGCCAAAAAATGACGAACTAGGTTAGGTACTAGTGACTGATAGATTGGTCGTATAGGCAGTCTAGGAATATCAGTGTGGGGGCCTCTTCAATGGCTCTAGGGACCCTTCAAGGACTCTGTTGACCCTTGCAGTAGCTCTGGGGACCCCTTTAGTGACACTGGGGACCCCTTCAGTGACTCTGTGGACCCCTTCAGTAGCTCTGGGGACTCTTCCAGCTGCTCTGTGGACTCCTTCAGTGACTTTGGGCACCCCTTCAGTGACTCTGTGGACCCTCCAAGCAGCTTTGGAGGCCCTTCCAGTTACTCTTACTCTAGGGACCCCTTCAGTGACTCTGTGGACCCCTTCAGTGACACTGGGGACCCCTTCAGTGACTCTAGGGACCCTTCCAGTAGCTCTGGGGACCCCTTTAGTGACACTGGGGACCCCTTCAGTGGCTCTGTGGACCGTTCCGGTGGGTCTGGGGACCCCTTCAGTGGCTCTTGGGACACTTCCAGCAGCTCTAGGGACCCTTCCAGTAGCTCTGCGGACCCCTTTAGTGACGCTGGGGACCCCTTCAGTGACTCTGTGGACCGTTCCAATGGGTCTGGGGACCCCTTTAGTGGCTCTGTAGACCGTTCCAGTGGGTCTGGTGACCCCTTCAGTGGCTCTTGGGACCCCTTCAGTGACTCTTTGGACCCCTTCAGTGCACTGGGGACCCCTTCAGTGACTCTGTGGACCGTTCCAGTGGGTCTGGGGACCCCTTCAGTGGCTCTTGGGACCCTTCCAGCGGCTCTTGGGACCCTTCCAGTTGTTCTGGGGACCCCTTTAGTGACACTGGGGACCCCTTCAGTGACTCTGTTGACCGTTCCAGTGGGTCTGGGGACCCCTTCAGTGGCTCTGTGCACCGTTCCAGTGGGTCTGGGGACCCCTTCAGTGGCTCTTGGGACCCCTTCAGTGACTCTTGGGACCCTTCCAGCGGCTCTAGGGACCCTTCCGATGGCTCCAGGAGGGCCTCTGTACAATGTGGTGGCTGTGGGTGCATCTTTGCTGATTCTGTGAACACCTCTGCTAACTCTATGACCACCTCTACCCCTGGAAACACCCAGACGGGCTCTGGGTATGCATACCCTGGCATTAGTAGATGTCTACAAGCTCTGGTACCAAGGAAGACTCCTCCCCTATACCAGAGACAACTGGATCATCTTCCCCTATACCAAGGATGGCTAGATCATCTTCCCTTATACCAGAGATGGCTAGATCATCTTCCCATATACCAGGGATGACTATCATCTTCCCCTATACCAGGGATGACTAGATCATCTTCCCCTACATCAGGGACAATTAGATCATCTTCCCCTATATCAGGGATGACTAGTACCTAGGTCGATTGTACCACCTCCCTCAGTATCCGGGCTGTAGCTGAAGGGTCCCAAGAGTTACAGAAGCTGTCAACAGAGCCGCTAGAAGGGTCCACGGAGCCACTGGAAGGGTTCACAGTGCTGCTGAATGGGTCCACAGAGGTGATGGGAGCGACTGGAAGGGTCCCTAATCAACCAAGTTTTATTACAATAGCTACCCCCCCCCCCCACCGTAAGAAGCTCAAGGGCTCTTGGGGGCCATCCACATGTAGCTAGCTGTTATGTACATACCCCCTAGCTACTAAACAGGTCCACAGAGCAGCTGGAGGGGTCTGCAGAGTCACTAAAGGGGTCCCAGAGCAACTGGAAGGTCCCACAAAGCCCCTTAGAGGGTCCCCAGAACTGCTTGCAGGGTCCCAAGAGCTGCTAAAGGGGTCCCAAGAGCTACTTGAAGAGTCCACAGAGCTTGTTTCTTTATCAACCTTATTCCATAGAAAAGCCTGGATCAAAGTTGTTTAGTTGTTACCATGCTTGTTGGTAATGAACTTCAGGACCATGGAAATATGTTTTGTTTGGGAGATAAACAATAATAACAGTCTTTGCTAGGCAACTAGCTGTGTTAGCAGCAAACCAATTGAACCATTGAATTCCTTGGGTGCAGTTTAAAGGGGTAGGTATGATTATTATCAACCTTAGCACCATGGACATATGTGTTGCTAGGCAGATAAACAATTAGAATAGCTGTTGCTAAGCAACCAGTTACCTCAGAAACAAAGCAATAGAACCATTGAATTCCTTGGGTCCAATTTATGGGGGATAGGTATGGTTGTAATCAACCTCAGGACCATGGAAAACTGTGTTGCTAGGCAGATAAACAATTAGAACAGTTGTTGCTAAGCAACCAGCTGTCTTAAAAACAAACCAATAGAACCATTGGATTCCTTGGGTCCAAATTAGGGGGGGTAGGCAGTGTTAAAAAAGTATTCTAAGCCATATCTAGGTCATTGGAGATGGAATTCTGATATTTTGGCGGCCATCTTGGATTTCGGCGGCCATCTTGGATTCCTCGCAACCTTTTCTTTTACGCTCGCCATATCTGAAAAGCCCATGATCAGAGCTTTCCAGTGGTATATAGTGACCTTTAGTCTTTTTTGGTGATGGGTGTCGCCAGAAATAATGCTCCTAGCTCTCCAATGCTGCAGCACTAGACCCGCAATGATATAGTAACGTAATGTACCAGCCCCTATACTAATAACCAAACTGCAATGATCTGCACCCTTTAACGCTTCACACAGAAAAGAAGTAGAATCACTGTGACTCCCGACTTGATCACTGAGGTAACTCTCCCCAGGACTCTAACATGACTCCTTAACATCAGCAGGACTCTAAAATAACTCTATAATGACTCCTATTCTAAGACTCCCTAATGATTGGGAGTCACTTTAGAGTTGAGGGGAGAGTTACCTCAGTGATCGAGGCTGGACTCCCATTTTAGATTTACAGTGATTTTACTTCTTCTCTCTGTGTTTTAGGATGGCACAATGTATTAATGCATCATGCCCCTGGTCATCATAATGCATGAATACAGCCCTGGTGACTAACTCGCCAGTACTGCGTTCAAGCATGATGCTGACCCTAAGGGGCTGAGGCACTCCCAAATGGTCGGCATGATGCACCAATGTAGCTCCAGCAAGTTACTCACTGGGGCTGCGTTGTTGCATCATGAGCGACATCCGTCCTTAAAGGGTTAAGAGCGTACAGTGCTTTGATACGCTATGCCCATTATTGTCATGATGCATGGCTGCAGCCCCGGTGAGTGACTCGCCAAAGCTGTATTCATGCATCATGCAGATCCTAGGGGGTTGATACACTCCTTACCGTTGCATCAATGCAGTACGTGTTAGTTAGGCCAAGAAAAAGAAGGTTTGTTTCAAGTCACCCGACGGACCCTATTAAAACAGGCCCGACCCTACTTTTTTATGCAATTCTGATTATTTTAAAAATATTTTTACACTTTTTTGGGGTCAATTTCAGGTTTACAAAAATTTTGAAATTTTTTACACTTTTTTTGAATTGTAGAGGGGCTGTAAGAAAAAGAAAAGTAAAAAAAAAACATGACCTAACAACCCTAGATTTTCATCCCATGTTACCTGAAACAAACTTTTTTTTCACATTTGGCCTCATGCGCTTGTGCTGCCTTGATGCATCATAACAACATTAAGGCAACACGCCATCCTCAAAGGGTTAAAAGTACACTGACATTATCGCCACTGGACAGGCAGCGTTCGTTTTTAAGTTAACCCTTTTGTTAACATAACGAGTATTACTGCCATTTAATCAGCATGGACAGTCAGGGTAATATTAAAAACATGATTGAATTCTGTTTGGTCATTTTTTATTTTGTTATACTTCAGTTCGTGGTAGTTTATCTATTGTCCTATTGTATTGTCGAGTTGATTGCACCGTGCTCTCAAACTTTTCTTTTATATAAGTTGTACGTGATTGTTTAATCTATTTCATGATTATTTATTATTATAATTTCTTTGCTATTATTAAGTATCTATGAAATTAAACTTGATTCTAAGCAGGTCATTTAATAGAGCTCCCTGGAGACAGAGGGCCTATATAACAATACAGCATGGAACATTTGAGGATTATATTTTAATCAAGCGTACAACCTTCCAATTTGAGTTAAATGTTATTTCATAGCTCTATACTGAGGGTTTAATATTAATCAAGATACACACGGTATAACAACCCCCATGTAGGAATCCCCAAAAAAATATTTTTCAGATGCTCGATCGATATCCAATTGCCTTGGGAAGACATACAAGCCTATGAATGCAACAACCAAAACCTGCATAGCCCAAGTACAACTCATCTTTCTCACCATTTAATTAATGTGTTTATAAATTGTAGATGTGGGTGTGGGCGGCTCGAGTCCAAACACTTCTACCTACCGACCACCACCCCGCCGGCACCTCTCGGAGGGGAGGCCGAGAAATGGAACGTCCAACGTCACACGGAGCTCTCACCCACCGACGCCTATGGCACCATAGAGTTCCAGGGAGGCCCCCATCCCACCAAGGCACAGGTAGGTTTTATAATCATTTAAGGACCGCCTAGTGCTTTGATGCACTGTGCCAATTTGTTGTTATTATACATTTATAAAGACCTGGCGAGGAACTCACTATTGCAGTACATCCCACCAAGGCACAGGTAAGCCTCAGGTATATTCATGAATTCCAAGTTCCATCAACTTCAATGTGACAGCATCTCACATCAATTCATATACTTCAAATGTGAATGGGGCCATTCACTTCCTAGAAATATCTACTCTCAATGCTGCTTGATGTTATAACCCCAACCGTCCCCGCCGAATGCAGCCCTGGTGAGTAACGCACCAGTGTTGCATTCAAGCATCATGCCGACCCTACGGGGTTGATACAATTCCGAAGGGTTAGCATGATGTATGAATGACAGACTGCATTAAAACATGGCTTTTCTCCTTGCAATAAACCCCTCCAGCAGTACGCTCCTATAACCCTGACATCGTCCCATCATAGCAGTACTCCCTCATAACTCCTCCTATCCACTTTATTATTCCAGTACATGCGGGTATCGACCTGATCTTGCAGCTACTACAGAAGCAGTGGGGCCTGGAGCTGCCCAAACTTTGATGCATCATGCCCTTTAATGCTATAATGCATCATGCCCTTTGTCGGCATGATGCATGAATGCAGCCCTGGCGAGTAACTCGCCAGGGCTGCATTCAAGCATCATGCCGACCCTACGGGGCTGATATTCTCGCGATGCATGAAATGTAGATATAATATAAGCAAAATGCGGCTTTGATGTCACTATTGCAGTACGCCCAGTAACTCTTATACTCTCCAACTATTCAAGTATTGACAAAAATGACCCTAACCCCTACCTATCTTATTCCAGTACGTGCGGGTATCGTACGACACCAAGCCCGACCTGATCCTGCAGCTACTACAGAAGCAGTGGGGCCTGGAGCTGCCCAAACTTCTCATCTCCGTCCACGGCGGTATCGCCAACTTCGAGCTGCAGCCCAAGCTCAAGAGGGTCTTCCGTAAAGGTCTGTTGAAGGCTGCCAAGACGACGGGCGCCTGGATCGTCACCGGCGGCACTAACACGGGTAAGGGATATTAACGAGCTTAAACCCGCAGTTCTTACTGCACGTCCAGTAACAGTCAGAGTGCAGTCGGGACAGGTACACAGCTCTATATATAGGGGCGCTGGGCCTTTAACACAGTATGGCATATAATATATGCCATACTTATGGGTCATTCTGTGGTAGAATTTACAAAGCTCACCTTTTCACCTTTTGAACATGCTCCTAGAACGGAAGCATTGTAAAACTGGTGCTCCAGATGTGTATCCCCTGTAAGCATAAGGATGGTAGGAATAAGTCGAAAATTAATAATTTGAGTGAAAATAATGGCACATAAATCAAATGTTACTGAACTTTCAATAAGGAAACTTTAAAATGAAATTAGAAAAATGTATCAAATGTAAGCAAAAATTGGCATCATTATGGCATCATTATGGCACTGCAATGGTGCATCATGCCAAACCGTTGGTCAAACCGTACCAAACATGTCATGATGCATGAATGCAGCCCTAGTTACTCACGGCTACTGCCTTCATGCATAAAGCAGACACAGGGGCTTACCACTATGTCCCCCATCAATGGTTGTTCAAGCGTTAAGTGTATTACCGTAAAACCTCGCGTATAAGCCGCGGCTAGTACGCGAGTCAGATTGCTGGTGCGGCTTATAGCGTCGGCCCAGAGTCGGGGTGCGGCTTATACGAGAGTTTTTGCTACTGTGGTACAGTACTAAAGTCGCCAAAATCAGACCCCTTGTGCGGCTTATAGGATCGTCTCAAACTCGGGGTGCGGCTTATACGCGAGTTAGGCTTATACGCTAGGTTTTACGGTATATGAGATATTAACCCAGTTTTCTGTGTGTATTTGCAGGTGTGATGCGGCATGTAGGGGAAGCACTGGGAGACACGCTGGTGCAGGCCAGAAACAATGTGGTCACCATAGGTATAGCGCCCTGGGGCGTGGTACACAACCGCAACGACCTCATTGGCAAAGATGTAAGTAGCCAGTAACACCAAATTTTGAAGAAAAAAAAAGGTATTTATATTTCAAGTCATTCTAAGGCTATTTCAGAATCAATTTGATAGTCCACGAGTTGACACGGTTGTCGGCAAGTTGGCGCTTAAGTTTGCAGTCAATTTTTGGGTACCTTTCAGGCCAAAGTAAAAAAAAAAAATTTAAAAAAATCTGACCTACCCTACCTAGATTTTCAGACTATGTAACCTGAAACACCTTTTTTGGCCTAATGTAGCATATCTATAATAACAAGGGTTCATACTTTTCTGGCCCCTCTCCAAACTCACCAATCCCCTCCCCCTTTATATTAATAGATATTCTGTACCCCACCACCTTGGACCAATATTCATGCTTTGTGAGACTAGACTACCAGACAATCTGTATATTTATGTCTTTGAAAGTTATAAGAACTTACGATCTGATCCTGATGCTTGTATACATGAATACAGCCCTGGTGAGTAACACGCCAGTGCAGCTTTCAAGCATCATGCCAAACCTTTGGGAATAATTATATCAGCCCTGTAGGGTCGGCAACATGCTTGAAAGCAGCCCTTGTGAGCGTCTGCATTCATGCATCATAACGACAAAGGGCGGAGGGTGATAGTGCGCACTGTACAGCCATTAAAGGGTTAAATGCTAGAACTAATGATTGGATGTCCTCTCTTTACAGACTGTTACTCCCTACCATGCTATCGCATCGCCAAAGACGAACAATGTAGTGCTTAACAGCAACCATTCATACTTCATCCTAGTCGACAATGGCACGGTGGGGAAGTATGGTGCTGAGATCCTGCTACGCAAAAAACTGGAGAAATATATCTCACAACAGAAGATCACCACCAGTAAGTGTATGTTAATCCACGTTTATACACAGCCAAAAAATAATTTCTCACTTTCAGATATTTTTTTTCTAATTCAAGGTAAATAAACAAAATTGTCTGCCATGTAACAAAGTCTCTTGAATCTTATTGGAGGATTAGGAATAATAATTTTTGAATTCAAGACTTTTATTCTGGAATTGGGATAACATTTCCTGACATATTTTTCAATACAAGAAAATATTTCTGGTGGAACAGCCTTTATCTAGAAAAATGAGCACAATTGCTTTCTTGAAATACGTTTTACTTTCTGAATTGAGTTATATCAATCATTGCCTGGGAAGGGGGAGGTTTAAATATGTTAGAAAGGAAATAGCGATATCAGAGCGTCAGGAAAGTGGGTATATTCAGAGAACTTATTTTTAATGATAACATTGATCCCTAGGGAAACTTAAGGGAGAATGTCATAAAGTAATTGTGCTGTGATATAATATGCCAGAGCCCTTGGCATGTATACATACGTTCCCATACATTATTTTGCATAATAGATCCCTGTAGAAACTGAAGGGGAAAATATCATGAAGGAATTGTGTTCTGATATAATATGCCAGAGCCCATGGCATGTATACGTTCCCATACATTGAGGGGCATGATACTGAATCCCTGTGTTTGCCCTCTACACTTGTGTGTGTGCACACAGTGCCGAGTGGTCTCCAGGGTGGGGAGCCCCAGTAAGTGGAAAGGGGACCCCTGACTGCTCTCCTCCAGTAGAAGCAGGCACTACAGCTATATCGATAACATGATTATTGCTGGTCTAGAATACTAGGGAAAATCGTATTCGACGTAATAAGCGCATAGTGTGATTAAAAAATCTTAAACAAAAAACAAAAGCAAGTTTTCATCTTACTATTTTGCTATTGTAGTATCGTATTCGACGTTCCAAGCACACATTGCGTATAACAAATCACCCTGGACACAATTTCAGTAGCTAGGAATTTATTTGGGATCAGATTCTATATATTACTAGTATGGACTTTTTATTGTGTAAAATCGACCCATAAACTAAAGGGGGGTTTGCGCTTATTAGGGGATGTGCGCTTTTTACGTCGAATACGGTACATGTATAGCTCTACCAGCAAGCCATATTGAGACATTGTATCTCTCAGGAACTGAACTCTGTATATTAACGTCTTCTAGACAGACAAGGACAATCAATATCATATATACTGTTTTTTTATTCCCAAGCAATCCCTTCAAGTCACGATGCCTCCAATATTATATGATTGGGAGTGTGGCCATAAAAGAAAGTCCTACCCCAATTTAATTTCTGCAAAATAACCTCACTTAGTTGATGCTATATTTGTCATCTTTTAATCCTTAAAGAACCAGATACTGCCCCAAAGCAACATTTATCATCATGATGCACGAACACAGCACTGCCAATTAACTCACTAACGCTGTATTGGTGCATCATGCGGACCCTTTAGGGGTATATCAACCCAGGTCCGACACCGGCGAAATACTTGCCAGGGCTGCCCTCAAAACAGTGAAAGGGCATAACGCAATACAGCACTATGCTGCCCTTACAGGGTTAAGACGTTGTCCACCACTGACCCCCATTACTGTTGCTGCTGCTGACAGCGATTGACAGGGACTGGACCTAAGAACTAAGGCTTCACAGGGGTCAAAAGTGACCTGGCCATCTAGGCCGTTTTCCTGGCGACCTGATACCTTGATATAAGTGACCTGGTGACTTTTGGACAAATTTGGCAATGGTAAAAGTATCTTTAGAAAAGTGACTTTGTGACCTTGGGCCTCGACGACTTTCTGAATTGATGGGGACCCCTCTGCACCCCAGTACCCCTGTAGTGCGTTTTACAGGAGGCCACCAACATGCCAAATCACTGCCAGTAACACTTTAAATGCCACGGACTGCATTAATGCATCATATCCTTTGTTGTAACTCGCCAGTGCTGCATTCCTGCATCATGCCGATCCTCGGCTTTGTGCTTGATAAACTCTGGAACGTTTTCCTTGACTTGTCAATGTCGTACCAGCGCTGTGTTGCTGTATCGTATTGACAAATGCTGCTATAATGCAATGCTAAAGGGTTAAACCATTGTTGACCACTGACCCCTATTACTGTCACTACTGACAGGGAGTGGACCTAAGAACTACAGTACACCTGTAGTGCGTCTTAGCCTGAAAAGACCAGACCACCAACATGCCAAACCACTACTTCAAAGTGTATTGTGCCCTTTGTCATCATGATTCATGAATGCAGCTCTGGCGCGTAACTCGCCAGTGCTGCATTCATTCACCATGCCGACCCTTTGGGATTAATACAATACAATCCCAAAGGGTTGGCGTGATACTTTAATTTTAAGTTCAGGGTTGCCAGTGTCAGGGAAAATGTCAGGGAAAATATTTTTCGTTCCAGGTCAGGGAAATGTCAGGGAATTTCAGATTTTTTGGCAAAATGTCAGGGAAAATGATATTTTCTAAAAATGTCAGGGAAAATAATTTTTTGTCAGGGAAAATCTTTGAAATACCAAAAAATGTCACCCGTTTTCTCTGAAAAAGCCTGTATTTCATTATGATGTTAAGGGAGAAAGATATCTAAATCCTCGAAAAGGAGGGGGTTTAAAAACATAGGGTTTATGTCACGATTGTCAGGGAAATTTGATATAAAGTCAGGGAAATGTCAGGGAAAAGTCAGGGAATTTGAATCTACCTTGTCGGTGGCAACCCTGAAGTTAAAGAGTTAATCGGGTTAAACCATTGTTGACCACTGTTCACTTACTACTACCAGGGAGTGGACCTAAGAACTACAGTACACCTGTAGTGTGTCTTATCCTGGAGAGACCACCAACTTGCCAAACCACTACCGCAAAGTGTATTGTGTCCTTTGTCATCATGATGCATGAATGCAGCTCTGGGAAGTAACTCGCCAGTGCTGCATTCATTCACCATGCCGACCCTGTAGGATTAATACAATCCAATCCCAAAGGGTTGGCGTGACGTGCCAATGCGACATAATCAACAAATGCTACTACTTTAATTCAAAGTTAAAGAGTTAATCAGGTTAAACCATTGTTGACCACTGTTCACTTACTACTACCAGGGAGTGGACCTAAGAACTACAGTACGCCAGTAGTGGGTATTATCCTGGAGAGATGGGAGGCCAAATCACTACCAGTCACCATTTAAAGGCCACAGAGTGCATTAATACATGATGCACTGTGTCGTCATAATGCATGAATGTAGGATTTGTGGGTACCCTACCATTGCTGCATTCATGCATCATGCCAACCATATGGGATTGATACTCTCCCAAAAGGGTTGGGATGACGTGCCAATGCAACAAATGCTACTTTAAATTCAATGTTAAAGGCTTAATGGGGTTCAACCATAGTTGACCACTGTTCACTTACTACTACCAGGGAGTGGACCTAAGAACTACAGTACCCTAGTAGTGTGTTTAATCCTGGAGAGACGAGACCACCAACATGCCAAACCACCACCGCAAAGTGTATTAATGCATAATGTCCTTTGTCGTCACGATGCATGAATTTAGCTCTGGCGAGTAACTCGCAAGTGCTGCATTCATTCATCATGCCTATGGGATTAATACAATACAATCCGACAAGGTTGGCGTGACGTGCCGATGCGACATAATCAACAAATGATACTTTAAATTTAATGTTAAAGGATTAATCGGTTTAAACCATTGTTGACCACTGTTCACTTACTACTACCAGGGAGTGGACCTAAGAACTACAGTATGCCAGTAGAGCGTCTTATCCTGGAGAGACGAGACCACCAACATGCCAAACCACTACTGCAAAGTGTATCAATGCAAAATGTCCTTTGTCATCGCGATGCATGAATGCAGCTCTGGCGAGTAACTCGCCAGTGCTGCATTCATTCATCATGTCGACCCTGTGGGATTAATACAATCCAATCCCAAAGGGTTGGCGTGACGTGCCAATGTGACAAATCATCAAATGCTACTTTAATTCAAAGTATAAGAGTTAGTCGGGTTAAACCATTGTTGACCACTGTTCACTTACTACTACCAGGGAGTGGACCTAAGAACTACAGTACGCCGGTAGTGTGTCTTATCCTGGAGGGCGGTGCTAACACCATCCGCACCGTCCTGGAGTGTATCACCGACTCTCCTCCAGTACCCGTGGTCGTCTGTGACGGTAGCGGACGCGCTGCCGACCTGCTCGCCTTCACCCATAAATACGCTCAGGACGACGGGTGAGTAGCTCATCTTGAGTTGTTATTCTTAGTCTTTATTCAGAGATGCCACTACTCCTACATTTGCAGGAAGTTCCTAGAATTTGGCTGGAATTTCTGTATTGAATTATGTTTATTTCATACAGAAAATTGACCAAAAATATGAGATTCCCTACTTTTTGTCGACAACTGAGTGGCATCTCTGTTTAGTACATCACGCTTGTTTCAGGAATTATTTTGAGGAATATATGCGCCCTTCAAGGCACATTCATTGCATGTGCTAGTTTCTTTGCGGGTTTTTTTTCTTTTGGAGGCCCTCCAAATCTCTTTTCTTTTATTAAGTGTGTGTTTTTCTTCTATGATTTGTGTTTTGATAGATTTGCATTTGCTATAGTAGTGTTGGCCACTGTGAAACCAACATATGAGGCCACTGATTTATGATTTACTGTGGGGCAATCATTTCTTCCTACAGAAATTTGCAGTGTGCTGAAATTGCAGTCTTTATCCTAAGATGTTAATCTATTTCTTGCACGTAAAATGAAGTTTGTTAGTGCTTATTTTGTAACGTATTGCCTTCATAGTCACGATTTCTCTATGCTTCGATAGTTTAAAATAGTTTTCTGTACTTAAAATTGTCAGTACAGCCAATATATATATAGTGTGTTATTTGCTTGCTTTTATCTGTTTGTGTACTATCTAGTTTTGTTTTGTTTGATTACATTTTCTTCATTTAGTTGTATATTTTGCCCCCACTACAGACCTCATCAGCCAAATCCGGAGGCCCTTGACAACAAGTAAAATTGTTTAAAAATGTTTTGAGTGAAGCTGGTGTGTGTATAGTTTTAAGTTGATGTTTTACTCCCAATATTTCCTGTTTATATTTCCTGACCCCCACTCTTGTTAATGGAGATAATTGTATTGGAAAGATGACATTATATCTGGCATCCAAGGTGCAGGGGAAAAGTGGAGTGGCATGAAATTGTTGAAAAACTCAACCATCTGAGAATTTGAACTTTCTGTTTTATCACATTTGCTCAGAAAAATCTGGAAAAGATAAGTATCATTTACATATAGACCTCTATAGATTTCCCCCTTTACCTTGGTGGCTTGATATCATTGTCATGTATGTGGAGGGCTTGACTTCGTTTCAGACAAACCAACATGTTGGGGATGTATTATATGGACATATGGCTTATTGGCTTACATTTTCCTCCAGAACCTGTTCATTTACACCAAATACACCTGGATTATCTGCCTTTGTTAAGTATGTGAATGGTAATCCATGTTACCTATATGTTTTATGTTCAGTTTATCCCTGCCTTTATTTGCTTATTCACCCCAGAAGAGCTGAACGCTGCTGCCGATTTGCTGCCCAGAGATCTAAATGCTTCAACTAGTTTAAGATTCTTTTTGAAGACAATGCAGAATGCTACCTAAAACAAAATAAAATCAAAAACAAAATACAAATATAAATGGTAACTAGTTTAAGTTTGGGTGAGAGGACATTACAATGTACCACGTCTACTTTTGGACATGAACATGAAACTTTGGTGCATCATGTCGATCCTTCGGGAGTGTATCAGCCTTTTATGCCATTTGTTGACATGATGCATGAATGCAGCCCTGGCAAGATGTATGCTAGAGCTGCATTAATACTTTCTGAATTTAAAGGACAGTATGCATTAAAACACTCTGCGGTCCTTAAAGGGCTAATAATCCGGGCGTCTGGGTCAATAGAGTAACCCAATAATGTATAATGGACCCAGCCTAACCCTAAACCCGTTTAATACCTTTATTAGCCTGACCCTGCTTTCTCTCAGTCCTGATACCGTGAACAGTCATGACATCATCCACCACCACTACCCAGTCTACCACAGGCCACCACTCACCGCATGCCCCCCATAATGGCTATAAATCTAATATCTGATTACATAACATAGTATCGTGCTAAAGAATACAGCAAAATGATTTAACAAAATCAACAATAGCACAGGGGAAAGGAAAGTTGAAGAGTCCCCAGTGTATGGTAAATACGGTCAGCAGGTCAGGGAATGTGATATTATTTTTAAATGGATTTACAAAATATCAAGTCGGGTTTTAACGAAATACGGGACTTTCGAGGCCAATCTATCGGGCAAATAGACAACTTAAACAAATTCTGTATACATATTTGGTCAAGCAATTCCAATCTGAAATCTTTGTAGAAACCTTAAACATCACAAATCCCCACATACAAAAGGAATACTATTTATCACCATACCAAGATTAGCTGGAATTGCCTACATTCACATCGTAGTGTGGACAGCAAGTATGGCTAGATGTATGACTCTGGTGGCTAAATTATACTACCCTTCCCTCCAAACAGCCACCGGCAATTAAACGTTCAAGACTGGGGCCATTTAAGTCTGAGTAAACCACCAGAGCACGAGAAAAGCAGTGTTGCCGAAAACTTTTTCTCAACGCAGGCCAATGTGGCCTGCGTCTTGGCATCTTACGCAGGCCATTTCATTCTCACACAGGCCATATGAATTTTGATATTTCAAAGTACCTTAATAAACTTCATTATAAATTGATTTATACTATGCAAAATCTTTAAAGAAATTGAAAAAAAATAATCTTTTACAGACATGGCCCTCTCTTCGCTTCTAGTTGGCCGATTTGAAAAGTTCTTTCACCATTAGAAAGCTGAGATTATGGCAGGCCATTCTGGCCAAGGCCCTACGCCGGCCATTAAGATTCTACGCCGGTAAAAGCCGGCGTGCCAGCGTTATTTCGGCAACACTGGAAAAAGGGACAAGATATTCTCAAGATATTATCAAAAATTCATTTTGTGCGTTATCTGGTGTTCTAGTGACTTCTCCAGATTTGCCTCCACTTGCTAACGTTCAATTACCGGGTGCTGTTTGAACGGTTGGTACCACGCTTTTGGCTTTGTCTTTTGGCTTCAGCTATGGTTGAGGAGGAGGAGGAGGAGGTGCATGGGGGTCAGGATCCATCTATTTACAGTGGCCAGGAATCCAATATGCAGTCTGCTGACTACAACTATTGTCCACACTGAGCTTTAGTGTCCCTCTGAGCACCACTCTATTGAGGCATTCCCCATCCAGCGGCCTAAACCTGTATCTAAGACTAGCAGGCATGACCCCCTAGCTTAACTTAATGGTGGGCCAGACAGACAAGCAACTGGCTATACTCACAGGCTTTAACTGGTGGCTTTCTCCAGGGTTATTAAGTCGCTATTAGGAATAGGGTAAAGGTTTGACAGTCCTTAGTCCCTCCTCATCTAGGTGCCCTGGCCCACATGCTTCAGACCTGTGGTTCCAACTATAGGCACCAGGGTAAAATGACCTGACCTCTAGTGGCTACAGGTGAAACTACAGCTTTGAGAGTTGTGAGCCACAGCACTTACATAAGGGGAGACTATGGACTGTCAGACCATTACCCTATTCTTAATAGCTTCTGACTACACTAACTCTGGAACAAGCCACCAGTTGAAGCCTATGGCTATACTACGGTATACTGCCACTACATGTATATAGCTTTTGTCAACCTATTGATTTAGGATACATCTATGTACTATGACGGCTTGTTTAAACATGCAGGCACTTAATTCAATATCACTCTCTGCCTAGCGCTTCTTCGAGACTAACACTTACTTGAAGAAACAACACTTATATCAGGTCTTTCAGGGACACAAAAACAACCTATGATTTCTGTTTAGACAAGGCAATATTTCTTTTATAGCAAACGACAAGAAAATTATTTTAGAATACAGAAATGCCAGTACATGGTAGTTAAATTACATCATTAACAACATAGCCTAAACAAATAAAATACAAATACATGCAATCTGTTAAGCATTAGAACCCTTATATACCTATTTTGCAACATAACCTACACAAATGAAATACAATACATAAAACCTACTAAGTATTAGAAACCTCATATTTGCAACATAGCCAGATAGCCTACACAAATAAAACACAATACATATAACCTATTAAGCACTAGAAAGTCATATATTCTCTATTCTCATATAAATATCTAACTTCCTATTGTTTTTCTCCGTGTACCAGAACGATGCCGGAGACGCTCCGCGACCAGCTGATATTGACGATCGAGAAGACGTTCCAGTATTCACGGGAGCAGTCGGAGAAGCTGTTCATCGAGCTGATGCTCTGCGTGAAGAAGAAGGAGCTGGTAAGGACAAGTGCACAATCCTGTCTAGTCACCATAATGAGGGCTTTATTGATAAACTACTGCTGAATGTCTGGCCTGATCTATAGTGCTTTAATGTGTCCTTTGTCGTCATGATGCTTGGGCCAAATAAAAAAAAAGGTTTGTTTCAGGTTACCCGACCCTACCTAGCAAAACAGGGCCGACCCTAGAAATTTTTATGCTATTTTGAAAAAAATATTTATATTTTGGGTCATTTTGGGGCTATTTAAGGGTCGATCTGATAGTTCACGAGTCGAGGCGGTCGTCAACGAGTCGGCATTGTAGTTCGTGAGACGATTTCTGGGTACTTTTCAGGCTAAAGTAAAAAAAAAAAAAATCAAAAAAAAAAAAATCAGACCTACCTACCCTAGATTTTCAGACCATGTAACCTGAAACACACCTTCTTTTTTTTTTGCCTAAACTGCTGCTTAATGTCTGGTCTGATCTATAGTGCTTTAATGTGTCCTTTGTCGTCATGATGCTTGATTGCAGCCCTGGCTAGTCTAATCGTCAGCGCTGTATTCTAGAAGTATGCCGACCCTGCAGGGTTGATACACTCCTGAGGGGTTGGCATGATGTATGAATGCAGCCCTGAAGAGTCTACTTGTTGCAAACATGCCTCATGACGACAAAGGATAACGCACATTATCAGGGATGAAAGTCTTCAAGTTTTTCCTTGATTTCAGTTTTTATGTCACAAAGACCTGTACTTAACTATAGAGGACCTTTATTCAGGAGCCTCAATTTGAACATTTCAAGTTTGGCCACTTTCATCCCTGCACATTAGACAATTCTCTGGCCCTTAAAGGGCTAAAGCCCATCCTCGACCCATACCAATTACCTCATAGTTTTTCAAATTGGACGGGAATTGGCCATTCATTAACTGTCATCATGATTCTTAAATATCTAATAAAATTCTGATTATGTCATTGCAAAGGTAAACTATGGTCAACGAATTAACATGAGATTGAAGCTCTACATATCATGAGATTTTCATAACTTGAATAAATACTTGGATCCCTAAAGACATGATGTGTTATTGGCCCAGGCAAATCATGACACGCTCTCTTTTCCTTAGCCTTACCACCACTTCTTTGATAGTTTTATAATATTTCCCCGACCTCTTGCAGATCACAGTGTTCAGAATGGGCGAGGGAAGTCAAGATATTGACCTAGCCATCCTCACTGCGTTACTAAAAGGTATGTATCCCTAAAAGCTTCTCAACATCAGAGAAATCTGTGTTTTTACAGTTTATTCTAACATGAAGGCATACATAGGAAGGTGGCTAGATCTTTCTAGGCTAGTCTAATTATTCCTGTCTTTATCCCAACTTTTATAACCCCAAATGACCCTTTTAACAATCCAGACCTGATTCTTACTTGAACTATAATTGTTAGCTTTTTACGCATCGTCCCCCTTGTTGATTGGATTATGATTCCTCTGGGTTTCTTACATAAACTACAGCAATAGTGTTTAGTCTATTTCATTAATAGTTTTCCTACATACGTATAACTTGCTTCCCTTTTTCCACTAATAGTTTAGTGATTAGCTAATTTTCAGATTACGCCGTTCTGCTGTTGCATGTATGACAATGTCCCCTGCTCACCATCTCACTAACCCTTTGGGGGTTGCGTAGTGTTTAAATGTGTTACGCTATCTGTCGTTATGATGCGTGCCTTCTCGCCAGGGCTGCATTTATCTATCATAACAACAGAGGGCACAGCACATTAAAACACTATGCAGCCCTCAGAGCGCTAAAGGCCCAAATCCACCGACGTCGGTCATGATTATTCATTTAGGTTTTACATCAGGTTTAATGAAAAGGTAGTTTCATCAACTGAAGATGGTTATTCATGGTTTCATGAGGTGTCCCTAACACAACATATTCCAGAGTCTACCAAATAAGGAAAAGATTACATATATATTATAGGCAATAAAGGAGCATCAGTGCTCATACCTTCCATTCCATCAGGTCTAAACTGAAAATATCTAAATAATAATATATAAAGATTATTTGAAAATCGGTTATACTCCAAAATCCCACTATCAGGTATCAAGGGTTGTCCAGGTCAGGTTATATTTCGAAAATCGGCGTCGGTGGAATCGACCCTTTCTTGACGAGCTTTGAATACTTCGCCCGCAGAGTGTAGATACATTATATTTTTTTTGTAGAGACTGTAGTCTCTGCCAATTCCTGTCTTTTTAATCAAATTTTGTCTCTCTTTGAGTGAGTGCGTAGTATTTAGCCTTCATATAACAGTGTTTCAATATTTCTTATTTCTCTCATCGCCACTAACAGAGTTGTGTGAGTAGCCTGTGGAATGTGGCAGTCCATCGACCACCACATGAGCCTTCTCCCCGTCCCTATAATAGACAATATTGACCTATAAGTTTAACTTAAAACAGGCATTAGCCTTTTTGGGACAGGCTTGCTGGGTTCCTTAGCCCTATAAGGGCCGCATGGTGCCTTAATGTGCTATGATATTTATCGTCATGATGCGTGAGTGCAGCCCTGGTGAGTAATTCGTTAAGGCAGTATTCACGCATTATGCCGATCGTATGGGGTTGATACACTCCTGAAGGGTCGGCATGATGTATGAATGTAGCCCTGGAGAATCAATCACCAGGGCTGCACTCATGCATCGTGACAACAAAAGACATGGCACATCAAAGCACTATGCGACCTTTATAGGGTTTAGGCCTCTTCTAAAATTGCCAGTTGTGGTGACCTATAAGCATTAGGAAGGATATCGTCAGTTGCTTTTGTGTGAGTGATGTCGTTAAATTAAAACATGCCGATTTAATTTTTGATTCTGATAACTGATATCGGAGTCAGTGTTATTGTCTTAGGGGTAAGCCTGTGCCGCATGGACTTAAGCCGAACGATACATATTGTTTTTCTATATATGAGGAAGCAGTGTTCTCCGGTCACAATGATGCTGTATTGAAGTTTACTTTAAACTGAAGCCCCAATATGGGGACTTCCCTGATCTATTAGACCAAATGCTCTTGAGATTTCCCTCTAGATTATTTATGTTTGAACCCTTTCCTTTTGTCTTCTCCAGTTGTTCCTCTTTATTCCCTTCTTTCATCAACCTGCCTTTAACTTTGGTTTCCCTGCTGTACTTACAGCCTTATCGTCTCGATAAGTTTACAGTTTTCGTATCATTGTTCAGTTGTTCCCTTTTTTCCTCTTAAATATAATCTGTCCTCCTTATTTCTATGTATGATCATTTAAGAGCCGCATAGTGATTTAATGCATTATGCCCTATGTCGGCATTATCCCGATCCTACAGGTTTTATAAACTGCCGAAGGTTTGGTATGATGCATAAAATGTTGCCCTGTCAAGATGCGGGGTTCCCACCCGTCAGTTATTAGTCAGTTTTATTTTCTTTAAAAATCAGTTAATCTCTAGATTTCCGAGAAAATGTCAGTTAAAAAAATATTTTTGTCAAAATTTGCACCGTTAGACTTAAAAAGAAATCTGCGTACAGTTATACGTGAAATGCAAGTATCGGTGGAATTTATTGTAATTAATGTGTCAGTTAAAAGATTATTTTTTTTCAATTAAATGTCATTTAAACTGACTGAAAAATAGTGGGAACCCTGTGTAGACTTGCCAGGGTTGCACTCATGCACCATAGTTGAAGCACTATGCAGCCCTTGAAGGGTCCAATACCCCTGCACCTCCCTCATCTACTCACTCACAGTCTCATTCAAAACACCCAAACATCAGGCCTCAATACAGTGACATTGATGGATGTAGAAACGAGTCCTGCTTTATTAAACGTTGCAATGTTGCATGAATCATTACAAAACATTATATAACAAAAAATATTATTATAAACTGTGTCGTGCAATATCGTACATGTTGGTTCAGTTATTTATCAAATTACCTCAAATTTACCATTTGTATTCCGCCCGCTTTTTTAATTTTTTAACCAAACTTTTATTGAATACAAGACAAAATAAATGCACATATTGCAGTTATACCAATAAACATCCACATATATATATCTGTTCATGGTCCTATATAAATTCTGTGCATTTAATATAATTTCCTTAAAAGTTCCAGAAATCATTTTAACACAATTGATTTAAACTTCCTTATATCAACAAACCACAAATTAACAAACTAAAAGTCAGTTACATCATCACAAACACCCCCAAAAATATAAATAAAATAACATGCAATTTCAGGATATGTGTTTCCTGTTCATTCTCATAACATTGTGCTTCTCAATACTTTCTGTGAAAAGGTCAAAATGCCAGTGCCCCTGATCAACTGAGCCTGGCTCTTACGTGGAACCGCGTTGACATAGCTCGCAGTCACATCTTCGTCTATGGTCAGGAGTGGCCGGTAAGTTTATATTTATAGACCTGTAAGCATTTTTTATGTCGGTAACACCCACTTAATCATGTCTGAATATAAGAGGTTGCTAAATGGGTTCTTCTCACAGACCTATATGCACCTTTTATGTCTTTTATGACCTCAACTTTGAGCATTTTCACTTTATCAACTCTCATTCATTAAGCATTGATTATCACTATCAGTCCAAAATGCAGAGGGATAACGGTTCAGCTTGGTTTGATATCAGCCTTAACAATCTCCTACATGAGATGGCATTAGGCATTTCCTATGGAAGTTTAACCTGTACGCGCAATTACTGAAATAGGATGTCACATTGGGATTTTTCACTCAGGGTTTCCCTTTGGTTTGAAGGTTCTTCTCATGGTGATAAGATCTGTAAACACCCATAAAATTCAGAGGCATCCATCAGCTTACTTTCCACCCTGGTTTATAATTGAGTCACAGTGTCAATCATTTCAATAGTGACTCTGACCCATGTGTATGTTCCCTTTCAGGAGGGAGCTCTAGATCAAGCAATGATGGACGCACTTGTCAATGATCGAGTCGACTTTGTCAAGCTGTTACTAGAAAATGGAGTGGGCATGCAGAAGTGGCTCACCATCCCGCGTCTCGAAGAACTCTACAATATTGTAAGTCACTTTTCATGTCTCGAAGAACTCTATAATATTGTAAGTCACTTTTCATGGCATTAACAACATGGCTGAAAAAAGTCTGTTTCAAGTTTCCCAATCCTATCTAGCAAAACAGGGCCTAGAAACTCATTATCCAATTTTTGAGGATTGTTGTAAAAGCTATTTAAGGGCTATTTTAGAGTTAATTTGACTGTCCAAAAGTCAATTCCATGATCTGCAAACCGCAGGCCATAGTCACAAGTTATTTTCTGAGTTTATTCAGATCTACGCTACACTACAAAAGTTACTTTTACTGAAAAGCTGCAGCAGTTGTGTAATACTTCTGCAATCTCTTTTTTGGTGTCTTTTTGACCTGTTTGAAGAACTGTTTGAAGTTTTGCACATTATGATCTGAATTAATCATCGCAATATTGTTTTCATGTATTTTCCAGAAACAAGAACCAACGAGTACACTACGATACCTCATTCGTGAAAACCACAAGGTAAGTAATGCAAGGTATGCCACAAGCAGAATGGGCATCAAATAATGGCCTTGATCAGTATCATATACTGTAGATTCCCTCGTACAACCCGCGGTCAATGTCTTAGTATGGGTCAAAGTCTAGGTAGGTTAGAATTTACGATATTATCATAAGTAAAGAGCAATTATCTTGTATTTGATGTAATTGCCCAATTTTAGCACATGCTTCATAATAGACTGTATAATGTGGGTTACTCATCAGTGCTACATTTATGCATTACGGGTGAGTAACTCACAGGCGATGCCGATGTAATTACCTTAGTGGCTGAACCACTGCAACAAAATCAATCCACAGAAGGTTTTAATGGACCCAAGAGGTTACTTCTCTTCAATGTATTGAAGTTGTCAACACTTATTTTGAATTTTGTGATTTTTCAATGTAATATACCCCGTAATATAATCCCATAATGTACAAGAATGAAAGGGTTTTCTTGAATTCAAGTTTTTATGTCGCGAAGACCTGTACTTATATCATAAAGGATGTTTGAGCTTGGTCACTGTCATACCTGATTCCTTACTAAAAAATCTGACCTATTTGTGTTGACAGAACTTGCCGCCAGGATACAGAGCCACTCTGTTTGACATTGGAGTGGTCATCGAGCAGCTCATGGGGGGCGCGTACCGATCCTCCTACTGCCGCCGCAAGTTCAGAAGCATGTACAACGCTGTGATGAAAAAGGTAGGTTATATCTTATCACTTCTATATGAAAATTGAGACATCTATTCTGAGGTCTTTCATGCAGTGATTGCCAATATTATTGTCATGTAGGTAGAGTGTTCTATTTCAGCAAGGAGTCTTAGGAGGCATTTTGGCTTAGTCAGATATGGCTTAAAAATGAATTCGAAAAGAGTTTAAAATGTTGAGGTAGTTACACTAATAAAGCAATTGATAGACAGACAATAGGTTATTATTATAATGCTGCTAAACTGTTGGTTTTATGAACAGACAAGCATGTATAGGGGCTTGGACTAAAAGCCTCTGTAAGTGTAAAGCCTGAAAGACCGGTCTTCATTGCTATTGATAATATTCCCGATTAGTATAAACCATAGATTTAATTATTAACTCCGGAGAATGTTAGGGTTTACTCTATGTGGTACTTACTCATTGTACTAATGGTGCTTTCCTTCAAAGCATTATATAGGCAGTAGACTGTGTTGTCAGGCAAATTAGACTCATGACCTTTATTAGTATACTTTCAAAACGGTGTAGTAGTATACTTTCAAAACGGTGTAGTAGCATACCTTCAAACGGTGTCGCGAGTCGATGTGTTTTCAGTGCTAAAACACGGCGTAGTAATTTCTAATGTTGTCTGTGACCTTGTGTGACCTACTCCTATATATTAAACATCCCCCATTGATGTTCTCTCCTCATCCTCCTCCTCCCCTCCTACTAAAGTCCGCCTCAGGGAACCTAGGAGGCCACTCTCCCTGTGGCACACCAATTGCCAGGAAAAAATCCATGTTTGACTTTCACCACGTGGCCCCTGGAACCCCCGCTGCCTCCCCCCAGGCACCTCCTCCGGGGGAGGTGGGGGGCACCAAGAAGGGAGCTGAGGTGCTGCCCTCACGCGGAGGTGGCGGGAAAAGTGATACCACACACCTTACCACCCAGGTGGGCATCCTGCTGACTACTACCACTGACCCTCTGGGAAGTGCAGAATGCTTTAATGTGCTGTAATGCATCATGCTGATTCGTTGGGAGTGTATCAACCCTGTACGGTTGGCGCGATGCATAAATGCAGCCCTGGCGCGTTGCTCACTAGTGCTGCATTTATGCACCATACAGACCGCGTATGATCGGCATGATGCATTCATCTGACTCTTGCGAGTTTGCTTGCCATGGCTGCATTCTTGCACCATGCCGACCCTTAAGGTGTGTACTAGCCCCATAGGGTAAGCATGACACATGAATGCAGCAATGGCGAGTCACTCCCCAGCGTTGCATTCATGTATCATGACGACCCTTTGGGAGTGTATCAACCCCATAGGGTCAGCATGATGCACTCCTCAAGGCTGCATGAATGCATCATGACATCAAAGAACACAGCACATTAAAGCAGTCTGCAGCCCTTGGTGGGCTAACCACACCCCTCTCAGCCTGATGCACGCTGGTCAAAGGGATGCATTGTGCAGGATGACATGCAGCTATTGTACACTATGGTGCATCCAACTCCACCCAGCTGGGCTGCCACCACTCTTGTTGTAACTCCCCCTCTTGTCCCCAGACCCTTACACAGGAAGGCTCTGGTGGCCATCACCATGACCTTGAACTTGGATTCTGCTGGGTTGTGGGCTATCTTTGCTGGTAGGTTGGAACCAGTGAACAGGAACCAGAATGTATGATGGGAGTTTTGCCATCACTCCTTCTGGTTCCAGTTCAAATTCATGTTTGCTGGTTCCAAGCTGACCACAAGGCCTGCCTAAAACCATCAGAAACTCAAGTTCAAGGTCATAGTGGTTGTTACCAGAGCCTTCCTTAGGAAGGGTCTGGAAACGAGAGTATAACTCCTCCAACAGTAGTAGATAGCTATTAGTTTCGTATCTGACTTCATGAATGACAGTGGCATGAGGCTACCGACATGGAATGGTGGGCCGATGAGAAATTTATTTTGAGGTTTTTGATTTTTCTTTGGATGGGTATGCCTCCATTATTGGTTGGTGAGCCTGGTATGATTTTCTTTTCGACCATAGCTATGTATTGGTATGTTTAGAAGAGTACTGTTCCCACGAAGATATTTCCTGTCTGCATGAAATGCTAGCAGAAAGTAACGTTGTGTAGCGTAGAGGATATTTTGGCGATTTTTTGAGAGAAAGGAAGGACTGAAGATGTTAGACGTATACTTTCGTCATGCGATGTATAATTGCCAAGCTAATATGCATCAATCCTAGTGGTAACATATTGTATTCTCTCTGACCAGCATTCTGTTGTAATGCATGCTCTGTAAATCAATATTATAATATCGATAATTGTCAATATTATAGAACTATATAGTTTCTCTCTAATGCAAACAAAACTGCTATGCCTGGTACACAAAATCAACGAAGCAATACACAGAACTTTCTCATTATCATTAGTAGCAATAGAAAGCTTTACCAATAGCGACTTATATCACTATCATGGTAGTAGCGATAACACCGACTGTGTGCTTAAACTAGGGCACTTTGAATTTATTAAGCAATGAAAGTCCACCTTTGCTAACTTAATATCTAGTTATTCTGTAGAGTTTCTACTTCTATTCACTTCCCAATTTGCTCTTCCCTTCACTCATACATGACACCAATCCATACAGCATTCAGCAACGCATCAAACACATACACACTTGATAATCAAAACCAAGTTATTGAAAAACTTTAATATCAAGTGATATTACAAATTAAGATATAAATCACACCGGGAGCATTCCGCCTATTTGTATTAATACAGCAGACCCAAAATTTTCGATATTTTTTCCATTCGCAGATGTTTCCAAGAAACTCCTCACGATCTTCAGAACTGGTATATAAAGTTGTTTTAATCTCTATGTACATTATTATAGCACAAGCAAGCAAGTAACTCTGCTATGGCGTAGCCCCATCTAGTGCGCCTCTTGTAGGCTATAGGCATAGCATTTGTTGAGTTGGGCAACGTCCCTGGTGTCCATTGTTGTATATACTTGTTACCAAGGTAACCAATAACTACTGGTTTGTTGATGTCTTTTTCATGTACATAAGAACACTTTATCTATCTTCGCACTTAACTCAAGTCGCCACAGTCAGCCTAATATCTTAAGCTCTTTACTACACTTATTATGGCTCTGCTTTACATCTGGCGTAAACTGTACATCTAGAAGATGTTTAGCTGTTATAGGGTCAAAGCAGGTGTAGATATGGAGAACGGTATATTGCTATGGAAATGGGAACATAGAATTATCGCACATTAAGAAATGACTAAGCACCGTGTGACAAATTTATGCTAAGAGGAATAACTAGCTTTATAACAATGCTTTAGAATTGAGAAAGGTGAAATTGGAAATAACTACGTAAAGGGACATACTTTCCCTTACCATTTAAGGGTCGCATAGTGCTTTAATACTCTATGGACTCTGTCGTCATGATGCATGAGTAACTCACCAGGGATGCATTAAAGCATCATGACGACCCTGTGGGGTTGATACACTCCCTAAGGGTCGGCATGATGCATGAATGCAGCCCTGGCAAGTAGACTCACCAGGGCTGCATCTGATCATCTTGACGACAAAGAGCATAGCACATTTAAGCACTGTGGCCCTTGTATATAGAGTTATCCAATTGATTAGCAACAAACATAGAGCTGATTTGTTCCTACCCAAAAAGATGCAAGGCAATTACTATTTGTTGCAAACTGCTGTGTGTGCTTGGTGCCTCTAGTGTGGCTTGGTCAGCTCCTTATTGTGTCTCCTCTCACCCCGCGTGCCACTCCCGGATCACCCAGTCCGCCTCCCAGGTCGCGGCACAGGTACGTTAACGCACCACCCCGCACCACGCAACCCCGCACTGGGCTGCCAAGCGCTTTAATGTGCTATGCCCTTTGTCGGTATGATGCATTAATGCAGCCCTGGTGGGTCAACTCGCCAGGATGGCATGACTGAGTGCATTTTACAGACCCCTTGGAAGTGTATCGATAAATCCCTTAAGGTTGGTTTAATGCTTAGATGCAGCCCTGGTGAGTTACTAGTGAGTTACTTGTGAGTTACTCGCTAGAGCTGCATTTTGCAGACCCCTCGAGAGTGTATCGATAAACCCTGTAGGGTTGGTTTGATGCTTGGATGCAGCTTTGTCTAGTTACTTGCCAAAGCTGCATTTGTGCATCATACCGACTCTTTGGGAGTGTATCAATCCCATTGGGTCGCAATGATGCTTGAATGCAGCCCTGGCACGGTATTCGCCAGGGCTGCATCGCTGCATCGTTATGACTCTTTGGGAGTGTATCGACCCTGTAGGTTTGATAGAATGCTTGAATGCAGCACTGGCGAGTTACTCACAAGGACTACATTTTTGCATCATGATGACAAAGGCCATACTGCATTAAAGCACTAAGCGACCCCTAAAGGGTTAACACTTTTGTTCCCCTTGTTGCCTGCCCCCAATGGGCCTTTTATTCTCATTCTAAAACTCTTTATTTGTGATGCCATTTACCTTCTTTTTCTCATTCATAGTTAATTCTAGACTTATCATTAAGCGTTGGTACCAATCGGCGTACTGGCTTTATTATGCTCACGTTGAATGTTATATTTCTTTTCAGATTTATTTGATATTCTTATTTAAAAGAGTTTCGCTTACTTGTTCAAATTCTGATCTAGAATCCCAAATATGACTTGCTTATGAATGTTGCAATATTGATGAACGTATGATCAAGGACCTGGTGAAACTAGAATTATTCTCATCCTAAAGTAGAGCATCCCCATATGCCAAATCATATAGTCATCTAACCCTATAGATTAGAGTCATCTATAGTAAAAGCCATCCTTAAATTCTGACCCTCATTCTCCTATATATAACCAAATGTATTAAACCCCTCCTCAAACAGTAGTGCATTAAGACCCAACTTTTCTCCAACATGTTAACTTAATTAACCCCCTATACTAGTTGCATAAAGTGCATTTTGCTGCAACAGGGCCTGATGATGTTAAACCTTAAATATAGTAAAACCCTATACCCTGAACCCCTCATGCAGGAAGCCTGACTCTGTGTATACCCTCCATGATTATTTCGGCCATTAAGCCTGGCATGTGTGTCTGCATGCATGTGGCCATACCATGGGCATGGCCTACCATACCTTTTGCAGAGTTAACCTGCCGTCACTTTGCATTTTGCCTCCTCTTTGCCTCGCATCAGAACGATGTCTCCGCCAGGAAGGTCAAGTTAGAAGTTGTGGTAGGTCTCTTCAACTCCAGTCGGACTACTACTGACGCTTGCTTTGGCGTCATCGGGCGTCACATGACGTCATGACGTGACGTCATGACGTGGCGTCATGATGACGTCACCACTGTCTGGAACACTTTTACCACATCCTCCTTCCCTATACTGGCGTTATTTACTGTATTTATTTGACGTAACACTCTCCGTGATGAGTGCCCCACCTACTTTTTATTATGCGTGATTGGCGTTTTGTAATATACAGCGCCTGTGCTATGTTGTAGGGTATATGTACTATGGAAGCTGTGCGTCCCTGCAACAGCAGAGCAGTGATCCTCATCTCTCTAGCCCTTTAAGGGCTGCGTAGTGCTTTAATGCGCTATGCCTTTTGTTGTCATAAATATATGCAGATTTGGCGAGTAACTCGCTAGTGCTGCATTCAAGCATGTGCCTACCTTATGGGGTTGATATAATCCCAGAGGGTCTGCATGATGCATGAATGCAGCCCTGATGAGGAGACTCACCAGGGCTGCATTCATACATCAATACGACAAAGGGCACATTAAAGCACTATACGGCCCTTAGAGGGTTAGCTAACCTCTAACCGTGTTTCTCTCCTTCCCTGTCCTCCCACCCTGACCTGCATGCCCCACCCTCAGCATGCCAGCACCAGGTTTTTGTTCTTTCATCATGTCAACCAGAGGATAGATGGTACTACTCGTTTTTGATCTCACACGCTAGCCCTTTGAAGGCGGCATAGTGCTTCAATGCGCTCTGCTCTTTGTCATCATGATGCTTGAATGCAGACTTGGTGAGTGATTCACCAGGACTGCATCCATGCATCGTGCCGACCCTACAGGAGGGTCAACCCCTTAGAGTCGGCATAATGCTTCAATACAGCACTGGCGAGTAACTTGCCAGGCCTGCATTCATGCATCATGACGACAACGGATAGCGTGCACTAGAGCACTAAGCTGCCCCTGAAGGGTAAATAGGTACGAATTTTGATCTGACTAGTGACATCTTAGGTCTCTTTTTGACTGCAGTGACTGCTGCATCGTTCTGTAAATAGGCACCAAGTTGTATATAGGAATGGTGAGCAGCTGGTGAGCAGCTGGTGAGCTCCTCACTCTGCACTCTGAGCAGATGTATTCATCACAATGAGCAGATGTTCTACTCACAACTTGTTTGAGGAGTGATGGTTAAGCCATCCAGGTTAACTGTTGTCAGATTTATAGTAGCCCTTTAAGGGCAGCATAGTGCTTTATTGTGCTATGCTCTTTGTAGTCATGAAGCATGAATGCAGCTCTGGTGATGCTACTCGCCAAGATTGCATCCTTGTATCATACCGACCCTTCAGGAGTTTATAAACCCCTTAGGGAAGGGACGATGCTTTAATACAGCCTTGATGAGTTACTCACCAAGGCAGCATTTATGCGTCATGACGATAAAGGGCATAATGCATTAAAGCACTATGCAGCCCTTAAAGGGTTAGTCATATCTCACAAATTCACTAAGGACACAGTTTTATGGTACATACTTTATCTGTATTGTAATTAAAACATGACAAGCATTTTATCATGGCTAATTTATAATGAGTTTAGTATAATTATAATAATTTTATATTTTTGATGACCTTTGTTCACAAGAGGAATAGTATAGTACATCATCCTATGATCTCAATTTCATCTAAGCTAATTTTGACCTGGGCCAATATCTTTAGTCGTAGTCTTTCTTTATATATTTTTTACATTTTTTCCTCATTAGAAGTGAGTCTTTAGATACTTCCTAAGTAGGTAGTCGCACCAATATTTCTTATTTTACAGTTAGCCGAACGCACCGATTGTCCACTGGCACATATCCTCAGTGCCCGTGTAAAACACTAGATCATCAAGTCAGATTATAATTGTTGAGTTACTGATTAGTTTATTAAAGTAGAAATTCCTACGAAATAACAAATGCCCTTGTAATATTGAATTATAAATGCATCATAAAAAAGATAAATTCCCATGCTAAAATATTATGGAAAAGCGTTGAATAACGTTTAAAGAAACCAACGCCTGATTAAGCCTTCTTGAAGGAAAAATTAACCATTGTAACCAACCATTAAGTTTCTGCAATCCCTTCGTCCCATTAAAGACCTTACCTTTAAGTGGTACCTGATAATTCACTTAGTGTACCCATCACTGTCCAATCATCCCTGTAACCAATCACGTACACCAGTCCTTACCCTTTAAGGGCCGCACAGTGCTTTAATGTGTTTACCCTCTATCGTTATGATGCATGAATGCAGCCCTGGCGAGTCTACTCACCAGCGCTGCATTCATGCATCATGCTGACTCTTCGGGGAGTATATCACCCCCGCCGGGTTGGTATGATGCTTGGATGCAGCACTGGTGAGTCTACCTGCCAGAGCTGCATTCAAGCATCATGGGGACTCTTCGGGGAGTGTATCACCCCCGCCAGGTCGACTTGATGCTTGAATGCAGCACTGGTGAGTTACTCGCAAGTGTAAAAGTAACTTGCCAGAGCTGCATTTATGCATTCAAGAGCTGCATTCATGCATTATGACAACCAAGGGGATAACTCATTAAAGCACTATTAAGCAACCCTTAAACCCCCAAGGCCCTGGAGTCAACAACACCCTCCAGGTGTAACTAAACCAGATAGCAGGCTGTACATATGATACCTCAGCTACAATCAGATACCAGACCTGTGACAGACAGTTTCTTATCTTGTTGCAGGGCCACCACATCGGCAACATCGTGACGGAGGTGCCGCTGCCTGTAGACATGTTGGTCCAGGAGGTGTTCAAGTACCCATTCAACGAGCTCATGATTTGGGGTGTGCTCATGAAACGTCAGAAAATGGCTAAGTTCATGTGGCAGCATGGGGAGGAAGCACTCGCCAAGGTTTTTCATATTTTTATATTTTTTAAAATTATTATGTCTAATATGATAATAATATCTATTATGTCTGATAATGTGGTGATGAAGAAACTTATTTAAGCTGAAATATCCATTGGAATGCTTCATTTAGTTGAGGCCAAATAGATAGGTGTGTTTCAGGTTTCCCGACCCTACTTAGAAAAACAGGGCCTTCTATAGAAATTGCTATCCAATTTAGAAATTTAGTATTTTGAGGCTTATATTTTGGTATTCAATGTTATTAATTTCTAAAATAGGATGATTTTGCAAAGTCTTGATGAACAGTAAGTTGCATCTCTCAATATGTTGATGGATTTTATGCTGTCACATTTGTTCTAACGTGGTTCTGTTTCCCCGCCAGGCGTTGGTGGCTTCTAAGCTGTACAAGAGCATGGCACACGAGGCAGCCCAGGATGAACTCGAGATGGACATTTACGAGGAACTACGAGGATATGCCAGGTAAGGCCAAGTTAGGAAATTTAATCATATTACTCTGTATTATCACATTTCAGAGAGAACTTCTTGGGTAGCTAAAGGTAAAGTTAATAGTTTTTATATCAGAAAAGCTCCCGAAGTAATGTTCTTTTTCTTTAATATTGATACTAATATATCCCAGCTCCCAGATGAATAAAATAAAAGTAAAAGGCATGGGGAAACACCTCTTTGAAAATAAATACGAGCATAATACTATGGTATGGATCTACTACATAATATTTTGTTGGCTTTCATCCAAGTGATATTCTAAACTTCAAATTTGACAGTGAGTTTGCCAACTTGGCCCTTTAGCTGCTCGACCAGCAATTGCTCACCTACAATCTCCACAACTGGAGTGAACAGACTCAGCTTCTGTCGTCATGATGCATGAATGCGGCCCTGGCGAATAACTCGCCAGTGCTTCATTCAGGTATCAAACCGACCCTACGGTGTTGATGCACACCCAAGGTTCTGGATTATGTGTTTTACTCGCCAAGGCCGTAAAACTATGTAACACGTAAAAGGGTTAAACCCCGGGTTAAACCATAATTTAAAAAGATAAACTTACCCTGTTTTCCCTTGCTCTACACAGTGAGTTTGCCAACTTGGCCCTTGAGCTGCTCGACCACTGTTACCGTACGGACGACGACCTGACCCAGCAGCTGCTCACCTACGAGCTGCAGAACTGGAGTGAACAGACGTGCCTGAGTCTGGCTGTGTGCGCCTCCCACCGGGAGTTCATAGCACACACCTGCTGCCAGATACTCATCACCGAGATGTGGATGGGCGGACTGCGCATGCGCAAGTACACCTTTGTCAAGGTAGGTGTCATGACTACTAGTAGATGCTATAGGAATCTGGAGCTATACCCAGTGGGTCCGCCATTTTAAATTTCGCTGGTTGTGGTTAAACCCACTGATAAGACATCCCACTATGGGGACAATTAGGGGACAAACAGTCTTATCAGCTCTTATCAGTGCTGCACGCTGCAACCAGCTCCAGTCCCGACTAGGCCCTATAATTCCCACTATTGGGTATCGGTGAGGGCATATTTGATTAGTCATTTAAGCCATTCTAGACATTATAGTGTCTGTGTCGTTCATAATCTTTTCAAATATTGCAAAGGTATGCAGATTTGAGGAAAAGCACCAAAAAAGGTTAGATTTATCTCTTTTTTTGGCTGAGATGCAGATAAATGTATCATTTCGACATCAAAATTGTAAAAATTCCATTTATTTTTAAAGTGTAATACTGCCCTTTGTTAGTTTGATATTGCCCTTTGCTAATTTTTAGAAGTGCTTTTAGGAATTCCATTGAAATACCTTGACATCATCTTTGTGCATTGAATAGGGACTACCTGCCATGCTGGCCTTAAATCCATCCTGGCCCATTGCAGGTGATCCTGGGTATTCTGTTCTTCCCGATCATCGCATGCCTGGAGTTATGTGCCACCTATACCTTATGTACCGTTATGTACCATTGATTATATGTGCCTCTACATGGGTAAAAATCGACACTGGCGACACGGCCCCTTTAAAAATCGACACGGGCGACACGGCCCCTTTAAAAATCGACGGACACACCCCCTTTTTTAATGCTCTAGTATATTCTATATGTATAAAATTCGACCCGACGACAGGGCCCTTTTGCTAAAAATCGACACGGCGACATGGTTTAAAGTGCGGGGACCCATGTAGAGGCACTTATATACCACTAATACCTCATGTCCCATCATTTATGTACCACTAATACCTTATGTACCATTATTCCAGGTGATCCTGGGTATCCTGTTCTTCCCGACCATCGCATGCCTGGAGCTATTGTACCACTAATAACTCATGTACCGCTATATACCTAATGTACCAACATTTATGTACCACTAATACCTTATGTACCATTATTCCAGGTGATCCTGGGTATCCTGTTCTTCCCGACCATCGCATGCCTGGAGCTATTGTACCACTAATAACTCATGTACCGCTATATACCTAATGTACCAACATTTATGTACCACTAATACCTTATGTACCATTATGACAGGTGATCCTGGGTATCCTGTTCTTCCCGACCATCGCGTGCCTGGAGTTTAAGTCCAAGGAGGAGCTGCAGCTGATGCCGCAGACCGTGGAGGAACACATTCAGGACCTGGAGGACTCCGACTCGGACACCTCCTCCCTCCACTCTGACGACGACGTCGACGACCACTCCTCTAATGTACGTCTAGTATGTCAGGGTTTAGTGTGTGCAAGATTATGTGTATTGTGCTGCTGTCTGTGTGTGTAATGATTGTGCAACGTGCTATTGTCAGTTGATTGTGGGTGTGGTAATGTATATTGTGCTGTTGTACAACCGTGATCTGCAGTAACTAACGTGATCTGCAGTAATGCAGATAATGGCTGACCATCCAAACGTGATCTACATCAAAGTAACATGATCTACATCAAAATATCATGATCTGCTACAACCATTCAACCATTATCTACAGAATTTTGGACACCTTTCGTGCCAAATTGACCCTTATTAATTTTCAACACTTTTCTCACCAATTTGGCCATTTTTAGGAAAATTGACTTTTTGGTGATTTTTTAAGAAAGAAAACCCCCAAGTGGACCATGGACAATGTGAAACAATCCCCAGTCTATACTTCCTAGATGGCCCAGGTCACCCCTGGGTAATGTGAAACAACCCCAAAGTACTTCCTAGATGCCCTATATGTCCATCTGCATAAATAACGCTATTTACTTCTAGATAAACCGAGTCAAAGACGATATGGGCATACATATGTTAATGCAGATAGCATCAAGGAGAGGACAAGTTCTCTTGATACAGATATTATGGCTTTTTGCATCACATAAATTGATGCAGATCACGTTAATTTGATGCAGATCATGTTTGGATGGTCTGCCGTTATCTGCACTACTGCAGATCACGGCAGTTACTGCAGATCACGGTTGTACAGCTGTTCTGTAGCATTCGGGCACAATTCCTTCATCCACTGAGTCGATGACGCCGTCGACCACTCCTCTATTAAGTGTATGTGTCAGATTAGTGTGGATAATGCCTTGGAATATGTGAGTGTGTGAACCGTAGTGTACTGCCATGTTTGTGTAACATAATGTGTAGTGTGTGCAATTTGTGTGTGTAATGTGCTAGAGATGAGTATGCAATATATGTACTTTCTCTATATCTATGGTTTTGTGGACTGCAGAGTTTGGCTATCAGCAACATTGGGGCTGGACAGGGGGACAGGGGGTTGGACTCCAAGCGCTTGCCCATATACACTTGCCCCTAGGTACCTTATTAAAGGCAAACAATGTACTGGGTAGTTTCAGAATATATTTTCCACACACCCAATGGGAATCAAACAAATTAATATTAAGTTGATCAATAATGGGACACTCCCTGTTTTGCTGAGTAGCTCTAGATATTGAACATGTTCATCCATGTCATATATTATATGATTCTATGTTCTTGGATACTTTCAGTTAGCTGTAAGTATGATCAAATTTATAGATATAGAGAATTGTTACCAGAGCCTAATGTGTAGGCCCCCAATGTTTGATTTAACCTGAACCTACCTTACTGAGTTTTGTTTGATCCCCATTAACCCTCAGCATGTGAGTGCCCAGAAACCAATTACCTACACAGAGAAAGGAAACAGCGTCAAAAGGGAGTCCAGGCTGCCTCCAGAGTGACTCCCCTCTTATGGGCAGTCCAGGTCGCCTAAGGGAGCCTAGGTGACTCCCTGATTGACCTAAGGGAGTCACCTTGGGGAGTCATATAGCTCTCTGGGTCATATGACTCCCATAGGTGACACCCCAGGTCTGCCAGAGAGTCACCTAGGCTTCCTATGCGACCTGTACTCCCCTAAACATGGGGAGTCATTCTGGAGGCAACCTTTCTCTCTGTGTACACATAATTATAGTTCAAGTCATTGATAACTAGTAACACCCCCCCCCCCCCCACACACACACCTAGTACCTGAAACACTCTGCACTTGTTCTTCTTCCACTGCACAGTATGAATTACTCTTAGACCATAATACCCTGCGGCCAAGCTGGCCCCACCTCGACCTCTGTTCCCATAGGGTCATCTCTGGCACCTCAGTTTGTGTGCCATGTGTACGTGTGTGTGTGTCTTGTGGAAATACCCAAGTGGAATTCCCCTCATTGCCAAGTGTTATATTTGTAATTATTGAGGTAGTTTTTGTTGGATATGGTGGGCTAGAGCATTATGTGTATGGACAGTGCTGTAATCTCGTTCAGCTCTGTACATCCTCATGCTTTAGTGTATGTATCAGTGTGTCAATGGGAAAGCCATAATATGTGTTATATATCTCCCAAAACATCGCATTGTGCTTGGATCCTGCTCATATAATTAGTCCCCACTCCCAAACCTAAGTCAATGTAGTCCAAGCTCATGAAAACTCGGTGTATAACTATCATGTATGCTTTGGTAGTCAATACATATGTATACATATCATATCATTCTTATACATTGGGGGTAAACTTATTATCAATTTACCTGCCTCAGTTAAAGACAGTGAGAGAAAGGTACTGCATAATATTGATGAAATAATAGAGAGACTTGAAAGGTAATCAGGGTAAACTTTATAGATATATATATACACCTTAAAGTTAATGCAGGTTTACCTTAATACCTTGTAATGTAAGATTAAAGTCACACAAATATATAGCTGTAAATCCAATATATCATCTGATTATACATAAATTGATACTTTATTGTAACATTTTCACATATCCAAATGTGCATATTCCCGTTGCTCATAATGTCAGTAAATCTATTAGATATCATATCACACTGCTCCCATTTAGAGTCCAACACTTACCAAACCCCTCACTATCTCTCCCCCGTTCTACTGGTAGAAACCATTTACATAAATTGCATTTTGTTTAGGAACAAACATGTAATTTAAAACAGCATAGAAATCCCCTACCTAGAAATACCCATATGTAGCACATCCAAGGGCTCCAATCGATGTGAATTCTATAACTAGGTTTCCATACACTCTCACATTCCCAATGTTATATACACTCTCCCCTGTCCCTTTAACCCTTTAAGGATGGCATAGGGCTCTAATGTCCCATGCCCTTTGTCGTCATAATACATGGATGCAGCATTGGTGAGGAACTCACCAGTGCTGCATTAATGCACCATGCTGACCCTATGGTGTTGATACACTCCCGACAGGGTCGGCATGATGTACCAAAGTAGTGCCGGTGAGTTACTAGCCGGTGCTGCATCGGGGCATCCTGACGACAAATGTTGCCTTTAAATAAGGCAACAGGCTATCATTAAAGGGTTAAAATGTACTTTGTTTTGATTTTCCTAATCGTGAGGAGATGTTGAGTTGAACTACCCGTAGGTAGCCGTGACAAGTCTTGGTGTTGTAGTTAAGTTACGTATGAAATAGTTGGAGTTAATGGACCATAAATTTATGCTTCAAGGACCGCCAGTCCCGGATAAAACGCTCAGCCTTCCTTGTGAGTATTGATGACCCGGGGGCTGGTGCCCCAACCATTGATGTCATTAGGCAGTTCTTGTAGAGTCAAAAAGTTGAAAAAATGAATGAAAAAAAATGTAAAAGTAGTGCGTAAAGTAGTGCTCAGGTCCGCGTATTGATATGTTAATGAGTGCACTTAGTGCCCAGTTTAGTTTTGTCCACCTAGTTAGTATATATGTATTATACCACGGTTATCCAGTTTGGGCACTCAAAAGGGGGATAGCACTCATATGCCCTCACAACATGGCAGTCATATATCTACAACCTAAACAGGAGAGTTTGCATCATTAAATGAAGTGAACTATGGAATATAGCAAAAGAAAATGGCATAACCGTGGTATAAACGGAATAATACATAGATCAAATAGCACTCGGGTTGGTTATCCATAACTACGGCACTCGGCTCCGCCTTGTTCCTTAACCATTGATAACCAACCCCCGTGCTTGGTTATCCAAGTATTATTCCCCTAGTGAGCACATGGCACTGGTTGAGATACTTGTATTTGCTCATGGGGAGGAAAATACATGTGTCACAAAATGGTGTTTTATAACAAAATGGTGTAAAAGAAATTGCATTTAGTGCAAGTTGCAATACAGAAATTGTCTCAAGATTCATCACTTGAAAGAAAGAATTGAATCTGTAAGTCACGCTTCGATCAATCATGCTCATATCAGAGGGATAGTGATGGCATAGTTTAAGTTGGATTTGTCAGACCCGTATTGATTTTATTTGTCAGTTCCTAATGATTACATATGTTACAGGTTATCAATGGTATATATGATGAAAAAAATAATTCGTTGTGTTCAGATTACATGACCAAAGACATAATGGGTAGATACAGTAGGTTAATTTGTTTAAATTGTTTTTTGGATGTAAATTTCAACAAATTTGTATAGGTCTTTTTTTTTTATCAAAAGAATTTAGGAAAGTGGCCACGTCGGTTTTTCCTGAACACAACTCTTTAACGCCTTGGTCAAATAATCCTTCTCCCGGAGATGTCACTCTAATGCACTAACATCTAGGTTGGGTACATATATTAAGATGCACTGAGAGCGAATTATTACGACGTGTAACGGCTAT
Organism: Harmothoe impar; assembly: GCA_947462335.1. NCBI lineage: Eukaryota > Metazoa > Annelida > Polychaeta > Phyllodocida > Polynoidae > Harmothoe > Harmothoe impar. The sequence goes on from OX381709.1 coordinate 17,300,325, forward strand.
GGACTACTTATGTTGTGTTAATAATGATTGAAGGTGTAACATATAAATATCCTGTAGAGAAAATGTTACTAATCCTATACAAAAGTGCTGTCCGTTACATATTAGAATGGTGGTAATATATCTATGATTCACTGGTTGGTTTTAACGAAGGATGATCAAATAACTTCATATACAGTCAACTTCCTCTATAGTAAAGTCGTCATAAGGCCAGAGCCAAAAATAAGCTGGTGTAAGCATTTCATATTTTGGAAATAGATCAACTACACCCACCCAGTGAATCCATCGTAACAAAAGTGTTCGATCCATGGGGATCAAAAAGAGAATTCTTGAAAACTTTAGCCAAGCAAAATTGGTAGACAAAACTCTTGATATAAATACAAATTTACTTCTGAAAATATGGTTCAGGAAGCCCATAGACCAATATTTTTTGGGGTCTGGCCTATCAAATGAGGAAGTTGATTGCATTTCGAAAGTAAGAATTCATGAAAATTAACCACTTATGACCTACTATACACTTCTACTAACCTACCCTGTGAAAGAAATACTACGATTCGTGGACATTGACTGCTCATAGACTAGGCCAAAAACTAAACAAAGTGTATTCAACCCCTCGTTATCCATTTTAGAAAAAATGATATTGGTTTAGTCATTTTGGGCTATTTTAGAGTTGATTTGATGGTCCATGAGTCCATGTTGTGATCTGTGATTCAGCGTCGCAGTTCACAAGTCAACTTTTGGGTACTTTTGTCTGCAAAAAAGATTAAAAAAAGGAAAAATATATCACTACTATTATACTCTACATGTAAGGGTCCTATGTTCTTTATAAAATCTGTGAGCCAACGTCGCATTCACCAGTCAACCTCTAGGTACTTTTGTGTTTAAAAGAAAACATGAAAAAAAGGAAAACATATCACTACTATAATACTATAAAATGTAAGGGCCCTATGTTCTTTATAAAACCTCTTTCTCTTGTCATAAAGGAAACATATATCACAACTATTATACCTTATAGGCCCTATGTCCTTTATAAAACCTGTTTCTCCTGTCACCAGACTCCGGCGGCTGGCATCGAGAGTCTGCTCAAGACACCGGCCATGGCCATTAACGGCACGATCCTGAACCCGGACATGAGCATGACCTTCCGGAAGAAGAACAGCCCGCTGCGTCTGGGGAAGAAGATCTACGAGTTTTACACGGCTCCCATCACCAAGTTCTGGGTGCACACGGTCAGTGAAATGATAGAAACCTGAGATGAATGTATATTTAGTTTTGGATAAGGGAACTCAAAAAAGTGGTTTATTATCAACAGGCAGTGGAAAGTATGACGGAGGCGTTATTTATTTAACTTCTTTTTTTTAAATTGGGGCTAAAATACATATACAAATAATTTTCACATTTTAGTTTTTGAGATTTAAGGCAAATTACAAAAAGAAATACAAGTATCAAGTCCCCATTTCCCCAAAAAGAGTTTTTCCATATATAAAAAAAACAACTATTTTTCCCTCTGGCCAAAGTTCTGTCAGAAAATCCCTAAATACGAATTATGAAAATAACATGGCCTAAGGTCAGATGTGGTAGAGCTGATACTAAGGTTATGACTGCAGAATCATTTCTTTGGTTATCTTAATTAGACGGCCAATGTTACTATTATACAACATGCCGCACTTGAAGGGGTAAAAACGTATTCAAACACTTGAAATTAATATCTTAAATGTCTCTCCCTTTTTGTTTGCAGGTAGCCTATATAGCATTCATGATGGTGTTCACCTACGTAGTCCTTGTGCGTTTGTCCCCCATTCCGGCATGGCAAGAGATCTTTATCATCCTCTACCTCTTCACCATGGCTATTGAAAAGATCAGAGAGGTAGGTTGTTGGGTCATTCATTTTGTTTTGCCAACTAAGATTATATTAGGATTTCTTGACGGGAATTTCGTCAGGTTTGTTATAAAGAATGCAGGATAACAACTTATGGATGAGGACCTTTTGAAAAAATAAAGTACTGTATTATCATATCAACTGCCAGGTCATCTTAATGAATACTTTTTCATGTATAACTCATAAACAAAACATTTGTTTTTATTTAACCCGACCTACCCGAATTTCTTTGTTATATCTTAACATGAACGTCCATATACTTATTTAGATTCATGATCTTAATGATTTCTCTTTTTGAAACTAAACTTTCTTGGGCCATGTTAATTGAACTAAAGAACAAAAAATATCTTGCAGTAAAGCATGGAGTAAAGAATAATCATATGCAACCATCACCAAATTGCTCACATTTTCTCACAGATTCTCGCATCGGAACCAAAGAAATTCACACAGAAGCTCTACGTGCACTTCTCTGAGATCTGGAACATATCCGACTCTATCGCCATCATCGTCTTCTTCATCGGTGTCGGTTTACGAATGTTCCCGGAGCACCAGGGCATCGGGCGGGTCTTCTACTGTGTAGACATCATCTTCTGGTACGTCCGGATCCTGGACATCTTCAGCGTCAATAAGTACCTGGGGCCCTATGTCATGATGATCGGCAAAATGGTAAGTTGTCGCGGATGTCTCAATTCTCTAGTAATCTTTTTAACCGCACTGCGTGCTTATTACGTCTAATACGGTACCCCAAGCAAAGGTCAATCTAACTACCTCCATCATGACATGAGATTCTGTCAGTATTTTGAAGGCATGTTTCAAATTAGTGGTTATAACATTGGAATATATAGTCATATATATCACAGTGCAAACAGTCAGTAAACTTGAATGCAAACAGAAAGGTTGTAGCTCAATGTATTTAAAATTGATATGAACAATTTCTGTACATACTTTACACCACTCGTAGTGCCCTCGGTCAAATTATAATCAGATTTCGCCTTACCCTGATAAGTCTCATTTAATTTTACAATTATAATGTAAAACCTGTAGATAATTTGACCTAATATTGCTCCATGTTATATTACTACCCTCACCAGGTGAAGGACATGGTATACTTCATCGTTATCCTACTCGTTGTACTCATGTCGTTCGGAGTGGCACGGCAGGGAATACGCTACCCCAACTCAGAGCCTCACTGGGACTTGATGAAAGACATCTTCTTGATGCCCTACTTCATGATATATGGGGAGGTGTATGCCGACGACATAGATCGTAAGTGTACTTCAGGGTCTACTCAGGGTTTACTTTGAATTCACAGGAGGCTGTTTCATCTCAAATGACAAATATTTTTGATCCCCACAAATGTTTTATAGACTCTTGCAAATACTTTATTGGCACCTCAAATTTGTTATAGAGGATGATAAACCAGTATATATAAAGTAATGGTCTTTACAATTAAAGATAATAACGAAAAAAGCGTGTTTAGATCCTTTTGATTTCAATGATAATGCTAATTGTTAAAATCTTATTTAAATTGTCAGAAAAGAGAGGGAAAAAAATTGAATATTCTTTCAAGCCTTTCTGCCTCACCTGATCCCCCTCCCCCCAAAAAATAAATGAAATAAATTGAAAATATCATAAAGAAGTATCCCCAAAATTGATAACCAATTTCATGTGGTGTAATTCTTTTTTGAATATCATATTGTGCAAATAAAATACATTATAAAACTCAAAAATACTGATGTACTTTTCTCCACACAGCGCCGTGTGGCATCGAGGGGTACGACGCGTGTGTGCCGGGTAAGTGGATCACCCCGGCCATCATGGCCATCTACCTGATAGTGGCAAACATCCTGCTCATCAACCTGCTCATCGCTGTATTCAAGTAAGTACCCCGAGCTGCTCACCGGGCTTATATGTCAAAGTCTTGCAAAGTGATGCATAGTGCTTTACACAAGCAAAATTTTAAAATAGTGGTTGGTTTCATGTCACCCGACGGTGCTTAGCAGGATAAGACTGACACTATGTTTTTTAATGCAATTTTGAAGAACTATCGGTATCTTAATAGTTTTTGGTTTAATTCTTGGGTTTACATATAGTCTTGCAAGAACTGCTATGCGTTTAAAGAAGTCATAAAATATAAATATCCAACCTACCGACAAGGGCTTTCTTCTCATGTTCCCTGGAACATTTTTTTTTTAAGCCTTAAACGTACATAGGCAAACCCCAGCACTATGTAGCTTTTTTACATGCACAGATGTTAGGACCTGTCCATAAAAAAACACTGAAAGGAATAAGTACTGCATGATTCATATTTATTTGGTGTCATGAGTACACACATTTTAGGGCTGAGCCTGTAGCTTGAATCTGGGACTATTCTTAGTGTACATCCACTATGAAATAACCATATCATTATCTAAAATGGTATTATTTTTTTGCCAACAGCAACACATTTCATCAAGTGAACTCCATATCCACCCAAGTGTGGAAGTTCCAGCGTTACTCGCTCGTCATCGAGTACGAGTCCAAGCCCATCCTACCGCCCCCACTCATCATCATCTGTCATGTGTACCTACTCATCAAGTACTGTGTACACCGCTGTAAGAGGAAAAGAGACTACTTTGATAATGGATTAAGTAAGTTCATGTTTCTATCTATGCTTTCTTTGCTAGCACTACTATTAAGTCTGGCGTACAACCCATACCCCTCATATATCCCACAACAAGAGTTTGGGGAAATGCTATAACCTGCACTTTGGGTCTGTTTTGGGCTACTGTGATACTGTATTATATTTCTAAAAACCCTATAACTTACACCCGCAACCTTGCAATTGTGTATTTGTTTCTGATACAAGGCACAGGCTGTATGGGATTCTAAAAAAAACTTTACGGTAGGGTAGTAGCTATAGTGAAGCTAGACAGGGTCTTAACCTTATTATTGGTTATTGATAAATAAATCAAACTCACTGGTAAGGCTAATTCTCTCTTACTATTTGTCAAACTAATTCTAATGAATTTAATAGAAAAACAAGTGATCGGGAAAGATCTGATCTCGCAAGATATGGCTCTTAGATAGAAATTCAAAGTCAAGAATAGACATTCATTACTGGTAATATGTTACATTGAGAGTGATCTCCCTTGCAACAGACAGTAGCCAAAAAGATAGGCCTACTTTTATTAAATCCTGTCTGTTTTTTCTTCTTGTAGAACTATTTCTGAGTGAGGAAGATGTTGAGAAGGTCCACGACTTTGAGGAAGAATGCGTCGAAGATTATTTCCGTGAGAAGGATCAACGTTTCCAGTCATCTACTGACGAGAGAATAAGACTTACATCTGAGAGGTGAGCACTCTAATAACATATTGAGTGACCAAGCCTTTTTTCAAATATTCATATGGAGCCGATATAAGTTACAAAAGGTAGACGGTTTATCTTGGCTCAGCTTATAGGGCCTACCGTATTCGACGTAATAAGCGCCCTCCCCCTAATAAGCGCCCCCCCCCCCTTTTTCAGATTTTTCTCCAGTTTTTTTTCATGTGTACCTCCGATTTTGTTCCTGTTTTCACACCCTTGTGTGTCATGGAGCACTTCACACCTGAGCAGGTGTTAAGCCAAGTGTGAAGGCACAGGGGTGATTATAAGCCACTGAGGTGAGCCAGTAGTCTGCATTAAACAACCAAAGGGGGCGCTTATTAAAATGAATATTTGAGGCAGATTTTTCCACTCAAAATAATATTTTAAGCGCCCAGGGCGCTTATTACGTCGAATACGGTATATCATTTATCATTGATCACTTTGTGAATAAAATACTATATAAATTCAAATTTACTAAATATTATCCTTCTTGGTATCTCTGTGGAGAACCCCTTTATAAAATTGATAAACAAAACATAGGAGTTCAGAGCAGAGATATGTCATGGAATCTATTGACTACTACAGAATCATTTATGATAATTGAAACTCTCAAATCACAGTACCAGCTACAAAGCATGATTCTACAATTCTTTTGGCACTCTGATATGTGATGAGTGCACAAGTATTAAAGATGAAATTTGTCACAGTATATCAGATAGGATTAGAAATACATGTGGAAAGGCCTACATCTATGAGACATAACTAATTTATATATTTCCTTGACAGAGTGGAGAATATGTCACTTCGAATGGACGATATGAACCAGAAGGGCAATTCCATGAAGTTATCCTTGCAAACCGTCGATTACCGCCTGGCGAAGCTGGAGGAGGTGGCTTTACAAACAGCTGAGTCACTCTTCCTCCTCCAGGAACTGGTCACCCACACGAACCTGCTCTCCCGACAGACCTCCTCTGAGGCCGACACGGAGAGTGTCACGGGTGACTCAGGTGAACCTGGCAATCAGGGTACTCCACCAAGTGTTACATTTGGACCAATGAGTGCACCATCTAAACTGGGGAAGCAGCTGCGAATGAACGAGGATCGGCTGAGGCCGTTCACAGACTATAGCGCAGCGTCCACCCGGAAGCCTTTCACCCGGTCCATGACCTTGGGTTCTAAGGCTACCCCAGAAGGTGGTGCCATAGTACCTGCCAGCTTTAAGATGCTGCGGCAACAAACCATGTTCACCCGCCAGGAATCGGTGGTGTCACCCCCACAACAACCACCACCACCTAAAGTCAAGGTTTCGCAACCCAAGACCAAAGCGAAAAGTTCTGGCCCATACCTCGGATCAGAGCTCTACTATCGTCGGCGTAGCAAGGCACTCTCCAGACTAAGAACAACCGGTCTTACCAGCAAGGCATTAAAAGAGGAAGAAGAACCAACGACTGGGCGGAAACGCGATTCTCATGTAACCTTCAGCGATTCGCCATCAATAGATGAGAGCCCGCAGAGGAAGGCTTTCTCCCTTGATGCTGTGGACACCTTATTAACAGCACAGAACTCCAACGAGTCCCCAGCAGAGGACGGAGCAGCCTCCAACTCATCACCTCCCAACACGTTAAATGGTGGGGCAGCCAAGAACTTGACCACCCAAGGTGGTGGCCACATCACCCGTCAAATGTCATCCCCGACACCGACCAAGGTTGTCCCTCGTCGGCGGTCGGTCGCCCCACCATCCAGTCTGCCGAATCAAATGGTGACGTCAAAACCAGCACCCAGCAATGTGGTACCCATCACTCCGATCGTTACCCCAAACCGGTCAGACTACACGACCATTACAGATGAAATTGATACGACAGGCATCAAGTACACCTCACCAACAGGCTCGCCTCAGACTCCCCGGCGAATCTTCTTCGGTCTCGATGTGAATGTGGACTTGTACACAAAGAAAGGCAGACCCAGGAAGACAGCCATCACAGAGGAGGCAGAGCAACTGAAAAATGCAGAGGAAAGTGAACACGCCGAGATGGAGCTCATGATCCGCAAACGCATGCGCCAGATCTCACTCACCGAAAGCGACAGCATCAGTGACATTGCCAAACATATAGCTCAGGAATTGGAAGGGGCAGATGTGAAGGTACCCGAGGTGGAACCTGGGTACCATAGCGACGAAGGCGAGAAAACCTCGAGAAAAGAGGAAACCCCCATTACAAACCTCGTCAAGGTCAACTCCGAGCCTTTTCTCAACCGAATCAATGAGGATACCTCGGTATCATCAAGTCTGGACTATAGCGGTGCGTCTGCCCCTACTACGGCAGATCACATTGATAACATACCCATGGAAGTGCCCAAACGGGTACGTGGTCACCTGCGCCGTTCAAGGACAGTGTCCGATACCCCTCCAGATGGGGACAATTGGTCAGCACCTGTAGCATTTGTGTGGCCTGGGACGACCTCGTCCGCAAGGCCCAAACTAACAAAGATGGAAACACAGTGCTGAGGCTTGTTTTTTCTAGGTCAATTATTTTACTAGCATTTATTATAATTACTGCCACGACGTTACCTCCCAATAGACTTATAATGTGCTGTGCATCATCCAACAGTCGCTCAGCGTCATAGATTATTTGATTGAGCGAGCAATTTGTGTACATCTTGAACACAGAGTACTCTCACTATAGAATGCTATGAGTGTACGTACAGCATATCAGACATTGACTCTCAGCGGCGACATGTCTACCTATAACGCCAGATACCATTTAGTTTTAACCAATCGTCATTGTCCCTCACTTATCAATACTCTCCATTGACCTGTGTCCCTTATGTATAAACCTCACCTAGTAGGATGATTTCAAAATGAAGGTTTAGAAATTCAATTGATGATGTCCATTTAACAGGAAAACTGTGTATACAAGGTAACTAACATAATCACAACAGTTGAGTATCAAAAAACAAGTTTGAATGGGAAGTGAATCTCTTCATGATACTTTTACTTGCATCATGAATTCGTTATGAAGACAGGGTTTTGTATTGAGGAAGAAACAATTCTTGTTTTATCTTGTTATAAGCCAAATGATGCTATGTTATCATTGGTAGCCATGTTGAAAAGTTTGTTACATGTTAACATTTGTAACCGGTGTAAACATTAAACAGGTTCTATTCTGTTGATGGCTTGATAAGTTCTCACATGAAGCATGAGCACCGGCATAGTTCTTATTTAAAAAAAAACAAAAAACAATGTTAGTCCCAATGGATGCAGAGGGAGCATTGAATTGTTTTATTGTTCATGTATTGGCCAGTTCCTAGTTGATTACAAATATTTGTACATAACTGAATATGCATTTAATCACCAGTATCAACAGGAATTTGCCTGCCAACAGTTGCAGAGTTATGATGGTATTAATGATTCATATTAAAGATATTGGGTTTAGACTGGCGATCATTGAAAAATCCTCAGGGTGTATTTTACCAAATCTATGACCTAATTTCATTCAGATCAAATACAATTTACAAGGCCAAATAACTCTGTGACATATTAGTTATTTGTTTCAAATGAAATATTTCAATGAATCTATCAACTTTACCCTTGCATTTCTCACATCCTATGAATCCTGATGACAAGTCTATATATTACAGTTTGTGTGGCTATGTATGCAGTTATATGCATTTTCTTTCCTGATCAAGTTCTGTTGTAGATACCCAGAAGAATTAAGCATCAAGACAGGCTTAGTATGTCAAATAGTGTATATATAGACCTCCTCTTCAGGCAGTATGAAATGCAAAAGTATTGTAAAATATTAATGTTGTCATGTGTTTGTCAATAAACACAACAGATTCGGCATCTTATGTTATCCCTCTAGATGGGATCTCCATCAGGTTACTTCAAGTAAAAAGAAAAGCAATAGTTTATTCAATGCCAGATCATGAATTGCAGATGTGTGTTTGAAGTTAAAGTCAAGCATGAAGGATAGAAGAAGGTTGGTTCAAATAGAAACAATTTTTAATGTGGCAATCCAGCTTATAGTGCCGGAAAAACCTCTTGTTCGCCTGCTATACTTAATGTAACGTCAAGTATTTCCCTCTTAGAATCCCCCGGAAAAAAAAGAGAAAATAGTTTAGCTGCAAAGGAAGCACTGTTGCGCCTTTGTTTCATTCATATGCCATTCATCAATTAAGAAAGCATTCTGTTGTCTTCTCTCTGTGGTCTTGCCAGTGGTTTCTTTCCTGACATTTATTGATAGCTGTCTGATAATAAATTTATGGATTGTATAACCTTTCACTCTCCATAGCATCATTACAAGGCAATGCATGTAATCTGACATTTTGGATTCCATATTTCTGTTGAAAATGTACAAAATCGGGTCCCAAAGTGAATCTCTTTAAGCTTTCAACACACCATTGGCCCTTCTCCTTTGCAGGATAAAGAACATTAATATTTCACATTAGGAACTAGCATTTTACCAGTAATAGGAGAGGGAGAATAGGTCTATCATGGTAGAAGTGGGTAGCCTCTAGGAGGAGAAATTGTGTCTATAATTATGAAAGCAGCCAGACACTTTGAAATGCAGAATACACCAAAGATGTATTTAACTAAGTATATTTACCTTGTAAAGGATATTAGAAATATTATGCTCCTAATTATTATTAGAAATATCACTAATAAACTTGACAAAAATGCTTCAATATCATACATGCCGTCTGATATATTCTTGCTCAAAGTTTCTGACGGCCATTTTTAACAGAATACAGGGGGTAGCTATTTTTGTGTATTGCCCCAAAGTATCTATATTTTAGACTCTAAAGCCTGAGTTATATATATTTTACCCTCTAAGCAAAGAGTAACTTTTCTTGAATCAGATACTAAAGACCTATGCTGAGAGAGAGAGTACTATTTTGTCAATTATTTCAATATTTGAAGTAAATTTGTAATCTCTTCTTACTCTCTCCATGTTGCTGATTAGCCATGGAAAATTAGATAATTTTGAAAACCTACAGTTTGGATGAATGATTAGACTATGGTGTAGTCACACTTTGTAACTGTGTCACATCCTTAGAAACCGATTAGTTAGTGAAGTTAGGCCTAGAAATATTGAAATTCTAATCAAATTAATTCAATTTTAAACTGACCTCCAAATCACAATCATATGAAGAGAAGGGGGAAAGTGCTACTTGATAACAGATACAAATGAAATGCTATACATTGTCCTCACTGAGCTATACATTGTTTTCACTTTAAGCGATTAGTTAGTGACTTTGGGCTTCTAAATATATCATCAAAATTTTATTTTAGACTGAACTTTCCAAATCATGACGTGATCGCGATTAGACTGGCAAAACTGATTGCCATCTTCTGATAATCTTGGACAAACACTGCCACCCTATAACTAGACATTGCTCTCAAGTTCTCTTGGTGTTTTGTGAGAAGGGATAGAAAGGGTTATGTATGATAACAGATAATTTAAGATGCTATACATTGTTCTCACAGAGTGGTCTAGGCCAGATTAGTTCTACAAAAGGAAATTGTTGTATGTGTGTAGTGAGGAGAAATGTAACCACTCCAACTTAGTGTCAGTAGGTAAAGTTGCAATTTCTGTAGTGGTGAGAAGCAACTGGACAGACAGCAATGCTGGATTTGACTATTTTCTCAAAGCGTTTCCCAAACAGAACCTACATTGCTAGTATTGAAGTAGACAGTAGACATGTGGTATGAGCCCTATCTTGAATAACTGTATTCAATATAATTAACACCCTGGGCACATACCAAATTATTTTAATGATATTTTAGTACTTTTCATTTTAACTGCCTCCAAAGTCATTCAGATTTTGGTAATTTCTAATAATTTAAATGTCTCGAAAGAGGGTTGCTAATTACCTTGAAATCAGTTGGCTATGATTTAACATTGAGAAGAGAAGGTTAAATACTGTTAAACATACCTTATAACTGGTGATAACTGGTTAACAGAATACAATGGCAACATTGCCAATGGTAGTACTGTATTGTGAAATATAGCAAGTGATCTCAAACTCATTTATCACAAAATATTCTAGTGTGATACCTGATGACCATCATCAGACATCATGCACTGTACCCCTGCAGCTGTGGCTTCAACATTGATCTCATATTCAGAATATTAACTTAACACAGCCAATCTGGAGGCTCTTTGTGTGCTTTGTAAATACAGCCAAGTTGTTAGTTAATCAATGGTAGACATGGGGACAGTATATGGGTAGGGTATAGGGGTGGTAACTGTGATGTCACTAAGCATGGTATATGGCTCCACAGGCAATCTGTGGCAGTGCTGTGTAAAACCAGCGTAGGCACGTTCAGATGTTCGTCCACGATATACCTTAACTGCCGTCTATAAATCCTATGCATCATATAAAATGTCACCCCATGTGTCAGGCTGTGAGGAAAAGCCCTGTAGTTGAGTTCTCAGAAAAAACATTGTTAATTATCAAATTTAATGTGTATTTGTCATCATTATTTTTGTATGCTGCCTACCCCGAGTTTTTTGAATGTCAACGGATACATCATACTGAAGCCAAAATCAATTTATCATCACAGGTTTGTTAACATGAATGCCACCTCAATGTTTTAGTTAAATTGATCGATAACTTATGACATAATGCAACTGTGGAAATGCGGACGGTTTTGCTACAAATTTAGTCCAGAAGCAATGTACAGTTGATGAATCGCGACATCTCACAATTCAGTTCACAATATCAAGAACAAGCCCTTAATGTATGAGCTCCCCCCGGTCATTGTGGACGAACCAAACCACAATATAACAGTGCAGTAACAAGACACAATGTTAAAGCCACAAAGAGATTGCTGTTATTACTCGGGAACAGAAAGCAGAATACAGATGTTAGGTGATAGCATGTTGCGAAGGGGAAACATAGTTTACAGAGTGATATTTTGTATTTGTTACAGCTGAATGGACTAAAATGATTTGTAATAAAATTATCAGAAAAGAAACTTTGGTTTTCTGTGTCTAACAATATTATTTTTCCCTGATAGCCTAAAGATTGTTGACTATGTGTCTGAATTCTTGACTGTGTATGTGTGTCTAATACATACCTGGGGGTCGGCACTTCATGTATTTTGTATACGCATGTTTGTGGCTGGAAAATTGAAACATCTTTGACCGGGTGCCAGCTTTGACCGGGTGCCAGCTTTGACCGGGTGCCAGCTTTGACCGGGTGCCAGCTTTGACCGGCCACCATGAAAAAAATATTAAAGAAAAATAAATTTCTTCTTTGATATGTAAGGGATAAGATAAGGAAAATGGTGGTGGTTGTATCTTCATATATGACTTTGCCTGCCCTAAATAAACCGTTTTTTGTCAGCCGGTCAAAGCTGGCACCCGGTCAAAGACGTCACCCAGTCAAAGCTGGCACCCGTCAAAGATGTTTCAATTGGCCTGATCTCATGAGATACAGCCTACTGCATCCCACTAGTGCGGAATATGGATGGCACAGTAATCTACTCCATTTTATTCAAATTTCAATCAATCTATCAAAAAGCTAAGCACCCTAACCCTCAATTTATTGTAATGTTAATCACACATTCTGTCTTTTGATGTTGAAAAACCTATTTCCGCATTCTATAGCACCTGTTAACCCCTAAAGTATGCTGAGACCTTGTTGTATAGCGATGACTCAGGTTTCTCCGTATGGGCAGCCATGTTAGTTCTGTGCTCGCAATCTATTGTGAGACTTAGGCAGTGACCAGCCACTCACACACCATAGCTTCCGGGGAACATGCTACAATACGAGAGCAGAACCAAGGTCTCGTGAGATTGCTAGTGTCAGTGTAAACAAAGTGCCTGCGGGAACAAGTCCGCACCAGTTAGAGAGCTATACTAAATGCATCTCCAAGCCCTGCATTCTTGCTACAGAATGTTGCCTACTCGTTAGGTGCTGCCACCTGGTGTAAATGGGAATAAATGGATGACAGTTCAGTCTCTTGTTCCTGCTGTCCATATAATGAAGCAGAAAGAAAAATAGTCTGGTTAATTATGTCTTGGCATTTTCAACATTACTCCTTAATGGTTGCACAGTTCTAAGCTTTGTCGGTATGATGCACAAATGCAGCCTCTACGGTAAATCTCAGGGCTCCATTCATGCATCATGCCAACCCATAAGGAGTGAATTGACTTGATTGGGTGGACATGATGTTTGGATGAAGCTCTAGTGAGCTACTCACCAGGGCTACATTCATGATAAAGGGCTTGGTGTATTAAAGCACTATGCGGCACTGCTGATTGACCTTGGCTCTATGGAATCGGTTACACTAATTGCTGCACACAGCTGTGTCATCATTATATCGGAGAGCAGTGCATGCCTGGCGTTGCTACTATATTTTGGTTCAATGTACAACACTCTGAGACCTTGATTTCTTGATTTGTAATATCTGCTTGTTCAATATGTTTCACATATGAGAATACTGACATCTCTTTACAGTGTATTTCATTCACCTTGGCTCTTGTCTAAAGGCTATACTTGTTTCGGATAATTTTTTTTGCTAAATAAGAATTACTCAACTCCACTCACTGCATACCTAATACCAGATAGTTGCGATGTCCTTTCTGCATTTGCATGGTAAACCAAGAGGAACGTTACTAAACTGATATTCCTAGGCTCCCTATACGACCAGTCTCTCAGTCACTAGTGCCTAACCTAGTTAGTCATTTTTTGGCTCGCTATATGACCAACCTAGATAAGTTATTATTGTCAGGTTGGTCACTACTGACCAACCCACCTTAGTCTTTTTATTTCCAGGGGGAGCTACTGAGTGGCCATCACAGGTGGCCCCAACTAGTGGTATACAAATACAACACAGCAATGATGAACCTAGGCTAGCCACTACTGACTGATCCCTTCGTCATTTTTGAATATAACTTTGCCATTGTGACTAACACTCATATGACCAACCTAGGTTAGTCTGTTCTGACTAACCCTTTCAACCTATGGATTTTCAGTGTATTAGGTGATTTAGTAAATAGCACAACCCCTACAGCTCTGTGGTTCGACACAATACGGTTCCCTCCATACTTTAAACAGCACTCTATATAAAAATTCTGATCTGAAAACATCTTAGAATGTATCAGTTGTGTATCATCTATCCATCGAGCCTCTTCTCGCAGAACAGAGGATATTGTTTTGATTTGAATAAGCATGACTATGTACTTTCACTGACTTCCAATGAACAGTTTATGGCTTGTCTCTGTCTCTATGCCTTTATCATATGGCCAAATAATAATATTTCTTATAATAAATAGTTCTGCAAAACCATAAGAACCAGGTAGAATCCTTATCCCCTACTCTCATCCACATAAATCCGGCGAGTCATCCATCTGGAGAATCTCAAGCCATTCAGACCTACTCTGAATATATCCCTCATTTCGGTATCCTCATTTGCCCATCTCTTCATCACCAATCCAGACCCATTTCCTTTCTATCTTACCATTATTGCTCGATTAATTTGGCTGGATGTCGTTTCGCAAAGTCTCCCCGGCGGTAAATGATGCGGTAATGGCCTGTAATGGGCAGAGAGATGTCGTCAATTCCGTCTTCATCTGTCTACTGAGCTGTTTCCTCACCTGATACAGTGTGGACCTTAGAATAGCTGGGCACATTTCTATAGGGATACCTTGGTCATAAAGACTCTATCTAGGACAATGTAATATGGATCTAGACCACTCAGTAATTGCAGCAAGAACATTCACAGCTCTACATATATATTCTGTATATATATTCTGTATATATATTCCGCATTAGCAAGATGATCACTGTACAGCGCCATTTTGTCTGGTACCAGTGCACCCTCCTCTACTAACTTTAGCAGCCAGCTGATTAGCTGAAGCTGGTTCCTGTCATTTCCAAAATTTGGAGTTTTAGGGACCATAAGCCTTTCAGGTACAGGCCTTTATTGTGGGTACTCATGTCATCTGTTCAGATTGGGGAAGTGGTTAAGACACTGGCCTACCAATCCATTGTTCATGTCTTCAAATCCATGTCGAGGCAATTTTGTTCACACACAATTTTCAAATGTATTTTAAGTAGGTCTAAAGTCAAGATTCTTAACACAAGATTTATAGTGTAATCTAAAACGGTTTTGTATTATTACAGTTTTTATTTTTGACCAACTAGGAAAGAAATGGTAGCCTTGGCATGGATTTGAACTCATGACTCCTGAATTGGTTGGCCAGTGTCCAAGTCCATTTAGTAGTGCAGTTCTTTGATCCGTCCCTGTAGGCTATGCATATAACAGAGTCTTTACAAATTCTTTATGGCCTCCAATTTACTAGACTGACCATTGTGCCCCCAAAACATTGATTGTGAGTGTGCTATATAGATTGCCTCTGGGTATGGTCATGATTACTGCAGCTCTCATTACCCCTTGTTGTGTTGGCCATCACTGTACCAGCCATTGACAAATAGCTGAGGGCTAGAGACATTATACAACCGGTGTGTAGTCCAAGAGGAGGAGACAAGACTGCTCGTATAACATTAGTGGTCCCAGAGTGAACTTTTCACCCCTCCAGGACTTTGAGAACTTGAATGAATATTCATCAACAGCTTTATTTGATTGTCAGGTGGGCATTGTCTCCTGGGCAGGCTCATTTGAATGCGACTTTTTAAACAATGCCTTGAATGATCTAGAATTTGCCAAACAAAATCAAAGTTCAGTTCACCAAAGTTGCCTCTTATGATTTGCTGGTCACTGTAAATGAAAGAAAAAAACTGAAATAAGGATAAGTTAATGTTCTAGTACTTTTTACATGAGTAATATAACATTACACTCATAGTTAGCCATGTGTCCAGCTTTGATCTCCAGCTGGCTTCTCTGTGATGCCACTGGTTTAACAAGGTCAGTCATTCCGATATACACACACATACCAAAAGTATTATCCTTAGGTTTGTCTTGTGGATTCATATAGTAGCAAAGAGGTACTAAGGCCACTCAAAAATAAAAGTTGTTTCTAATCACCCAGCAGTGAAAAATATGACGAGGGCTCTTTTCATTTTATCTTTTTTTTTTACTCAGGGCGAAAATGTATAGGGAAAATAAGACTTTTCGCGAACGATTTTCACATTTTAGTAGTTAAGAGTTTAGTGAGCCACAAAATATGTTATATTGGAAGTTACTGCATTACTGACTGTCTAAGCTTTAATTTGATACCACATATGCCACTATTTGTCCGATTTTTGACATATTTTTCATTAAAAATCTTTAAAAAAAAGAAGTTTTCCCCAAATCACGTTTTTCATGATGCGTGCGGTGATGAAAAACCAGTTAATTTTTGTGAGTGGCTTAAAGGTAACCCTTGCCAGGTAGAAGAGCTAATGGCAAGCAATATGTCACCTACCTGTGACATATAGAATAGACAGTGGTGCCCCCTACTGGTGTTTTTGATAACAGAATCACTACAATAGATCCTTATCATTGACAACACAAATAGATGAATACAGGTCACAATATTAACCTGCCATCTGCCATCATCTGGTTAGCTTAGTCAAAACCTGAACTGCAAATGGAGGATTTCTGAGCCAGATTGTGCATGGTGAGTGTAAAATTTACATTAGAAAACCTTGTTGTGATTATTTATTCAACTTGTAGGTTTAGCAACACAGGGCTGGCTGATTGCCCTGCTTTACCCCAAACATTGATTGTAAGTGTGGTCTATAGATTGCCTCTGGGTATGGTCATGATTACTGCAGCCCTCATTACCCCTTGTTGTGTTGGCCATCACTGTACCGGCCATTGACAAATAGCTGAGGGCTATAGACATTATACAACCGGTGTGTAGTCCAAGAGGAGGAGACAAGACTGCTCGTATAACATTAGTGGTCCCAGAGTGAAATTTTCACCCTTCCAGCACTTTGAGAACTTGAATGAATATTCATCAACAGCTTCATTTGATTGTCAGGTGGGCCTTGTCACCTGGGCAGGCTCATTTGAATGCTAATATTTAAACAATGCCTCGAATGATCTAGAACTTACCAAATAAAATTAAAGTTCAGTTCACCAAAAGTTGCCTCTTATAGTTTGCTGGTCACTGCAAATGAAAGAAAAAAAAACTGAAATAAGGATAAGTTAATGTTCTAGTACTTTTTACATGAGTAATATAACATTACACTCATAGTTAGCCATGTGTCCAGCTTTGATCTCCAGCTGGCTTCTCTGTGATACCACTGGTTTAACAAGGTCAGTCATTCCGATATACACACACATACCTAAAGTATTATCCTTAGGTTTGTCTTGTGGGTTCATATAAGCAAAGAAGTACTAAGGCCACTCAAAAATAAAAGTTGTTTCTCATCACCCAGCAGTGAAAAATATGACGAGGGCTCTTTTCATTTTATCTATTTTTTTTACTCAGGGCCAAAATGTATCGGAAAATTAAGACTTTTCGCGGACGATTTTCACATTTTAATAGTTAAGAGTTTAGTGATCCACAAAATATGTTATATTGGAAGTTATTCCTAGCTCACTGTATTACTGACTGTCTAAGCTTTAATTTGATACCAAATATGCCACTATTTGTCCGGTTTTTGACATATTTTTCATTTAAAATCTTTTAAAAAAAAGAAGTTTTCCCCAAATCACGTTTTTCATGATGCGCGCGGTGATGAGAAACCAGTTCATTTTTTTGAGTGGCCTAAAGGTAACCCTTGCCAGGTAGAAGAGCTAATGGCAAGCAATATGTCACCTACCTGTGACATATAGAATAGACAGTGGTGCCCTCCACTGGTGTTTTTGATAACAGAATCACTACAATAGATCCTTATCATTGACAACACAAATAGATGAATACAGTTCACAATATTAACCTGCCATCTGCCATCATCTGGTTAGCTTAGTCAAAACCTGAACTGTAAATGGAGGATATCTAAGCCAGATTGTGCATGGTGAGTGTAAAATTTACATTAAAAAATCTTGTAGTGACTATTTATTCAACTTGTAGGTTTAGCAGCACAGGGCTATGATATTAGTTAGAGGTGTTTGATCTATTAGAATCAGCCTATTGAGAGCTCAACCCATAAAGACCTTCCTAGATAGGAAACCCCGGCAGCACCATTCTCCCACTGGTGATGTACTGGAAAGCAATTCACCTTTTATCCTGTGGTTCTGTATGTCCAAGGTCAGTTCCAATAGCTCTACTTACGAGGCTGGGTCTCTCAGTAGTCCACTGATTAGGCCCCTTTGGATATATGAACCAATTGCATGTAAATCTCTCCACTCCCAAGTATTGGACTACTGAGATCATCAAACTCCTATTAGCTCTATAATTAGCGTGGCCATGTCCATAATATTGTGGAGAGGTCGCGGAAAACTTAGTCATTGGATCGGCCGGGAATCGAACCACAGACCTCTCGCACCGGTGACAAGCGTGCTAACCGTTACACTACCAACCCGTGTCTGACTGTTCTCCGCTCCCTACGTTACTGGATCGGTATGGTACAGAGGGGGAGGATTACCCAGGTGTTTCACCCCTTCGGGCTCTCCACCAGGGTACGGGGAATCCGACCCCTACACTACCCCCATCAGCTTCCATCATGTCCTCTAGATTCGGATTTTCCGGGGGGTTACCAACCCTGGGCTTTCTCTCCCTCCTAGAAGGGGCTTTATTAAGCAGTTACAGAGAGTCCCAGCCCCCGGATTATAGAGGCACCTAGCACCAGGCATTCTCACCCACTGGAGACCAAAGGTCCCAATGGGGCTTTATCAAGCAGTCATTGAGATACCCTGACTTCCCAGTGATGGAAGCTTTCTACACCATACCGATTCAGCCAATTTGTTGACTGAACTCCATGCTGAACTCCAACTGCCCGTACTGGGGACCATCACTTCCCAACCTGCTCCTTCAACTACCAACCGCCAGCAGGTGGCCAATCCCCAGCAAGCTGGAATGCTCCTACCGTCCAAAGTCAACGTACTACCCGATTCATCACGGCAGATCCACCAGTGTAGAGGTCGCGGAAAACTTAGTCATTGGATTGGCCGGGAATCGAACCACAGACCTCTCGCACCGGTGACAAGCGTGCTAACAGTTACACTACCAACCCGTGTCTGACTGTTCTCCGCTCCCTACGTTACTGGATCGGTATGGTACAGAGGGGGAGGATTACCCAGGTGTTTCACCCCTTCGGGCTCTCCACCAGGGTACGGGGAATCCGACCCCATCTGGAGAAAGCGGGATTCAAACCCACAACCTCATGACTCCGGAGCCTGTGCTCTACCACTGAGCTACTTCCCCTGCTGACAACTTAACCGCACCGTACGTTACTGGATCGGCGTGGTCCTTACATAGGGGTGTAGGATTACCCAAGTGATACCTCCCTGCGGAGTTATCACCGAGGCGCGAGTAATCCGTGCCCCTACACTGCCCCTACTCAGCTTACATCAACCATTCTAGACTCAGATTCTCCGGGACTGGGCTTTCTCTCCCTACTAGAAGGGGCTTTATCAAGCAGTGATAGAGAGTCCCAGCCCCCGGAAATCTAGTGGTCCTCCAACATCAGCGATGCTCACCCACTGAAGACCGAAGGTCTCAATGGGGCTTTATCAAGCAGTTGCTGAGATACCCCGGCACCAATGATGTAAGCTTTCCACACCATACCGATTCAGCCAATCCAACTGACCCGTTGACACGTCTCCAACTGCGTTACTAACTTCCAACATACACTTCTACGACTCGGTTGCTCCCAGTCTGCAAAGGGTCCCATTCCTGGGACCCACTGGGGGCTGACCCTGTTTCCAAGGTCACTGAGCCCCTAGCAAATTGTAACGCTTACCAACTGGAGTGCCAACGTGTCACCGTTCACTCATCACACGCTTTCTCCACCAGTGTAGAGGTCGCGGAAAACTTAGTCATTGGATCGGCCGGGAATCGAACCACAGACCTCTCGCACCGGTGACAAGCGTGCTAACCGTTACACTACCAACCCGTGTCTGACTGTTCTCCGCTCCCTACGTTACTGGATCGGTATGGTACAGAGGGGGAGGATTACCCAGGTGTTTCACCCCTTCGGGCTCTCCACCAGGGTACGGGGAATCCGACCCCTACACTTGAAAACAAAAAAAGGCATAGATCCTAGTGTACAATGAAACCACTCACTACTAAACTGCATGCGAGAATATCATGATCTCTTAAGTTCCTTATACTTGGTGTGGTGTACTTGATATTTATAAAATACTACTCATATTAAGTATCAAAACTGAGCAAAGGTTCACAAATCATGTTCAAATGTTTTGAAATTTCTTTCAACCCCCTTGTCATTACTTTTGCATACATTCTTATCCAAATATATAACCCAGGTTGCAAATGTTGTATCACCTACATCTATGTTCCAAAGCCATGACTTAGTTCATTGCATAGATTGAGTGGAAAACTATATGAGGTACACATCCTGTATATAAATATATTGTCCGACATTCTACGCCCTATAAATATATAGAAACAGTGCGGACAACAGTTTTAAGATAGGCATTCTTGAAATATTCTCTGAATGGAACATTGACACTATCTTTTTGGCTCCACCATGGGGAGTTTAGAACATTGACCTTTAAAGCTTTAGGGAGAATGTACTGGATAATGATTCTAGGAAGAGTAAGGTTGGCATGGGGAACTGATTAGCGTACTATAGCCACAGGTGTATGACTGTGTCCTGGGTCCATTATCCGTTACCAAGTACCTGAGTACAGCTGGTTATCAGATGTTGAATACTTTTTAGCACAATCAACTGCTCTGCTTCTCTGTACTAAGAATATGTAGCTGATAACCGTACTCATGGAACGGCCTGGCCCTTTGACTTTTAGTTATTTTCAAACCGACGACTGATTTATATACTTGTTGCACATCTTCTTGTGTATTATTCATACTCATGTTGAATTTACAGTGTTGGCGAATACAAAAGACTTATGTGATATGACAAATAAAAACATTTAAAACTCAACTCAAGGGCACATTCAATAATTTGGGGGTCATTTGTCAGCACTTAACACCCAAGATTAATTGGTTGGAGGGGCAGAAATAATTGCTCACCTATCTAGTAATAAATGACTGGCCTTGATATCAGCTCAGTGTAGATGGGAACAGGTAGTAGCTCTTGTGGGGATCATATATATAGTGTGTCATCAAGGTGTACATAGACAAATGCCAACGCCCATTGATACCGTCTCTGTCGTATTTTACGAGTGGGGGCTGGGGCAGTATCCCACGAAGCCGCAGGCTGAGTGGGATGCGCCCCAGCTACCACGAGTGAAATACGTCAGAGAGGTATCAATGTAGTTGGCATTTGCATTTATTTTTTGATTTGAAGCCATTTAATGAATAAAAACTGATTTTTCTTAGCACATTGAATACGGCGACATTGTATTCAGTGGGGGGCATTGAATACGGCCCTTCCTATAGTTAAGCATAGTAAATCTTTTATTTCAAAAAAATTAAATGAGGATGCTCTGAGTTCTTGTTAACTCAGGGTTGGCCAGAGTCAATGGAGTTTTTGGTCAGCTGCCTCTCTGTCAACTTCTTTATCACAACTTGCCAGTGAATCAAGGAGGGAGAAAGCCGAGAGTAGGTAAGGATTTATGAGAGTCTGGGAATGGTTGTGCTGGGAGAAAAGCAGAATATTCATAATCAACAGCTATACAAACACCCATGTTGTAATTCTATATACTCTTATTCAATAACGGATAATCATGTGGTCCAAGTATACTTTTGTAGCCATAAAGTAGATAGGTTCACTGAAATCCCCAGGTGACTTCAAACTACTCGGAAACTCCTCCGCAATGATGAGTTTTGCCTCATCAAATGGTTATTACCCACGTGAGTAGTTTGGCTCTCTTCATCCTCTTTCCCACAAACTACCTCAGTAACAGTTCTCATCAAAACAATGAGTTATAATCATCAATTTGAGTACTTTGGGGTATTTTTATTTTATTCAGGGAGGGGGGTGGGGGGTGGTAGTCATCATTTTGGGGATATTTCTTGGTTGCATCATTTTAGGCCCCTGGTGGCTTGGGCCTTGTCCTGGCAGCTAGGGGTCGGGTCCTGGCGGCTGGCGGCAAGGCAGATGACTGAGTCTCTCCTGTGACAAGTGAAAAAGGTGCATATCAATATTATGTACCCATATTAACAGGTGAGACAATAAATCAGTTGAAATATACTTACTGCATTACCAAAGTATGGTATTTGTTTTGTAAAGCTTAATTAGCTAATGATTAATTTCCTTCCTCCCTCCCTCCCTCCCTCCCTCCCTTCCTCCTTCCTTCCTTCCTTCCCTCGCTCCCTCCCTCACTCCCTCTCACCCTTCCTCCCAGCCTCCCAAGGCCATTCCCTCCTTCCTTCCTTCCTTCCTTCCTTCCTTCCTTCCTTCCTTCCTTCCTTCCTTCCTTCCTCCCTCCCTCATTCCCTCCTTCCCTCCTTCCCTCCCTCCCTTCTTCCCTCCTTCCTCCCTCCCTCCCTTCCTTACTTCCTTCCCTCCCTCCCTCCTTCCCTCCCTCTCTCCCTCTCTCTCTCTCTCTCCCTCCCTCCCTCCCTCCCTCCCTCCCTCCCTCCTAGCCAGTATGCAGTTGTATAGTTTTGGGCATAGTATAGTTTTCAATTATTATTATATGATGCCATAATATTAATTCCCTCCCTCCCTCTCTTCCTTCCCTCCCTCCCTCCCTCCCTCCCCTCCTCCCTCCTTTTCTCCGTCCCTCCTGCACTCTCTCCCTCCCTCCCTCTTTCCCTCCTTCCTCCCTCCTTCCCTTCTTCCTTCCTTCCTTCCTTCCCTCCCTCCATCCTGCCCTCTCTCCCTCCCTCCCTCCCTCCCTCTTCCTCCCTCCCTCTCTCCCTCCCTATCCCCTCCCATCCCCTTCCCTCCCTCATTAGCTCCTTCCTTCCCTCCCTCCTTTCTTCCTTCTTTCCCTCCCTCCCTCTCTCCCTCCCTCCCTCCTTCCTTCCTCCCTCTCTGCCTCCCTTCTTCCTTCCTTCCTTCCTTCTTTCCCTCCTTCCTTCCTTCCTTCCTTCCTTCCTTCCTTCCCACCCTCCTTCCCTCCCTCATTCTCTGCCTCCCTTCTTCCCTCCTTCTCCCTCCCTCCCCTCCTTCCTTCCTTCCTTCCCTCACTCACTCCTTTCCTCCTTCTTTCCTTTCCTTCCTTCCTTCCTTCCTTCCTTCCTTCCTTCCCTCCCTCTCTCTCTCTATTACTCCCTTAGACGTAGATATACTGACAGCCACAGAGTGACAGAGAAAGAGAGAGACACACACACACACAGGATAGGTACAATGTAGGAGGATACCTGGGAGGACTGTGAACTATACAGAACCCACCCTCACTCCACTATACTCATGCCTACCTACCACCCTCACACCACCTGCTACCTTCCTACCTATCTGATGCATCCCTTCATATACTTGCCTGTGTCTCTGGTCTCCCTGCCTGTTCTTCTCCCTCCCTGAACCCCTGAATCCTTACCTATCCTCCTGTGTCTCTGCCTGTCTGTAAGCATATCACAGTGTGCCTGCTGTGGTCACACACTACCCACCACCACAGGCCTAGTATAGTACTATACAGTCAGGGGAGGGGAGGGGGCTAATTATATACCTTGGCCAGGAGTGCTCTCCACATACCTTCTATAGTAGCACTGGGCTTTAGGTCTATCTTACTAAAACAGGTGTACACATGTACATATATGTATGCCTATCCCCATCAGATTTCTTTAGCCCCAATATGTCAGAGAGATGCCCATAAACCATGGGTGGGGTTGGAGTATTTAAACAGATATTGGACATGTACTTACCACTGCTGTTTGTGGGTCTGTGTGTAGTGTGGAGTGGTTGGAGGCCTGATGAACTGGGTCTAGTACACCTGTACCCAAGGGGGGCACTCTCTATATGTTCTATAGTAACCATGACACACAGAGGAGCAGGAAGGAGGTCCTTTTTGGGTCACATTGGCGGGTCCAACCGGGCCCCAATAGGGGCTAATTATGGGCCACTTTGGGGAAAAAGTGGCAAGTTTTTTTGGCCAGAAATATCAACTTTAGGGTGATGTACGCACATGGTATGCATAAATGTGAGAGTGGCCCCCCAGGACCTGTACATGCACTCTGATGAGGTCTGCCCCTCATGAGTTTGGGTCCTCGATGTGGATTAGATTGGTTCATCGCTATGATGATGCTGACTACTCCGCTTTGAATAGTTGACTCATCTGGTGGCTGATGACCCTCAAACTCATCACAGGCGATGAGTTTTTGGTGGCCCTGGGATTTCAGTGTTATGTATATCATCCTATTGGGAGGTAGTTCCCCTTTCTATCCTTTATTTTGAGGTCTAACACCATCATAAATTAGATGAGGCAAATGTCTCATAATATTGGGAAGTGTCCCCCTTTCTTGGTTAGTTTGGCATACACATCACATCGTCACATTGGCCAAAGTTTCAAATAGAGCTTATACAGCAGTAATATAATATGGGGAGCAAATCTACGCATGTACAAGGTTGTACTGTCTTAAATCTGGAGGTGTTTATTTATAGTCCAGGCTTAATATTTTATTGATACCATGTAAACAGATGAGGGTTATGGTAGTGAAGCAGCTATATTTATTTTTTATCAAATACGGCAGCCTCATTGATTTAACCAAGGAGTGCCGTATTTAACACCCCCCGTGAAATAACCCATGGCCGTATTTCACGGCCCTGTGACGTCATCAAAATGGCGGTTTGTTTTCATTTGTACGGCGTAGAAATAAGCTATTTTTGCCTATTTAGGCTCCCCCTATCATAATTTTGGTGATTTGAATCGAAAAACATAAAAAATAAACACAAAGGCACACTCGTTTAAGCCTGTAGGGCTGGTTATTGCACTCGCAGGCCTGTGGGCCGCATTTCACTCGGCCTATGGCCTCGTGAAATACGGCCCACAGGCCTGCTTGTGCAATAACCAGCTCTGCAGACTGAAACTCGTGAACCTTTGTCTATATAGTTATCATACACTGATTAGGTCACACTGCACTAAATCACTGTCTTGGTTTCCATGGCGATTTATACTAAATCTAGACTGACTTTACTAGTTTTGACCTATTGTATAATTTTCCCCATTATAATAGCTAGAATGTGGTATATTTGGCTTAGCTCTCAGGGCAATTTAAGTATATCAAATATTAGACACAAGGTGTGTGACATTGGTATTTTAGAGTTCCGACTAGGTGTTTAGGGTTGTACCACCACAAGCAATAGATAGTATGAGATAAACCCTGCTTTTGCTATGAGGTGTCCCCCTGGTGTCTCTGCTAAAGATGCCCCTGTCCCTGCCACCATCTCTACCATGATGTATCACACATGTGTGGCCTCAATTTGAAGCAGGGCACCTCCCCAAGGTCTGGAGATGAGATAATCTCGAGGACGATGTGTGGCCATTCTATATTCATGGACTTAAGTGGAAGAGCTGCAAGGAGGATGGGACAGCCAAGGAGGGAACATCAGCTCAATGGCCCAGTTTAACCCTTTATATGCCACCCACAGACTCCTGTCGGCACAGGAGATAAGAGTATTAACTCCTTCACAAATTAATTTCCCAGTCAATTATTTACTAACTTAACCTAGGATGACAGCCTTGATGTGCATGCATCAATGGCCTGCCACTCTTGTGAATTAAAAAAAAATTGAAGTGGTGCATAGTGTAGATAAATGAAGAGCTGGCATCATCCATGGAAGAATCTTTTGGCCAAAATGGCTCCTCCAGGTGGGCAGGGCTGGGATATGGAGGTAGAGTAAGAGCACATGAACAGAGATAATTCTGCAGATTTCTCCATGAGGGTGACTTCTCTGATCAAAATAATCTGATCTCAACAAATCTCCCTGGAAATAATGGACAGGCAGAAGAAGCTGTCACCAAGTAAATAATATTTATTATTTAAGGTAGTCCTGCTGAGTCTAAGCACCAGTGCTACATTCATGTTGACCCTTTGTAAATGTATTGACCAATAAGGCCATCAGGTTAAGTGCAGGACCGGGCCTTGGGATGAGCCACAAGGGATAGCGGATCTGGCACTAGTTCCAGATAACAATGCAGGGAGGGATTGGTTTCAAGGGGTGTTTCTTGTGTAGTCATCTTCCTCCAAGCATTTGGTTTTTATTTGAAGTAAAAAACTAGGATTTCTTTAAAAGCTGGGATTCTCTTGGGGACAGGTAGTTCCACATGCGCAGGACTGGGGCACTGATTACAATGTTACAAAAGGTCCTGAATATAAAACAAAGTAATGACATTCATCCTGACAATTATTCTGGTCAAACTGTAGTTCTTAATGCAAAAAGGAAAAGCAGACTGTGTACATGCCTTATATTGTTTGAAGTAATAGTTTTTTTGTCTTGTATAAGGAAAGATACTATGCTGCGTGTTGAATAAACGTGTCTAGCGTGAACTTATTATGAGCTGATTTCAAATTTCAAATGATTATCTGAGTGGCAAGGGGAATAGTACTCTAAGGTGGGCCACTTTCTCTTTGATTGTAAGTTAGTGCACAAGGTTAACAAGCATCACTATACCTGCTCCATTGGCATTCTTTTTCTGTGCTAACAGAACCATTTAAAATAATGGCACACTACACAGACTTTGGCTAATGTACTGTACTTCAGTGAATAGTGTCTTTATTGGTCTCTTTTGCTTTGTTTCTCGACAGCACTAAGCATATCAATTATGGCATCCTATACACTGGACTGGCTGATTTCCCTGCTTTACCCCAAACATTGATTGTAAGTGTGGTCTATAGATTGCCTCTGGGTATGTTCATGATTACTGCAGCCCTCATTACCCCTTGTTGTGTTGGCCATCACTGTACCAGCCATTGACAAATAGCTGAGGGCTCGAGTCATTATATGACAAGTGTGGTCCCTAAGGAGCAGACCAAACTGGTCATAGTATAATCAGAGTGACTTGCTTTGCCCTTTCCAGGACTTTGAGACCTTGAGACTTTGAGTCAATAGCGCTTTTATATCTAGCTCTGTATCAACTACTTCGATCTTCTGATTGTTGCCCTGGCAGAGCCATCTGGAGAGGCTCATCTAAGATGATATAAGTTTCCATCAGTGTCTTGCCAACCATCTTCTCCTGCTTGGCAGCAGGCCTATAGACTTTAGAACATGTGTTATATAAAATGCTAATGGCTATTATGCTGGTCATTGAAATGATTATATTTGAAACACAGGCCCTAACTGCAGCCATACCATATGAATAGAGGACCCCAGGACATACCCTGGACTCCAATATAAATAAGACAATTTAAAAGAAGTGTTCATATAAGACAAGCAGTAATGGTGACCATATGACCTGCAGCTGATAGCTACCATTATATCATCTATAGCTACCCATGACAGGTAGGCAAGAAAGTGGTACCCTGCTGGTATATTTAATAACTTTAAAAAATCCCAACATAATTGATCCCAAACATTTACAGCACACTTTGAGGAATAAAGCTAACACTGTTTGCTGTTCACCATGCACCATTCTGTACTGGTTGGAATTTTGCATACACTGTAAAAAACAGTGTGTTACGTTTACACACGCTTTCCTGTAGCTACCTTTTACACACACATTTTGGTGTAACACTTTACACACCCTTTGCCAACAGTGTGTTGATCTCAAAAGTGTGTTGCAAATTTATGTGTGTAATGCCTTATGCATGTTCCCACAACACACTGTTCTTAGAGTGTAGCAGCTATCCAAACTGTAGGGAATCTGTCAAGATGCCCTGATGGAGTGACCCTAATTAGTCTACCAAATTATGCACGGTAAAAACATAATTTACATGAAACGCAATCTAATAAGCCTTAGCAAGATAGGGATGAAACTTGATGTGTGAACTATTGTCCCCTTGTCCCATTGAGAGGGGATCCCATTATGAATTCCCCAGATAGGAAACCCAGGCAATCCCTTTATCCCACTGGTGATGTACTGAAAACTAATTAACCTTATATTCTCTGCTTCTATATGTCCAAGGTCAACCCAAACGAGCTCTACTTACAGGATTGGGTCTCTAAGTAATCTGCAAATTAGGTCCCAGGGGATATTTAGACTAATTGAGGTAAGGCTCTTCAATCCCCAGTATCAGACTAGGGAGAGCTCCAAAACCCTCATATCTTTGATTAGGGTGGCCATGAACATATAGTATATTAAAGACAGTGAAATCTAGAGCCTAGAATGAAATGACTGATCACAAAGCTGCTTGTGGGAATATCAAGATCCCTTAAACTCCTCATACTTGTATTCTATGAAATTACTTATTTTCACGGGTTTAAATTTTCGCAGATCTTATGAGTGAAAATCTGCAAATTCACTTATTCCATATAAAAGTTTCGCGGATATTTCATTTCGCAAATCGCAAAAATATATTCCCAGTGAAATAGCGTACTTTCACAGTATCCTACTTGTCTGTAAAATATTGTGACCACAATATGCACAGGAAATTGTAGTATGAAATTCAAGCTCCCAACACATTAATGGAAACGTTCGTGAATGACATCTTGATGGGAGTTTTGGCTTTTTTTCCACCTCATTGTCATAACTTTTAGATATCTTCCTTTATAAATGCATCACCCTGGTTTCAAATGTTCACACGCCTTGTGTAGCTAGGTCAATGTTCCACAATCATGAACTAGTTCAATGCAGTTATATCAGGCACACTTCCCGTGTATGATGTCAAAATTCTACTGCCTATATCAATTCACATGAAACAGATGATATCAGTATTTCTAAGAATGGCAGCATCCACCAAACTTAAATGTGAAATATTCTTCAAATGGAATATGAACGGTGACGTCGTCTCTTAAAGTGGTTGTCTCATCAATAGTCTACATGCAGGCTTTCTTGACACACAGAGGCAAATATCAGAGTCACCCAATGTCGCCAATACTACTCTCAGACAAGGGTCAGGCACTGCTGGACTATAATAGATGGGTCAAGGGCCATTCTAGTGAGGGTCAGGCTAGGCTGGACATTCAATAACAGGCTGGACCTTGGCAAACTTGCTTGAAAGTCTGGCCATGCTGGATCCTCATGCCATAGTCTGGCAATGCTGGACTCTTGCAGGCTGATAGAGACTCTCCCAAGAGTCCAGCATTGCCAGACTATGGCATGAGGATCCAGCATGGCCAGACTTTCAAGCAAGTTTGCCAAGGTCCAGCCTATTATTGAATGTCCAGCCTAGCCTGACCCTCACTAGAATGGCCCTTGACCCATCTATTATAGTCCAGCAGTGCCTGACCCTTGTCTGAGAGTAGTATTGGCGACATTGGGTGACTCTGATATTTGCCTCTGTGCATATAATAGCATTATCATCTTATCATTCACAACAAGACTATATTATCCCAAATCAATATAACAATATAACCTTAATACTATTGTTTCTCTACTATCTGAGCTGTCAAATAACAAGTGGCATGTTAGTGGTGAGAATAAAACACAAAGCAAGCCGTTGTATATTCTCTATAAATACATTCTATGCACTGCTCACTGCCATATGTATATTCTCATTAGATTTCAACTGCGGTTCTCTGGCCTTTAAAGCTTGACCATCATGGTTGAAGTGAGGCCAAAAGCACTTTTGGATATAGTTCAGTTTTGATTCACAAGAGGGCTCTTGAGGGCTGTGAGCTCAGCTCTTACAGGCACAAGATGATTATGTTGTAGCTGGACAAAGCCCATGGTCCCCTGTCCAAACACTGTTGCCCTCTGGTGGAACTCTTATTTTATTCTATGTATGGAAAATGCTGAACTTATTCCCTGACGACCCAGCTTTAAAGCTGACTTCATAACCTTGGTATACTTGCATTTCAACAACATGGGTGAGGGGGTCGAAGCAGTGTGGCAGGTTTATCAATGTAAAATCAGAAAGCCTGCAGTAAACAAACAGCCCCCCACCTACAGTGAGATCAATTCATTTCACTTCCAGGATTGACATTAGAACTAATAGTAATACGAGCAAGAAGTGAGGATCCTGCCGGGATCCTGCACTGGCTAGCTTCCAGCAGCTTTAGATATCATCTGAGTCAGTCGTACTGATTCCCAACAAGATAAATAAAACAGACAAAATGTGGACTGCATACCAAAATATTAATAACACTGATCCTGTCCAAGACCAGGCTTATCAATTCCCTGCTGTTGTGGATCATTTATATGAAGGGAGAACCACTATCTTAGCGGTCTGATTGCTGCACCTCTGCTGGTAATCTCATTGGTGGCAGTACACTGATATCCCTAGGCTCCCTATACGCCCAACCTCTCAGTCACTAGTGCCTAACCTAGTTAGTCATTTTTTGGATCCCTATATGACCAACCTAGATTAGTTATTATTGTCAGGTTGGTCACTACTGACCGACCCACCTTAGTCTTTTCATTTCCAGGGGGAGCCACTGAGTGGTCATCACAGGTGGTCCCAACTAGTGGTATACAAATACAACAAACCAATGATGAACCTAGGTTAGCCACTACTGACTGACCCCTTGGTCATTTTTGACTATAACTTTGCCATTGTGACTGAAAATCGATAGGTTGATAGGGTTAGTCAGTACAGACTAACCTAGGTTGGTCATATGAGTGTTAGTGTAGTTACAAAACAGACACTGATTAGCACTTTAAGGGCTGCATGGCGTTTTAATGCCGAACTTGTTGTGATAGAATGCATAAATGCAGTCTATTTGCCAGGGCCACATTCATACATCATGCTGATCCTATGGGGTTGATGCACTCTTGAAAGGTCGGCTTGATGCATAAATGCACCACTGTCGAGTTATCACCAGGGGTCCATAATTCATTGCAATTGTATTACATTATGCTAACATTAAAGCCCTATGTGGCGCTTAGAAAGTTAAGGTAGATTAGGCCTACCTACAATCAAACCATACCAAACCAAATATGGAAGTAATTCATCCTGCCACATTGAAACTATGAATTATGGACTCTTCACAAGACCTAGTCACACGTTGGAGACATAACCTTTCTGTGACATATCAAAATAACCTTGTGGTTTACCGTCGTATTTCTATGATAAATTAGAAAATGAATATCCAACTTATCATCCAAGTGGAACATTCTAAACTATAGTCATGGATCATTGACTCTATCTCATTAATAGACCTATTGACATCTCATTAACATATACCTGGTTAGCTCAGAAGGCAGCAGGCCCCTCTAAATCAGAGAGTTGACAGTTATGGGGAAAACGTACTAAAACATTTGTTTAAATATGCCCTGAATCAAAATACACCAGGGAGGGTAAGTTGACTTCTAATGGTTCTGAAAAATGACCACTGGGGGGGGGGGGGGGGGGGTGTCAGTTGTTAGTGAGCTTTTAAAAATGTCCACTGGGTTCTGCCACCATTTATGCCGAATGCCCCCCCCCCCCCCCAAGAGGATGATTGGGTCCCTGGGATAAGATAACAGTGCAGCAAGGGATCGGGTTTCAAGGGGTGTTGCATGTGTAGTCATCTTCCCTCCGAGCATTTGGTTTTCATTCTGAGAAAAGAAATTTGGTTTTGTAGTTTTGTCTATGGAATCTGATTCTCTTTGTCATGGAGATGGGTAGTTCTAAATGGTGCGGTCACTGAAAGAGGAGTTCAGTTTGATTGAGAAGTTACAGACGTTCTTGAATGAAATACAAATTGATGATGTTTTATATGCTGATTTTAAATTGAAAATTTTGAAAGCCTGTAAGAGTATCCAATCGTCATGAGTGCCTTAATGAATACCGAGGAAGCTCCCCCAGCCCAATTCATCGACAACTGAAGTGGCAAAAGAAATGACATTCTTAGATTAACACTTTAACCTTTTGAATCCTGATCAAAAACGACATGGATTGCTATGAGGGCAACCTCTGAGAACTAGTTGTTCCCAGAGGGATGGACCTCATATCAATTCACATAGTTATCCTATGTAAATGGTATTAACTACAGTCAATGCTACAACTTAAAATAAGTGTTTAGGGTTTAAACACCAGTGTTTAGAAGTTAAACACGTTGTTAAACACTCTTTTGTCCCAAGTTTTTAAACACCTTTTTTGGTTAAGCATGTTTAATTTTAAACATTTTTAGATAAGTGGTGTTTAAAATAAACGTGTTCAGGTTTAAATATGTTTAAATCTAAACACTTAAACACCAGGTGTTTAGGTTTTTAAGTGAAAAGTGTTAAGGTGGGTCAAAGTCACTAAAAGTTAACAGAATCTTGCAATTTGTTTTACAGGCAGTTCTAATTATATAGAATCGGAAAATGCAAAGAAAAATAGGGGGTCCCGAACTACTTTTTTGATTATAGAATTTTGAAAAATTAAAGCATTTAAATTTTTTCTGAAAATGTGAAAAAAATGTGAAAACTTCCATGATTTCTCTTTATATCGACCATCATGCGCAGAAATGTAAAACTTCACATGTGAAACGCCTATATTTAATGCAATATGTCCTTTGTCATTATGATGCATGAATACACCCCTAGGGAGACGACTCACCAGGGTTACATTCAGGCATCATGACGAGCAAGAACACATTAAATCAAAAACACCAACCCCAGCGTTATTTTTACATAGTGACTAGTCCTTTAAATTGTTCCACAAATAAGACTTGTTCTACTTTCTGTTTTCATTACTCATCATGACACTGAGAGTATGGATATTAGAGCATTGTCATGTTTATGAAATATGAGTATCAGTTATTCATAATCAAGAAATACCCATACTGTTATCAAATACCAGATCATCTGGTGGTCGGGTAATTGCTGTGCACTGGGATTACTGTTACTATCATGAGATTGTCATACACCCAAGCCTGTAACTACATGCGCGGGTGGGAAACCTGACCACTCACACCCCTTCTCAAGTGTTTCTCACATACATACATCGGAGGTGTGTCTTTATTACCAACCCGTCATACATTTACTTGTATTTCTACTTCGTGGGATCTTTTATACACACTTTTAAGTATGTTTGCATGTTATCCTGTTGTGCACACTGATGTCATATCAATTGACATTCAACCACTTCAGTGATATGTTATATTCTAGTGTTGTTGTTATTTATGTAATCATCACTATATAACAAATTATATATTGGTTATCATAATGCAGCCCTTGAAGTTGTGCAATGACATGAAAAAGGTCATAGCTTACTGTGGCACTATATTGTCTCTGAAGGTTTGAGTTATACGTACGATGGATGCAAGATTAACATTTACAATAGTCCAGTTGCAGAACTGGTCTATCTACCTGGACCTTGCAGGGAATGACGTACAGTGAAATTTTTGTGATTCTTGCTCATGAGACCCCACTGAACAAAATCTCACACGGTGCCAAGCTGGCACCGCCAGGGAAATTTCGCAAAAGACGTTTTTCCAAAATGGCTCCCGCAGAAATAATGACATTCAGAAAAATGGATATCTCTGCTGTTTGTAGGTTTAGAATTTTGATTTCAACACCAAAGTATATGTTTGGAAGCTCATACAATCATAATCTGTCCATATGGAAATGATTTATGGTCAAGGTCAATTTAGAGGTAAAACTTCATTTTCTGTGTTTTTTTTCCAGTAGTCAAGGTCAAGGTCAAATCAAAGGTTCTAAAGTTATACCAATGTGTGAGGGAAAGCTCGCAGCATCATATTTTAACATAGATCTTACACTACTCACATCTAACTTGGACACCACATTGTTGGACAATTCAATATCCCCACATAACTAAAATATAGGCTTTTCAGCAACAACAATGAAGGTAGTCAAGGAATGGCCTCTTGAGAACAAATTGAGGCAAGGCTTGTTGTAGATGTTGAGCTTCAACCATAACTCTTTAAGGGCAGCAAAGTGCATTTACAAACTAATGCATATACCTTTATTGGCATGATGTATGGATACCGCGCTGACAAGTATCTCGTCAACCATATGGGGTTGATTAATGCTATCATGCATGAATAAAGGCCTGGTGAGTAAATCACCAGAGCATAATGCATTAAAGCAGTATGAAACCCTTAAAATCTTTATGCATGAATTATCAAAAGGATCCAAGTGGGCAATACTACCCAGGCCTCCTTCAGCCCACGCAGCTTTTAAAAAACCTGTTATTTATTGTTCGCTTGTGCTTTGGATGGCCTTGAGTGGCTACACTGGCCTTAATTATTGGTAGTTGCTCACATCATGCATGGGCAATGGGGGGTCATTGATGGACGCATGGGCATGATGCAATCGTGAAGCCCTTGCCAGTATTTCTAGCAGGGCTGCATTAATGCATTGTGGCAACCACTTGGCAGTTAACTGACTGCATCTATAGAGCCTGCATGATTATTTGAATCCAATCTGGGTAAGGGCGCAATTCATTAAAGCAATATGCCCCCCCCCCCCCAACTGATTAAAGACATTAAGGGCATTGGGAATCCACTTTGCCCCATTCATTTATTGATTGTATTCCTTCTTCTAAAGAGAGAATGTGTTCATAACATTATTAATAGCAGAATGGTAAATTGTGAGTGGGTTAACATTGTAATTATGTTAAATTTTGCATTGTAGAAGGTGAGGATGGGGTTATCACTGAAGCTTAGGCAGGCCTTACATACAAGCACTGTACCTTTTACATAGGCCATAATACACTAGCACATGTAACAGGATATCCATAATTATGTGTTTGTAGGGCCGTTAGCTGTGAAATATGTGGTGTCACCTGTCAACTTCTGAATTTGAGCTTGCTCTCAAGGGACGATTTCAGCTGTCTCTGTCAACTTTCTTTTATTGACAAACTCACATATAATTATTCGGAATGCTCTTGTTCAATAAGGGACACAGTGCATATTTATGTGGTCCATCTTGACTTCCATAGTACAGGCCAACCCTCGGTTTTGCTATCAAGTGTCCCAATGGCCTCTCTGCTGAAGATGCCCCTGTGCCCATCCTATCTCTAACATGATATATCATGCCTACATGGCCTCAATTAAAAGCAGGGCACCGCCTCGAGGTCTGGCAATGAGATAATCTCGAGGACGAATTTTGTGGCCATTCTACGTAAATGGACTGAGGTGGGAGGGGTGCAAGGACGATGAAGCAGCTCAATTGTCACATATGCCACTGCACTGACTCTTTTCAGCATGGGGACTTTGGAGCACTCACTCCTTCTAAAATTAATTTCCCAATCAATTATCAACTACCAATTTCCCAATCAATTATCAACTACCAACTAAGATGGCAGTGGCTTGGATGACATTGCTGATGAGCATGCATGTATGGCCTGCCACTCTGGTAAAAGTAAGTGAAAGGGGGTGTAGGCAAATGAAAAGTCATCCATGGAAGAACCTTTTGCCTACAATGATTCCCCACATTGGGCTGGCTGTCCCAGAGTAAGCTGGGCTAACAGATAAAAGTAGGATTGGAGGCTGTAATCGTGGGTAATCCTGCAGGTTTCACAGTGAGGGTGACTTCTCTTATAAAAGGTGTCTGGTCTCTAGAAGAAAAACCCAGTCAAAACATGTGTCTGGGGATGAAATGGTCAGCCAGAGGAAGCCGCCACCAGATCAAAAGGTGCTACATGAAGCTGTCAAAGGCCACATAATGCTTTAATATGTTATGTCCTTGGTTTTCATAATGCATGAATGTAGCCCCAGCGATTAATCTGCCAGTGGTATATTCATACACCATACTGACCTTTCAGGAATGGATCAACTCCATATGGTCATCATAGTGCATGAATGCAAGTCACCCTCTTTGCATTATTACTGTTATAATTATTCATATAATATTTACCATTGCCATTGTGCATTAGAAGTTGCAACATTCTGCAGGTTCAGCATATATCTGCATACACCCAGGTGGCTATGGTTAATTGTATTGCACCATCACGTCACAAAATAGCCATCTCCAGAGACCTCTGATGACAAGTCACGTGATCTCTTACAGCATTACCCCTGACTAATGGGACTGTGCATGCTATAGGGCTGACCTGAAGGGCTGTGGTCGGCCGTCATTACTGCTTCATTTTACCCATTACCTTACTACTACTCCTTTGCTATTTCCTCTTCCATAGGGGTCAACAGCAGAAGGGAGGATATAAGCTCTCTCATGTTAGATATAGCAATATACCTCTCAGGTTCACTCTCACGACTTGATAACAATTGGATCGTCTGTGACCGGGTGAGGTTTGTCTTTGACCGGGAAACGTCATTATAGCATAAATTAGGCCTATACAGTAAGAAGAGGTTGGAAAAAGTCAAAGGATATTTTTCGACCATATAAAAGGAAATTTATTTCAAAGTTGGTTATGTTTAAATGTAGGTCTTTTTATGTGCATCATAGCATTATCAAGTTTTTCCTCTGCCCAGTCAAAGAGGAGTATATAATAAAATGGAGTTTGAAGAGCTGCACTGTGCAAAGTATTATGCAATAAGCATCCACATAAACCTTTTCATATAGTAGAGATATGGAAAAACTAAAAAAAACTAAAATTTGCCTTTTCTAGTCCCCCGGTCAAAGACATCACCTGGTCAAAGACGTCACCCGATCAAAGACTATCCAATTGTTACAAAGTCGTGAGACTGAGCACCTAATAATTAGCAGATATGTATACTGAGAATTAGACTCTGTATAACACAAACACTATGGACAGTGCCTCAAAACCAACAATTTTCCAAAGACTGGAAGGAGAGGCTCTAAGAGTCCAGCATTGCCAGGCACTTGGACGAGAGTCCAGTATTATCTGACAGTTAGGCTGATGCTCATTTTTTTCTCTGTGGGGTGCAACAGCAAAGGTAGTTGAAACATAGGCCAGATATTACTAAAGATGATCCATCTAGATCAGCATAACACAATGACTTCAAATTTCTTCACATGACAGGAACAACTCTGAGGAGGCTCTAAATAGTACAACAAAGGTATCAAATGGGAGGATATTCACATGTACACACAGAAATATACATGTACAATGTATAATCTTAGGCTGCCTACTCCAGAGCCAATCCTTTCTCCTATGTCAGCTTATTAGGTCAGTGTTTACAAGGTGGACCATAAGGTAGCTCCAATTCCACACACCATGGAGGAATAACATTGGATAGCATGTACCAAAATATCAGTCCGAATTTGTTGGAAATGAATTGAAACTGAAACCAAGACATCACATAATATAAATGCTTCTATAATGGGTGCTGTGAACACAACACAACCACTGTGTACCATTAGAAAAAAAAGACCAGCAGCGAGGGACATTTGACCGGTGTGGTGTAAAACAGTGTAGCTTAACGTCAGTGTTGGGATGACATGTCAATAGTGAGATGTGAGTTGTTATAGGGGCAGGAAGAACTGAGTATTAAATCTGCTGAATGTCCTGTTAAGATGTCAAGACAAATGGATGCTGTGTGTGTTAAATCTGTTGAGAATCAGATTCAATGATGTGAATTCTAAAAGAAAAGTGTCTCATGTTGACTTAAAGAAATTATGTGGATCTCTCTCTATCTTCTGTCTCTTCCAATCTCTGTCTTTGTCTGTCTGTCTGTTGGGCTGTCTGTCTGTCTCTCTATCCTTCTTGGTAGTCTACATCTGTGTCCTTCTCCCTCCCTCTCCCTCCCTCCCTTCCTCTCCCTCCCTCCCACTCTCTCCCCACTCTCTCCCTCCATTTCCCTCCCTCTCCCATCCCTCTCCCATCCCTCTCCCTCCCTCTCCCCCTCTCTCTCCCTCCCTCTCCCTCCCTCTCCCCTTCTCTCTCCCTCCCTCTCCCTGCCTCTCCCTCCCTCTCCCCCCTCTCCCTCCCTCTCCCTCCCTCTCTCTCCCTCTCCCCCCCTCTCCCTCCCTCTGCCTCCCTCTCCATCCCTCTCCATCCCTTGGGTTGTCTCTGTACACAGCATGAGCTGCTTGCATTTCAGCAAATTTGAAACGCTTTACAGGAATACTTTAAGTGGCTTTTAGTTCAGTAATACCATGTTAATGTCCCAAAAAGGTCATATATGCATTTAAGTAGCTTTAAGTGGCATTTACATGAATTAAATGTGCTTTAAGTATTCCTTTAAGCATATCTAGTTTACTTAAAGTGACATGGTCCGATGATTAGGGCTCAAAAATCAATTTCATTTAAAATGAATCAGAATGTTCCCTATGGCCATATTTCATGTGCTAACTATTTTATTTAATCATATTCCCTATAATTCAGCTTAGAATTCGGATAATTATCACATGATGGCTCAATTTACTAATTTTGGGGTGCACGCTATAATTCCCCGATTGAAAATACACTGTAAAATGCTATACTTGGGCCTCATTGGAACATCTAATTGAGCTCTTATTGCCCATAGATGACATTTTATTGGGCAATCTCCTCTAAATATGACAGAGTACTATCATTTGAAACACATTTAAGCAGGATTTAAAAAATTTAAAAGATCGGACCATGTCACTTTTAGTGCAAACATTCATGTCTGTCTCTCCTCATGGAGATGTAACAGAAACCAGCCCTTGGTTGGTTCTATGGTTTCATTCTAGTCCTTTTCCTTTTCTAGTCCTTTTCCCCATGTGTCCCAATCATAGACATTGAGGCCTACAGAGACACTGTAACATGGCCATAAGTCATCCTTCATATCTAATGTGAGACAATTTGGTCCTTTCCTGGCTCAAATGGCACTGCCCTCTGAGGTTAGACTCTCCCAGAGGCAAGAAGCACCTTCAGACACCTCTCATTTATTCATACGTCATAATAGATGCCCAGCCTGTTCCCAGTCTGGGGCCGCCCTTTGTGCCAAGGTGTCCTCTGACCATGGCTGACCTTCATGCTTGACCTCTGACCTCACAGATGACTACCTCTTATCGACCTCACAATCAAAACCTCCTGGATGTTGACCATATGACAAGAATGTAGGTCTAGTGTTTGACCTTCTACTACAACGTTTAAAGTTAAGTGACCATATGCTACAAGCCCACGGGAAAGGTGTGTATTTTCTTTTGAAAGTGTGCCCTACCTCAACTCATATACCTGGCCTCATACACCAATGTTAACTATATATTTTTATACTATGAAAAGCTGAACAACATGGTGTGAAAGGATTGATAATATAGAATGAAAAAGTAGTGTAGAGATTTTGTGGTGTCACGCTGGCCTGCAATGAGACACTTGCTGGTCATCTGCGTTAACAGTAAAATTTGTGACTTGATCTGCGAAAAGGGACCTTAATGCAGGGTACATTAAGGTCCCTTTTCCCAGTACATGTCACAAATGTTAAGTGCATATATGATAATATGAAGACCCCATAAGCTCATTGTACTTGTATATTTTACTTGTATCACATCGTCAATAAAACTTTAAATTGAAATCTTTGAATGGAAAATTGACATCATAGATCTATTAAGTACTTCCATTGGGAGTCTAACTTATTAGAACGGGATTGGCATAAGAGACCTGGGAGAAAGTATAGTCAATTAAAGTACTTGTGACCACAAATATTCAATATTTTGGGATGATTTCACCAAATCAGAACTTAATAATCAAGATTCCTTAAATGTTATTGCTGTGGGTAAAGAGAAATGGCGTGGTGATGAACAGCCCTAAAGCATCTGCAGGTGAACAGGTAGATGGGGACAGGAAGCGGCTCCTGTGGTGATTATAAAATGCCGCACCTAGGTGTATATATGTAAGGGAGAGTTCATTTATCACTTACAGGAGGGGGTGGTGAGATTTTGCGCGGAGGGGCAAAATATTTTTACGCCCCCCCCTCGAGACCGTGTGAAACGTTTTATGCCCCCCCTCGCCGAAGGCGGCGAAAAATTTTGGCCCCCCCCCCTTTGAACTATAGTAACGCGCTGGCTTTTTTGCTAAAAAGGGGCTTAAATTTTTACGCCCCCCCCTCAAGAGGGATCAGAATTTTTTACGTCCCCCCCAAACCCACCACCCCCCCTGTAAATAATAAATGAACACTCCCTAAAGTGATAGCTGACAGCACAAGGAAATAATGAGCATCCTCTCAGTTCTTGTTACCTGAGGGTTAACCTGACTTAATGGAGGGTTTGGTACAGTTTGTGAACTCGACCTATTCACTGTTGAGTTGCAAAATGAGCAACTAATGTTTTTATATAACAAAAAGTGAATATCTTTTGGCATACATGATATAAGGTATAATATAGTATTTTATTATTTATGATTCAAAGTTATAAATTATGTTCATGTGTGGATTTATGAAAACAAAATTGAATGACTCGTCAAATAAACATCTCCCAGAAGGCCTTGGTGTACAGAAAAAACTATTAATCATGCAACTTGCAGAAGATTAGAGCGCAAGATGGGAAAGAAAGGACAAATGAATTGGGATGTAAATCACATGACCGCTTGTCACCAATTGGATATCAGAAATAGTAGTGGATGGGGGTATAAAATATGACAGAGATTTTATAACCTGGGCATAATGTCCTACTGATCCAATACCATAATAGGGTAACATTCAGGGATGCTTTCAAAATATCTTATTCCTGTACATAGGGAACCCCTTGATTCCATCTACACCCCAATTATGTAGGCCTAACTATTTGATTCATGGTGAAATGGGCATAATACAACCCTGTCCTTTTGGATGAAAATGACATAATAGATGACTCCATAACCTTGCATACTTACATGAACACCAATGTGGGTGAGGTGGTCCAAACAGCTTGATCTGTTTGATAATGTAAAATCAGAAAGCAATTGGCAAGTAAATGCCCCCCCCCCAACTCACAGAGATCAATTAATTTCACTGTCAGGATTAACAATAGAACCAAGAAGTGAGTATCCTGTGGCTTTTAGTAGCTTCAGACATAAGTAGGACAAACTCCAAGCCTGATGCAGTGCATTGAATCCACACAAGATAAAATGTGGCAATCTTAATAACACCAATCCTGTCCAAGGCCAGGCTTAAAAATCTGCTGCTTTTGTGGATCACTCATTATCTTGGTCGGCTGGCTGCACCACTGCTGGTAATCTTGTTGCTGGCAGTTGGTACAAAACAAACAATGAGTAACCCTTCAAGGGCCCCATAGTG
Source organism: Harmothoe impar (assembly GCA_947462335.1). Lineage (NCBI taxonomy): Eukaryota > Metazoa > Annelida > Polychaeta > Phyllodocida > Polynoidae > Harmothoe > Harmothoe impar. The sequence continues at coordinate 17,341,543 of OX381709.1, forward strand.
CTTTAACCCTATAATGATGGCATCATGTCTTAATGCATCATGTCCTTGGTTGTCATGATGCATGAATGCAGCCCTGTTGATTAACTGGCCAGCACTTCATTCATGCATCATGCAGACCTCATGCATGAGATTGAGACACTCCCAAAGGGTCGGCATGATGCACCAATGCAGCACTGGCAAGTTACTTGCCAGGGCTGTATTGATACACTCCTCAAAGGGGTTGGGGTAATGCATGTATGTAGCACTGGCGAATCATTTGGATCATGACAACAAAGAGAGAAGTACTTCAAAAAGCTGTGCAGCCCTTAAATTGTTCAGGGTAGGACTGGGGGCCAGGCATGAGTGGCATGAGATAAGGCATCTGAGCATGAGATAATGATGCAGGAAGGGTTTCAAGGGGTGTTGCATTTGTAGTCATTGTTCCTCTAAGCATTCAGTTTTCATTCAGTGGGAGAAATTAGGTAAAATACAAATTGATGACATTTTATGTGCTGATTTCAATTGAAGATGATAAAAAGATTGTGAGAATATCAAATCTTCTTGAATGTCTTCATGAATACGGAGGAGGCCATACCCCACCCCCCTCACTTCATGGAGAATCTAGTGGTCAGAGGCAAACATTACTGCCCTGCCAAGGCAGCGCTATGCCTTGTGCTGGAGGGAGTATATTTTAGTTGACTGTATTTAATCTGTCTATATATCCCTGTGGTCTCTCTATAAAAGGTACCACTGTCCTTGCCCCAATCTCAACCATGATGTATTATACATGTGTGGCCTCAATTCTAACCCAGTGGGCACAGAACATTGGATCAACATTGATAAATGGTTGTCAATATTGATTCAATGTTGGATGAACGTGGATTCAACGTTGGACAGAATTTTGTGCCCACTGGGAAGCAGGGCACCTTCCAAGCATCAGGTGATACGGTAATCTTGAGAAGGGATTAATATGTGGCCATTTTATATATGTACGGGTGAGGTGCAAGGAGGATGGGAAACCCAAGTAGGATGGAACAGCTGAATGGTCCAGTTAAAACCCTCTGAGAGCTGTATAGCATTTATTCATATTCCCTTAGACATCTGGATGCATGAATGCAGCACAGGGACCTAGAAGCACACAATCCTTCTAAAATTGATTTCCCAATCAATTATTTACTAAGCCTTAGATGACAGCAACAATGTTGAACATGCATCAATGGCTTGCCACTCTTGGAAAATTAATTAACTTGCAGCTAAGTGGTTTGTAGAAGAATGAAGAGCTGTGATCATCCATGGAAGAACTTTTACATACACCAGGTTCCAGCACAGACTTTTGCAGCGAGTCCTTTGAAAGCCCACATAATGCTTTGATATGTTTTCTCAATGAGTAACTTTGCAGTGGTCCATTCACACACAATACTTACTTTTCGGGAATGCATCAACCCCATGAGCTCTACATTAAAACTGAGCATAATTTATCATATATCATTTACCATTTACTAGATGCAAGATTCTACGGGTTCAGCAACCACATGTACACACACCTGGGTGTAGCATGAATCAATATATCTATTCCATGGAAGGCCATACTAGCTGCGACTGATCCATCATAGACACCTGACACCTGACACCTAAACACTAGTTGAAACATGAAGTGGGATATATTCACAACAATCTTCATAGAGTGGACTTGGGTCATATCACATAGGGTTATATATCCGGAGCGTAATATAACCACCCTGGGTCAAACCAGTGTGAAGAAGGGTGCAATTGTTTTTAGTTACTAATACAGTTGCACGGTCTGTTCTGCAGGTTCAGCATAATTATATCCACATACACCCAGGTGGCCATGGTTAATGGTATTGCACCATTACGTGGGACTGTGCACGCTATAGGGCTGACCTGAAGGGGCTGTGGTCGGCCATCATTACAGCTCTATTTTAACCATTACCCTACTACTACTCCTTTGCTTTATCCTCTGCCAAGGGGTCAACACACTCATGGAAGTGCTATTTTATGTTACATATGCCAATATACAATTCAATGCTTAACAGATATGTACTGAGACTCTGCAATGCAAACACAATGGACAATGTTTCCATCACAGAAAACTCCAAGTGTCTATATTCCTAGGCGGTGGAAAGAGAGTCCAGCATTGCCTGACTTTCATCAAACTGCTTGACCATCAAAACATTATTGTTTTAGAGAGACATAGTCAGGCTGTGCACATATTTTTCTCTGTGGAGTGCAGTAGAAATTAGATATTACTGGAGATGATGCATCTAGAACAGAATAACACAAGGATTTAACCCTTTTTTCACATGCTAGGAACATGTCTGAGATAGCACTAAGACATGTATGACAAAAATATCAAATTTATCAAGTGGCTAAATATTTGCATTTGCATTATATACATGTGTAATCTTAGACTACCTAATCCAGAGCCACCCAATCCCTCCTCCTATGTCCTACTATAAGGTCAGTGTTAACATGGTTGGTCAGATGTCAAACACAATGGAAGAGCAGCATGGGGTACAATGTGCCAAAATATGACAAAGAAGCCTGAAGTGGTGGGAAATGAATTGAAACTCAAACCAGACATCACATAAATGCTCCAATAATGGGCCATTGTGAACACAACAAAATAACTGCGTACCATCAGAAAATAAAGACGAGCAGCGAGGAACATTTAAGTGGTGTGGTAAAACTGTAGCTTAACCCTTTAAGGCCGAGTGTCGACTATAGTCGATGCCATGGCTGGCCGAGCATCGACTATAGTCGATGCCATGGCTGGCCGAGCATCGACTATAGTCGACATAACTCTATGAGAATCAGCAAAGGCTCGGCCCTGAGAAAGATCCTGTGAAAATGTCTCGCCCCTATCACCAGCAAATTATTTTTTTGGTCGGCCTTAAAGGGTTAACGTCACAGTGAGATGACATGTCAATACTGAGATGAGAGTTGATGTAGAGCAGGAGGGAATCAGTGTTAAACCTGCTGAATGCCATCTTAACATGTCAAGATGGATGGCTATTGTGTGTGTTAAGTCCGTTGAGAATCAGATTCAATGATGCAAATTAAAAAAAAGGTTCATTCCAGTAAACAAATAACGTTACACACCATTTTATAACGTTATATAATGTTATATGTCAACGTTTTTCTAATCTCTTTAGTATGACATAAGGTTATGTAAAATGTAAAACGTTATTTTGACGTAAGATAACATTTTTTTGTTAGCTGGGATGTCCAATGTTGGCAATTTTGATCTCTCCTTCTGCTGTCTCTGCCTGGCTGTTTCTATCTGTGTCTGTCTGTCCGTTGCTTGGTTTTCTCTTTCTGTTTCTCCTTCAAGGGGTCTCTCTGTCTCTCATGATAGATGTAGCAAGAACCACCCCTTGGTAGGATCTATATAGTCTTTCCCCCATGTGTCCCAATCATCGACTCTGAGATGAACAGAGACACTGTGATATGGCCATAAGTCATCCTTTATATCTAAAGGGAGACAATTTGGTCCTTTCCTGGCTCAAATGGCCCTGCCCTCTGAAGTTAGATTCTCCCAGAGGCAAGGAGTGCCCTCAGACACCCCTCATTTATTCATGCGTCATAGAAGCTGCCCCCCCTCTATATCGACCTGCCCCCAATTTAGACCAGCATCTTATTGGTCTCTCAATTTAAACCTCTCCGATGTTGACCATATGGTTCAGGGAATGAGGAATGTCAATTTCAAATATGTGGGAGAGTATCTGCGGAGTGTGCCTATATCTTTGATATGTCCATATGAATATTTTAAAACATATCATATCAACATGATGTGAAAAATGGTATAGAAATGTTATTCTGTAACTGAGAGAAGGCCTGAAATAAGACATCAATAACTTTCTGTGCTGACGGACATGTTGACACACTTCAATTACTTTGGCCAATGTGTTATGCTTTGCTGAATCAGTGTCTTCATTGCTCTCTGTTGCTTTGCTTCCTTGCAGCACCAAGTGATATCTTATTCTTCCAATTGGCCAGAATAACTTTTTACAGATCACATAGATTTGAAGTCTTTTGTTATTATGTGAACAAAATATGGTCATATCATATATTTAGTGGCTTCATTTTTTTCAAATAAACTTGATTGCACTGCAGTTCTGCTTTGAATTAAGAGTCTCATTTAGTGGTACAATTTTTGGAATCTATACCCTACACACCACAGCGTAACTACAGATTCTTTATGGTATTATGCTTACTAAACTGACCAATTGTCCTGCCTTCCCTGAATGTTGATTGTGAGTGTGCTCTATAGGTTGCCTCTAGGAATGGTCATGATTACTGCAGCCCTCATTACCCGATATTGAGGGGGCTATCACTGTACAAGCCATTGACAAATAGCTGAGGGCTAGAGACATATAAATATGACATGCATAGTTCTGGAGATGGAGACCACTAAGGACCTACAATAATGGTGGATCTCAAGTGACCTGCATTGCCCTTTCACCTCTCCTAAGTAAGTATTGATTATGTGTCTTCAACCTCTGATTGTTGCATATATACATTGTCTCCTGGGCAGACTTATGTAAACTATAAATTTGTTATCATTGTCTAGCAAATCATTGAATCAATGTTATATCCTCCTTGACCTTTGATCATTCATACATAGTAGTTACCTTGTTTCTCAGTTGATGTCATATATCTAACCATTTTTGGGGTGTAACTTTATCTTCTGATTGACAATTTCTCATGTTGATGGTTCCATATGGAATTTCCTGGTCACTCTAGATAAATAAGAAATAATGCAAAATAGTGTCAATTAGTTGTTGTTTTTTATTTGTGATTTGATACATACAATCTTCTGATTGACAATTTCTCATGTTGATGGTTCCATATGGAATGTTGTTAAGTTGCATTGTGATTTACTAGTCACTCTAAATAAATAAGAAATAATGCAAAATAGTGTGAATTAGTTGTTGTTTTTTATTCGTAATTTGATACATTGAGAAAAAGGGGGACAATTTCATGAACTAATGGCTAGCAATATGTCACCTACCTCTGACAGGCAAGCAGGACAGTGGTGCCTCCTGCTGGTATATTTTATAACTGAATCAATATAATTGATTCTGACCATTAACTGTACAAATAGAGGCATAATAAAGCACTGTTTACACACTATCGATCATCTTGAACTAGCTTATTGCAGCTGGCTTAGCAGCTATTTGAACTCTACAGTAGATGATTTGTCGTGGCACCCTTGGTGAAAGATCCACAGATTGTGAAAGGTGAAAATACAATTCATATAAGATGCAATCTTCAAATAGTCTTTGTAAAAAAGACTACTAGGATTAACAACAATAGATGTGGAACCTATAAGAATCTATCCCATTGAGAGGGGACTCAATAAAGAATTCCCTAGATAGGAAACCTCCACAGTCTCCCGCTCCCTGGTGATGTACTGGAAAGCAATTAACCTTTTATCCTCCAGTTCTGTATGTCCAAGGTCAACCAAAACAGCCCTCTACTTATGAGGTCTGGTCTCTAAATACAAAACGATAAGGTCCCTTAGGATATTTAGACCAAGTGGAGTTAAATCTCTTGAATCCCCAGTATCAGATTGATGAGATCATCAAACCTCATTGAACATATGAAACAGCACCAACACATAAACCTAAGGTCTACACTGAAACCACTGAATCTGCCTATGGTAATATGAAGATCCCTCAAGCTCATTGTACTTGTATTCTACTTGTATGATATTGTCAACAAAATCTTAATTTAAGATATTCTTTGAACAGAACATTGACTTCATTTATTAGGTACTACCTTGGGTGGATTAGTTTATTGACCTTCATAGCTTGAAGGAGAATGGATAATGATTCTAGGAAAAGTGAGCTTGGCATGGGGAGGCTGGTTTGGCTATGGTAGCCCCCAGTCTATTACTGAGTGCATTATGTGTTTGTATGTCCTGTATTTATGTTTCAGTGCTATGAACTACTCTGCTTCTCTACACTAAGAATATATATATATATAAGACCTTAGTTTTAGAGGGATCGGTTTTATTAAGAGGAGACCTTCGATGGAAGGGATGCAAAGATTGGGAGAGTCTAGACGAAGTATAGTCAATTCAATTCAACATGTGAGCTTACACAATTCCAACTACATATGCAATATTTGGGGGCCCTTTCTGAAATTGGTACTTTCAAGAATCCTTGAGGGTTATTGGTGTAGGTAAAAAATAAATCCCGTAGTGAGAAAATCCAGCAAACACAATCATCGAGTAATAATAGTTTAAAGAATCTAGAAGTGAGCTTAGTGTACATAGTGACTGGTAGTGGCTTCCGGTGAGGATCATATAGCACCGCACCAAGGTGTATATGTAAGATGATAGCTGACAGCACCAGGGAACGCTCTCTGTTAGCCTCTCACAGTAAATCCAAGTACTCCTACTATTTGGGGGCCATTTTTGAAATTAAGTCAAGATTCTGTAGATCTTAATAACACCAAATAGTCTCTAGTGGCCATCCCAGGTTGGTCATAGGGCCATTGGTCAGGCATGACAAAGTGCTACTAAAGAATGTCTAAGGCAAAACAGCACAATGACTAATACATAACTCAAAAGGACTTAGCCTAAAATAGAAAGACTAATGTGAGTTGGTCAGTACTGACCAACCTGACAATGTTAGCTATCCTAGATTGCTCATATAGGGAGCCCAAAAATGATTAACTTGGTTAGGCACTAGTGACTGAGAGACTGGTTGCATAAGTCCAAGAATATCAGTGCAGTGGTGTTTTGGTGCACTTTGTGAACTCAATGGGTTGAATAGCTAATATCATTAGGGAATGTTGAATAGATACCCCCCCCCCCAAAGACATTACCATTATTTATTAGATGAAAATGGCATTATAGCTGACCTCATAACCTTTGTATACTTATATTTCAACAATGTCAGTGAGTGGGTCCAAGCAGTATGAACTGTTTAAAAACAAAACCAGAGAGGCATATAAACAGCTTCCTGAATTTCACAGCGGAATGAATTCATTTCACTGCTAGGATTAACATTAGAACTAATACTACCAAATGTGACGATCCTGCAGCTTTGGAGAGCCGTATGATAAAATCCCAGTTTGATCCAGTCACATTGAATCCACACAAAATTAAGAAAACAGACAGAATGTGGGCTGCATAAATAAATCTTAATAACACCAATCCCGTCCAAGGCCAGGCTTAATAATTCCCTGCTTTTGTATATCACTCATATGCAAAAAGACCATTATCTTAGTGGTTGGCTGGCTGCAGTGCTCCTGGTAATCTTGTTGCTGGCAGTTGGTATAAAACAGACGCTGATAAACCCTTTAAGAGCTACATAGTGCTTAAATGTGCTATGCCCTTTGTATTCATGATTCACAAATACAGCCCTTGTGAGTCTACTTGTCAGGGCTACATTCATGCATCATGACAACCTTTCTAGTTTGATACAATCCAAAAAGGTATTGGTATAATGTGTGAATTCAGCAAAGGGCCTGACACATAATCATGTGGCCCTAAAATGGTTAGAACAGGATTGGGGACCTTGGATGAGTGACAAAGGATAGGGTATCTGGCACGAGCTCCATGCAACTATGCAGGAAGGGATGGGGTTTCAAGGGGTGTTGCACATGCAGTCATCTTTCCTTAGATCATTTTGTTTTCACTCAGAGGAAAATACCTAGGTTTTATCTATAAATTCATATTCATAGACAAAAATAGCTCTGAATGGCATGGCCAGAGGGAGAGGATTTTGATTAAAAAGGTACCCAAGTCTTGAAAGAATTGCATATTGATAATGTGTTATATGCTGATTTCAAATTGAAAATTCTAAGAGCTTGTGAGAGTGCCCAATCTTCATGATTCCTTCATGAATACTGAGGAGGTCCTCACTAGAATCTAAGTGGCAATAGGAATAACATTCTCACAGGTTAAGTCTGAAAATAACGTCCCTAAATAACAAAGTCCTCTTCTGCAACATAGAATAACATCTGGGATTGGTCCCAGTCTGCCTTGGCTTCAGCTGTAAGGGGAAAAACCTGTAAATATTTGCAGTGGTACATGTTCCCTTGATGAGAGTTGATGAGAGGTGGGGCCAGTTAAATGTGTTACAAATGCACCAAAGACATGCATTGATTGCTTCAAATTTGTATATATCTGTGAGGAATTGTCTGAGTAGTTGCTAATATTCTGGACTTCATGTCTGTACGAGCATTATCTAATGATTAAGGATTTTGTGAACTACATCTTATTTTACATTGAGAGGATTCTGGCATTTTTTAGAGTTAGACCTAGATATTACTATTATCTAGTATGTGATTTATTCACCAAAACACACCAGAAGTAGCTTCTTTCATGGGCTTGGCCCATTGGATTCAATGATAGAGGTATACGTCTTACATGGCCAATCCTGGAGAAACTATCACTTTGGTCTTTCATATGTTGATAACATATGATATAGACAACAAATAATTTGAGTTTGAGAAAAATTGTTAGTCAATAAACTTTTGTGCCACCTGAAGACCTTGTCCTTAAAAAGTGAAGAAATGTGTTTGTCCCCTCCCCTTAGATCAATCAACTTCACTGCAATGTTCCACACACAAATAAGGCTGTATTTTAAAGTGTGTAACAGTCTCCGTTTATCTATTTTCTTCTTAAGGATACAAAAAAGGCATAAACCCACTTGCAATCAGGTTTAAATATCACTATTCATATAGTTCACCACATCAATTAGAATATGAAAACAAAAGAACACAAACACCCCATCCCTGAGGGCTGCACAAATCCCTAAATAGGAAAAGCCACAGATCTGCCAGCTGCCAGCTACTTATCACAAATGGTTACATGACTGGTGTGGTGAGGAACCTGGACAGATATCTACAGTTGGGCTCCTCAACACAGGGCAGGTGTTACTGTCAGGCCCATAACGGATTATCGGAACCAAAAGCTCCCACTTCTGTAAATATATATATATACGTAGTCATAAACCGGACCTACAAGAACAGTCAAAGGCTCATATCAGCAGCTCCTCTTCAGCTGTCCAGCCAGGCTCGTAATAGTAGAGGTTTATCAGCAAGCTATGGTAGTAATTCACAATTTATGGCTGCCTCTGCCTGGGTTAATGTGACCTAGATGGGCGTGGTGGGTGACGTCAGACATGTGTGAAGTGCATGGTGAGAGTGAGCAGATCTTGCAAATCTTTTGAAGACCTGAAAAGCTGTACTTGATGCTGCAGTGCTAAGCACATCTTAACAGGATCAGTGTCCAGCTGTAGGTACATCCCTTCATAACGGCAGCTTGCTAGTCCCCAAGCTTATATAGCCTTTATATCTAATAGAGTGTAAAGTGTGTACTGCAATTGTATGTTGAGGATAAATGTATGAGTATAATTCAAATGTTTCATGTTGCTTGTTCTATCCTAAAAAGCTTAACACTATTCACTATTTATAATACAACTAAACTTGATGCCCTCTACATTTTCATCTCAATACTAATGTTTTACAATGGTTGTTTTTTTCAATTCAGGAACACCTATCTTCCAAACTTGACTTTGTTCATCTGACTGAACAATGCTAAATTCTGTGTTAAGGACTAACATGGCCAGCATTTAATTAAGGGCCGCATGGTGCTTGTTTATTGTCATAACACATTGATGTACTCCTGATGTGTCCTGGACTTCAAAGCTGCAATCATGACAACAAAGGGTATATAACCACAATGAAACACTAAATTCCCCTAAAGGTTGGGCCACATATCCAAGTAGCACAATTCCACAATTTTATTCTGCACTTAGAGCTATGCTCTATCTCGCTTCACCTTTGTACAACTGACATGACAGCACCCTCACTCTCTATTCCTCTACATGATATTGCTGAATGAACTTTGTAATGCTTCCACCTCATTAGCCACAGGGTACTGATATTTGAATGCAATCCTTTACAAACATTTCCTGATATTTGAGGGGTGTCCGTTTGCATAGCTCCATCTGACAGAATGTAGCTTTGATTGGTTGATTAACTGGTTGTGCAGGTGGTTCTGGAAATTAACACTTTAAGGGTCACATATTGCTTTAATTGACTCTGCTGCATTTATGCACCATACCAACCCTATGGGGCTCATACACATTCAATGGGTATGCATCAGCTACCAATGAAGCGTGGTCATGTTACTTACCAATGCTACATTGGTGAATCATGAAGACAAAAGGGATGTGATATTACATCATGCCTTTCCTTAAAGGGTTAACTTCAGACCAATATGTGAGCAGCTTCAAAGAGCTTGCACTGCACACATGTTATCGCCATCAACAGGACACCATATTGTCGGACAAATCAATATCCTCCATGTCCCAATAATATAGGCTTTTCAACAAGAAAAATTGAAGGCAGTCAATTGCAAGCTAGCGCCTCTTCACAAACTGAGGCATGGCTTTGTAGTATTCTCAGAATTAACCTCAAACCGGAGGAATTGTGTAAATACTCCATCTAGAACTAGCTTATCTATTCAGGGTGAAAATGGTGGGAAATTGTAGGCCTATAATTTTAAGGGAAAATGATTTTATTTTATGTCGAAGTTCCTATTAAATGTTTGAATATCTTCATATGCACAAGTATGAGGACAGAATTATACAGATAAAAACGTCCTTTTTCAAGCAGATATTAACTAATGTTGTTATATTGAAATAAATGACATTCCTACTTTGTAGGTAGTGAGGAATAGCCTTGGTTCTACCTTAACCCTTTGATAGATTGCATAGTTCTAGGTACTGTATTGTCACAATGCATGACTGCAACCCTGATGAGTCCACGTTCTCCATCAGAGGAGGGGGAATTGCATTAAAGAACTAGCCAGTTGTCCATAGGATAATACTGAAGATGATGTATGGAGAATTATTTCAGTAGGATCCAAGTGGGCAATAGCACCTAAGCCTCCTTCAGCCCACGCATCTTTTGAGAAACCTGTTATTTATTATTCCCTGGTGCTTTGGATGGCCTTGAGTGGCTACTCTGGCCTTAATTATTGGTAATTGCTTACATGATGCATGGGCAATGGGGGTCGTCGGTGGATGGTTGGAATGAGCATATTAAGGACACTAAGGGCATTACAAAGCCACTCTGTTCCAGTTAGTTATTAATAGAATTCCCTCCTTCAAAAAGAGAACACATTCAAGATGTCTTAGAAGAAGAATGAGTTGTAAGTGGATAATGAGTTAACATTGTTATTACATTCAACCTTGGTTTGGTTCATTGTCAACATGTTAGTAGGGTAAATCTAAAGATTCAAGATTCAAGATTCAAAGATTCAAGATTCTACTGGCATGCTTATTCTTGAATCTTGAATGTCCCCGTGGTCTCTCTGCTGAAGATGCCACTGACCCTGCCCCCATCTTTACCATGATATATCACGTGGGCATGGCCTCATTTTAAAGCTGGGCACCACCCAGCATCTGGCAATGAGATAGCCTTGAGGAGGGATTAGGGTGTGGTCATTCTATATGCATAGGTCTAAGTGGGAGGGGTCTAAGGAGGAAAAGCCAGATGGTCCAGCTAAACACTTTGAGTACCACAGGGCCAAAGAAGGAGTTTAGTTTGGTTAAAATGTTACTGAAGGTCCTGAATGAAATACAAATTGGATATTTATTTGCTAATCTTAATTTGAAAGTCAGAACAGCGTGTGAGAGTATCCTATCTGCATTATCTCCCTCATGGATACGGAGGAAGCCCCGCCCCTTCGATATGTATGTAAAATCTGAGTGAGAATGGAAGTAACATTCTCAGACTCACGCCAACTACTCACAGGTGGTGTCTTTGTGCACAATGTTATCAATATACCTGCTCCATGGAAGGCTGTACTAGCTGCGACTAATCCCTGATAGACATCTGACGCCTAAACATTAGTTGAAACATAAAGTGGGATATATTTAATATGATATTTAAAGGGTGGACCGGGGTCATATCCAATACGGCTATATACTGAGTGTGAATAAGGATGCAATTGTAATATGTCTTAGGTACTGTACCTCCATCCCTCCCCCAGATGTAGGATCATAAGCCTTTTGTTGGCAAGCCAGGCCATAAGTTAGATTGGATTCCAATTACAATGGAAGAATAACCTGAAATGGACAAAAACTTGAAAAGTGCAAATTTGTTGGAAATGAAGCAAATCTTAAACTAGCACATCACATCAATGCAGCCAACCATTGTGGACCATCAAGGGGGGGGGGGGTACTAGCATCAAGGAAATTTAAACTTTGTGGTGTTAGACAGTGGCTTAACATCAGTGTTGGGCTCACATGGATATTATGTTCTGAATCTGATGGGATTCAGATGCAATGATGTAAATTTGAAAATGGGCTGTCATGCCCATTTACAATTTGGAACTTATTATGTCTCTCTTTCTTCTGTCTTTGTCTGCCTTTGTTTGCCTCTCTCCCTCTTTGGTGCCTTACTTCACCGTCTCTCACTATCTACCTTTGCTCATTCTATTTTTCCCTCTCTGTATCATTTATGTCTGTCAGTCTTTTTCCATGTCTGAATTTGTCCATTTAGATCTAACAGAAACTACCCCTTGGTATGTATATATATATATATATATATATATATATATATATATATATATATATATATATATATATATATATATACACACACACATATGGTCTTATTCCCCACGTTTCCTTGTTACAGAGACTCTGTAAAATGACCATAAGTCATCCTTCATATCTAATGTGAGACAATTTGGTCCTTTCCTGGCTCAAATGGCTCTGACCTCTGAGGTTAGATTCTCCCAGAGGCAAGGAGCGCCTTCACACACCCCTCATTTATTCATACGTCATAGTAGACTCCCCCACTCCACCAAGCTTTTTCCTAGTCTGGGGCTGTCCTTTGTAGCCAAGGTATCCTTTGCCCATGGATGACCTTCATGCCTGCCCTCTGACCTCACAGATGACTACCTCTTATTGATTTTGTGATCCAAACCTCCTGAATGCTGACCGTGTGGCATAGGGAATGTAGGTCAAAATGTTGTTATCACTTTTTGATGAAAATCCCTTACCCTCCCAATTCTTTTACTCTTTACCACAACACTTAATTGGTGAGACCAAAACCTGGGAGTGTCCAAACAAGTCAAGTACTTCATTTCTTAAAATCACTATTTAATAGCTAAGGGAGTGGTCATTTTTTAACAACAGGGGGGGGTTGGTGGATTTGGGGGGGGGGGACCAAAAAAATTTGGACCCCTTGAAGGGGGGGGACCAAAAAAATTTGGACCCCTCTTGAGGGGGGGACCAAAAAAATTACACCCCTTTTTAGTGAAAAAGCCCGTGCGTTACTATAGCTCAAAGGGGTCGGCCGCGCTCATTTTCAACCTGCCTAGGGGGGGGGACCAAAAAATTTTTGACCCCTCCCGCGGGGGGGACCGAAAAAACTTTGACCCGCTCGCGCGGAAATCCACCGACCCCCCCCCTGTTGTTAAATAATGACCACTCCCTAAGATTCCTCAAAGGTTACTGGTGTTGGCCAAAACAAATGCTGTGGTGATGAAATGTCCACATTGAAGGAAGCTGCAGGTGAGCTCAGTGTAGATGCATGGGGACAGGTAGCAGCTCCTGTGGGGATCATATATTGTGCCACACCAAGATGTGTATGTAAGGGGAGATCTGACAGCACCAGGAAACAGTGAGGACGCTATGAGATCTTGTTGACTTAGGGTTGGCCTAATGGAGTTTGCAGCGCACTTTGTCAACTCAAGGTTGAATAGGCAATGGATGGGGACCTCAAACCATTCTATGAAGCAATGTCAATTGACGGTGGGCTTCCTATACAAAAAAAGGTCTTGGTGTACAAAAGGATTGAATAACTGATTGTGCATCTTTCTTAAGATTAGGGTTCAAGATGGGAATGAAAGCACGAGTCATTTGGTATTTAAATCACATGAGCCTTTGTGACCAAAATGGCAATCAGCAACAGTGGTGCTATAGAGATTCAAATACCTGTGCAGCTATGGCGGGAACTGTTTCATATTCTTCCTATCCAAAGATATAAGAGGACAGTGTTCCTGGACACCTTCATAATTCCTCATTCATGTACATAGACGTATCTGATCCACCTCAAATCACACCACTGAAGTGTAGGCCTAAATATCTATTCCATATTGTAATGGATGTTATAGTCCTGTCCCTATGGATGGAAATGATATTACAGCCGACTTCATAACTTTCATATATTTACTTACGCTTCAACTACTAGGGTGAGGGGCTCAAAGCATTGTGAAAGCTGTAACATTGTAAAATCAAAATAACAGATAAATCAGGTCAATTCATTGCACTGCGCATGCCAGGATCAACACTAAGGATCCTGGGCTGGTTTCCAGCTGCTTAAGACACCAGTACAACAAGCTCCCAGTCTGATCCAGTTGCATTAAGAGAATGTGGGCCACATCCAAATAAATCTTTATAACACCAATCCTGTCCAGGCTTAATAATTCGCCACTTTTGTGGATCACTCATATGAAAGAAGACCATTATCTTGACTGGCTGTAACTCTGCTGGTAATCTTGTTGAGTAGTTATAAAACATACACTAATTAACTCTTTAAGGGCTGCATAGTTCATGGATGTACCATACCTTTTGTTTTCACGATGCATGTATGCAGTGAGTCTACTCACCAGGGCCTTATTCATGCACCATGCTGACCCTATGGGGTAGTCACACTCCTGAAAGGGGTTTGCATAAAACATGAAGGTAACACATGCATTATGACAATAAAGGGCCAAGAACTTAAATCTTTGAGGGCAGGACTGAGCGTCTGGGATGACTGACATGGGATAGGGCATCTGACTGTAGTTCCAGATAACAATGCAGCAAGGGATCAGGTTGCAAGGGGTGTTTCATTCAATGGGAAAAATTATGTTTTGCCAATTCTCTTTGTGATAGGGATGGATATTTCTGAATGGCATGGCCAAAGAAGGAGGAGTTCAGTTTGATGGAGAAGTTACTGAAGGTCCTGAAGGAATACAAATTGATGTCTTTTTATATGCTGATTTCAAATTGAAAATGATAAAAGCCTGTAAGAGTATCCAATCTTTGTGATTTCCTTCATGAATACTGAGGGAAGCCACTCCCCTCAATTCATGCAGAATCTGAGTTGGAATCGTTCTCTTAGTTTAACTATTGAAGGCCACCAGAGTGCTTTAATACATTGTGTACTTTGTCATTATGAATGCATGGATGACCCCCTGATGAGTCAACTCACTAGGGCTACATTCAGGCATCATGGCGAGCAAGAACACATTAATTCAAATCCACAAACACCAGCCTTGTTGTTACATAGGTACCAGTCCCTCAGATTGTTCCAGGGCACGAAAGCCACTCCCCCTCACTTCATGCAGAATATGAGTGGGAATCGTTCTCTTAGTTTAACTATTGAAGGCCACCAGAGTGCTTTAATACATTGTGTACTTTGTCATTATGAATGCATGGATGACCCCCTGATGAGTCAACTCACTAGGGCTACATTCAGGCATCATGGCGAGCAAGAACACATTAATTCAAATCCACAAACACCAGCCTTGTTGTTACATAGGTACCAGTCCCTCAGATTGTTCCAGGGCACGAATTCTATGTATTCTACTTTCTATTAGACGCAGTGTTCCAGAGCACAAATCAAACACTCACATTTATATAGTCTTACATTAAGAGCATTGTCAGTAACTGCAGTGCACTGAAATTAATGGTCATTATATATATGGCTGTCATCCACTGCCATTTGTAACTATTCATGAACCAGGCAAACACATATATTGGAAGTGTTTCGTTTTCATCAACCCTTCATCTCTTCTTCATAGGCTCTTTTAAACATTGTCATGGTATCCTACCATGTATATGTCATATCAATCTCCATTCAACCATTTGATGTTATATTACACTCTTCTTGATCTCCTCTGTATAACATATCACTAACATAGTATTATCTCATGGCCCACAGATGGGCATCTTTTGAGGAATCTGGATGGCCATCTACATGCAGTTGGGCTCCCGTAGACAGGGCAGTTGCTGTCATCATCCTCATAACAGAGAACCTATGCCAGACAGCAGTGTCCCACCAGCCCCAGACATACTTGTGTAAATATATAGGTTGCCATAAACCTCTTCTACTAGAGCAACCATCAAGGTATTATGACCTGCTAGTACCAGCTGCTCTGAGCAGCTCCTGAGCAGCCCAGACCCTGTGTAGGGGCCCTAAGGGTAGTAACAGTAGAAGTTTATCAGCAGTCTATGGTCGTTATTCACAATTTATGACTGTGTCTGCGAGGTTTAATGCAAACTAGATGGGTAGTGTCAGACAGGAGGGTCTGGAGCTGTGTGAGGTGCATGGGGAGAGCTAGCAAGTCATTAAATCTTTCAACGACCCCAGATGCTAAGCTTAATACCACAGTGCTATTAAAGCAGAGTTTAACAGTATTAGTATGCAAAGACATATGCATTCCTGCATTAGCTTTATTATCTATCGCATCCTACCTCACCTTTGTCTTATTGTATCCTCTATTCCTAGCGTCGAGCTATGTCTGACTCTCTTTTAGGGATGTGTCAAGCACAGGACTGGAATCACCTCCTGGACAGCTAAGGAAAGACATGCCTCGTGATGGAGGAAGTATAGTTTAGGTGACTCTTTTTTCAATTGATCCTAGTGGTCTCTCTACTGAAGATACTGCTGACCCTGCCCCCATCTCTAACATGATGTATTATGTATGTGTGGCCTTAATTCAAAGCAGAGCACCTCTTAAGCATCAGGTGACAAGATAATCTTAAAGAGGGAATACTGTGTGGCCATTTTATATATGGATGAGAGGGTTCCAGCAGGCAGGATAGGACAACCATGGACCTAGAAGCACTCACTCCTTCTAAAATTAATTTCCCAATCAATTATTTACTAACTAAGCCTTGGATGACAGCAATGATGAGTAGGCAGCAATGGCCTGCCACTCCCGTAAAATTAATTAGATTGAAGCACTTTGTAGAAAAATAAAGAGCTGTCATCATTGATGGAAGAACCTTTTGCCTAAAATAGTTGCTCCAGCTGCGGGTAGCTGTCCTGTGGGACCTGGAATGGGAGATAAAGGTAGAGTAGGATCCTGTGGGAAAGGATGATCCTGCAGGTTTATTGCTGAGTGTGACTTCTCTGATGAAAGGTCTCTAGTAGAACTAGCCCAGCTTAAACATGTCTGTCGAGAAGAAATGTTTAGCCAAAGGACTCCATCACCAAGAGAGCAGATGCTACATTGACCCTTTAAAGGTCACACAATGTTTGAAATGTTCCGTCTGCTAGTTACTTGCCAGTGCTACATTGATGCACCATCCTGGCCCTTTGGGAATATATATGCTTTGCATAAATACTGTGCATGATTATCCATATATCATTATCATTGCTATTAAAAGATGCATAGTTCTGCAGGTTCAGCATTCATCTGCATACATCACAGGTCAATGGTATTGACCACCACATCTCAGCCGTCATTACTACTCCAGGTTAACTTCACTACTATTTCTCTGCTATTTCCTCTGCCAAGGGTCAAAATGCTTAGAGAATATAGATACCCTTTCTAATGGCATATATGCCAACATTCATCAACCCAATGGTATTTCCCTTAATATCAGGTGCAGCGAACAGGGGAGGATATTTCTGTAGTTATACAATTCAGACATAACTGGAGATAATGCCTACTCTCTGAGGCTATTAGGCCAGTGTTGACAGGTGGGTCATACGGTAGCGCTGATTCCAAGCACAATGCTGAATTGGCACTTAATTCTTTTTAAAAATCTGAATTCATTGAAAGCAGATGTACCTCAAAGCAAGACATCACATATTCACTTCTATATTACAGTGGCCGAACTAGGATTTTCCAGACGGGGGGCCCAAACCTTGCCAACCATGGAGTGACTGCTTGTTCCCGCGTACAGCGCAAGTGAAGCGCAGAGCAAGTATATCACAGAAGCAATACTAGGGGGGTTTGGGGGCATGCCCCCCCCAAGAAAATACTGATGGTTTGTGTCTATATGGTATTGCCCCTCTCTCTTTCCCCCTCTTTTCTCCTCTCTTCTTCCCCTCTTTTTTTTCCCTTTTTTTTAGGGGGGGGGGGGGGCGAAGGCCCGTCGGGCCACCAATCCGGCAATGTATTAGGCAGCCATGAACACAGCAACCATTAGGTACCATTAGAAAGAAAAACAGCAGTTAGGTATATTTAATAGGCCTGATGTAAAACAGTGGCCGGGCACTAGTGCTGGGCTTACATGTTAAGATGTGAGCTGATGCAGGGGTAGAAAGCTGGATGGCTATTAGTTGTGTTTAATCTATTGAGAATAAGATTCAATGATGTAAATTTGAAAAAAAAATGTCATGTCTAATTAAAGAATTGTGAATTAAAATGGAGCTCTATTCATTTCCCTACCTCTGCCTGTTTCTCTGCTTCTGTCTTCATCTTTGTCTATATCTCTCTGCTAACATAGCCTACATGTAAAAGGAACCAAGCCTTGACAGAAGAAAATACTTACAGTCTTTTCCCCATGTGTCCCATTGCTTCACTCTGAAGCCTATAGAGATGCTGTAATATGGCCATAAGTCATCTATCATATCTAATGTGAGACTATGTGGTCCTTTCCTGGCTCAAATGACACTGCCCTCTGAGGTTAGTTTCTCCCAGTGTCAAGAAGCGCCTTCAGACAGCCCTCATTTATTCATAAGTCACAGTGGACACCCCCTCTATACGAAACTGTGCCATGTCAAGGACTCCCCTTTGTGGTCCAGGTATCCTCTGGCAGTAGCTGACCTTCACCCTTGACCCCTGACCTCACAAACGCCTACATCTTATTGACCTCTCAATCCTAATGGTGCCCATTTCATGTGGCAAAAGGAACGTAGGCGGTGAAAGACCAAATGTTAGGAGGGTTCCAATATCTTTGATACCCTACGTTGGTTACTATTACTTTCATAACATATTTCCCATGCCATTTGCGATAAATATACAAAAACATACATTTCATACTTGAACTGTTTAATATGTTTATCACAATAACAATGTATGAAAAGTAGTTTGGATAGAAATCATGGTGTGTCAAGGAGAGGGAGGCATCAATTGTTATGTGGTAACAGGTTGAGAATACTGGCACACACGACAATCTAAAAGGCCTTTGTGACGAGCACTATTAGGTTTAGACTGAGATGCTAATTGTTCTGTGACCTATTAGAATTGTCCCATTGAGAGAATACCTCACAAAGAATTCCTTAGATAGGAAACCCGACAGTCCCTGCACCTGACTAGTGATGTACTGGAAACTAATTAAACTGGTCCAAGGTCAACCCCTTGCTCTAATTACTAGATTGG
The DNA here is from genome assembly GCA_947462335.1 of Harmothoe impar. Classification (NCBI taxonomy): domain Eukaryota; kingdom Metazoa; phylum Annelida; class Polychaeta; order Phyllodocida; family Polynoidae; genus Harmothoe; species Harmothoe impar. Next base: position 17,360,903 of record OX381709.1, read on the forward strand.
GTCTCTAAGTAGTCCACAGATTAGGTCTCTTAGGAAAATTTAGACCAATTGGAAGTAAATCACTCTTGTCCCCAGTATTTAATTAGAGTAATGAGTAATAATAACCAATCACTTCCATTAACACTCTAATTAGCCTGACTATACAGAGGCGTGGCAACTGGGACAGATTTCTGTTGTGTTAAGCATCTTTGAATCCTGAAGGCCTTTTATACCTTTTCCTGACCACACTACCCTATTCTTTTGGCTTTGTTACCAGAACAAACTAAAAGTAGACCCCTCACCTCTCCAAACCCCGTAACCTTAACCATCACTAGAGAATGCTGTCGTTGCACTAAGGCATCAGCTTTCCCCACATCTGTGGATACTCCATAGGCTATATACCAGTGGTCTCAGTAGGCTACCTGGGGAAATGGCCGTTGGACCCTGAAGTAGGATAGGTCATACAATAGACATCCTTACATTTAGAATTCGCCAATCAGGCAAATATATTTGATTAGCCAATATGACGTTTAATCCGACATTGACAATTAGGCAAGTGACTAACACGAACATCAATTATTTACCTACCTATGCAAATGTATAGCCTGGTTTATGAACATTCCTTCATCATAGTGTAACTAGATCTATGTTCAACAACTATGAGTTTATTCCATTGTTTAAGTGGAAACCTTCAATAGTTACATATCATTCTGTATCCTCTACATCCTATGTATTGTTGCAACATTCTATGCCCCATATAGATACATGCATGTGCAACAAGTGAGGAGAATATTTACAGGAACTAAATGGACATTATTTACTAGGTACTGCCAAGGACAGGCTAGTTAATTTACCTCCTAGTTTTAAGGAGAACAGATAATGATTCTAGGAAGAGTAGCATCGGCACCAGGGAACCCCAGCTCATTACTGGGTGCATTATCAGCAAGTATGTCCTATTTATGTTTCAGTACTATGAACTACTATGCTTTTTCGCATGGAGAATATATATGAGATGTTTACGGTTGAGTCATTTGTTGCCAGCTGGGAGGGAGAGATTGCTGTTACTAAGAAGATGCCTTCAATGAGAGGTAGAGCAAAACCTCGAAGAGTCTACAGAAAATATAGTCCATTTAAATATTCATGACCACACATAATTCCAACCTGGTATTGAATATTTCTGGGCCATTTCTCAAAATTACATACAGGTTTTTTGGTGTGTGTCAGAAGAAACTGGTTTCGATGTGAAAATCCACCAAGCACACTGATTTAGCAATAAAAGAATCTGAAGATGAGCTCACTGTAGATGGGGTCAGATAGTGGCTCCTTAATCCAGTCATTATAATATTATGATGGTGTTAGGGTTACGCATCACTAATTGCTACATAATTTATTTTTACACCATATGACTGAGAAAGGTGTATAGAATAACATATCAAGAGTTTAGGAAAATTTAATTAGTGAAAGAGTCCCTAATTAGTTGTTGTTACCTCAGTGATGGCCTGAATCACTAATATATTCGGTGCACTTTGTGAACTCAATCAGTCGAACAGCCAGTGGATGGGTATCTCAAACCTTTCTTTAAAGAAATGTCAATAGGCCTTGTTAAATTGATATCTCTATTACCTAAATATAACTTATCAGCAGTGTTGTAGGGAGATCTTTACAATACCTTAAACATGTGCATAGGGAGCCCCTATTCAGCTGAACCTACGGTCCTGCAGCTGTACTATTTAATTCATAATGAGATGGGCAATACAATCCTGTTTTCTTATTGAAAATTAATTCAAAGCTTAAGAACTTAAACACCATATGTGTGGGGGTCAAAGGATTTAACATAGCAAAATCAGAAACATTTAGCAAATAAGGAAACCCACTCCCTTACTTGTAGTGAAATAATTTTCATTTCACTCTCAAGATTAACATTAAAACTAATACTGCCAAGAAGTGAGGATCCTGTGCTGGCTTCCAGCAGCTTCAGACACCAGTAGGACAAGCTCCCAGTCTGATCCAATTGCATTGAATCCACACAAGATCAATAAAACAAATAAAATGTGGGCCACATAAATAAATCCTAATAACACCAATCCCGTCCAAGGTCAGGCTTAATAATTCTCTGCTTTTGTGCATCATTCATTTTATAAATAAGAAGGCCATTATCTTAGTGGTAGGTTGGCTGCACTGCTGCTGGTAGTCTTGATGCTGGCAGAAGGTATAAAACAGACTCTTCGTAAACCTTTAAAGGCCAAATAGTGTGTTACTCTTATACATCCTTTGTTCCATGAATGCAGCCTTACTGAGTTTACTTGCCAGGTTTGCATTCATTCATTCCCTATGTGGTTGATATTGGCACGGGGGAGGTATTTTCATGCATCATGATGACAAAGGGCCTGGGAAATAAAGGACAATGTGGCTGTTAAATAGTTAAAAGCAGGACCAGAGCCCTGGGATGAGTAACAATGGATAGGGTGTCTGGTACTAGTTCCAGATAACAATGCAGGAAGGGGTTGGGTTTCATGGGGTGTTCCACTTGTCGTCATCTTCCCTCCAAGGATTTAGTTTCCATATGAAGTGAGAGATTCTGAAGGAAAAATGAGCTTGAAAAATCAGATTCTCTTTGTTATTGGGATGGGTGGTTCCTAATGGTATGGTCCAAGAAAGGGGAGTTCAGTTTGATGGAAAAGCTGAACATTGCAGGTCCTGAACAAAATACAAATTGATGATGTTTTATTTGCTGATGTCAAATAGAAAATAATAAAAATGTGTATCAAATCTTCATGATTGCCTGCATGAAGACTGAAGAAGCCGCACCATTTTGTAGAAACTGAGTGGTTGCTGAAAACAAGTTGGAAATTGTATCCCTAAATTGCAAAGCGAATTTCAAAACTTTATTTCAAGAAGCTATTTTCGGGAGCGTAGAACTCTTTGATTACTGGTTGTGTAGGTGGTGCTTATTGTTAACCCATTAAGCTTTCTATGGTACTTTAAAGGCAGAGGAATGCAAAGTAGAGTACTACACAAGAGCCAGAGACAGGGATAAGTGACCCAGGTGCTCTTGAGCCCCCAACATAGGCAATGTATGGAGGGCCCTAGTTCTGCAGGTTATCAAAGTTGTAATTAATTCATGACAAGGAGAGGGTCAAATCACACATACAGGTGTAACCCTTTTTCACCTCCCTTGCCTTTAAACTATAGTAAACCTACTTTTTCTGCATTAATTTTATGCCTTCCCCCTCCTCAAGAGGGGTCAACATTCTTACACCCATCCACAAGAGCAGTCAATTTGTTATGCTCCCCCCTCTTAAACCCATCACCCCCTGGTTATCAATGAATGGCCACTCCCTAAAATCCTTCTGACCTGTCTGTCCACTGGTAAACTGCAGGCAGGTTGTCAGGAAATACCATTGTAGTACTCAGTGGAAATAGTGCATCATGATTACAAAAATCTTACCTTGTGGCCTCATGCCACACCTAAAGGGTTAACATTACACCAATATGTGAGCAGCTCAGAGCTGCTTGATATTCTAACCACAACACAGACTTCACACTGCACACATGTTGCTGCCATTGACAGGGTGCCACATCGTGGAGACAAATCAATACGCCACAAGGTCCCAATAACATAGGCTTTTCACCAATAAAACTGAAGGCAGTCAAGCAAGGATATCTTCACAAACTGATTATTAAGGCCAAAAAAAAAGAAGGTTTGTTTCAGGTCACTCAACCGACCCTATTAACAGAGGGCCGACCCTACGTTTTTTATGCAATTTCGAAGAGATTTCCTTATTTTTAGCCTTTTTGGGTCAATTTTCGGGTCTTCTGAGAGGCCGGGTAGTATGTTTAAAAAAAGAGTTTAAAAAAAAAGAATCCGACCTACCGACCCTACATTTTCATGCCATGTTACCTGAAACAAACCTTTTTTTTTGGCATAATACATTATGCCCTTTGATGAATAAACACAGCCTTGCCAAGTAACCCATCAGTGCTGGATTCAAACATCACAGGGTTGATACACTCCCAAAGGGTCAGCATGGTGCATGCATTCATGACTGGCGACTGGCCTTGTTGGGTAAGGCTGAAAATGATACATAGATACTTGTGCCTCTACATGGGTAAATATTGACACGGGCGACACGGCAACTCAGGCCTTTTAAAAATCGACATGGGCAACATGGCCCTTTTAAAATCTGATGGACACGGCTAAATTGGAGATAAAATTCGACCTAGAGGAGTTTCTTTATGCATAAAATTCGACACGGTGACACGGCCCTTTTTGCTAAAATCCGACACGGCGACACGGCCAAAACTGTGGGTACCCATGTAGAGGCACATACTTGTTACAATAGGATCCAAGCGAGAAAACGCATCTTAATCTCCTTCAGCCCCCACAGCTTTTAAGAAACCCATTGTTCATTGTTCCCTGGTGCTTCTGATAGCCTTGGGTGGCTACTCTAGCCTTAATTATTGGTAACTGCTTACATAATGCATGGCTAATAGGGGTCATTGGTAGGCACATGGGGAAGGACATTACGGACATTAAGAAGCCACTGTGTGGCTGTTAGTTATTGATAGCTTTTCTTCCTTTAAAGAGAAAGCCTATTCAAGACATAAGAAGTCTTAGAAGAAGAGTAAGTCGTAGGTAGATGATGATAAAATTTGGTTGATTGTAAAAGAGATAGAGGGTTTTGTGCTTCTGCTATTTACCTTCACAGGGAAAAAGGTGAGAATGGCCAAATCTATAGTCTGGAGAATCCAGTTTTGTGCTGGCCACTAGAGGAAGAATCCATTATTTGATTGGTATACTCTGCCTTGTGCTTGGGGAAGAGATGTTTGGTGACATTGGCTGACATTCATCTCTTTTTGTTGATTATGATTAAGTGTCCCTGTTGTCTCTTAACTGAAGATGCCCCCATCTATACTATGATGTATCATGTGTGCGTGGCCTCTATTTAAAGCAGGGCACTTTCCCTATCACCTGGCAATGAGATATTCCCTTAGAGAGATTAGTGTGTGGCCATTCTATATGCAGAAGGATGATGGTAGATTTAAACCCTTTCAGGATGACATGTTGTCTTGAAGTAACAGTTGTTGTCATGATGCACCAAAGTGAGTAACTTGCCGGGGCTATATTGGTGCTTCATGCTAACCCTTCCGGAGTATTCTAACCCCAGTAGGGTCGACATGATGCATCAATGAAGACCTAGTGATATGACTTGTAGCGCTGCATTGATTCATCAAGAGCTAAAACATAAAAGCACTATGGGTTAGATCCTTTCACAAACCACAGACTGACTCCTTTCAGCACAGGGACCTAGTAGCATCAACAGTTTCTAAAATTAATTTTCCAATCAATTATTTACTAACTAAGCTTTGGATGACAGCACTGATGAGCATGCATCAATGACCTGCCACTCTAGTCAAATTAATTTGAAGTGGTGTGTAGATAAATGAAGAGCCATCATCATCCATGGAAGAACCTTTTGCCTAAAATGGCTTCTCCCAGTGGGGAGGGCTGTCCTGGAGTGAGCTGGGATGGGAGATGAAGGTAGGGTAAGAGCCTCTGAGTAAGGATAATCCTGCAAGTTTTTTCAGTAAGGGGAACTTCCCTGCTTTAAGGTATCTAGACCCCCCCCCCCAACCACAACAAGTCTTGTAGATGATGTCACCAAGTCATCAGGTGCTATCCAACATGAGGCAACTGTTCAGTCCAGGGAGCATTGCAAATCCAAAGTCTGGGAAGGACGCAAATATTTGTATAACGTATATGTACTTGATCCAGCAAGGTCCATACCATCTGTAAATGAGCTAAATAGATACTTAACATGTTTCTAAGACTCATAGAGTGTCACACTACTACTTTCTAAAGTTGAAAAAAAAAGATTTAATGTCACTGTATTCTATGGGAAGGCATAGTGTATGGATATTCCCATGCTTTATCATAGTATCTGCATGTAATGAACACATTTTAGCATTGGAAATGGTTTTGCATGTTCAGTATACACCCTAGTGGCCAGGGTTAATAGTATTGCACCACCAAGTCGCAAAATAGCCTTCTCGGGAGACCTCTGATGACAAGTCACGTGATCTCTTACAGCTTTAACC